>OX419756.1:8079566-9279566 GCA_948567375.1 Lunularia cruciata
AATCATCCACAAAGGAAATATAGTAGGCTGCTCCACTCAATGACTTCTCAGTCATGTATCCCCATACATCAGAATGTATGACATCTAGAAGACCAGAAGCTCTAGATGAAGACTTCTTGGGGATAGGAGCCTTGTGTGCCTTACCTTCTGCACACCCAATGCAGAACTCGAGTTTTCCTTTGGGATCCAGTTTCAACCCATCCACTACCTTCTCTAAAGCATATAGGTTTTGCACTGACAAGTGCCCTAACCTCAAATGCCACAGATGGATATCATTTCTGTTTTCTGCTACCAATGCAGAATCAGAACAATCAGCTTCCATCAACTTGAACAGCTTCCCTCTGGCAGTGCCATATCCAAGGACCAGCTCTCCTTTCTTCAAAGTGCATTGATTTCTGTTGCTTTCAAACAGAACATCCACTCCATGCTCCATGAGGCGATGTACTGATATCAAGTTCTTGGTGTAATCTGGAACATAGAGCACACCTTCCAAATAGCTCTTACAAGAACTTGTGTAAGATCTTCCCATGAAGGCAATAGAAACTTTGCCAGTTCCTAACACTGGATTTAGAATCCCAGGTCCACAACGAACACTCTTGGGCATCTTCAGAGGTTGAAGAGTTGAGAACAGCTCCTTCTGGTAACAGATATGAGAGGTGGCTCCAGAATCCAAGAACCATCCAGAACTGTTTGTGGACAACTGCGATTCTGCCAACATTCTACAATCTAGCTCTTCTGCTGAGTACCCCTCCTCATCGCTTTTTATCTCATTGCACTCCTCTGTGTTGTAAGCTGAACTCGGAAATTTTCGACCTCTTACTGGTTGAGGTCCCTTTCCTACCTTCTTCAGCTCTCGTTCTCTCCTTTCTCCTCTCTTGGGACATATAGGTGCAACATGACCTTTCTCATGACAGAAATAACAGATCATGTTAGCAACACTACTAACCCCTTTACCAGATTTACTCACTCTGGATTGCTCTGGTTTGCTCACTCTTACATCTGGCACTCTCCTTGACTGAGAAGAAGCACTGAACAGAGCAGAATCTCTCAAATCATTAAAATTCATCTCTAGGTCCTCTCTGTCTCGGCTAAACACCAGCAATCTGTTTATCACATAATCCCATGTGACAACTTCAACAGGTAGAACTTTTAGAGCTACTTTGATAGGCTGGTAGCTTGGAAGGAGAGTCCTCAAGAGATGGTTAATCTCATATTTCTCTGTAAGGGGACACCCATCCTCCTTGACACTCTTGAAGACCTTATGTAACTTTGACAAGTGCAAAGTAAAGTCTTCACCATCTGCAAGTTTAGTGTTCCACATCCCATCCCAGATCCTACTGGAACTTTCCAGTCTCTCAACAAAGTAAAAATTCTTGAGTTTGAGCCAGATCTCCCAACTCCAAGCATAAGTGTCTACTAGGTCTCTGACTTGCTCTTGCATAGCCCTTAGGAGAAACCTCCTAGTAGTAGAATGCTTGATTCTCTCCTCCTTGTTGGACTCAAGCTCATCTATATCATGAGCTTCTAATGCCAAGTCCAAACAGTCATAACTGTCTAGGATACACTTCACATCCAAAGCCCAGGCTTTGTAATTAGTGTTTCCTAGTTTCTCTAGTTCTCTGAGTTCTCCTATCAACCCCAATGGTGATTGTGGGCCCATAACCTGATGAGAACCTTTCCTTCTAGTCTTTGAAGTAGATGGTCTATCCTTAGTCATTCTGACTTCTGATGTATCAGACATCCTAGCACTCAGCTTTCCTAGTCTCACCAGAGTAGACACTCCTAATTGCACTCAGCAATAACAACTCACTCTCTCTCATAGCCTTCAAAGATAGTACACAACAGCACTCACGCAGCATGAAAGGTACCCCAGTGGGAAGCAGCATAGAACACACTCTAACAAGGTACAAGGTGCTGGGAATGATCCTTGTATGAAAACTTACCTAAACATGAGCAGAGAGCAATCATATATATATACACAAGCAAGCTCTAGCAGGTTGCTTTGCAGAGCCCTAATTGAAACTGCGCTCTCACTTCACCCTAATCATGTATCTAGTCTAATCATGTATCTAGCCTAGTCATGTATCTAGTCAAACTCGAGATTATCACATCTAACGGACTAAACCACTATGCAGACTAAACCACTATGCAGGAAATATGCAGGAAATAGTACTCTCAAGCGAGACAACCTGCGAAAACGGCATCGTTAGAAAAGCATTTTTTATTTGGTAATTCGTAGGGAGTTTATTCTTATGAGCAACATAAAACTCGTTCATTAAATCAGATTTTGTAGATTATAATTGTTATAATTTCTCATGTTGCCTGGCCCCCTCGGTGCTCAACAACTTCACTAATGGCAACAAAGGACTACTGCTCATGATCTGTTTTGCCATGCCAGCAAGCATTTCCGATCCTAAATGGGGAGTTCCACAGAACAGAATCCCTTTAATGCTTCTTAGCAATTTCTGTTCAAATCTGTCTCTAGATGCAATAAACTCCCGCTCTGCCGCGTGAATGCATAACTCCTTAATAACAAGACCCCAGTAACTATGTCCGACAAAGATAATTGGTCGGAAACTGTTCGATGACTCTTGTCCAGTGCGGAACGCCCAACCGAGTTCTCTCAACAGATTTTCAGCTATTATTCTCAAATCCATTCTCCCCGTCGGTCTTCTGTAAACTTGCATCATATTTAGTGAAGAAGACTCGCGCACACTGCGCTTGTAGCCAACGTTGGGGCCAGATTGTCTTCAAGTCATGTTTGCACGTCCAAGTCGAAAGGTGCACATCTAGCTCCCCAGGATGCTCATGTTGCAGGCCATGGAAGAAAACAACGTCGACCTGCGGTACTGCTGGATCGTACACTAAGAACACGGAATCGCTCAACTGAAAAGTGGACAAATACAGAAAATTAAAAGTGTAGCAATTTCAAAACACAAGAGCCTCCTACTCCCTTTAAATTTCTCACCGAGATAGTTATCTTGAAAGGTAATCAAGCAAGTAGCTATTAACCATCAGCAGACATTCTGGCACATGCCTGTTCCTTGATTTTGAGTCACTTTAAGCTTTACCTTGCTGATACCAAGGTCCGACTCTTGAGAACGTATTGTCGGTGAATCGATCCGGAGCGGCTGCAAACTTAGACAAAATGTTATGAATTGAAAGGTTTAGTTTCAACACTCCCACAACTCTGTGAGACAACGTCTGGTACTTCCGTAAGGGAGATCAATAGTATGTATTCTTACGACAACCTAC
Organism: Lunularia cruciata; assembly: GCA_948567375.1. Classification (NCBI taxonomy): domain Eukaryota; kingdom Viridiplantae; phylum Streptophyta; class Marchantiopsida; order Lunulariales; family Lunulariaceae; genus Lunularia; species Lunularia cruciata. The sequence goes on from OX419756.1 coordinate 8,082,822, forward strand.
TGGTCGTTTTAGTCCTGAAATGCTATTTGACCAAGAGAATATTGAAGCCTATAACAGAGTATCTCGAAGTTTATCTCATGAGCTAAATCATTGTGGCAGAATCTAGTCAACACCTATAATCGATAGAAGTTATTCCTCATACTCAGGTTTGCACTTACGTACCTTGATGTTCTCTTGGCGGGAAGATAGAGAATCTCGTGGGCTAGAACTGCTTGACGGTATGTCCATTGTGACACTGCACTTCCAGAAAATACAAGTAATCAACTCGACGGTTTACAAATTGGCAACGATTTTATCATTTTCAAATACAAGTCGGGAGCTATCCCCGAACATTCTTTTCAGGTCAAGCATTAGTAAATATATAGCGATACAACTAGTTAGAACGCACTAGCTGAGTCTGTACAAGAGCTGGATTATTTTCACATGGAACAGCTTGTGGCTTAGGAGAGGATTCCGCAAGCCTTCAATAGATTTGACTAGCCATGTGATGGTTCAGGTCATATTGTTGCTTAGGGCTGATTTCCATGTGAGTTTTTGACTGTGAGTAGAAACCCTTCATCAAACGCGGAATTCAGAACCCACTCAGGACTCACCCCATACGAACCGAAAATACATATGGAAGCAACGAAAAGCAGACTTGAACATGAACAGAGGCAAACTGAAGCCCAGCAGACCTAAGAAAGTAAATACAGAGCGGAACATAAGCGAAATCGATACAAAGCAGAAGCGACAATTGATCCATTCCATTAGCAGCATGATTTCATACATGAGGCATACCATTGCAGAGTAGATGCCGTACAATGGTATGCACCATGTATGAAGTTTCAAATGTATCCTCTGTTTTTGCCTTATGAGGCAAAAACACAGGATACATTTGAAACTAAAAGTAGAGAAAACGATCGAGCGAGTAGGAAGATGCATTCGGAGGTGAAGCAAAAGCATTAAGATGCGTAGTGTAAGTGGATGACAGTTGGGCTAGAGCGAAGAATGACAGGACTGGATATTCTACCCTATCTCCCATGTTCTATAGGCGCATAAGTCCTTAAACACTAAACGCTAGAAGGATAGTGCCCCACGAAGTGACGCAGTAGCTGGGCGACTGCCAGTACCTCTCCAACCGAGTTTCTTGTTCGAAAGCTCACAAGTCCCAAGGCAACTTCTGATTAGTCTATATTGGACGAGAAAGGTCGAGAAAATATCAATACTCTCCGGAGTTGATTGGTTTGCCTAAGGAGGATTCCGAGATCCTCTCTTAAGGAAATTTTTACTCTTGAAGGTCCGTTCTAAACTCAATACGCAGGGGATACTACAGGTGGATATAGCAGAGGGCAGCGACCACCGGGGAGATTGGGAGAAAGTCGACGAGGAAATGAACCGAGTCTATGCCACCAGGCTTTCGTGTGCTGGTAACATAGGCTGACCAAACTTGAATGAAAGTAACATTAAAAAGAAAGATCAAACGACTTTGTCGTCTGCAACCATATATCGAACCTTCGCATGGGGAACCACCCTAAGTACTATGGGACATGAGCCAGATAAATTTCAAACGTATGGGGATAGTTTGAAACGGAAGCCACGGAAGGAATACCTGAGAATTTTAAATATCAGATCGAGTCGCACACAACTCATAACAATCAATTATGTCACAGGCGTGTCAATCACGAACCCTCGCTCTCAACTTAGAGTCTTTTGAGGAAGCTTTCGGAGTGCATGAACTACACGTTGAATAGTTACCTGTCTCCTGCAGTAGTAGAAGAAAACTCAAGATCACCGGATTGTCTCCTCTTCCACCTTCTCAACTTCTCACTGATCGCTGCTATTCATCCCTAGGTTCCCTCAGTAAGCTATAAAGTTTGGGGTTACGCCATCTGTCTGTCCTTAGATGCTGCAGCATTCTGCTTCTGTCTCCTTTCTCACGAATAACTTAGATCGATGATGACCATGTCCCTCGCCCTTCCTCACTAAGATCGAAGCATGAACTGACGATTCATGCGGATATCCACTACAAGGTTAACAAAACGGGGGAAAGCAGATGATTGACCTGTCAGCTTGAGACAATAGAACAGTTCAGTAACTCTCCTTTCGATGACTCCAATCCAGAAGGAACACCCATCCAAGCTTGCAATGCTAGAGGAGCTAACCCAACAAGAAATTGCAAAGCTCACTATTCTGTACCAGGTACAAGTGCGGATCAATCTATGACTTAGTTAGAAGGTGCAGGGAGGGGGATCGCACAGTAGTCGCGCGTTCCTGGTATTGATATTTCAGAATCTAGTTCTGTAAGAATCTAGGGTAGAAGTCCACAACTCTAGAGTTCTTACATTAAAATTAGCTTCAGCCAATAGTTGTCTGCTTTGATTAAGAGCAAAAGGAAACAGTCACTGGTAATTTACTCTATGTTCTAATATTCTACTCGGCTACTGAGTGCCAAGCTGAGGGTTATATCCCCAGCGCATTTCCTCAGGTGTCAATGATGGTATAGATAACTTCTACATAAGGAAGCCTTATTTGTATGGTTGAAGGAGGTTATTGACTTTGCGACCGAACCAACGTGCTGGAGAGATCCAAACTTCTGACTAGTCAAGGAGCTCCCCATGATCCTGTTCCATTTCATATGAGATAACTCTTACATAAAAGGAAAACTTCTAGGTGGGCGTCTACCCCCTGAGGGTGCTTCTTAACTACTTTACCAAAAGTCAGGAGGAATGAATTGAGGACTTCCCTTCCGGTCTTGTGGAAGTATGATATTACTCCGCCGACCAATGACGGAGACATGAGTATACAAGTCTTGACTGACAGCATTCTTATATGTACCTATCTTTAATAACCCAGCATGTCACTTACTTTTGGATCGTGCTTTCCGTCCAATATCTAATCTATGAATAGCGACGTAAGGCGACAAGCACCCGCCCTAGGTTCTGTTTTCTCTAGAATGATTGTGAAAATAATCTTCTTGTGATTTAAAACAGGGTGGAGAATTGGTGGGACGGGTTTCACCGAAATCGAAGTCTTACCATCCAAACGCGGAAAAGTAGAGAGACAGACGATCCGACCGTGAATAGGCTCCAGTTTGGACAGTCTCTTTACATCTTTTCATACAATTTTATCTCCAGGGACGATCTCCACAAATACCAAACTGACGTTCAGTAGGGAGCAATTCTTGTACTTTGCGACCGTGCACGGGTTGTGACCACAACTAGGATGATCACGGAGTAACATGAATCGAAGGCACAATAATAACAACTTAATAGACACACGAATGGACGGTGGTCAACACCATAACAATCACACAGATCAACCGCCTGGCAACTGAGTGGTATTTGATGGTTTTTGACATCATTAACATAATCATAATCTTAATTCGAGTAGCAGTAAACAAGACTAAGATGACTCTGTCACCGAAGTCCGCCGATTCGCACACCTGTTCACTTCAAAATCAGGTTTCGGTTTAGGTCATTCACAAAATAAGGTCAGGGCTACAGTTCGATGTTGGAAACCGGAAACGAGTTCTATTTGCTCTATCGGGGGAAAGCTTAAAGACTGGGTGGTGGGATATGCAGCACACCGCGAACAGCCCTTCACCTATAAATCAGACATCAAGTGCCACAAATTCACACATTGAAGTTCCACAAGGATACAAACATGAAGACTGCAACATGCCAGTATGTAGATGCACGCTTTCCAGGTACTGGTAACTTGATCCTGATCCATCTCACAGAATCCTGTCCCGTTTTAGTATTATCAGTAGTAATATTTCCCAGATATCTCACTCGAACGCAGTACGGGAACTTACAATACAATGTTTCATATGATAGGCAACTGCGTAATCAGACGTCCCTATTTGTAGAATTGTCTCCTTCTCAGTCTGTTGTTCGTTTCATTTTGAGCAGAATCTTCTCAACCTGAATAAGCCGTACTGCTTTGTGTTGGAGTCGTTAGTGTGCAGCATTCTACAATGTAACCTCTGGCAAACACACAGACATCTTCGAGAGAAATACTGCTCCACCGTGATGGTTGATATTCCAAAGCAAAGAGTACAAGTTTTGTCCTGCCTTCCATTCGCCGGGCTCTTCAAGTTATTCAAATTTACCGGTGCCTATAAGTTCAGTATCCAGTTTCCTCAAATAATCATCTGATTACATTCAATTCTATCTCGTATTCATCGGAGAATATTTGCACTTGAGTTCATGTCTTCAGGTTTCACACTACGAGTATATCAGATGCTCCAGAAATAATGGCGATGGTAACATCTCCTCCCGTTACACAGGTCAGAAACTTGCCAATGTTCTGGTCAAATGTTCTCCAAAGCTCAGCTTTGAGCTTTGGAGAACATTTGATTACTGATACATACTGGTTTATCAGAGCGCTATATCTGGTCAGGAATTCTGGGCTAAGCTGAGAGGTATCGGGATCAAAGTACTTGGAGCTCTTGCACTGTATCTGGGTCTTGAGGAGTCAACCTTTCAAGAGTTCCTGGAGGCTAAACTACTATCCGGAGTGTCCCTGATCTGATCTACAGTTGGTGCAGGACCAACTGCACCAACCGATCTCATGCGAATCCCAACATTATGACATTGTTGAGAGCAGATCGTGATTTTGGTGCGCAAAGGTCATAGATGGGTTGACGTTCCTCTATTTGCGAGCCGAGCAGCGTTGTAATCAACGCTGACGATACTCTTGACGGACGCCAACTTCTTCTGGTTGGCGTAATAAAACATTCCATGGTTTGCATTGGACAAATCGTTCGCAATACTTCCTGTTGGCATTTTCGATCTTCTCCATTACAAACTGAAAGTACCCACGAAATCCACTGCCATTTGCTCTTTGCTTCAATTTGCACTCCGACATGTAAGGCGGATCCCATACTCCATCTAATATCGCCTAGAGTAAAGAAGACACCAGCAGAGATCGTACGGCATGTGAGTTGACATTTACACGAACTCTTCGTAATTTTGACAGGGTTTGAGCAACCAAAGATTTAAAAGCGTAGAGCACCTTGATCTCGTAACCGAGGGAATAGACTGAGTATCGACCATATACTCAGTGCAGCCAGAGCCATCTAAGATCCTTAAAGCTCTGTCCAAACTTATCGATGAAAAACACCCTTCACGAATACATGGCATGTTCATCGTCGGCAAAAGGTCCTTCCACTTCGTCGAAATTAGTTTGCGCGTTCATTACTACGCAAACTAATTTCGACAGAAACCAGAGCTTGATAAGGATCTCAAGATCCTATGTTATTCCATTGAACTAACCACGAGCATTTATGGAGAGGAAGGACTTTTGACTTTCCTTGGCACTAATCCAAGCTTGAGTCTTGGGCAGTTCACTTTGACCACTTCAAGAAAGTATATCTACCCATTTTACCTCTAAGGTTTTCTCCTTGTACAGTTCCCCTTGCTTTCTTTCTTATGCTTCTTGTAACCCCATACCTGTCCCCCACTTGTGACATTAAGAAATTTCTCATGCGTATAAGTACTACCGTGGACATACCAAATCAACGCTGGCATCTAAACACCACGCATTTCCGCAATTGAAAAATGAACAACCGAAGAGAGGCACTAATGACGTATACTATTGTAGTCCACATGAGCAACGAGCACGGAGGTAGTCATCCATATAAACTATTCCATAAGAGAGAAATGAAGACGGGAAATACAGAAAACATGAGGGATGGGAAAGGCCGTCAAATTGAACAAGGGTGAGACAAAAGAGTTAAAATGGGACTAATAGCATTGACATAAGAAATTTGCATTATTTCACCTTCGATAGTATCTAAAGTGCAGTAATGCATCTAAGATATCTGAGCTATGCAAATCATAAGGTCTACAAACTACTACCGGAATATCCAAAGAAACATCACCTAGTGTGATTACTCTCCTATGGATTACCCCAACCAATGCTCTATGTAGAGCAATGGACATACATTGTCCAACATATGCTACATAGTATGAGAGTGAGGATTGTATCCCTTGACACCTACCATAATAAGCTCTTGTGAATTATCTAACAAATGCGTCAAATGTTATATCCATTACTCTGTATAACTCCAAAGCCAGAGGAATAAAGAGGTGATTTCACTAGATACCCCAAAATTTAGAGACCTCTTGTGTTATTGCTCTGCTTGTCACTCATCTAGGGAGATGAGTAATCACTCTTTCCAAAACTGCATAGTGGGTAAGACCCATAACCATGATATCCATTGCTATCACTTGATCATCTTGGACTAAGTATAGGTTTGCCTTGACACAGGTAGTGTACAGAGCATACAAATGCTCCTCCCAAGCAAGGTATCCACTCTCTTGGGCCATATTAAACACAATATCCCCAGTGGTATCATGGGTAGCTATCCTCTATCTCTCAAGAGGACATCACATCATATGGACAGTTGTTGTATCTAGTGTAGAACCACACTCACAAGTAAGTAATGAAGATGCATATGTGATGGAGATTAGAGAGCTTTGATGCATATGAGATGTAGATCAGAGAGCTTTGAAGTGCGCTATAAAGATCCCTCTAAAGGATCTCCCTATCATGTACCACCAATTGACTCCAAGATGGTGACTCCTTCTTGTGAAAAACATTGTTAGGAGTAAAGGGAAAGCAAGAGAGTCATAGAAAGATAGCACAAAATGAACAAGACTTTCCAAGGATCCAAAGGCCTCCTAAGCTCTCTAAAGATGGATGCCTTGAGATGATATTTTAAGTATTCTCAACATCCACCTTCAGCATGAGCCACTCTTGAGGTCTATCTAGGAGTGTCCTAATGCCTAGAGATGTAGCCTCATAACCTCTAGGTGTAGCTATTGATGTGGATAGAAGCATTGTCAAAAGTGAAAAATGATGTTGAAGGACAATGGTATAACTAATCAGACATAAAAAGATCTCTTCAATAGCAATTGGTCTAATGCTCCCTATGTCCTTCTCCATCATGAGAAGTCAGCTAGCACCCAACATTTGACTAATTGATGTAGGAATATCTCTCCTTGTTATTATTATAAGTAAAACCACATGAAGAATCATCTACCTGAAAGTAATCTCTAAAATGCTCATATCCCATCATTGACAAACCTCATGATGAGAGGTGAGAAGTAGTGTACAATGCGTGTGCAAGAAACAATCTATCAAGATATAAAAGTTGTTGAGGTTGATAATCTAAGGCCTGTAATGGTACTCCCTCTCTTGCCATAGGATGTAGTAAGCATAGGGAAGGGATTATCATTGATGGACAAGCCATAGATAAAGAATGTAGCACCCATGTTATTCTACTAAATTCTCCTGCTTAACCCAATGTCCTACACCATCGCACTCAAGTGAACTCGGTGGTATCTTGTAGTAGAACCTGTCTCTTGAAATTCACAGCCCTAAGATACTTCTCTTGTAAGGTAACCCAATCTCCCACTTGGAACCAACAAAATCTAGCAACCATCACTCTATGCCCCACATGTCCACACTAGCATAACAAATACACCTTAGAGGGAGTAAGAGGAATAAGAACCATACTAACTTGTCCAAGGGATCATGTGCCAAGCAATCAAGTGGTAGGCAAAAGCTTGTCCTGCCTCATCATAGAATGTGTTGGGTAGTCTATGGAATAAATATGGATATGGAAAACTAGTATCAAATATACCAAAATACAACCTGCTTGAGATGTTAACCACTCTCATGAAAATGGTCAACAAAGTCCCAAGTCTCACCACCGTCAATGTGGTTGCTTGCCTCACATGAACATCCCAAGTGGTCCAATTATAGTCCTTATGCATCCTCCCCACATGGGTCTTTACCCCCTACAAGGTAAATTGTTAGTGACACATTGGGCATGGTGTATCCCAAGTCGCTTTGGGTGATCCTACATGGAGAACTATAACCATGACTATCACAAGAATAATGATAGTAACACATAATTTTCCTCTTTGTATCTCCCCTTACTTGCAAAAACCACAACTCCCTCACATCCAAATTCACGTGAGGAAATGCTATCTCTCCAAACCCTAAATCCTATAAACTCTCATTGCTTTCAATTCCCATCTCAAAATTATCAAACTAAGTTCTTATAGAACTAAAGCATGGATACCATGAGATGAGGATTAAAAATTCAGGACCCATCACTCTTAATGTGAAATCATCACTCTAAGCCCTAAAAAATCTAAAATTTTTCAAAATTTTCTACTCAATTCTCCATAGCCTTCAATCTAGGTACCAATAGAACCAAAATTGACAACAAATGGAATTGATAATTCACTCATGTGCTATATGCTAGTGACACTCCAAAAATCTAAATGATTTTCCTCTCATCTCTCCCCTTTATAATAATATGGAGTTAGAAGAAAATATATTATAAGCTAATGACTTACTACCTTAAACTAAATATAGCAAAAGGAAGTAAAAGTAGCCTAAGTTGTGGTAGAAGCATCCAAAATGCTTGTGGGTAGAACATTCTAGAAGCATCCAAGAATCTCATTGGAACTTCCAAGTGTAGAGTAACTTGTATGCCATGTTGATAACTAACTTAGCTTGCACTCCAAGTAAGATGAGTTCTGGAAAGAACCTTCCTTACAAGCTCCTTGGGAGTCTTGCACCCAAGCTACCTATAGATATTGAGCCAAACTCAAGCTAGGCATTTGGAGTTTCCTTCACTTAGGAGTCCCAATGTGATCTTCCACGCTCATCTTTGATTCTTTTATTTTTATCCTTGTTCTTTTATATTAGTATCATAGCAAGAATGGGATGGATGGATTGAATCTATGGATTACCAAATCCTTTTCCCCAAACCATTCAGATCTCCATGTCCTTGTACTACAAAAGTATTATATTATGCTTTGGGTAAATTCTTTTTGACTGTGATCACCTTGTTAGATGAACCATTGATACTTCAAATTGTAACTTACAAGGACAGGTGGATGTGTTATATCTATGTGTTACTTTAGATAATTTCATGTAGATAATTTGATAGAGTAGTAACAACGGAAAAAACCAAATTTTATTACTATGAAATAATAAATTGAACGTCTTACTTGATTATTGGAAGAGAGAGATCATCAATGACAAGAATACATTGAGAGAGTAGCATTTTGAGAAGGATAAAAGTAAATATGATTTCCAAAGCTAAAGATATTTGAAGGCAATAATTTATCAAGTACCATAGAGAACTTTTGTGCTTGATTGCAAATGTCATTTTGAAGCTATTAATCTTCAAAATGAATAGAGATAGATTCTCTTGGCTTTAAGAAAATTAGATGGAGTGGCAAAACTATGGTGGCAATTTTGGGAAGAGCAAGCTCAATGGCAATTTTCTGTGCCAATCTCAATATGGGAAAAATTCAAGGAGCACAATAATAAGATATTCCAAGTGGTAAATGGTGCACAAGATAGATTGCTAGAATTGAAACAGATTGATCTTGTGAGTAACTACATCACTCAATTCCAAAACACTACATCGTAAATTTCAAGATATTAGAAGATGAAGCTCTATATCAATTTGTGAGGGGCTTGAAAGCATACACCAAACTAGAAGTGACCATGTGAGAGCCCAAACACTTAGAAGAAGCCATGCAAGTGGTTAAGCATTGTGATTCCTTGGTTGTTACAACTTGATGTCAACCTAGACCTCCAAAGCTTACAAATACACCACACACTAATGGAGGACCCGATACAAATAGATATTGATGCCATCCAATAGAGACCACTTTGCATTGTTGATTAAAAATAATTATAAAAATATTGTGATTGCTTTGTAACCAAATAGGACATTGCATTGCCAATGGAGTTGTCCTACTAAGAATGGATGACCTTCATCCATTGCCCAAATCTAGTTCTTGGAACATGAAGATCAAGGAAACAAAGAATTCCAATAATAGATATTGAGCTACTTACTAGAAAATTGATTTATTCCAACAAGATTGAAGGCTTGAGCTATGTAACTTTAATAAACTTGCAAGGTACGATATCCAATCATTGGTGTAACATTTTGGTTAATTGTGTGAAGTTTTGAGGCAAAAGAATTATATATTCTTATCAAATTAATATTTGATAGTATATTGATGATGGTGGATGGTAGCAAAACCTTCTAGATTCTATACCTCACATCTTGTTACATTCAAGATTGACAATGAATATTTAGAGTGTATGAGATTTGTAATAACTCCTCTATATTATGATATCATTCTAGATTAACCTTGACTTGAATGTCATAAGGTTCAATTTTATTGGATCTAATAACAAATCCAAATATAACCAATGGTAAAAATTACCATTTAGATTTTCTAACACATTTGAGTATATATATCTAGGAATAATCTATCCCAATATAGGAAGTTTATCAATATAGAAATGGTGAAGTAAGCTTTGGAGACAGATATTTTTATTTTTGTGGTGTGAATCAAACCAATTGCATAAGGAGAATTTGATGAGTACCAAAAGCCCCATCAAACAATAGTTTATGAGTTTAAAGACATATTTCTAAATGAAATCTTGAAAGAGTCACCCTCTAATCATATTATCCCCTTGAAGATAAAGCTATTGCTTGGTAGCACCCCATTGAGTAGATCAGTCTATTTGCTTTCACCAAAAGAGTTAGAAGAACTTCAAAAAATATTGATTGAGTTGTTTGAGAAGGATTTTATGTAATATAGCATATCCTCTTGGAGAGCATCAGTGCGGATTGTACTAAATAATGATGGAAGACTTCACTTACGTATTAATTAAAGTTGCCTTAATAAGCAAATAGTGAAGAGTGTGTATCCTTGCCTAGGATGGATAACTTGTTTGATCAATTCAATGGAGCACAATATTTCTCCAAGTTGGTTCTTTGAAGAGACTATTGGCAGATTCCCTTTGATAGGGAGGATGTGAAATATACTACCTTTTACACAAGGTATAGGCCTTTCCAATGGGGAGTTTTACCTTTTAGGCTCACTAAGGTTCTTTCAATTCTCATAGACCAAATACATCGGGTGTTGGATGGGCTATTGGATCAATACATGGTGTTGCTCTTGGATGATATTAATCCATAGCAAGAGAAAAGTAGAACACAAGAATCACATATGAAAAATCTTTAAATAAGTGCACCAATGTAAGTTTTAATACAAGAAGTCAAATTGTACGTTTTGGCAGAAGGAAGTCACTTTCTTGGGTCCTAAGGTCTCATATGGGGGATCAAGATGGAAGAGGAGAAAATCAAAGCCATTACAAATTGGCCTACTCCAAAGGATATCATGGAAATGCAACCATTTAAAGGATTGGTAAGTTTTTATCAACTATTCATCCACTATTATATTCATATGGCTACACCATTGATTGATCTCTTGGAGAAGACATCAAGCTTTCAATGGATCACCAAGCACAAAGAAGCATTCAAGAAAGTGAAGTATATGGTGTCTTCGTGATCTATTCTTTCACCATATGATCCTCAACTACCTTGTGTAGTTGATTTGGATACTTTTAGCTTTGCCATTGGAGTTGTGTTGCAATAATAATTTCTAGATGGAGTCTATCCCATTATCGTTGTATATCATTGACTAAAAATTGCAGAAAGGAATTACTTTACTTAAGATTACTTAAGAATGACTAACAATAATATATACCACAAAGGTATTCAAACACTATCTTTAGGGGAAACAAGTGATCATGCAAATCTATCACAAACCCCTGGTTACAAACCTTAGATTTGGAGTACATGAAGAATAGACGTCATCAATGGAAAGAACAACTATAGTTTTTGACATCAAATTTGAGTATAATCCTGATAGGTTTCATGTCATTATCAATGCCTATCACAACAACCTAATTTGAGGACTCTTCTTGAATGTTTCATAGCTTTATAATTATGATAGGGTCAATTGACTCAAAAATCCAAATTGAATTTAGAACCATAAAAGATTTAGTAGGTTGGGTAGCTTTTGTAATCTTTTTTTCTAATTTTTTTTTTTACTTATTTGCCAGTACCAGGATTATACGGTGAACTTGAATTGGTCATCACATACATTTTAGAATATAAAAGTGATGAATTGCTTGTTCTCCTCGATAATGACAAATGACAGCCATACTACTAAAAGTTTGTGGCAAAGATAGATTTCTGTCTAATGCTTGAAAATAATATTCTAAAGCTTTAGCATGTTCTCCATTACTTGTATGAATAAGCGTCTGCTATATCCTAGCAGATCATATTCAACCAAGCCCTCTAGGAAGGCTTCCAAGGTTCCCGTCCGGGATGAGTCAATACACGGAAAAATAATATTTGGGAATACACGGGAAATGAATATTTGGGCTGACGCGGATCTTTGGATTTTTAGATTTTGGAAAAAGAAAATTGCTGCGTGCCTCCAATCATAAGAGGTTGCGGAAATGCACCATGTTGGGGTCTCAAGGATGAGTGTTTTTTTCGTTAAAATCCAAATTTTTGGAATATTTAGTTTTTTGAATCTCAAAATTTTGCCGTTAGCACCTTCCTTAGTACTTCTTGAGCTAATCTCCGGTTTCGCCCGTGCCACCCGGCGTCAGATTGCTCGGACTGGGCTCCTCTGGGGGTTATGTGGACTTCTACATATGTCCCGGGAATGTAGTTCTTCTTCTACCGTTTAAGAAAAAAAAATAAAAATGAAAAACCTTTGCCCTATCGGCAAAGGGCGTTGACCGGCCTGGCAATCTCCGGGTTCGCGGAATCGGGTTTCACCAACTTGATGGATTAGGCCGAATACTATAAATTTTTAATTCTTTCATATTTTTTTTTTAATTCCAAATCAACTACTGGTAAATTTATGGGATATACACGTACACATACTTCACAAGCAATGCATTTATCAAATTCAAAATGAATACGACCTCGAAATCGTTCAGAAGGTATGCCCCTTACGCCCTGGGCGACACACGTGCTACAATGGCCGGGACAAAGGGTCGCGACCTCGCGAGAGAAAGCTAACCTCAAAAACCCTCTTCCGGTGTCGCCCCCGACTACCTGTTTGAACGTGGATATATGGTAAACCTCACTGTCGGGTCAATGATGTGTCAAATCTTATAGAGCGCAAAATTTTTTACTTGGATTTATTCAGTCCCTTTAACAAAACACAACTGGAGGTTTATGGTTAACTGATACCGCACATCATCATTTAGCTATTGCAGTTTTTTTTAATAGCTGGTCACATGTATCGAACTAATTGCAATATTGGTCATAGTTTTAAAGAAATTCTAGAAGCTCATATAGGTCCATTTACTGGAGAAGGTCATAATGGTCTTTATGAAACTTTAACTACTTCATGGTATGCTCAATTAGCACTTAATTTGGCTATGTTTGGTTCTTTAACTATAATTGTAGCTCATCACATGTATTCTATGCCTCCTTATCCATATTTAGCTACTGATTATGGTACTCAACTGTCTCTTTTTACACATCATATGTCGATTGGTGGGTGCTTAACAGTTGGAGCTGCTGAGCATGCTGCTATTTTAATGGTGAGAGATTATGATCCAACTACTCAATACAATAATTTGTTAGATCGCGTTCTTCGACATCGAGATGCAATAATAGCACATCTTAATTGGGTATGTATCTTTTTAGGATTTCATAGTTTAGGATATTCAACAAGCCATACAAGCTGCAAGATATATTGGTCTAGGTTTTATAGTTATCTTAGACCATATGAATAGTTTACCCACAACTACAACAGGTCCTTCTTTCGTAAAGAAGTCTCCTATCTGAAAGTGTTTACGCACCTTCAGTTTACAAGTCCTTCAATTGTAAATCGCCCTTCCTCTGTTCGAGTGCTGTGCACCTCACTGTATGCTAGAATCGTTGACTAAATGAGGGTCCCTTTCGGCAAAAATATCCCATTTTGACCAATCAGCGGGAAACCTATCAGGGTCAAATCCACCCGGTGAAGTCAAGGCCGAACTTTATAGCAAGACCCATTTTAACCAATCAGCGGGAAACCTATCAAGGTCAAATCCACCTTGTGAAGTCAAGGCCGAACTTTATAGCAATACCACTTCTTTCAATTGGTATAAGGTCATCTTGCAACACATGGCATAGAATATAACACTTTTCTCCTTCAAGAAAAGCCTTCTATTTTGTGAGAATCAGATTTATGTTCCAATCAAAGATGATCTACAACTTATGTTGTAGATCAACTTTGATTGGAACACTTGATTGGATCAAGAGGCCCATGACTTACCAATCATTAGTCACATGGGTGTGAAAAATACCTTAAGTCAACTACAATGTCAATGGTGGTAGCCCAATATGGCACAATAAGTTCGAGAGTTGGTTTGACTTTGTGAGAACTACCAATGCAACAAAGCTAATAACTAAAAGCAAAATGGACTCCTTTAACCACTACCTGTTCCATCTACTCATTGAGAACATGTAAGCTTAGACCACAAAGCATCCTTGTCAAAGATGGACCATGGCCATACAACCACCATAGTGTTTGTGCATATGCTCAACAAGCAGATTCATTTGGCACCTACTATGGATACAATGGATGCTCCAACATTGGCCCAAATCTACTTTGATACCTTCTTCAAGCACCATGGGATGCCAAGTGTTCTTATCTCTCATTGAGAATCCTGCTTTATTGAAAAATTTTGGCAAGTACTTGTTAAACTCTTTGGTACCAAGCTTGCATTATCTACAACTCATCACACTCAAACTGATGGACAAACCAAATAAGCAAATAGCACTTTGGACAAGATGTTATGCGCCTTTGTTAATATTCACCATGTTGATTGGGATACTTGTCTTGTAGTTGCTGCTTTGCCTACAATAATTCCAAGTAAGCACAATATCAAATTTTCTCCCTTCTTAATTATTGGCAAGATCCACTTGTTCTAGATTTTCTTCTTGCTCCTCTACCCTCCCAAGCTCCAATTGGTCTATAAATATATAAACTTGCACCCAATTTGAGATTACTCAGATCATATCTCCCAGTGCCCACAGACTTGCTCTTCCTAGTCATATGCAAATCCATTCTATCTTCCATGATTCAAAGTTAAAACCCTTTTTCTCAAACCCATCTTTCTTTTCCACTTGTGTCCAACCTTCTCCTCCTCCCATTCTTGTCAATGATCATGAAGAATATGAATTTAATTGCATTCTTGCATGTCATGACATCCAACATGGCTGCCAACAACACATTAAATATAAGGTTCTTTGGAAAAGGTATCCCCTTTGTATGGGAACTTCTTTCTCATCTCCGCAATGCACAAACAGCCCTATAAGAGTTGAAAGACTCCATGGAAATGAGGATTTTTCTAATTAGCCGGGTGGGGAAGGGTGGATATGTAACAATATGGAGTTAGTAGTCAAAGCTAAATATAAAAAAAGGAAGTAGAACGAGCTTGAGAATGTGCTAGAAGCATCGAGAAAGCTTGTTGGTAGAATATTCTAGAAGCACCAAGGCAGTTTCTAGGAACTTTCCAGGGATAGAGTAACTTGTACACCAAGTTGATGGCTAGCTTAGCTTGATGCCAAGTTGATGACTAACTTAGCTTACACTCCAAGTAAGGTGACTTTTAGAAAAAACCTTTCTTGGAATTCTTGTACCCAAGTTACCTATAAATACCCAAGCCAACCTCAAGCTAAATACTTAGAGTTCTCCTCACTTGAGAGTCCCGAGTCACAATGTGATATCCCACTTTGGTCTTTCATTTTCCTATTTCTCTCCTTAGTCTTTTATACTCTCTCTCTCTCTCTCTCTCTCTCTCTCTCTCTCTCTCTCTCTCTCTCTCTCTTTTGCTGCAACCTTAGCTCTCCATCTCTCATTCCTCTATCTTGATTGATTCCAAAAAGGTATAGTCTAGTAAGAAAAGCAATCATGTAGAATAAAAAGAAGGATGGAAGACCCTACCCAATAGTATAAGGATAAAACATTAAATAAAAAGATCAACACTTTATTTCCTATTGTACCTAAAATATCTAGGCTATGCAAATCCATATGGTAGACAATGATATAAAAATTAAATTTATAAGTGTAACAAATTAGATGCTCTTTGATGAAACTGTTTTGTTTATAACATAATAATTAGATGTTGAATTATCACTCTTAAGTGTGTTGGGAAATTATCAAAATTTTGGGGAATCATCTTTACTCCATAGTGGAAGCTTGCAGTCATGATGGTTATTTAATTTGAAATATTTAAAGTAGATAGTCATTAAAAAACTAATCATTCAAAGAAAATAATTGGATTTATGCATAATGGCTACTAATAAATTTGAACCGATAGGGAAAACATTTTATATCCTTCCACACATCCTTTGTTCATGAGTTTGAACCTCTTTTTGACATTTAAGCTATGACTGTTGCTTCTAATAACAATCCAAACACTATAGATATTGAGTGAGATGGAGAAAGGGTAAGAATTGGTATCAAAAAGTCACATTTGCATGAAAATAGTACTCAAATCACCTTGTGAAGATGAATGGCTGCACTTACAGCTATAAGGACTTCAACAACTTCATAAGATATGGGTAAAATAGAATAAACATCAGGTGAATACACTATTTTATACACCCATATTTATATTTTCCAATTTACAAAGCTCTGGATCTTTCTATTGCCTCAATGAGTTGAATAGAATGGATCTTCCTACTCCTTCAATGAAGCTTCATTGTTTTTGATTTTCAAAAGAATTAAGATTTTAAGTTCATTATCTCTAAGCTTATACAGTTATGCTTGTGTGTTGTTTTACAGTTGTATTGGATTTAGGCTTCCATAATTTGGATAAGGAAATATATAATTTGGAGTTTTGGGGTGGTTTGTTGAGTTTGGGATTTTGAACTCCTAGCTCAGAATTAAGAGGGTTTTTGGAATTCAAGAAATAAAATTTGAGCTTGTAAGATGAGGTCTTTGAAACATTTTCCTTGAAGTTGTGTTCAAAACCTAATTCAGTTTTGTACATACTAACATTACAAAGTTCAAAAGGGCAATTATGTTGCCAACTAAACCAACAACCACTTGTTATAAAATAGATTTATGGACAAGCCCAATAAATACCACAAAGGAAAAGTATAAATGGAATACAAGTGCATAGAAACTTAAAAATTGTCATGACATTTGTAGTGCCAAAGCTAGTTTGCTCAAATATTGGAGTGGTAGTATTAGCACTCATAGTTATTTTGAAAGTTGCTCATAGATACTTGATGGTGGCTCAATTTAATGATAGTGCTATTGATGACATGGTGTGACCTACCATCATTTTCACCATTCACACCGTTGGATGTGCTATCAATGGCACTGGAAACTTAGGTCAAGCAGAGGAGTATACTTTTGAAGTGTAGCTCTAGGGAGCTCAACTCTTTGATGTTGAACCTTCAAGTTCTTGGCTATGGTGGACAGAGGTTGACAAGTGGCACTTGGAGTCTCTTAGCTAGAGTGGGTGTGGTGTGATTGTAATCATTGCTCAATTGTTGGTAAATTTTTGAGTGAAAGATAGAATATAGATATGATTTGAGTGTGATTCAAGTAGAAGAATGAAGTGATTATTGTGGCACTTTAGAATTCATATATGAATTATGTATGAGTTGTACTTCTATAGTGTATAATGTTGATAACAATGTATGTTGCGTAGCAATGTATATATGCATGAAAAAATAGAGAAGAAGAGTCAAGACTTTATGAAAAGGGGCACATACACATATAGCATAAAACACTAAGAAGAGAAACCAACCTTAGAAACTCTAAAATATGTGAAATGAGCAAAGTATGAACCTATAACTAAACTATGTGAGAGAGATCCTCCAAAGATATGTCTTGCAAATTGGGGGAAGAGCCGCCAATGGAATCAGAGCACCCACTGCTATTACTCCTTGATGAAGACTCATACCCTATGATCTCTATAGGAATGACAGAGACTCTTTGCCAGAAATAAGAGGTAAGCATGGCAGGTGAGAAATCCAAGGTGCCTCTCCTCCATAATGAGCCATGTGTTACCTCTCAAAGGAAACTATCAAATTGATGATTAAGGTTGCCAAAACTCCATGAAGGTGAAGGTGTTAGAGATAAGCCATGGAGCATAACGGTCCTCCCATGGCGGTAATGATAGTTACAATTCTAGCCAAGGATTTTGGCCTAAGTGGGTTTTCCACAACCACATCATACAACATATGTCTACCATCCCTAAAAGTGACAATATGTATCTGCACCCTCTAGTGAGACAGGCTTGGAAGGACCATCTAAAGCTGATTTTGAACCTATGAGCAAGTAGAGTGTAAGATCTGGCCACCATATCTCTAATAGTATCATGCAATATGGTAGGCTCTCCTCTTATGGTACAACATAAGATGTGGATGCACTCCAAATCAAATGTAGAACCACAAGGGCACGAGTCCGGTATGGCCAAGAGTGTTGGATATGGTAGACCTAGCCAAATTGGAAGTGCTATGGTGAACCCCTTTGATGTGAACTGAAAGTCCTCAATCAAAGGGGAAGTGTGAAGCCAAGCTTTAAGGTATTTTTTTATCTTTCTACCAACTTGAGGTGAGAGATTTATCATCAATCTGTACTGAACTAAGTTTTAGACATTTTATATGATACTTTGTAATTTTACAAAGAATGTTCTATTTCCACGGAAATGCCAATATTCTCAATTCAAATCCACCCTATTAAGTACTAAGGTGATCAATGATTGTCTTTTCTCCTTGTGAAATCATATAGAAAAATTATCCACACTCAAGAATGTCCAAGGGACTTTGCAAGATCAACTACATGAGCAGCATTTGGAGACCAAGATACACATGATGCTTTGAGTATGTATGAAAAGAAGATCGCAGCGGAAATGCTTGAGATAGATTGATAGTAATTGAACTTTGGCATTTTAACTTAATGATACCCCATGTTAGCCAAAATATTTAATAGTACCATAAAGCTTGACGTGGATATAGGCAACATCGGACTTACATTCAGCACAAGTAACATAGAGAAACAAAGTTTAACATGGAATATCATAGTTCTTCCTTATTACTCCCATGGATAAAATCTTCTAAATTTCTGTGATGGAAGTGGTCCTTACCTTATAGCATTGGGGAAACTTTGAGTATCCATGTCATAAGTAATCCAATCTTACCCTGAAAGAGAGTTCTTATATTATATTTCTATTCCATCTTGATTACATATAAATTTGGAATTTAGAATTTGTTGTTGTAAAAAAAATAAACACTTCTAGAGTTTGAGAGTCCAGTAAAAATTCATCTAAACTTTGAAGTATGTCCAAAGATTTCACCCAAAATTTTAAGGAGAACTGACCTCTGGTCAGTTCTCCTTAAAATTCTTGAAACGTTATGGAATTATCTTCATATTTCTACTCATTTATTTTTGTCAATTTTATTTCTCAATCATAGAATAAATAATAAATATATGTAATAATTGAAAATAAGATAATAATTAAAAAATTAGCATACAAAATGAAGGTGAATTTCCTTTCCTTATCAAAATCTTTTCTATACATGATGTTTTCATTATTTTTGGGCTTTACCTAGAACTTTAGATATAATCCCCTACAAGATGAAATGAACAGCCAAGAAGTTCAGAGCATATACCTCTCTAGATATAATTATCTCTCTAATTGCTAATGCTAAGAGTAATTCTATCTATAACCATCCAAGAAACAGCAATAAAATAAGAAAAATATTCATATTTGAATATAATCTATTCAGAAGAATTTCTACGGATCAATTTTATCTTATCATATCATAGTCATGGTACTCATATTACTGCAGTCTTGAAATTTAACTTTCTTCTTTGTTTTGAAACTCTCTTAAAAGTAAACTAGAATCTCTTTGACATTAGCTTGATTTGATTATTTCTTTGAATCTATCAATGCCATCTTAAGAGAATATCATATAAAGAAGTTGTAATAGAACTATTTTACCCAATATGTTTGATTATTTTATTCTCAATGTCAATGTCACATCAACGTATATCAGGCTTTGAGATTTATTATTTCACGCTTGAGGTATTTTATTGGTGGCGTTTCTAACCATAGGTCCCCACTTCTTGCAGACTACAACATTTACATTTTCATCCACCCATGAGTTTAGAAACAAGGTTGATGGCCCGTCACTGTGTCTGAAATTATAGGAATACCCCTCAGAAAATTTTAATTGCAAAAATACCTTGGGGAAGGGACGGCTGAGCCGGGGATTGGCCCTTCAGGTGGTGCGGCTGGAGAGGATTAATTGGGGATTAAAGGGATGCATGTGGGAAGCCAAAAATTCTCTCCAGTCGCACAACTGCCCCTCCCCCGCCCCCTTCGCACAACTGCTTCTCCCCTCCCAACTGGGAATTTTGCCAATTAAAACTTAGTTTTGTATCTTTGTAATTCCTCAATTTATCCTGGATATTTGTTGAAAAATTTCCTTTGACTTTTATTCTTTCTTGGGTACGCAGAGTTGATGAGATGGTAATGGTGTGTGGGGACCGAAACATTCCCACTCCTAACCAACCATGCATATTTTTGCAATTAAAAGTTTGTCAAGATTCCCACTCCTAACCAACCATGCATATTTTTTCAATTAAAAATTTGTCAAGAGCATTTGTGTAGATTTCCTAAATTGATCTCTAAAAGTTCATTAGAAACCATTAGCATTAGAACAGTAAATATGAAGTTGAAACATGTGATACACAAGAAAGTGCTATCTCTTTTCATGTGATGTAATTGGAATGAGACCAAGTACATGAAAAACGAAAACGATGACGTGTTTTGGTTTTCTCAAACAATCAAACAAATCTCAGCAACGACTTATTGGGGGTTTCAGTTCTGGAATGTATGGGAGATGGGCACATCCTGAAGGTTTCTCGTATATTTTTTGATGAGATCACGTAAATCAAATCATAACCATTTGTGGAAAGGGAATTAAAATTTTCGGGTAGAGATTTTAGTTTCGACCTTTCTTGTCGAGCATCAAGGTATACGGGCCATCCCACAATCCATAAAATTTTCCGAATTATGAAAAATATGGCTCATTAACTTGCATAGAGTAATGGGAATACTTCCCATTAAATCAAAAGAATCCTTCTTTAGTGGATGGTGCGTAGAGCTCCCGTAAATTTATTTTACGGGCCGCCGAAATCGCCTAACTGAATATTTCTGAGGTAAACTGAATTTTCACAGTAACCTTGTTTTCACGGTGGACCTTGTTTCAAAAGCCTTGAAACTCTCCTTCTGAAACTCACGATCTATTTTCTGGATTGCAAACAGATCCGGCATGTTTCCAAGGTACTCTCACCTCACACATCTCAATGAAGTCACACAAGTTTGACGTCGCGACAAGCTTACGGTATTGAACATTTGCACATAGTAGGAAATGCAAAATGTTCCAATGGGCATGCTCTGGAAAGTAGAGACGGAAGGCGAAATTAGAGAAAGCCGAAAAGAAGAGGATATGTTGTCATAAAATGGAGTTCAATCTAAACCGGATAATACTTAGCTTTGTGATTGAGATTATCGACAAAGTGCTCTCAGAGTAATGAGTTGATTATTATGGCCCAAAATTATAGATTAAGAACTATAACCTCTATTAAGAACTGAATCTTCCACTTAACAATATTTTTCTTTTACGGACCAGCGAAACGACTTATATAAACGATTTTACACGTATTAAACTCTATGCGGAGTACTTCTCGCATACACCACACATAGAAACACACTTAATACCCTGACACTATTTTTTTCATAGACTTCTTGTACTCATTTTGCAATTCTCGGTATCTAAATTTTAAAGTAGACGTTGAATAAATTTCCGACCCTTCACCGAATTTGGAGAAACATAAATATAAAAATCGAATTTCTCGAATACAAATATCCCGTAGTGAGAAGTGCATGCTTGTGATTTTAACCGTTGATAATAATATTCAGTCTTTCCTCTGCTTATCTTATTCCGGTGCCAAAGTAGACGGATGGATGCTGTTTGTGTCTATTACACTTATAATCGAGGCTCTGTTAGGACAATCAAACCAGACATGTCAAGGATATTTGTAGTATCCCGTTTGAATACTGAACGATCTTCTGTCTGCCATACAGTTTGGAAGCGCTTCTTATTGATGACTTCACGTAGTGAGTCGCACAAGGGCACACAAGTTCATCGTTTGGTTATCGTGGAGACTATACCTTTTCTCATATTGAATTTGCCCGTTCACCTTCCTCATGCATAGTGCTTCTCTGTGGCCATGGCAGTGAGTCAAGACCTCCTTTGAGCTGTGACAGACGCATACTCCTGTCAACGGAGTAACAACTTCCGTCTCAGTCCTCGTATTCCTGGACATTTTCCACCGTACTGCTTGACTACTTCGACATGTTTTGTTGGATATTTTATGCGATTTCGAAATTCTGCTTATTTTGCATCTGAACGTTCTGTAACCCCAGAAATATATCAACTAGAGAGGACTACTTACTCCGATTCCTGACAAAAGTCTATTCGGTAAGATCTTGGAGCCCTTGTCATTCACGCGTTATGTTTTCAGTGGGTGTTTTGGAAATTAAAGGTTGAAGGTTGAATCTCGAAACTGTTTGCTGTTCATAATTTGGAAATTCTGGAAGATTGAAATTCAGTTTATCACTAGGTGGAGAATCATCGGAAAGCTGTGAATAACTGTCACCCAATAATCCCACTTTTAAATTATCTCTTGTTACACCGCTCTTTGTATAAAGAATGATGAAAATATTTTATAAAATAATTAATATTTAAAATAATCCTTTTTAGAATCTCTCATTTTGGAAAAGAACCATTTCATTACATTTCATGCCATCTAGTGTGGTACCTCTTGTTCATGTAGGATCGTGCATAAATCTATACTTCTTCTAGAGTTTCATTTACTATATTTTTAAAAATGAATTGCATTACGGCATATTCCTTTTGTAAAGTTTCATTTGATACGTTTTTAGAATATAATCAATCCAATTCAAAGTATATGATTTTAAATTAGTGAAGGTATGGAGAAAGTGCCAACATCTACAAAAATTAAATTCTAGATTTATATTTTATCAGAATTATAAATTTAACTTATATTTGCTGCTTCTCAAAATATTGTGTTTAGCGGTGAAAACGATACTATCTTTCAATCTGCCATAAAATCATGTGTTATGTAAGTCAAATTCTCCCAAAAAATTGGATAGTGTTT
Organism: Lunularia cruciata; assembly: GCA_948567375.1. Classification (NCBI taxonomy): domain Eukaryota; kingdom Viridiplantae; phylum Streptophyta; class Marchantiopsida; order Lunulariales; family Lunulariaceae; genus Lunularia; species Lunularia cruciata. The sequence goes on from OX419756.1 coordinate 8,105,927, forward strand.
AGTTAGAATATTTCCACCTCTTAAGAGTGTTTTAATTCCTCATGAAAATAAAACTATTAGTATCGATCGTCCTTTCGCATGAACCTTCTATTCTCATCATTTAGATTTTAATTTATCACAAGAGAGAGAACGAGTTGTAAATAAAGATGAAGTTGCAAGGCATATTTACTCCTAATTTTTCTTTGATATGTGGAAATTCCCTCCTTGAATGATATTGCAACTTCATGCAACTGCAGTTTTCTATGTTTAGAACTGTAGCATATTTTCTATTGATGAAAATATTTTCTATATCTATTCTCTTTAACAGTTAAATAGCTATACAAGAAGTGACTATGTTCAAAGGAGACATGACTTGATTCACTAATGTTTACCATTAGTATCATCTGAAACACGCAATTTGATAAACTGTCCATGTGTTCACCTATCATTGAAGGATGATACAGTTTAGCTAATTATTACGATCAAAGATCTTTAGTCAGAAATGCAACCCCTTTTAGCAACTCAATCTTTTGATCAGTCCGTTGTAATCAAATTTATAACTATTCGACTTTGAATATTTCTAGTTCTGGTTAATGCTGGAATCAAATTTATAATTATTCTTGCTAGTGTTGCTTAATGCTACACGTGGTGAAGCTAAAAAGACACTAAGTTAAAAAACAGACTAACAGACTAAACTTTGTTCTAGGAGGACAAGTAGACACACTTATTCACGGTCGGAACCAGAGACAGTATTTTCTCACACTTCATAATAATTTGTAATAATTTTGCTGAGTGTATCTAAATCAGAATCTGTCGTAGTTTGCGTTGCTTATGTTTTCTATAATATGTGTTGTGTCATACAGACAGCTCGGTGGTGGATGCTTGGAGCTCAGATTCAGGACGGCAAGCTGGTGTGAACAATAAGCAAGTGCAGTACGCTGAAAAACTCTCACGTACAGCATTTGCAGAATTTTAACGCGGACTGTGGCTATTGAAAAGCTACAGGCTTTGTTTTAGTTCTACCGTGGACCTGCTTTTGTCTGGAAGTTGTGGTGGAAAGCCATGTCACTCTATCTTAGACAAACTCCGCTAACAGACTTGCATGTATTGGATTTTAGAGCCATCAAGGAAGGCAGTGACGGCAGCTCCCACCGTAGAATGTGGACTAAGTTCACGTTGAGTAGTGATACATTGCAACTTGTGAATGCTACTCGACAGGTTTGTTATGTGGTTTTCTTTCTAGCAGAAATTAAAGGCATCATTCCAAACAGACCTCTCAAGTCCTCTAAGGACAAGATAAACTGTTCTATGTGTTCACCTGTCATTGAAGAATGATCCAGTATAGCTAAGTGTTATGATCAAAGATCTCTTGTCAGAGATGCAACCCCTTTTAGCAACTAAATCGTTTGATCAGTACGTTGGAATCAAATTTATAGTTATCAGTCTTTGGATATTTCTAGTTTCGGTTAATGCTGGAATCAAATCTATAATTATTCGTCTTTGAATATTTCTAGTGCTGCTTAATGCAACACTTGGTGAAGCTCAAAGAGATACTAACTTAAACAGCCCTCTCACGTCCTCTAAGGACAAGAAGAGTCTTTAGGCAGTGGAAAAAATATGTTCTAAAGCGGAGGTGCACTTTTCTCATTCGTGGTGGTGATCATCGTAAGCTGGGTTCACGCGAAAGACATATCCCCACTAAAGAGGAGGAGGGAGGGACAGGATTTGTATGCAGATCGTTTCTTTAGATTTGGCGTACACTGAGTATTTAATCGTATGTTATTGCTGCTGGTTGTATTTGATGCTGTTAGAAACAGTGATAGAATACAAATTGAAAATACAGACAGGTTGCTGTCGATGATATTCCACTTCAAAGGGAATTAAAGATGTTGAAGCAGCCAGGAGACTGACTTTGTACAGTGTATTGTGGGGGTGTATCTGATCAGACCGTCCATCTCTGGAAAGTACTTGCTTCAGAGTATGATTGTCAAGAAAGCACTGCAGGTGTTGAGGAAGGTCATACTCAGCGGTTTATTTCCTTGAAGTTGTAAGCACAAATCGTTCAATTTCTTTCCCAACAAAGTTGACCAAACTGTGATCACATGTACTTGCAAACCGAAAAGGTGATGAGCAACAACCCCGATGTTAGTCCTATTAACACGGACCTAAACAGTGGACTTCACAATATATACATTTCCTCAGACAATGCTTAAATTAGGATAGTGCTCAACAACTAAATGTTTAGAAAACCCTCTCAAGTAATGCACCAGCGAGGTTTATTTATTATCGTCTTGTACTGATACAAAGAAGGACAACATTTCCATCAAGAGGGTTGCGTAAGTTATTAATTGTCCCAAGTATCCTCTGCCGTTGGTAGGAGGAACCCTAAACCCTGTTTACAAACACTTCACGCGTACACCTCCCTCCGGCTTTTACCTTGTTAATCTTTGGAACTCTTATGTTGGCAGGTCTTTTTGAGCATTCTTTCAGCATAAAAATTTTGTGTCAGGGCGTCCAGATACTGATCATGCATACCTCTTTTCAACGTCCTCGTGAGATTAGTAGAACCTGTTCGAGCTACGGCAAACAGTTATGCCCACCACCCACTGTCAAGAGTAAAGTGACGATGAGCGAATGCATCGGACTCATAATTTGAGTTCTTTGTTCCAATTGAAATCGTTGAGCTGATCAGGTCTCTATACCTCTTTTCAACATCCCTCATGATATCAGTAAAACCTGTTCGAGCTTCGGGTTATACCAGTTATACCACCACCACTGTCAGAGTAAAATGACGATGAGCAAATCTATTGGATTTGACTTTTTTGTTCCAACTAAAGTCGTTGAGCGGATCGGGTCCCTATAGGCTAAAGTATATTAAATAGATTCACTAAAATTACTATATGGGTAGTTTTCACGGGTTGGAATCAGGCAAAGTACTTAGTGGCTTTGCCTTATTCGTGCTAAAATCTGCATGTCGACACGAATTCACTGTGGTCCGAAATCTCAAGCTCCGTAGTATTTTGTGGTGGCAGTTGTCACTCTCAAATCTATGTGAAGTGTTTAGTGACACTAATCTCACCGGCTTCCGTGCCTTTCTATCCTTCCTTGGTTTCTTAGATTCACTACCATACTCTCCGATCAGGGACGTAGCGACCACCTCCTCTCCTTCCTCCTTGTTTAGCCTGTCAGATTTCGAACATTAAATTCCATAAGTTTCTCCGGTGATAAAACTTGTTGACGTCGAGAATATGGATGGACCAGTGGCTTTGAAGCGCTTCAGCACAACTCTAAATGGTAGGCACGAAAGTACATAAACAGTATCAATAGTTGAAACAGACTATGCCACACTAACTTGGCCTGGTTTTGGATACTAAACAATCATCGATTACAGCCAAAGACAATCAAAAACCTATTCCTCTAACAATCTTTATTTTTATCATACTCAGTTTTCACTGGATGTTTGCACAAGAATGATCATTAATACTTTAAAGTTTCCGACTGTAAAGAATGCAACAATGACAGAGCACGTAAATATAAATATTTCTGCTTCGGGTATCTCCACAATGATTGATTGGTTGAAAGCACATCATAGAAAGCACACGGAGACAAAGATTGGTTATGACTTCAGCCTTCTAGAACCATATTCCAACCCGTGAATTTCTTCAAAGTCTCTCTTCTTGAGAATCACCAATGCTAGGCAGATCTAGAAAAGCATTCCTCCGTGCTAGCACGGGTAATTCGCGTAATTGATTGTTCATAGTCAGAATTTGCAAGATAAACCATCACCTTGCATCACCTTCCTGACTCTATTTAGTCTCATTGGTATCCATGACTAGATTGGAAAGTGATAAGCCGCGATGCTCACCAGAAGCTCGAATCACCACCCCACAAACTTGGGCTAGTAATTCTTTGACAGTATTTGTATTAAGAAACACAAAACCAGTTACTTATTTGATACCACCTCGAGTTCACATAAGATATGACTACAAACTTAAATCTCCATCGTCAGCAATAGAGTCCATGTATTGCAATATACAAGGACCTTCACTTCACCTGCGCCTTAGCAAAAAGACAATACACAATAAGTTAAGTAAACTAGACCCACTGTTGCAGAAACCAATTTCCGTTTAAGTGATTCTTCGGCTGTTATCCCGGTCATCTTTGTACTTGTTTCCCCATTGGTCCGACCTAAAGATAGTGTCCATCACTGCCATCCCGAGTTCATCTGTTTATACGAGGATGAAAGACAGTGTCAGCATGAACTCCAAATCGAGAAACGCGACTGGTTGTTTTCCAGCCTAATCATCTATCCCTCCGAACAACATTCACAGGTCCAGCTCCACAGCACCTCGTAACTTAAAACATAGTAACGTTTCCAAAACAAAGGAAAATATCAATCAGAATGCTGATCAAGATACCGGAGAGCGAAACTATCGAGGTTGTTGAATTAACTAAATTACCTTTCGCTCTATATTTGAATTTATAAATGGGAACCTACTGTCCACTAGGTCCATACTACGTTCAATTTGGTGATAGCTTCAGAAATTAACAAACTTCCGTTTTCCAGGGCCCTACAGTTGGTACTTTTTATACTGACTTGACTTCAGATTATCTGCCTCAGTACTATACAATGTGGTATCTTCTGTCATTCAAACTCCTGCTCTGTTCCATTGAACACCTTTATGGCCTTTCTGAGAGTTCGACAACCATTGCTTATTCAGAAGGCGTAGGTTTGTACCCAATCAAGAATTCATTGCGCATACTTGAATCTATTGGAGTTTAGAAGAAGTTTCCTTTTATCTTTCTCAGATGTCTGTACGTAGGTATTGCAACCAGACATACATTGGAAACGGAGTAAAACAGGGCATGATCCAACTCACGTCAATACAAAGGGTGAGTTACCTACAGGCTCCTTAATGCCATACATCGAGGGCAGTAAAGTAAACGGATACCAAAACAAAATAATGAGCAGGAGAAAAAGTAGACTAGACCATGTGTGCTCAATAAATATTATGTGATAGAATTCTGTAAGGAATAAACATACTGCTTGTCAAGCACTGAGTGAGAAAATATTAACAACATAGCCAGTGCAGCCTTCCAATTCACAGAGATCACCGGTGCTAGACGGATATGAATGCTCGGCCCAAAACCACCTCACAAATATCTGCTGGAATCTGGACTCTGATGGTAGGGGGTATAAGTAGCGAGAGCGGAAGCAGTTCGTAAAATGGGAGATCCCCCACCCCATGAACACACAAAAATCTGATGAAAAACTATACCCCTTCCAACCGGGGGTGGAGAGTAACCATTACTCGTACTCGAGCACTACCTCTTCACCATCTAAGAAGCATAAATCCTGTCCTTAAAGGGCATCTTGACTAAGTCGGAGTTCTTACAAGAGATCGAAACACGCAGCGGCCAGTTCCAGCAATGCGTCGCACGCTATGGTATTCAACTTTCTTCGATGCCCGTGATGTTCCCCGTTACAAGAGGATGAGCAGGGAAGTAAAAGCTTTCACTGAGATGAATCTTGTTTCTGTGTGTAACCTGGGCCTTTAAGTAGATGAAAATGGACACAAGACTTCAAAAGTGAACAACAGTTTCAACCAACCAGGTAGAACCAGGACCAGAAAATAGAAAGTGCAGAGGCTCAGTTCAAGTATGATTAATGTAAATATATCCTGCGTAGACAGTCACTGCAAACAGTTTTTCCTCGAAGAATTCCTTTTAAACGGTGAAAAGACTGACTTTGCTTGACGAGCACCGCGAAGCGGTTAACTTCGTGCAAAGAAAGAAGTGAGTTTCTTTCGGCCACAAGAGAATGCCGCTGAAATTGACGCAAAAGGAGCACTCAGGAAATTGTACTCCTCCGTTTCAACGTACTCGAACCAGGCGGTGCCATCCGCGACCTGACCAACAACACTCTCTCCAGTAAACGAATTCACTCACTTGAAAACAAATAATCACATAAATGAAGAAGTTGATTTTCGGCAGCGCTCTGAACGAGTAAATTTCCTCTCCCGAAAACTGAACAGATTGACACTTCGAATTTGCAATCAAACTTTTGCATTCATCTTCTATTGCCAGAAATCTACTGCCTTCAATGGCGGGACATTACGGCTATCTTCACCTGAAACGAGTTTCTCTCCTGAAGCCATCGGAACTAACGAAGCAACCTGCTTATGAACTACCCCTAGAACAATGACAAGGACAGAAGTACTCCAAGCTGAGCAACACCGACCACTCAAAAATGAACACGGAAAGCTCGGCAGTCAAGCTAATGTTCAAGGTCACGAATTCGCCGAAAGGTTGATTATCATTTCATGCAATTGTGAGAAGCGAGACCACAACGCAAGCAACGACTAGCATCACAACAATCTCAGGTATCTTAGTGCCCAATGTCCGTTCCAGTGATGAGGTATCTTCCTGAGGCTCTATCCAGGATACATCTTCCACTAATCTCATGACCCAAATTTGGAGACTGATTTGAAATGTAGTCAAGTTGAATGGCTCAAAGATGGCTAGCAGTCATGAGTTATTGGTTAGAAAGAAGCATAGCTAGGAACGATTCAACAAATTTCACTAGATGAACCATATTTTTTCTGTTTTCTTTCTCTTTGGGTGGTAATGTAGGAAATTGTGTTGCTCTCGAGGTGTAGCATATAGTAGGTGAGGTAATTGATCCGTGGTTATGAGGTGGTAAAAAAGCCTAGGATTGTTACTCCTTCAAGCTAAAGAGGGTCAAAATGCCACATACAAATGACTGGATCAAACTGATAGTACTATTTGATAACCGAACCGGTCTAGTTCATGATGCCACACGCAGAAGGCAGAAAGTTGAAGACGTGCGATTTTAAAGTAGGGAAGTAGTTTCAGAATCCCCAAAGTCGATCCAACAACCCGTTAGCGCACTCTGTTCTTAAGTCAACAACGTGTTCGAATACTTAGGCATGAGATCTGTGTTCAGCACTTGTTCCCATACTTCACTCTCTGCGTTTATATATTAGAGAAATTACTTCAATCTCCCTCTGTGCAAAGGTTAATCTTACTACTAAGCAAGTGCAAGTTAATCTATTATGATCAGTGGCTCTCTAACTACCATCTAATAATTCATATAAACTCATGGTACGAGTCCTTAACCTAATTTACGTGTGTCCTGTTGATCACCTGCTGCCATTCTATCAAACAGAAGGTGGCTTACGTATCAAGGTAGCTTTTCTCAGGACATAAACATTAGAAGACATAAATGGCATTTGTACTAAAATGTCATCCTGCCCTACGAGCACAAACTTGCCATGCATCATTTCGTGTATAGCAAGTATAAATTTCCACACGAGATCCTAACTGCAAGCAAGACCATAACAAGCCAAGAATGAGGAAAGCTGGGGTTCCGTTTTTATCCAGGGTGGAATCTGCATACGATGTTATATTCAGGAAGTGTGACATTGGTACCTGATCTGCACCAAAGTCTTACTCCAACTGAATATGGATGACTCTAGGAACAGGAATCGAGCTCAATGACATGAATACTATGTTTTGAGCTACAGAAAATTTATTTTCATATGCATGATTTCCATCATCAGGTCCCCACTCGCAGCACACGTGCTCAATGACACAGAATATACATAAGATGCACCAAATGCAACTCATGTGTTGGTGGTGGATCTATTTTCTCATCATCCGATGTAACTACCGCAGAAGTTTTCAGGGTAAGCAGCATTGAGATAGTGTTTCTTGTCCTCCTTGGTGAGCTATATTTGTAGATCTCATGTACCCCGATTTGTAAGTCACCTCGATAGTGTGATAGCTTGATAGGGTATCAGACTGGCCGCTGTGGACATATCCCACTCGTTCTTCTCTCTAAGAAGTAGATATTGCCGATCCAGAAGAGATTCATCTCCAGATCTGAAGTGAAGGATTGTGCATACCAAGAACATTTCGTTTTCGTTCGAAATATTCGTCTGTATTCTCAGCACTACACGATCATTCACAGTCAGTTGTGACTAGAGCTTCGTTGAAATCCTCTTGTTTCGCAGCTTGCTGGTACTGGGAGGCTGTGTCAGCTAAATGTGACTCATATGAGGACATGGCGCGACTAAACGGGGATGCAATTGCCTCGACTGTCGGTCTGTCAAATCAAGCTACCCTATCTCTTCCAGTTGGTGAGGAACGGTGACCTGACTCTAACGTAATATCTCATGGAAGATTTTCTCATTCCCAAGAAAACTAAAATATGAATGCCTTCCATAGAAACTTAAAGAATTTGACTCTGCCCTGTGTTATTCGCTAGGCTTTGGTTTGACACCTTTGCTAATACACTCGGCGGCTATCACAATCATTGTTCTCGTTAGGAAAAAACACAGCCGAGGGAGAAGATGATGCGAATAATTCACAACGAATCCAAGTCGGGAAAAAAGATAAGGGACGCGTTGTGGAGAACAAAAGTGATCGACGTTGAGTTGCTGAAAAGTGATAAGGAAATGCAAAATTGAAACATGGGATATGGCTGGCCAGCACATCTATTGACCACTCCAGGACTTGTTGATCTAGCAAGCCCAACAACCATCCATCTTCCGGTTCGTATTCAGCCCGTTTGATGAAGTGAAGAAGAAAATCAAACCTGACCTGGAATTGTCACTCAAACTGGCCGGAAGAATCATCATCTCCACCTCCCAAAGGATGGGACATTAGCGGAAGACATCACTGACTTCCGCCTTTTTGCTCCGCTACAGGTAAAACCATTACACAGATCGTCGTGACGCAGCAGTTAATCTTATTGTACTTTCACTTTCCAAGAGTGAAGTTATATGCATGTCCTGGTCTCACAGCTATGTTATTTGAGACTATTTCCATGTCCACATCTATTCCATAGACTCCCCGCACATTCCTTGATGAAGCTAGATAGGTTTTTCGCCTTCCCCGGGATTGTTTGGCACATGATCACTTGGACGAGTTAGCGTGGTTCCTATTCCTTCTATGCACATTCCCTGATGAAACTAGATATGAAGCTAGATAGGTTTTTCGCACTCCACGGGATTGTTTGGCACATGATCACTTGGACGAGTTAACGTGGTTCCTTTTCCTTCTATTCCCTCGCTGGTGTCTTGGTTATGCTAGAGGAGAACGCGCGGAGCATAGAGAGGTGGCGGTTAGATACCATAGTTACTGGATGCATGTGAACAATTGGACTACTTAACAATTTTGTCCGACTTAACAATTGTACTCAGAAACAAGGGCATAATTATCAACTGTACACGAGAATCGTTTATTACTCAAGAACGTGCAGGCATATAACTTTAGCTAAAGAAGGTAACTGATGATCAACTAACGATAAATAATCGATTTCTTTAGCTGAGTCAGACATCAGAAATGATAATCAGACAGCAAACTCTAAAGAGTTTCAGGATTTAACAGCAGATTCACGCGTCCACTCTACAAGGGACGGAAAGGACGAGTTCTGACCTCTGTAATAGCGCCAGTTCGTTGGAGCCCAAAATGCGCTTGGCATTACGTCGCGAAGACCAAATCTCTGGTTGTGCAGAGAGGCCATCTGAATGCTCTGAAAGCATCACTAAATGTATCAGCGACATGAGGCGGTGCATTGCGCTTTAACTTCTTCGACTACTCATAATCATAATTTCTGACTTGGAAATAACTCGGAATTTCTATTCTGAAGATCTAAGAATATGCAAATGCAAGATTCGTTTTCTTTCAAGTCTCATAAATCCTTCCGCCTCTTGAATAGAATTCACAGACTATCAAATCCGGCTTTTCATCCACCTCACGCTAGCATTACAATTCCCGGATAAATTTCGCTACCTACACTTTCATCAAACATATGCACGATTCCACTCCTTTTCCTCCCCTGTTCCTGCACGATCAGCTGTACACCTTCCTTTCCCAACTCCAAGCACTTCAGAAAAACGAAATCTGAACAAAGACCAGTTCAATTCACCCCCTCAAGGACGCGGTTAGATCAGACCAGCCAAGTCCAGTAGCCATCCACCCTTTCCATCACTGCAGACTTCTCAAATTTAAGAGTTTCTCGGGAATAGCAGCCGCACAGACGTCGTTCTCTCCTTCGTTTGCTTTCTTTTCTTCCCACATACAGTACATTACTATTAGAGTTCTCTTTGACTGTCTTGGCATCCACAAGAAAAGACGCTTGAACTGGTTGGGTCCAATTCTTCACGTTCAACTGACGAAGAAATTAAACTCTCGTTCCTGTGGGTTCACCTCCCGGCCATCACCGGCTTTTCAACCGGTGGGTGGAAACCCGATGTGGGAGTTGACGGCAACTCTCCTCACGACTCCGTAAGGTTCATGGAGCATCCATCTCTGTCAACTGCAGTACCTCCTCGCTCGATGTCCTGCCCATATGAGGTAATACTACGTGGTGAAGAGCGACGTATTTTGGGAGACGTGTCCGGTTATCTTCATCATGTATCAGATATCTTTCTATATTCGAAACTATTGGGAAAATTTAGCATAACTCAGATTGTAATACAAATTTTACAAGATGTCACTTCTATGTGTACTGCATATTCCTCTAGCGGAAATCGATGTCCATGGCTCATGCTTAACGAAAAGGATTCCAACGTTTATAGCTTTTGAATGCTAACTAACCATAGATTAATCTAACTAGACAGCCGACGGGTTAGGGTACATAACTAGAATCAATATTTTCAGTGCATTTTTCATTTGGTTCTTGATATTTGAGTATTGAATTTGGTATCTAGATGGTTATTACTGAATATTTTCTGCACAATTTAATTGAAATAAAATAATAGGAATGGCAAATTTGACATCTATACTTGCTGATGTAATAACACAAGAGCCCAATTCTCATTCTCTTTTGATTATAATAGATTTATCATTCTAGCTCGTTTTACCTCTTATTACGTAGATTATAGTGGTGAACAAGTATAGCTCGTGGCATGCAGGAGCCATAAAACTTTTACATGTGTCTTGTTGATCACCTGCTGCCATTGTATCAAACTAAAGGTGACTTACTTACCAAGGTGACTTTTCTCAAGACGTAAACATTAAAAGGCATAAATGGCATTGTACTAAAATGTCATCCTGCCGTACCAAGGTGACTTTTCTCAAGACATAAACATTAAAAAGGCATAAATGGCATTTGTACTAAAATGTCATCTTGCCCTACGAGAACAAACTTGCCATGCATCACTTCGTGTATAGCAAGTATAAAGTCACACACAAGATCCTAACTGCCAGCAAGACCATAACAAGCCAAGAATGGGAAAGCTGGAGTTTTGTTTCTATCCAGAGTGGAATCTCCAAGCATGTTCTATTCAGGAAGCATGAAATTGGTACCTGATCTGCACCAAAGTTTTACTCCACTGGATATGGACAACTTTGGGAACAGGAATTGAGCTCAATGACATGAGTGTTATGTTGAGCTTCAGCAAATGTACTTTCATATGCATGACTTCGATCATCAGGTCCCAACTCACAACATACCTGCTCAATGACACAGAATATGCATAATATGCAAAAAGCAACTCATGTATTGATGGTCTATCTCTTTGTGCATCATCTGATGTATCTACCGCTGAAGCTAAAGAGTGTTTCTTGTCTTCCTTGGTGAGCTATATTTGTGGATCTCATGTTTCCCGATTTGTAAGTCACCCCGATAGTGTGATGGCTTGATAGGGTATCAGATTGGCCGCTGTGGAGATATCCCACTCATCCTTCTTTCCAAGAAGTAGATGTTGCCAATCCAAAAGAGATTCATCTCCAGATTTGAAGTGAAGGATTGCGCATACCCAAAATGATATTTTGTTTTTGTTTGAAATATTCATCAAGATCTCTCACTTATTCTTCTTTCCAAGAAGGAGATATTGCCAATCCAAAAGAGATTCATCTCTAGATTTGAAATGAAGGATTGCAGATACCCAAAATGACATTTTGTTTTTATTTGAAATATTCATCTTCATTCTCAGCACTACATGATCATTCATAGTTAGTTTGGACACGAGTAATACAAACTATCTTGGGTGATAGCCTCAGATATGTTTTATTTCATTCATTAGGTACAAAGAGAGAACAAGATTTATATACACTATTGTCTAAGATAGAGTTGTGCCTATGGTGACTGTGCGGATGAAGATGCCATGACAACAAGGTAGATGTAATATTGAAAATTTCCACACATAATTTGAAGACAAAGCATGTTTAACATCTACTAACACGTGCTTCCACATGGCTCCATGCTAAAGATTACATCAACACCCCCACAACTGCAACAAGGTTGGGAAAGTGCAGGAGATTTGTTTGCCATGTAGACAATCTGAAGAATGATAGGAAATGGACACACTGACTAGGTAAAAAAATGGTAATGAAGCACTAGAGCCTTCAAGAACACCCCGGAGGGGTTAGAGATGATTTGACAATGAGAAGAGGATTCATTCTAGTCATGAGAAGGAAAAGAGAACTGGAAGTAGGGGAAGGATTTGTCGACAGTGTTTGGGTCAAGAAGGTGGTGGTTACATCCTGATGGACAAGTAAGAGAAAAGAAGTGACTTGAAAACTTTGTTTGAGCAAAAAGAGATGAGAGAGAAGAGTCATGCCCAGGTCAGGACAAAGGAGGCATTCACAAAAAGCAAGAATAAACCCTACAATGATGTGCACATGAAGCATCCCACTACCAATTGCTTTGGTAGTGCATCCATCTCCCAATACTATAGGCTTGGTAGTAGAAAGTATCTTGTAGTCATGGAGTGCATTATGTCATTAGAAATATGACATGTAGCCCCAAAAGTCAAGAATTATACCATGGAGACCGCTATGTAATGATGTGCACATCCTTAACAATAACCATTCATAGTCTTTGAGGTGGGATGATAAACCATCCATTGTCCAAGTAGATGTTGCAACAACTTCTACAATAGGATTGATTGGATCTGAAGTGTGGTTGGTTTGTAGGAAAATTGGAGCAGCTCCTTGTTGTTGTGGTCTTTGATGTGTAGTCAATGGTGGCATATGGCATGAATGTCATTGAGGGAAACCTTGTTTGCTGGAGCATACATTTTACTGAGTTACAAGGTTTGTAGCAATGGTAGCTATCTTATGTTTGTGGTTCCTGTAGTAGCTATGAGTGTCATGACAAGAGGTAAGTACTTATTTGTTTGTAGTGCAACTAATAATGTGGTGGTTCAAGTGCTTCATCAATCTCTATGTAAATTTTAGCAAATACATTAGCTAGTTCTTGTGATCTGGTAATGAGTGCCGCCAATGTTTCTCCTACACAAAGCTTGAGTGTGTTAAACTCTCGTAGAAGAATTATTTTGTTGATTGTAGTCTTTTGATCAAATCTATCTACCAATCTGCCTATCTACCAGTGTGATTGATGGCAACAATTAGAGATAATCCATTTGTGCGTAATCCTTGCTGACTTCTCTATCCCAAGAAATTTGGAGGTTAGTGAGGTCAATAGTAGACATTGCTGTATTGGAACTTTCTGTTTGAAGTCTTGATATTTTCTCTTCTAAATACTTAGATGCTCTTGAAGTGGCATCCTATAAACATTGGACCCTTAGGATTAGCAAGAAAAGATACTTCCATATGGTCCAAACTTTTGCCCTAGTCAATGGACCGATGTGATAATTTTTGGTTTTATGCATTGGACTCCACTTGAGAGCAAAGTTAGTTTCAGAACCACCAACAAGAAAAATTTATTCTAATGCACCTTAGATTTCTTGTAAGGTGATGAGATGCAAATCTTTTGCAGTATGCACATCAAATGTTGGTACGCAAGAAAAGCTTGAGCAGATGATTATCTAGACCAGAGAAAACTGGACATGATGGGCCAGATGGTTTGACTCCAAGTTTGCAAGGGAACAAGTACATGAAATTCTCATTTTGCCCCTAACAATGCTAATCAACCAAAGAAGCAAAGGGACAGATTAGGGAAGGTGAATTAGTTAAAGTAGATAAAATATCCCAAATCATGAGTAAATATGAAGCACAAAGGGACTTCAAAACTTTTCATGGGCTACCTTACCTGGTACTAGTTAGTCTCTTGTTTTTCTGTCCTCTAAGTGCTTGTGGGTGTGAGAAGAGAGACGGACACGTCTTTAGTGACAGTAGTATTCAAGGTGTTGGGCATCTAATTTTGTATGGGTCCAAAGGACAATTAACAAGATCTAGACTGGTATTTGCCCAGATAGATTTTAGGGGAAGCTGTAGTGCCACCGTTGCAAGGATAGGATTGCAAAATGATTCAATATTTTTCTTGGAGATATCATCTAAAGATAAATAAAATTTTCCAAATACATCAAAGGTAAGAAAGAGAGATTGACAACAGAGAGAGCTGTATTTTTAGATCTTAAACAATAACTTCACTTTATAGGAGATGAAGTTGAACCATGGATAATGATAGCTCCTCTTGGTCATTAATAGAAGTTGTTTAACATACTTTGTAACATACTTTGGATATCATGTATCCATTGCTCTACTTAGAGTATTGGCTGATGCAATCTATAGAAGAACAATCACTCTAGGTGATGCTTCTTCGGATGATCCAATAGTTTGTAGACCTTATGACTTGCATAGCTCAAATATCTTAGGTGCGGTAGGGCAGATTTCTTATATCGATATTATTGGGGCCTAGCCCTATTTACCTCTTTTGTCTCTCCTTTGTATGACTTGATGGGGTTTCATGTGTTCTATGAGGTTGCCTCTTGGTCGTCAAAAGAAGTTGGAAGTAAAAAACCACTATACTTTAAAACCAAGTAGGAAATATGAATTTCTTTGGTTTTGCAGTTTTTTGGGTTATTTATGCTTTGAAGTTATTTCTCCTTATGCATACATAATAATTGCATACTGCAATGTAGTATGGTAAGCCACTGAGTGGATATGTAAACTTAAAAAATAATTAGCAATTAGCAAATCTTTAATATTGTACAAGTATTATTTTATTCAAAATAAGGATTTAATTTGGCCAATTCATTATTCTAAAATCTGTTTTATCTAACTTGATCTTCTTGAAGGTCATGAGAATGTTCATGAAGAATTTTAGGATGTAATGACATTTTTTGTAAGGATTAGAAACCTCATGAACTTCATTCTATAAGTTAGTAAAATTTACGACTAGGATAACCATCAATCAAATATGTTCAGCTTGTAAACCACTTAACTTGCCACTGAAATTGAAGCAAAAGGAGCACTCAACATATTCTACTCCATTTCAACATACTCAAACCAGGTGGTGCAATCTGCAATCTGACCAAAAACACACTCTGGAGTAAATGAATTCACTCACTTGAAAACAAAGACCTATGACCTGAATCTAACATAATATCTCATGGAAGATTTTCTCATTCTCAAGAAAATTATAAAATGAGTGCACTCCATAGAAACTTAACAAATTTCACTTTGCCTTGTGTTATTTGCTAGGTTTTGGTTTGACACCTTTGCCAATACACTAGGTGGCTATCACAATCATTGTTCTCCATTTTGGGAAAAAAAGCCCAAAGAGACAACGATGCAAATAATTCACAACAAATTCAAATTGGGAAAATGTAATGCAATTGATAGATTAAGGGTGTTAAGGGTGTTTAAGAAAAAGGATGAGATGGAGGTTCTTGGAGAACAGTTTCCTACACCTTGCTTTATATTCTTGAATCTGTTCTACATCAAGATTATGTACATCTAGGGTAAGCAAGTGAGAATATATCTTGTTCTATCATTTTTGAGTAGAGTTCATGGACATAGTGATGAATTCACTAAAGCTAATGATTCTACTTTTCATGATATACAATAGAGTAGAATTTGACAAACTATATTTTGTTATGATGCAATGGATTTAAATATACCAAATCTTCTCCCTTTCAAAATTCAAGTAGAAATCCATTATGTGATTTACCAAAAGTGAGATTTAGGGATTTTGTAGTCCGCAATTTTGGTGAGGACTATTATCAATGAATGATAGCCTATAAGGTCCCAAATGGTAGGCTCAATAATTTGTGCTCTCTCTTGATTGATTATAATAACCCTCTATTCAAGTAGGAACTAGCAATTGAGTGTTTGTCCTATGAAAGGAACATGAATCTTTAATTGTAAGATCTGATGCAAGGAATGTTGAACAAATTTTGAGAGATCAAGATGACCATGGAGGCATTGAAAAGTTAAGTACACACCATCAAGAACATATAGGCAATGAAAGAAGGGGAATCAATCCAATGCCAACTGGAAAAGTCCAAGACAAAGGAGAGAAATAGGAGCATGGAAACTCACATTGGGACACTTGAATGAGGGAAAACTTTGAATGCCTAGCATGAGCTTTGGCTCTTGTATTTATAGGAGCATATAAGGCTCTTGAGAAGCTTCTCAAGAAGTTTCCTTGAGCCGCTTTCTTGGAGTGCAAGCCAAGTTAATCAAGAAGCTTCCTTCTAGAAGTCATTTATTTGGCATGCAAGCTAAGTTAGTTGAAAGCTTCTATAAGCTTCCTTTTATAAGCTACCTATTTGGAGTGCAAGCTAAGCTAGCCAGAAGCTTCCCAAGAAGCTTCCTAGATACTTCTAGAATATTTTTGTCTAATTTGTCTTATTTGCTACTTCATTAGCCCTACTAAGTTTGTCACTAAACTCCATATTGTTACACAAATAGCCAAAGTACTTGGAGAGTCTCTCATGTTGATTACACTGATTCTGATCAACAATGAAACTACATTGTTACTACAGATGAAGACAATGTGCAACATTGAGCCTTACAAGGCTTACAAGAGATAACATTCCATGGGAATAGTGAAAAATTGGATTTCAAGAATGAATTGATACTCTCTATTAATCACAATTGAGATCACCAACCATTCCATTAGCATGTTTGTATGTGAGTAATTTATTGATAAAGCCTTCACATGGTATGATGTTTAGGAATGATCAATGTTGGTAGAAGGAAGAGAGATCACGTGGATGACAATGCAATAAGTGCTATTGAAGAATTTTCAAACTATGGATTCTATACAGATGGCCTAAACTGTACTACGGGGGTTGAAGCAAAAGAACAATATACAAGAGTACATGGAGTCATTTCTTTATCTATAGGTCATGATAATTGATATGAGTCCAATAGAAACTCTTGACACTTATAAAAGGGAGTTAAAATAGAAAATTTACCAAGAGGTAATGGTACAAAATCCTTACATTATTTTTGAAGTCATTGCTTGTGCTCAAAGAAAAGCAAGGGTGCTTGGAGGAGTGAAGAGGTAATCCCAAATCAACACTATCAGGCTGAAATACTACACTCTAGTAGACTATTTTTTATGGATTTATGCAACATTTTTTTCCAAGACCGAGGAGCATGACCTCTCCAAGGAGATGGAGACAGGTCAAGAAAGGAGATATGGAGTCCCACAAAGAGAAGAAGCTCAAGCAGAACAATGATGTTGTTACAATTGTAGCCAAGTTGGACACATAGCCATCAATTTTCATGCTTGTCTTCCTAAAGGCCCTTGGCTTCCATACAAGCAACATTTGAATAACATGGAAAGACAAATTGAAGAGGAGGATGTTGAAATCAAAAAAGAAAATGAAGATGTTTGTAAATGTACCTCGTATCCTTACTAGCTCAATGAAGAAGAGTAAAAGTAGGGAAAGAAGAGGACAAGTGTGCAAAGGTGGAGGAAGACAAACATGAAATTGATTATTGTAAATGGAGTCCTAGAATGAAATTAGGTGAGAATATTGATAGACCTTAGAGCAATATAGAATTTCTTGTCTCGTTGTCTTGCAATAAGGTTGGAGATGGAATAAGAGAAGGATAAAAATGAAGAAGTAGGTCGGAGATGGAATTAGAGAAGGATAAGAATGAAGAAGTAGAGTTACTTAATGGTCAGATAGAGAAGATTGAGTCATTACCTAGAAAGGTATCACACTCTATATGTAATAATCATAGTAGAAGAGAACTCTCCAAGAGGAATATAGGAGAAAAACACAAGTTTCATATTCAATACTCCGATGCCCTAAAGGAGCACCTTCTCTTTATCATATAAAAAAGATGACCCTCTCAAAGGAAGCTCCACTCTTGAATCAGATACATGAATTGGTGGCATGTCAACAAGCTCCACCCTTAGATTAGTTGCCTGGATGGGTGACATGTTGGTCCTTGTCCTATTTGGTTGGTCAAACAGATTTTACCAGAAGGAGTCTTTAACAAATCTTCTTGTAAGAATCTCAAAATCACATGGGTGAGGTACTATTGGAAATCTCTCAATAAAAAAACATGGGGGGAGGAAAGGCTAGCTTTGTTTAATAGGGGATTGTGATACATCCATTTTCAAGGCCTAATTCATTCATTTAGGCCTTCAAATTTGACTTTGAAGTTTTTAGGCTATCCTTAACTCTTACTCTATTAGTGGAAGTACTATTTTGGTGATACCACTATCTAATCTATGTACTCCATCATATATAACATCCTCCCAGATATTACAAGATCAATTTTCACCTTTTGGTAATATGTCTAGCTATTGGTATTACAAACCTCTCCATTTTTAAGATGTAATGTCCTTGTTGCAAAGCTATTGCTCAAAAGATTTCACTAGCACTAGTGCACAGGTCAAGTTGGCTATCTTGGCTCCCATGTTGTCTCATGCAATAGGTACCCTTTCCACTATACAAGATATTCTACATGTGGATGGTGAGTACCTTGAATGCACTTTTGAAGAATGAGTTTGGCTTCATATTCCTCCGTGCCATCAATGAGTGTTGGACAAGGTCAATTGTCCTATAGTGGGAAAGTGGATCAATTATGGGGCATATTTGTGTAGTAAAGAGACATGGAATACTAGATGGATCTTCATGTGTGACGGTAGCTCAAGGTGGTAGGCCATTGCGCCAATTCAACAAAGAATGGAGAAGGTCCAATAAAACAAGGTCTGAGCTTACAAGGGCCACTAGCGTGCGGTTGGCAATTGATAGCCAGACTTGATCTCTCATATTGAACTCCCTATGTTGGCGGTGTGCATCTGTATACTACATTTGTTGATTTTGGGCAATCTGCAACCTATGCTTGGTGTTCTCCACACCCTATTGGATTCTAGAAACAAAAGTGTTGATAGCCTTAACCTTGGTAACCACCAGATAGACCTTCATCAAGCTCAAAGATATGAAAAGATGCTCTTTATACATGAGGAAGAACGGTGTGACTTGTATGGAGAAATTCACTGAATAGTTATAAGAAAATTCCACCAATAGGAGTAAGGTGTTCTACCTTTCTTGCTCATCTAAGGTGAAGCTCTTGAGCATGTCCTCAACAGTGCAATTTTCCCGCTCTATTTGTCCATTGGTCTATATATGGTAAGTTGTGGACATGGCCAATTTGGTTTTGAAGTAAAAAAAGAGTGTTTTCCAAAATAAAAACTAGTGAATTGGGTGCTTCTATTTGTGATGAGCACTCGAGACAGGCCATGGTGAGAGAAAACTACATCTAAGTACAATTGAACTTGTTTTGGGGCAATCACATCCTTGGTGGTAGGACACACATGAATCATTGTTCTAAGTTGGTCAGCAAAGAGTACAATGGATACAAACCCTAAGGTGATCTTGGGCAATTCAAAAACCAAATCTATGCTTACTTGTTCCCAAAATTGTGTAAGAGTGGGGAGAGGTTGAAGAAGTCTAGCGGAGGCTTGATTAGAAGCTTTATTTTTTTTGACAAAGTAGGCAACTCCAAACATATTCCATCATATCATTACTCATCTTGGGCCAATAATAATGGTATTTGACTGTATCCAAGGTCTTGTCTACTCCAACATGACTTGCAATGGCAAAATCATGATATTCTACTAGTCTGGCAATTCTTATATACTTGGCATTTGGAATCCATAACCTACTATCATGAAAGGTGAGTCCTTGGTTGTTGGTGATGCCTTTTGGATGATTGAGAACCTATATTCTATAGATCAAATTCATAATATCAAGAATCCTTGGCCAGAATTCAAGGTTCATCTTGACCTCCACCATTAGGTTGTTTACCATTGGCATTTGGGAAAATGCATCTATTAATTGCTTCTTGCTTTCCACATATGTGATTATCATGTTGAATCATTATCTCCACTTTGTCCATCAATCTATTGATGAGAAAGATCTTTTTGTGTTTCAAGATAGACTAGAGGTTTGTGGTCAGTCTCCACTACAAATGCCTTCTCACCAAGATAGTACTTCAAGAGTGGGTTCTATACATCCACTTCTTCCCCTTGCTCAATTGTGTTGTTAAAGGCTATGCAATCTTGGGGAAGTCTTTTACAAAGTGACAATAGAACCTTGTCAAACCCCGAGAAACTCTTGAGTTGAGTTTCATCTTCTAGAGCATTCTATTTTTGAATGATCTCTATTTTATCTATAAGCACTTAGATACCTTCTGCACTTACTCTATGCCCTAAGTAGTCTACTTCAGATTTGCCAAACTTGCATTTTTGAGATTTTGGCATACAATTAATTTTATCACAATATCTAGAAGACTTCTTGTAGATCTTGCTTGTGCTCTGTCATCATCCTATTGTAGATTAAGATGTTATTGAGGAAAATGATAATAGATTTATCCAAGTACGGACAAAATATGTCATTCATCAAACTCATGAAAGTGGCTAGAGCATCGGTGAGGCAAATTGGTATCACCAAGTACTTAGTGTAACTATACCTTGTTTGAAAGGCCATTTTATGTATGTCCTCTTTTGCAATCCTGACTTGGTTGTAACCAATCCATAGATCAAGTTTGGTGAAGTGCTTTCCCCCTATTGAGTTGATCAAAAGAGTCATCCATGCAATGTAATGGGTATTTTTTCTTCATTGTTTACTGATTTAGTCCCTAGTAGTCAATGCACATGTGTATTGTTCCACCCTTCTTCTTCAAAAACATTACAAGAGCCCCATATGGTGATACATTGGGTTGGATAAACCCCTTTTGCAACATATCCTCAATTTGAGCCTTATATTCCTCCACTTCATGAGGTGATAGTCGATATGGGGCCTTACAAGAAGGTGTCTTCCCATGAAATATCTCAATTTTATATTCTACTCTCCTTTTTGTGGTAAACCTAAGGGTAATTCATCTGGAAAGACATCTTGAAACTCATTGACCATATCTTTCAATTTCTCAAGAATTTGTCCATTGTGTTGTGCACTTTGGACTTCTCTTATTAGACCCGTGAAACATCTATCTTACCAATAGATGTGGTCCCTATAACATAGAGAGGCAGCTCTTGCCTTTACGATCTTTCTTTCCCCCCAAAGATCTTCCATTAATAGTTCTCACCACTTTCTTTCATTGTGGGATTGTAGTGCTCCATCCATGGCATACCTAAGATTGCATCATAATGAACTAACTATATCTTTCACCACTCAATTGCTTCTTGACACTCTCATATAGAGAGAGTAACCTTTCTAGGTAATGACTCAATGCTTTATGTCTAACCATTAAGTACCTCTATTTTTTCATTCTCATCTTTCTTTAGTTCTATCCCCAACCTTATTGCAATAGTGCAAGACATGAAATCTTTTGTTGCTCTAGGTTCTATTAACACTCTCACCGGATTGTCTTTTAAGACTCCATTTATAACAATAAATTGTGTGTTTATTTTCCTCCACCTTTTCACACTTGTCCTCTTCTTCACTAAGCCAATAAAGCTATGAGGTACATTTACTGCCAATCTTCCCTTTTTTATCTGATTTCAATATCTTCCTCTTTGATTTGTCTCTTTATGTGGTTCAAAGGTCACATGTATGGAAGCCAAGGGCCTCTAGGATAACAAGCATGAAAATTGATGGTTATGTGCCCAACTTGGCCATAATTGTAATAGAGTTGTTCTTTTTCTCAAGCCCCTTCTCCTAGTGGGACTCCTTCTCCTTTTTCTTTGTTTTGTCCTTGTTCTCCTTGGAAGTGTCTTGCTCCTTGATCTTGGAACCAAATGTTGCCCAATTCTATAAGATCTAGTCCATCAAAATGGTTTGTTTCAACCCAATAGTTTTGCATTAAATTACTCCTTCACCTCCTCCAAGCGCCCCTGCTGTTCTTTGAGCACAAGCAATGGCTTTAAAGATTTTGTACCATTGCCTCTTGGAAAATCCTCTCTTTTAATCCCCATTTGAAATTTTCAAGAGCGTCAGCTGGACTCATATCGGTTACCACAACTTGTAGATCACGATATGCCTCCACGTACTCTTGTATGCTATTCTTCTACTTCAACCCCTAGATTTTACTTTGGGTAATCTGCACGGAGTCCACAAATTAGAAATTCTTGAGCATCACTTATTGCATGCCTATCCAAGTGACCTCTCTGCCTTCTACCAACAATGATTGTTTCCAAGCATCATACCATGTGAGGACTTTATTGGTCAAGTACCCATACCGCAAACACACATGTAGAATGATTAGTGATCTCAGTTCTGAATAATCTAAGATATCAATTCATTCTTTAAATCCAATTTCCAGCACTCCCATGGAATGCTATCCCTTGTAAGGCTTGATGTTACATTTCTTTTTAATTTGTAGTAACAATGTAGTTTGGTTGTTGATTAGAGTTGGTGTCATCAGCATGAGTGGCTCTCCAAGTACTTCAATCATTGATGCTAGCTTTTGTGATGGTTCCTCTTCTTGCATTACTTGATTGTTCATGAAGGTGCATATTTGATTTTGCAATTCCTCCAATGTCATCTTAATCTCCCAAAACTAGTTCAACATCCCTTCCATTCCTTGAGTCAACTCTTGCAACCACAAATCCATGATTCCTACACACAAAAAATGTTCAACTAGTACTTCCTACTTCAAAGAGTGTTAATAGGATCACTTGAGAGGGAGCATGAACTATTGGGACTACCATTGGGATTTCACTCATTGTTAATATTCCTCACCAAAATTGTGGATTATAAAATCACTAAATATAACTTTTGATCTAACCATATAATGGATTTCTACTTGCATGGTGAAAAGGGGAGAATTTGGTACATTCAAGTCCATAACATCCAAATAAAATGCAGATTGTCAAATCTCACTCTTTCTTGTATACCACCACATGTAAAATCACCAAGTTTGGTGAATTCATCACTCTATCCAAGAACTTTGCTCCAAAATGATAAACAAGAGATACTCTCATTTGCTCAGGTTGGATGTACATAATCTTGATGTGGAATGGCTTCATGAATGGAAAGCTCATCGCAAGAAATTGTCCTTCAGGCGTCTTTATCCCATCCTCTCTCTAAAACACCCCCCAAGTCTAATAGTTGCACTTTGTTTCCTTCCTTCAAAATTACTCAATTTGAGTAGCCTACGTTCTTCCAAGAGGGATGATCCACTCTCTTGAATTAAAACACCTACTCTGATACCATTTTAATCCTTCAAGGACAAGGGAATTGTCCAAGAGGAATACAAGAGAGAAAATACAAACTTCACATTCAATACTCTGATGCTACAAAGAGCATCTTCGTTGTATTTTATGGCAAAGAGTATGGCCTCAAATAAAGCTCTACCCTTGGATCAGATACATGGATTGATGACATATCAACAAGCTCCATCCTTAGATTAGTTACTTGGATGGGTGACATGTTGGTCCTTGTCTTATCTGGTTAGTCAAACAAGTTTGACCAAAGGCATTCTTTAAAGAATCTTCTTGTAGGAATCTCAAAATCTCATAGATGAGATATTGTCAAAAAGATCTCAATGAGAAAATTTGGGAGGGAGGGAAGGCTAGTGAATTCTCTATTGGGAGGAGGATGCAATACAATTTTGTGGCCTAATTCATCCATTTAAGTCTCCAAAATTAACTTTGAAGTTTTTAGGCTATTCTCGATCACTACCTTATTAGTGGAAGAACTCTTTTGATGATATCTCTATCTGATCTACATACTCCATCATATATTATATCCTCCCAAATGTTACCAAACTGATTTTCATCTCTAGATAATATTTTTAGCTATTGGTATTTTATTATAATAGAGTATCAAGAAGTAATTGAGTCACAATGGATATGGTTAGCTCATTCTAATGTGATCTTAGACATGTTCTAAATGGAGCACTACAACCCCATAGTAGATTGGAGAAAAAAGTAGTGAGAACTAGTAAGATCTTTGGGGTTAAAGAAAGATCACAAAGGCAAGAACTACCTCTTTATGTCATAAGGATAACACCTATTGGTAAAATAGATAGATCTTTCATGGGTCTAATAAGAGAAATTTAGAGTGTACAACTTAGTGGAAAAATTCCTAATAAATTGAAAAATATGGTCAATGAGTTTCAAAAAATCTTTTCAGATGATTTATCCTCAAGTTTACCACCAAAGAGGAGAGTAGATCAGAAAATTGAGATACTTCTTGGGAAGACACTTCCTTGTAAGGCTCCATATCAATTATCACCTCATGAGTTGAAGAAGTGTAAAGCTCAAATCAAGAATATGCTACAAAAAGGATTTATCCAACCTAACATATTACTCTATGGGTTCTTATCTTGTTTGTGAAGGAGAGGGATGGGACAATACACATGTGCATTGACTCCTGGGGACTAAATCAACAAAAAATAAAGAACAAATACTCATTACCTTGCATAGATGACCAATTTGATCAACTTAAGGGGGCAAAGCACTTCACCAAAACTTGATCGATGGAGTACTTACAACCAATTGCAAAGGAAGAAATGCAAAATTCCCTTTTGAACAAGGTATGGTCATTTTGAGTAAATGGTGATGCTATTTGGCCTCACCAACACACCAACCACTTTCTTGAGATTGATGAATGACATATCCTTTCCCATACTTAGATAAATCTATTATATTTTTCCTTGAGGACATCTTAGTCTATAGCAAGATGATGATGGAGCCCAAGCAACATTTGCAAGAAGTCCTCTAGATTCTATGACAAAATCAATTATGTGCCAAAATCTCAAAGTGTGAATTTATCAAGTCTGTGATAGACTACTTGGGGCATAGATTAAGTGCAAAAGGTATCCAAGTAGTAAAAAGTAAATAGAGGTTATTTAGAAATGGGATGCTCTAGAAGATCAAATTGAACTCAAGAATTTCTTAAGATTGATGAGGTTTTATCATCAATTTTTCAAAGACGTCTCCAAGCTCACACAACCTCTAAAGACACTACTTGGCAAGGTTTAGAGATTAAAGAATTGGGCCTACAAGGAGGAGGAGGAGATGAACTTTTTATCCTTGAGATTGAGGGAGCACGTTGATAGGAAGTTCTCAAGAACTTGGCAAACCTATCTATTAGAAATAGTTAAATATCAAGCCCAAATTAATCAACTAACAATGTACCTCAAGGGAGAATATAGTTAGTCATTCCTAGCAATCTAGGCTAAAGATACTCCTCCAAAGGGAAGCCCTTTGTAGACATTATAACTCTATCACATCTAGTCAGATACTTAGAGTTTTATGGTAGCATTTACACTCAATATTGTATATACTTCACCAAGTGCACTTGAAATTGTACATGAATTTTGAGTTGTAGTTTAAAATTAGATTAGGAGGAAGATTTGATAGCATGTATTAGGTGTCTAATCATTCTTCATGTAATTAAAATAAGATAAGGTAATTAATTGAGAGATGTACATAATAGATTAGGATTTATAGGAGATCCACTTGTGCACTTGATCCCTTTGGCTCAAAGCCAAAAACTAAGAGAAAGAGAACTCTGAATTCTTTACAAGTTTTTTATATTCCATTTAATGTTGTCAAATATCTAGGTGAGAGTAGAGGTGAGGAATTTCACAGTAAGGTGCCAAATGCTTGGTGTAGAACTGGGTACTTGCCTTTGATTAGAGTGTACATTAATGGATCCAAAGGAATGAACCTATGCATGGATTTGAGATAGATGCATGCATGGATGGGAAGCTCCCCGCATGGGCAATACCATGGAATAAGAAAACCAAGTCATTTGGCCAACAAAAAGTGTGTCTATAAGTTGCACCTTCTAGGAAGGGTGGAATGCACTTGCAAGAGTAACAACTTTGGAATGGAGTGGCACTTAGAGTGAAGCAAGCCATCACCTTTAGGAGCAATCATGGCTAATGCTTAGAGTGAAACTAATTCTTTTATTTTATTTTTGATGTAATGTGCCTGAAAGTATGACATTACTTTCTTCCAAGAGTGGTTCCTACCCAAGAAGTTAAACAAGAAATAATAAACAAACTGTGGTATCTTGACATTTTCCTTCATTCTTAGTCATTTCCAAGTTGTATCCTTGTGGGATTGACCTATTTTGACTGATTATATTATAAGTACATTGACATTGGGCTATCACAAGGAGATACACAAGTGGTATTGTGATAACCCACTCTATCCCTCCTAATGTAGATTCTAGTGTTTTTCTTGTGCAATTAGGTGATTATCTAGGTTAGGTTCATGTTAGCAATTAAGGAACTTATAGTGCAAACCCCCAAGAGGTATTCATATAGTCAAGGATATTATCAGAGTGAAGCCACCTACAATGATGATGATAGTCATGACCATGATGATGATGATGGTACCAAGCCCATGAGAACACAACCACTATCACAATCATGGTAACGTGATGTTATGTCAGCATGTGGCTATCATTTTTTAGTGGCTTGACTTCCCTTGAGAAACTCTTTCCATGTTAGGGAAGAGCCAGCTTTGGTTTCTATCAATCTAATGCTACTTCATACATGTAAGAATAATGATGTTTCACCACTGATGACTAACAAAAGTTTGCAATGGGCCAAATGAATGATATAAATATCACACTTCATGGAGAAGGTAAGTTTTCAGTGAATTGAATTTGTGTCATCTCCAAATTTACAAGCCAATTCACAAGTGCACATTAGGTGATCTTGCTATACAAAGTCTTGAGTCATGTGTGTAGCACAAGATGCTATGTGAGTAGGTGATCAGGATTAGGAGAGTAGAAGGCAACTAAGAGAGCTTATTTTTGAAACATTAGGCAACATAATGTCACCCAAGAAGAAGAAGACACCAGTCGCAATTTCCCTACAAACTCTAGGAGTGAGGAAATGGATACACTACTGCTATGCAAAGTATCTCAACTCCAAGCATTTGTTGTTCTTGCTTTGGATTTGGGATTTTACTTGTCTCCCAATGGGGTTGGAGATAAAGCAGAAGAAGAACCCAAAATTTACCGTTCTACGCGGAAATGTGTTTGCCTAGATGGAAGAGCATTTGCAAAAGGTGCTAAGATTGCATTCTACACCTGGGGTAATGAACCTTGACCAAGAGTAGCCCCAACCAACAAAGGAGATGATGAGGAAGTTCAAGGCTTTGTTCAAATATGCTAAGATGGGGAATGGCTAGAAGGCAAATTCTACAATGATCCTACCCATTGCACGGTGGTGACCTTGCTAATAAAGATCTTCAAATCAACAAGGACAACTTATGTTGATGATGAGCAGGCCATCTTCTTCTAGCTGCTGCATGAAGGGAAACCCATGGATTGGGCAAAGATGTTTTATCATTGTGCTCATGAGATGATGGAGCAACTTCAAACACATGGAGGAATCACCTTCCTCTCTATGTTTTTCTTACACTTTTACATCAGAATGCAAGATGCATCTACTAAAGAAGGAGGAGCAGCCACTCTTCCTAGCGTATTACTACTTGACGGGCTTCCATCAAGCCCAACCCAAACATGTTGTGGAAACCATGAAGTAGAAAGAGGCCTTCTTGAAATACCAAAAGACAAGGAATTGGGTTCAAATTAACAAGGTTGAAGGAGCAAGCATAAGCAAAAGAAAGGTGACCACAATGCCAACCCAATCAAGGAAGAGGCACCGACCTAATCCTCAAGTTGTGAACTAGTTTGATAAAGACAATTCTTGATCCATGTGCAAGATGGGGTTGGGAAGAAAGGATGGCAGTGACCATCACTCATAAAGAACTCCCCATTTCAATGAATCCCAAGTGAGTGGGGAGAAGGAATTGTCCCCGGTGAATGAGGTGGTGCCTCCAAAATAGGAGACCTCCTTCTCTTAAATGAAATGTCTTCTTAAGGAGAAGGAGAGGCAGAGCAAGGCTTGGATGTAAAATCCACCCTTGTGACCATAGTGGTGTTGGGAGCATTGGACCAGCCCACTATTGAGAGAGAAGCAAAAGTTATGGTGAATGAGGAGAAGGATATTTTGATATCTCAGTTACAACTCAAGAAGATCCCTTGTCCAACACCAACAGTACTGACAATGGCAGAGTTTGCTTGTGATGCCTTTGGAAGGGCAATGCGTGGTGAGTCCACTCCACTTGCACTTGAGGACATCCGGACCACACACTCACAATTGCAAGAGAGGAGGTTCTTGAGTGCAAAGAAGGGGGAGGGTTTAAGGAGACAACACTCCCTAGACCTTGACAAAGTGATTGTGGCTTCAAAGGCTACTACTAAAAACCACAACAATGTTTGAAGTATTAGGTGGTGGAAGATTGATGAAGGAGAAAGGAATGTCAAATTCCCCACCAAGATCACATGAGGACCACACCCTGTGGCCATGCCATCTATTCTATAACAAAACATCTATGTATGTATGTGCTATTGTGATATTTAGTTTGGTATTATAAGTACTTGAGAGATATTATTTATATGGAGATAAGGATAGTTTTACATTAGTCATGATTAGCTAAAGTTAATCATTGCTAAGATATAGTAGACCTTACTTTAGAGGAAATAGGAAAGATGAGCATCACTATATTAGAATCTAGTGTACTTGGTATTATTCTTAGGTGTTTGGCTTTGAAGAAAGAGGTGAGAAATCTTGGACCCACAAGCCATTTTGTTTTGGATTCTTCTATAGTCCAAAGATAGCCCATGAGAATGAATCTTTGAATTAGTGGTTGGGTCAAGATAAGACCATATATTTAGGGAAATATTCTTATGAGTATGGATATTCCTTTAGACTTTTGACTTTATTTGACTTTTAGTCTAGTAACTTGAGTTGCTCCAATAATTAGTAACTTTGGTGCACAACTATTTTACAAGTATATAAACTAGGGGTGAGGAGGTACTCATCATCCTTTCATTTGCAACTATCTCTCTATCATTGAGTTCTCTAGTGAGTAATGATTTGAATCTTGGAGTGTTAGCCTTGGAGGAATATGATGGAGTTGGGGTTCCTTGCCTTCTTAGTCTATGATGCGCTACCATAATAGACATAAAAGGTTCATCTTGAGTGAGAGAGATGCTGACTCACAATTCATGATCACCCCAAGACCAAGAAGCGGCCTCGACACCACAACAAGGAGGAATGAAGGCCAATCTGACCCCACCATCCTACAAGGAGCCATGATTGGATTATTATGTGAATTAACCACCCTTGTCAACTTGGTTTCTTCACATGTTGTGGCCAATATTGAAAGCCATGGAGGACCTATTGCTTGCATATCGGGACATCAACTTGACCATGATGGATTACAAGTGCTTGTAATCCATCACTATCATATTCTACACTATCATATTTAGAAGGATGTATGGGAGAAGCTTGGAGCAAAGAAGGAGTTGACCAAGGCTCACACTAGTATTGCACACTTGGAGGCTCAATTGGCTAAGCTCCAAGGACATTGGCAATACCAAGAGTGGAAGTAGGACCAATTGGTGGATCGTGAGATCATGTTGTTTGAGAGGGAGTTTGTGGTCACGAGAAGGAAAAGTTGTCACCACAAGCAAACTTTGGCGAGTTAAACCAAACAAGGAGAAATGGTCTTGGGTATTGACTCATTGTGAGTTTGTGATTTGGACAATTCTCTTGCAGAAAAGGATAAAAAGCTATGACGAGCCTAAGGGGAGTAGGATATCTTGTTTTTGAACCACAAGGTGTGGAAGAAGGATAAAGACACCTTGTTGAAAAGTCCCAAATAGAGCTGCACCTAATGAAGCAGAACTCACATTGATGAAGGTGGTACTACCCAGCGTGAACAAGCATTCATAGACTACAAGGTGGCCCAAGAAGAGAAATTGGAGGAGAAGGAAGAAGAGATGAACCTGAAGAAGAAGGAGATATCAAGAGCACGACAACAAATTGCCCACTTAGATTCTAATTTGCTAACACTTAAGGGGAGGTCAAAGCATAGTGTTAAGGAGATGAAGAAGAAGCACAAGGAGCAATTGAGTGCTAGGGATGAGGAGGTGGTGTCACTCAAGTGGGAACTAAAGGTTCTCCACAGCCAAAGTGCCAAAGACAAACATGCACTCAAAGCAAAAGTGGAGTAAGTGGATGCGCATTGAGGAATTGACCACAATAGACAGTGGCCATGAAGACCATGAGCAAATCCTCCATGTGCGGATCAGGCAAGAGGTGGATATGAAGGTGCAGTTTTTCTGGGATACTTTGAATCAGGAGCAAATGCAATGATGACAATAGTGGAGGACACCACAAACCAACTAAAACTGCAAGTGGGAGCAGCTGCACTAACCCAAGTTTATCATGCAAACCTCCAAGAGTTGAAGTGGGAGATACATGCCCTAGGAACAAAGAAGTATTCAACTGAGCAAATGGCCAAGTTGGACAAGAAGCATATCAACAAAAAATTTAATAGCATCCTAACCAAGATCAGCCAACATCTGGAAGAATATGTGGAGCATGTGGATGAACTAATCCTAAGATGCAAGGGAGAAGATGTGTCAAGATTGCCAAGTGGATCAAGGAAGTAGAGACTTGTTGTACCCTTGTACATATGTAAGATAAGTTACACCCTTGGGGTGCAATCATTATGCTATGACCATTGAAGTTGTCCGATCATCGAGGTTGTCATGTCATCAAAGTCAGCCCTCATTGTGGTGGGAGACCTTTGCAGTTGAACATCATCATGATGGCTTGCACACTGGGACAAGATGTCAACAAGAAAACAATGAGTATATAAGGAGCAAGATGGTAGTGTACAACAAGACAGTTTTGACAATGCCATGTCATCAAGACCATTCTTCCAATGCCTAGCTAAAGGTCTGTAACTGGTAGAGTGTAAAGTAGATGCCCTTTTGTAGATGACATCATCACAATATTAATTGGGTAGGATAGAGTATATTTATTAGGATTAGTACCAATTGGTTTAGAGCTTGATCCAAGGATTGTGTAACTGGTAGAGTGTAAAGTGGGTGCCCTTTTGTAGATGACATCATCACAATATTAATTGGGAAGGATAGAGTATATATATTAGGATTAGTACCAATTGGTTTAGAGCTTGATCCAAGGATTGTGGCATCACACAGCCGTGGATACACCAAAAAAGGATGTAGAAAGTATAAGAAGGATCATCCCAACATAATACAAATTTATTGTTCATTTGTTCATCTAAGTGCAATTAAGCTCATGCCAATGCGCAATTACAAGCTTCATCATTTTATTATTCATATTGGTGTGTAAGGTCTAGTTGCGATAATTTGTGTATGTATGAATGAGCCTCTATATTGGAGATAGTGTGATAAGGACCTCTAGGATGCTTAACATGTCTATGTCAATATTGTGTATAATTCTTGATTGTTGGGTGAAATAGTGGTGAGGAACTTAAAGTAATAATGCAAGTGTTGAGGTGTGGAAATGCAATCAGGCTTGACCAAGGTGTTGGGTCCCTGGATCTTTCTAAAGAATCAAGGCAATATGTTGACTGGTTATGAGGGCTATGAGTGTAGTGAAGTAATATGTGTAACAAAATGCCCCTTAGGTCACAAACCTGTAGTATAGCCGTATGGTATGCCTTCTAAGAAGGGTAGAATGTTCTCATTGGTACTGTACTATGCATGATATAGGTAATTGCAAGGGTATAGACCTTTGGGGCTGATGACCTTCAATATAGACTAAACCATCACTTTTACAAGCCAAGTGCCAATATATCTTTGGATATGTGGTTTTCTTTTCTATATTGTGCCACCATGGAGTACAATGCTCTCTTTTGGGAATTGTCTCATCCAAGAGGATAAAGATATAAAAATAGACAACTTGTGACAAAGTGACACTTTTTCCTTCATGCCTAGCCATTTCCAAACAGTATCCTTGTGTGAACAACCTGTTCTTACCAATTATTTTATTAGCATGTCAACGTTGGGTTGTCATAGGTATTTGGTCTCTCCTCTAGTATTTCTCATAGACCAACCTACCTTTTGCACAATCTTCCCCCTTCTAAGACCTTCTTATTATATTTGAGAGAGTTTGATAGGAGGATTATATGTGTCCTTGGTGATATCAGTGGACCATGAATATTTGAGTGTGTGAGAGTGGATTTGGCATGTAGGCAGATATCTATATTGATCTCATGCAGTTGGGAAAGTTTACTATCTATGGAATAGATGATATTTGTAGCATGTTTTTGCTCTCTCAACACCTCCACTTTCTTCTCATTTTGTGGTTTTGATAGACCAATCTTGGAGACTTATGTGATTCAAGTGGAGGAAGGATCTTTTTCTCTCCATGTGTTATTGTGATAGTCAAGAAATGGTATATATCCATAGGCATGAGAGGACCTTCATTCATTTGGTTCCCTACTATCATATTGGACTTGATATTTGCAGTCTTCCTTGATGGAGCAATAGTTTTTGCATACATTACATTCTCTCCTCTTAAAATGGATCATCCATTCCTCATGTTACTAGAGTACATTTTTGCTCTTGCTTTGGCAAGGGTGAAAACTCTTGGTTTGTAGCTCAATTGTGCATTAGTGCAATCCAACTCATACTAGTTACTTTTTCTACAATGATGAGGTTTTGCTAAGGTTTGGTCCACCCATCTACATATTTGTTAGTCACTGGTGAGTGTGGCTCTATACTAAATGCAACAACAATCCATTTGACATTGTGTGCTTTTGGAGGATAGAGTATAGCTACCCACAATGCTATTAGGGATATAGTTTTTGCTATGGCACAAGAGAGTGGATACCTTGCTAGGATGGAGCACTGGTATGCTTTGTAGACAACACGATCAGGGTAAACTTATACTTGGTGCAAAATGATCAGGTGATAGAAGTGGATATTGTGATTACAGACCCTTTACAAGATGTAATATTGAAGGGAGTGATCACCCATCCTCATCAATGTGCAACGAGTGGAGCAATACTAGCCAAGGTCTCCAAGTATAGGGGCATGCATTGAGTTTACCTCTTTGTTCCTCTAGTCTTGGAGTTATATGGAGTGATGAACACATTGTTTGACACATTTATCAAGGAACGTACAAGAGTATATCATTCCATAAGTCCAGGAGTATCACTCTCACTCTCATATTTTTATTGTATATTTTAGATAATATGTGTCCATTGCTTTACTCGAGGATTGGCTTGTACAATCCACAAGACATCAATCTCACTAGGTGATATTTCTTTGGATGTTCTTGTGGTCTGTAGACCATGCTCACCCTAGGTGATGCTTTTTTGGTTGTTCTCGTCATTTGTAGACCATACTCACACTAGGTGATGCTTGCATGGAGTCCATTGCTCTGCAAGAGCAACTAGGTGATGCTTCTTTGATGTTCCCATCGTTTGTAGATCATTTGTAGACCATACTCACACTAGGTGATGCTTGCATGGAGTCCATTGCTCTGCAAGAGCAACTAGGTGATGCTTCTTTGATGTTCCCATCGTTTGTAGATCATATGGGCTTGCATTGCATTCATTGCTATGCAAGAGCATTGGAGAGTAATCACACTAGATGAGGTTTCTGCGGAAGTTCCCATCATAACTTAGATGTCTTAGGTGTTGTAATAGCTTAGATGTCTTAGGCGCAGTAAGGCAGATTTCTCTTTCCGATAATGGCGGGGCTTAGCCTCATTTTACCTTCTTTATCTTTTCTCTTTTCCTTGTGTCGCTTGAGGGGATCTTCACGTCCTTCGTGTCTCCACAAGCGGTCGCTTTTTCCATATTCTCACACAGACCACCTAATAGAAGGATCTCGATTTTGCGCTGTTAAGGTTGACATCCTCGATAGTGGATCTGAGGCCACTCGCAGGAACGCTAACCTGAAGTATCAATTTGCCTTCAAGATCAGGAATTGCGAATTCGGTATCACGGGATGATCCCGCAAGAGTCTTAGTTTGGAGTTATCTCAACTCTGGCTTACAGAACGATGAACTTACTGTCGCTGGTACAACAGCTGCATCCGCCACGGGTAATTTGCCGATCTGGGTCTCTGGTGTAGCAGCCCATGGTTTCCACAGGTACGAGTTATAATCTTGAGTACGACAAAAAAGTCCAAACTTGATATGAGTAGGTAAAAGTCAATTGGTTATGTGCAATCGATAAGTGCCCCACGGACAAATCTCATACGTGTGGAAATCAAATGAGTCGAAGTACCAGGACTCGAGATATCAGTAGATGTTGTAACCTCTATCTCGTCAACTTCAATTTCAGGATGGTCACATAGTTCTCAGTTTCTTCGCGCAGCCAGATTGAGTTTAGTTTCTTCATGAAGCTAACGTGGTTGTTAAATTGAAGAGCCTCATAGGTGAAAGGACAAAGTGTACAGATGTCTCGTTGTCTTTTGACCAATTTTCGTTGACGTAGTTCACCGTTAAACATATCTTCATTCCAGGGTTTTGCTGATTCGCACTAGAAAGATACGTGCATGTGAAAAATTCGTGACAGCGACTAACTAGTAGCCTGTGAGGTTTCATTTACTGCTTGTCCTACCAAGCTATGCGGGGTTTGCACAGTACAATGGCAAGATGAAATGTAGACCTTGTTAATTCGCCTCACGACAAGCAAAGTAACAAGACAGTGAGCATTTCGCAGAGACAAAATTTAGTCATTGTGCTGGATCTCGTGAAAAGTGGCATTTTCAGAGTGAATGAAAACTAGATCTTTGCTGTCGGTCGTGTCCTCTAGGCTAGCATGTTCTCTGTACTGCCAGGCGTGCATGTGGGGGTAGGGTGGGCAACTTCACCTAATCATCCCCACGGATCACTGGCTACAGGCATCTCACCATCAAATCAAATCAATCAAAGCCACAGTGCATTCCACCTCAGAATGATAAGGTCAATGATTCACGTCCATCGAATAAGCCCATGTCTAGGAGCAATGGTGCGGGTGTAAAACTCTGCGGGTAAAACTCTGCTCCGGTATTCAAACTTCACCAGTACAATAGTTACACCTAAATCAGCCAGATAATCCGGGTCAACCACTGAAATAGCTGCGGTCTCTCAAAACGGTGATTGCACTGCCCACACTAGATTCCTGAGCTTCCGTTCATCTGAAATTTGAGAAACAAATCTGTACAAGCTGTGACTGTTGTATTGCTCTCAGTATTTGCAAAGTCGTAAGGACTGGAAATTTAATGTGAAGATGATGTGAGTCACCTGCTCATCAATAGATAATCCTAATATCTGTACCTGAGAAGGGATATAGATCACCAGAAACCTTCAGTGCTATATAGCTTCCTTCAAAGAGCTGCCCTCAAAAATATCTTACACCACCGAGATTTTCTTCGTGGCGTCGCTTCACGTTGCACGCATACTATTTGCTCCAACACTTGGAACACATATAGAGAGGTGAGACAAGAAACAAAGAATAGATCGACATCCACAGAGGAGGATACACTCTTCACTTAGCTGGATGCAACATGATGGAATAGCCATCGTTGCGTACTCAAATTTCACTTTATAAAGAAACAATTTTAGACCACATCAAGAACCTCGGTTCGATCGATGCAAGAACCGATATGATATCGGGCAATGGAACACTGAGAACTCCGGGATTAATTCAGTCCAGAAGAGTTGGGGATTGGAATCCACCACCTATTTTTACTGAACTGAACGACGTGATTTTTTTAAACTAGTACTAACACTTACAAGAGGTGTATGACACTACGATGTTTGTCTACAGGTTTATCTCTAGGAAACTAACCATACTCGCACGATCACGAGCTTCGGCTTTAAGACAAGAAAACTGGGTTATTAGACCTCAAAATAGATCCACTGGTGTTAAATTACTGTACAGCAGACTCGTCGAAGTTTTCGACTCACTTTCGATCAATTGTGCCTCCTAGCAAGTTTACTACTACTCCCTACGTGTGATTGATAAATTCGAAGAGTCCTGGAGTCTCCGACGCGAACACAGCCCTGAGTGGTGACGGATCAATAGAATCTCGAAACTCCCTCTGCGTGCCATGATTCAACCGTGGAAGATTAAACGCAGATATGTCCCTGATTGAAGAGTTTAGAGTCTCCAAGGGAAATCCTGTCCGCTGAAGACGGGGGAGAAGAGCAGGAGGGAACGGCCTTTGAGGACTGTGCCTGTAATCAAACTGCTGAAGTTGGTGCGTCGGAATTTTCTACAAGAGATGTTTCTAGTGATCTCTTCTTTGACTTGGAAACTGCAAGTTGAATCAAAAAGCAATCAGAACCGTCAGAACGTCGCTGTCAAGAACATTCTAAAAATTCTCTGGCAAATTCTGAAAGAATTCTGGAATTGGATACTTACTAGCAGCATCGTCTGAACGATAAGACATGGCGATGCTGGACAAGGTCTTGCTGATATCGCGACTCTTTCTTCTCCAATTCAGTCTGATCATCCGGGTGTTTACTATTGGTTTCTCCGGAACGGGGATGAACTTGACGAGGAATCCAAGAGGCCAACTGCGAACATTGCCCAAGTGAATGATCGAAATCAGTCTGTCTTCAAGGTATCACATTGATTGAACTTCCAGTTCAATTTGCATTACTGCCATGATTAATTTGAAAAGTCCAAAAATCTTTGAACCTCACCTTACGGATCCGATACATATGCAAATGGCCCACTCCGTTCCGCTTAGAGCAGTGGTTGACGCGAACCGAGTGAAGAATTGAACAATGATGAACTGGAAGATAATTTCAATACAAATGATCCCAATAAAAAGGAAATTCTTGTGAAGTCCTTCGAAGATGTTCAGCTTCTCGGGTCTTCGTGCGTTAACTTCGTTGAAGATCTGTTCAAGAACAGATGGCAGATGTTTAGGAGGAGGAAGAGATGGGAGGAAATAATTTGCAAACTCACATATCAGATTAACCACCTACAGAACAGCAAATCTTAGCCGAATGTACTGAGTAATGGAATGAGACTTGGAATTATACCTGGCAGAAAACAAATGCGTTGAAAATAATAGTCTTTTTCACTTCGTCATTCTTGCTATCTTCGTCATTGGTGTCACTCTCTCCAGTGTAATTCAAAT
Source organism: Lunularia cruciata (assembly GCA_948567375.1). Lineage (NCBI taxonomy): Eukaryota > Viridiplantae > Streptophyta > Marchantiopsida > Lunulariales > Lunulariaceae > Lunularia > Lunularia cruciata. The sequence goes on from OX419756.1 coordinate 8,143,000, forward strand.
TCAAAATCTTGGTGCCGGCAAAGTCTAGCGTTAACAGGACGGCAATTTGATAGATAGCCTGCACATTACGGTCGAATCCGCTTTGTTAACTTCATGCAATAGGAAAGTCACAAGCGTAAGAGGCTCTCAAGCATGCATTTCCTATATGTGGTTACATGTGATAGAAATGGTTGAGAGAAATTAGAAGTGGTCATTAACGATTCGAGCTTTATGATCATCTCGTCAGTTTCAGACTTACTTGTCCAAATAGATTTCTCCACATGATGTTTGTTATCAAAGGGGCCTTCCTTCCAACGGGAGCGTTCTCCATGAGATCATCAGTAGGTGGCTCAGTCGCCAAGGCAAGAGCGCCAAGGGTGTCCATGATCAAGTTCACCCATAGAAGCTGTATGAAGAAATCTCAGCGTCAATTTTCCCCACATGACTCGCTGATGGTGTGGAATATTAAGTCCATAAAATAAACACCACAAATGAATGTATTAGAAAAATCATCAAAGAAGTACCTGGACAGCGGTGAGGGGCACTTCTCCTGAAGACACCGAAGTTACAAAGTTAATTACCAAAGCTGTCACATTAACAGTAAGCTGAAACTGGATAAACTTCTGAATATTGGCATACACAGATCTTCCCCATCGAACAACCTGCATCAGAGGAACATGCAAGGTTCAGAAAAATGGCATGAGATGACTGCATGATAGAGAGGCACCACAACCACAGGGCCCCCACATTCCTGGGAAAATTCAATACTGTGCTTTTGATATTGATGTGGAGCCAGACTGTATTCGAGTTGAGCTAGTCACCTCATAACCAGGCCTAATATCTACCTAAATTTTTTGACAGTATTTGACGTGAATGATGGAGATAGTAGAGAAACTCAAGAAAATATGAGACCTGTATATTCTGTCGATAGGATATTTATTACAAAGTTCTTAACTACCGGGTTGATTTATGATTATTAGCGTGTGGGGGTACTTAATTTACCTTGACGATCGAAGCGAAATTGTCATCCAGAATGACAATGTCGGAACTTTCCTTCGCAACTTCAGTTCCAGATATTCCCATGGCGAGTCCAACATCAGCCTGTGCACATCCTCAAGTTAGTAATCCTCGATCCACCTTAATCCAGGTTTGAACAGACTATCATGACTAGATACAGAAACAGTAAGAACAGCAAGTGCCAACATCAGCATACTAGTTACAGCATCTCACCTCGTGAAGTGCTGGTGCATCATTCGTTCCATCTCCAGTAACAGCGACAACCTCACCTCTTGCCTTCAAGGATTTCACTAGTAAGAGCTTATCTGATGGTGAAGATCGTGCCATAACGTCAATTTTAGGTAGGTCTCGGTCCATTTGCTCTTCTGACCATGTGCGGAACACTCGTCCTTCAACGACTACACCGTCTTTTGAGAGGATACCACACTCCTGGGCAATAGCTTTGGCAGTAATGATACTGTCACCCGTGACCATGCGTACCTTCACTCCGGCCAATTGACATCTATGCACAGCTTCTTGAACACCGGGTCTGCAAGGGTCCTTTATACCGATGATGGCCAAAAAGATGAGATTGGTCTCTGGAATTTGCCATGATCGCAGATCGTCCTCGTCGGCGGGGACAGTGGTGGTGTCGAGTGGCTTGTAGGCGAAAGCAATACACCTTAAACTGGCGGCAGCCATACCCTCAATATTGTTCTTAAGCTCCTCGGCCTTGGCGGGTGTCATCGGCTTCACTGAACCATCGACATCGACCCATTGGCTGCTAAGTTCTAGAATCATCTCAGCTGCACCCTTCCAGTGTGCTTGGATTTCTCCAGTACCCAATTTCACGGCAACTCCTGCCCTCTTCTTCGTGGAGTTGAAGGTTTCTACGTGGACTATAGATGTCTTGTGTTTGATATCGTCGAAGTCCATGCCAATCTGCACTCCCCAAGCCAGAGCGGCAGACTCTGTAGGGCTGCCTGAAATCTCTGCCTCTCCACCGTCTTTGGGAACAAAAACGCTTCCATTACTGTTTTGACATATACCAGTGAGAAGAATTTGGTAGGTATCGACTGGTACTCCTTTCACTTCTTCGTCATTTTTCATTGTCTTCCCTGCAACCCAGGACTTGACCACGTTCATCTGCAACCCATTCAATTGTACAAATGTAAGACTCCGTCCAGTTTCAATCTCCAGGTAACGTGTTGATTAAGTTGGAGAATGCCTCCATTCCGATTTCATTTTCCACATATTCCATCTGACGACCTTAGTTCAAGACCTTACCTTATTGAGTGTAAGAGTTCCAGTTTTGTCACTACAAATCGTGGTTGCCGAACCCATAGTTTCACATGCTGCCAAATGACGAACCTGTTAACCACATCAGGTAGTTAGGGTCTTGTGTATAAATCAAGTGCGAAACCTCCTAAGACTAGCTTGTAATAGTCTATGGACAAGATGTATTAGCAGAATGATATCTATGCCATTCCGAATTGCCAATTTCAGCAATTGAACTTTCCCTACTCACTGTATCCAGACACAGTTTTGGGCCTAATATTTACCAGAGATTTGTCAACCATCATCTTTCTCATGGAGTACGCCAATCTGTACCAAGAATTGTGGGAGGCAGAGACATGTCAGTAGAATATACCATCAATCAGTAAAGACAAATCTCTGGGAAAAAGATAAATGTTGGAAACGCAGGTTCTTTGATCATTGGAAACTTACGTCAAGGTCACAGCCAAAGGAAGACCTTCGGGTACAGCCACCACAACAATAGTCACCTGGAACCAGAAGAAGCGGTTAGAACGTCCATTCTTAGCTTGAAATTCCATGCTCGTGAAGACTACTTCTACAATTCACCTAATATAGCGACAGAAATGTCAAGAGAAATGGATCCGTAACCATTTGTAAATAACTCACCGCCACCGAGAAGATCTCGACAATATGCCTGGTGACTCGAGAGGCTGCCTTGTCACGTCCCTTGAAGTCAAGAACCCAAAATCGGACGAAAAGAATGATGAAGACTACTATGGCAACAGAGAGACCAATTTGACCGATGAAGGTTGCGACTCCATTTAACCGAACCTGCACAATTTCAAAGGTGTTAAAACTAGTTAAGGAACAGGACGAGGCACAAGCTTTAAAATTGAGTTTGATGGTACTTACTGTGACCTAACGCTTCCCGTTCAATAGAAATGAAGGAAACGAAAACATGCGACACTGTCATTACCTGAAGGGGTGTCTCTTCTCCATTATCTTCTGTCAAAGTTGCCATAACTTGGCCCCACTCAGTGTGTGTACCAACCGCAGTTACCTACACATATATCACAGCAAAGATCATGTCAAAAGTAATAAGAAAAAAGTAACCTGAACGATTTGACATATCTTGTCACAGAATATCTGACTGTTCCACTTATGCAGAGACATATTTGTGCTTACCATCATGGTTCCGTAGCCATCGACAACTTTACATCCTGACAAAAGGAATGGGTGTTTTGCGTCCTTGTGAACCTGGAAGAAACAGTTACACGAATCAATGCACTTATGATAAATAAGCTCGTTGATGAACGAAAGATATAATAGAAGCAGGATATCTACAGCACTTCTATTGCCTATTACTCCAGATTATTTTCAAATAATAAACTGGAATGATCACAATCATAACTCACAAGCATAGTACCGAAAGACTTTGTTAGTTATGCACTTACAGGCAAACTTTCACCTGTCATACTTGACTCATCTATTGTTAAAGACTGTCCAGTAACAACAAGGCCATCAGCTGGCACCTGCACAAGTGTACCAAACGGTATGATTAACATTTTGGCTTCGTATTCCTAATGGTAATTCCGTGTGCGAAAAGCTCCAAAATAAAAGGAGTCTAAACACGAATGTGAGAGTTTGAAGGAAACACCTGATCACCGATGTTAACTGGGATTAGATCACCAACAACGACGTCGAATACCGAGATTCTGCACCGGCGTCCTCCTCTGATCACCTCGATTTGTATATTTTTCTTCACATCATTTAAGTTGCGAAATTGTAATGATTGTCGGTAGTCGCTTGTAGCTGAGTGACACAAAATGTTGAAAGGAGATCAGGGAAAGCAAAACAGAAGCCTTACACACACACGATAAGAAAGAAAGAAACAGGATGAGGCATTTTTCAAAGACATTGATTTCGTCTTTTGGTACGAGTGTAACATATTTTACTCACCGGTCACTGCAATTACGAGCAACACTGCTACTCCTATACTTATTCCATCATACCACCCTTCTTTTGGACCCTGGACAATGAGAAGATAAACGTAAACTTTCGGACGAACGTTCACACCACGAGTAAAGCATGCACCATTGCGATTGCGTGCGTATAACGTGAGGAGTACAACAATAAATCTCAAGCTCAAACCTTCTGAGAGTTTACTTACGTCGACCCACATTCCTGTGCCGAAAGAGACAACGGCACAAGCCATCAGAATGATCAACGTGGTGTCATGGCATGCTTCCCATACGAAGACCTGAGTGCATCAATACAGTCCGGAAGTACTTAGAGGATCAATACAGTCTGTATGTGCTTAGAGGATCGAATGAATTAATCTCTTGGAGAAACGGGGAATCGGGAAACTGCTAAAAGTCGGGCACGAGGAAGTTAAAGAGAGGTTCATGCGCATACAAAGAAATGCTTTCCAGGCTTGCTCGGGATCTTGTTCGATCCAAACGCTGCTTTTCTCTTCTCGATGGCAGCGGGATCGTCTTCAATCCCATGCTCAAGATCCGTCCGTAATTGCTTGGCAACTTTCTGGACACCTCCTTGCTCCTCTAACACGGCCGTCTGTTGATCCTGCATAAGATTTACAAGTTGATCCGTCCCAATGTCGAATCCCTCAGGTGCAGGATTCATTTCATCTGCAAAGACAGCGTTGAGTAATTTAGATGAGCTATCACAACAACAGGTAGCTAGGGCATAGTGATTTGACGAGGCTATCAACAGAAACTTGCAGAAGTATGCAGCTATGATACTCTAGAAATTAGCATTGACTTTGGCTCACAATGAGGAAAATCGTATGTCCACACCTACGAGCAGACATAACCTATTTGCAGCCCTTTTTCAGGCATTATGTTAAATGAACTGTCAATTATCTCTTACGTTCCCAGCCTGTGTTGCAATAAAGCTAACCTTTTGTGGCGGTACCGGTCTTTGCCCCGGCTGCCTTGAACCGTTGAACAGCCTGCAAGCAGAGAAAGAGAAGAGGATTAACACCATAAGATCCAAGATCTAGGAAATAAGTGAAAACTAAACTAGACTGACCAGTTCGTCATGGCCCCGCGATAATAATTACCCTATCAAGAATTTTGCAATTGCCCTTTTACAGGAAATTCCCATCTTATGAGTTCTATTCACTGCCATAGTGTGGCCTGTAACGTGTGGAGAATCATTTGTGAAGCTAGGCGTACCCGCAAAGCGTGGGTGGCTGTCCTGAATCTGTTGACGAGCTCTGGATCTGCAGTCTTCTCCGCACTGGCGGAAGCTGCTGCAGACTCCGCATTCTTCAGATCCAAGACATATCTGAAACGTCTAGTCGCATTGAGAGCCAAGGTAGCTTTCTGCAGAAGGGACGTAGAACCACATGATTGTCAAGGCCTCATCTACAACTCCAAACCAATCACAACGAGCCTGATTATGAGGTCAGTCAAAGCCATGTCCAAGGAGTAGCTCCACGCACTATAATTGGGAATCATTTGACCCATAAGTTCACTGTTCCTGTGACAATTCGCCGGTAATTCGTGTTCTCCATGATAGTTGTATAGAGCATATCTTCTTGTTGACCTTGATGTATATATTGTTGCTAATATCTTAGAGACGTGTTGGTAAGCAAGGTTGCAGGCGATTCAATACAGTTGAGGCGCAACCATGGCGAATATGTATATGCACGTGATCAGGAACTTCAATCTACTTGATGTACAACTTCGAGGGCTGTAAATGATGTTAGTGGGAAGTGGATTTTATAATCGAGGATTTGAACAGCTGATAAGAGAGAAATAAAATCAGTGCAACTAATTCACAGTCGCCCTCAAGAAGATAGAAATTCCAGATGACATGCGTTAGAAGAATTGCTATCGTATTAAGGAACTACCACTGGATACTCAACGAGGTTTGCAGTAATGGGCATCACCAGCCATTCCATTCTTGATATTTCTCTCAAAGTACTATTTCGCCGTTGACTTCCGGGGTGAAGATTGGATGTATCACCAAAGCAAAGACAAATGTAAGATTTGAGTAACAGGAGAATCCCTACCGCACCTACATTGTCCTTAGTCCAGGAATTGTGAAGAGCAGCGAGTCACTGATATTCTACAAGATAGTAATGCGCAGTATGTAATCTGCTGGAAATATGAGCTCCGTTATCAAATTTTCAATCTGAATTACAAAGTTCATTTAAAATAGGGAGACTCAAAACACACAATTCCTCGGAACTGGAAACAAATGATAAAAAAATGAGCAGAAAAGTGGTTTCTTACCCTCCATTTTTTGAGCATCTCGAGAGAAGGCTTCGGTGGAATGTGGAAGACATCTTCGTCGTCATCCTCTACTTCATTCATTCCGCCGGTGTGGTGCTCCTCTGCGGCTACTTTAAGAGAAGAACGAATCGCAGATCTACTCATTTTGCTGTATGTACGTAGATAGACCAACACTAGTTCTAGCTGTTTACAATCTTCTCTTGCAATCTTCTCGTTCTTTCGGTGAATTACACCAAAACAGATTCGAGTGACAGCTACATAAGACTAATCCGGATAGTCAACGAATTTGGGGCCCGATGATTGTATCAAGGCATCTTGTGCACGTATCCACTAAACCTCAGCAATCCAGTTGCTCGAATAGTGTCGAAGAAGTCAACCATAGCCTGCGGGGAAATTCCGGGACTAAGGAGCTGACAAGAGATTTTGACTTTGAAATTAGAGATACAATTCCCGAACAAAAGGTCTGTTATGACACTCAGAGGAACTAAAGGACTCAACAATCCTCTTTACCTATGTCACTTGTCTGACTAGAGAGTCCCCACTTCAGTTGTTTGGGCTCTTGTCAGCTCAATAACTATGATGTCAAAGACGAAGTGTGCAGTTTTTATAACACATACCTCTCCAGCCTTTCATCAACAGCCTGGATCCGGAGCTGACGCGCTGTTGCACGATGGAAATTGACGTCCCATCCCCCTAAATACTGTACTGAGGCGAAGGAATTGCTCTCCGCATGAATCAGCAGTAGTCTAGAAAAGAGTCCATGAAAATTTCTGCCGGTACTTAGTATCTTCTTTTCTTTTTCTCTAGAATTATAGAGTTAGGCAATTATGAGTTAGGCACTTGTCAGGGTTTTATACTCCACCTTCAAGTATGAGCTATCAGCTACCGTGGACATGTACTCTGTCCCATATCCCAGATCCTGGCGTGCTTACAATTTGCGAAATACAGACGATGTAGACTACCAATGTAGATTTGCGATTTCAGACTGTATGTGCTTAAGTTTCTTACCTTTCCAGCTTACCAGGAATGAATCTAGGGAGGTTTTTACGGGTAAAAAATACAGACCTAATTAGCCAAGTTCATTTAAATTTGGGGTTTCCATATCGAAAGCAGTATATCAACACATAGAGAATTATAAACTCAGGTTATACCCAGGATATGGAAAGCACGGCTTTTCAGGGCCACAGTATTTTCATATGAGACTCAATCATAAGACTGTACTGTCTAGATGGTACTTTACAGTCCTACATACAGTGTTTCAATAGCATCTGTAGGGAAGCATCCTGGAAGACCCTTACTTTTTGCATGAGATGCATATCAACTATGAGCCAGAACAGGTTGGAGGGGCTGGGCCAAATAAGGATAACTCTTCCTGATTAAATGTAGTTATTTCCTGAGCTTTCTCCTACCTCCGTTCACGATTGGTCCGTCGCGAGCTTTTACAAGATTGAAGGATCAATCAAAAGCTAACAGGCACCATCACAGAAGGATGCGGGAGCTTACTGGGAGCTACAAGTGCGAGCTCGATTGTGGAACTCAGACAAGCTTGCTGTGCATTTTGGCTCGGTGTTTCACGGAGGGGTTCAAATCACCGTAAAACACGATGTGAGATAGGACAATAAGAATGCAGTTTCAGTACCTGTAGTATAGCTGGATATATTTAGAATGATGAAGTACGCGGCAGCAACAATAGCGGGGACAGTAAAGTTGGCGTGAACAGATGCTTGTTCTATCTGTACCCTGCCAGTGATCCCCAAGTGTTATTTTTATCATGAATACATCACGCTAATTCGGGACAATCAGCAAACGAACTCATGCATACGGGCTAGCTCTTTATCTTGATTTAAAACAGTATGACTGTTCATTAAGAGAGCAGTGCTTCGGAACACATGATGACAAGTTATAGTGAAGCGTATAAAGTGATGCAGAGTAACTCGTCAACATGAGAGGCATTCTCATAAATTTGCACCTGGTCCGGGTGCAATTGCATGAGACCACAAAATATTTTCACCTGCTGACTTGGACCCTTAGAATTTCTTTATCCAGACCAGTTGGGAAAGGTTTACTAACTTGAAGCTCTTGACGAGGCGTGGTGTCGATGTGCAGAGCACATCTGTCTCACCACACCATACGAAAAAATTCAGTCTCTTTGTTTAGCTATATTCTGAAGGAAAAATGAGAAAATACAAGCTCAATTGTGTACCCCGAAGGTGAAAAGGAAGGAATACAAGGCACTCAAATTTGCGAAGTAGAAGGAAGAGCACAAGCCCCACGGGAAAGCAAGGCTCCAAACCAATGATCGATTGAGTCCAGGACCAGCGTTTTTGAAGCGGCCGTCTGCTGTCTTTAGCTGTGAATCTATCTGGAGGTCCTCAGAGTAAAAAGATGAGATTGATGAAAATATCATCAGATTTATATTTGAAGTATTTGTTATATAGATCTACTTTCACTACATAAGCTGACAGTGAATCAGCTTGAGGCTGTTTCTATGGTGGATGAAGGACAAATCTAGAGATTGCGTCCCGGAATACTATATCCAGAATCATTACTAGTGAGTGGCCTGCTGCAGCCTGCAGGTTCGACGAAACTCACCCTCATGTTCAACTCCCTGAATACAAGAGATCCATCCTCCGTGTCCACATGTAAATAGTTCAACTTGATTAGTGTCCAATTGAATCAAGGTTATCGAACAATAAGCGAATATAAGATATACTTCGAAGATGCCGCAAGAAATTCCAACTCGTCTACTGTGTAAATGGAGGAAAGTGCATGAATCTGTAAATTCACACCTAAGCCATGAGTTTACGGAGATCATGGTGCTAATACTGCTGTACCTGATTGTACTCTTTGGTACTTCTTTTGTTGACATTTAGTCAACGGCTTGAGCCTGTTGACAGTAGTTAAATGCTTCGGCGCAAAAGTTATACATTAATGATTCAGCTATTAAGCGACAATGACTGATCGTACTAGTGAATTCTTAGTGTCAAACGGTAACCTTCAAGGTTTTACATTAGTAAACTTGACCAGTATACTTTGGTCATCTTAATAAGAGTGTACAGAGAGCGAAGTTTAGATGTCACTAATGCGGACATTTGACGTAGCCCTGCAACCGCACCGCTTTTAATTACAGTTTCTTCTAAATATGTAAATATACCTCGAACGAAAATAGAACAGAAGGAAGTACAAGGCACCCAGGAGTGCAAGAGAGAATAGAGCGGGGGGCCAATGGAAAAAGAGGCTAAAAGTTAAGCAAAACCATGGTCCCCAAGCCAGCCAAGGGAGAGTTTACATAGATATATATTATAAAGTCACAAAATGATTTCCTGCTGGATGATAGAGGTGGTCTAAAAGTATCTTTTGGGGGTGGGGGGAAACTTTGGGCTACACTTGCACGTCTATGAAAGCCCACCGCCTGAATTCGCTTCTATTGTTATTGTTATTGCATCTCTATGAAAACCCAAAGCCTGAGTATACTGTAATGTGAAAGAAATTGTTTCTTAACAGTAGAAGTGAACATGGGGGGGGAGATACAACCGTAGCCCTGCAAAGAAATTCGTACTACTTCCTTAGGAGTCAGTAGAAATGGTAATGAAAGTGTTGAAGCATCTGAGTAGTAAACAAGACAAATACAGGTAGTAGTACATGTGACGGAGGCAAACAAGACGAAAACCATGTGACCAAAATTAAGGGCAATGCTGTGAACGTAGATAAATTTAGCTACTGATAACATGTAACAATGGATGTGATTCTATAATCTTTCTTGCCACGGATGATGGTCACCAAGATATGGTTGCTACATGTACCGGGATCCATGATCGGTTTATGGAATTTATCATGATCAGATTTTATTTGCTTTTATCCGAGCTGTGACTTGCAGACTTGAAAAACATTTGAATGAATGTGAACTTTGGTTCGGCCGGATGGTATATTGCCTGTACGATTCCATTACGGTTTATGGAATTTATCACGATCAGATTTTACCTTTTTCTATTCTAGCTATGACTTTGCTACCAAAAAAGCATCTCAATAAAGGTGAAGTTTGGTTGGTCCAGGTGGTATATTGCTAAAAGTTTTCAACTTTGAGATATGATTAAAGGAGAAACGACAAATGCCGTACACGTTGCATTATGCGTACTCAAGCGGGTAACACCACCGAGTATAATACCATGAAGGAAAGCAAAATGAACACAAGTGGCGGAAAGCGCCAAGAAGAACAGAACTCGAGGCTCAAAGAAAGGATCCCGCTCCAAATAGAAGGAGTCGACCGATAGAAAGACCCCATCGAGCCGTACAAGAGAGAAACGAAAAAGGACAAATGGGGCTAAACCTCGTGGAGGCTATATGAGAAATCTGCCCTAGCGTTCCAAAGCAAAAGTAAATGATTGGTGAAATACAGACCATCTTCAATATAATTTCTGGTTAAATTGGTTATCTCCTCGTAGAATTGGAGGAAAAGAAACGGAAAGCAACCATCAAACGATCGAATACTTCATATTAACGAGAAGTCATCGTTTAAGACCTGTCCCCGTATGCTTTCGTCAAGGAAATCCCACCAATTTGGACTCTCCAACTTCCGATAAACATGGAGTTGAGTTTATTGGCAATTTCTACACGATTTTTCATCGATATCTTATATCACCGATTTACACATAGCAGGTGTAATCTCTAACCTAGTTTTTTCTTCTTTTTGAGATCTCTTGCGTGCACAACTCTATCAACTGACGTTGATATTGATTTAAAAATTCCACGAATTGATGGACACTTGCGTGCTCTATTTGAATCTAGTAAGATCTTTTAAGACGCACCACTGCCGTTGACATCCAGCGACAACTCAAAAATCTCTAAAAGCACGTTGCAACCAAAACTCATGCAATTGCTCATTCCTCCCAGGTTCCCAGTAGTTTCCAATTCGTTTTTGGGGTGCTCGTCGTACTTCGTGCAAGTATACCCCGATGGAAAAAGATAATACTTTGCTCGTTTCGCATCCCATAAGACCAGGAGCGGACAACTGGAAATCCTCCATTTTAGTCGACATCTTCCATTTAATCCACAAAAAACATCAAGTCAACGTTTAGTTATCACTAGAAGCCCTAGAGTCCAAAACAGAACCAGACGATCAACAAATCTATCAAAAACAGAAACAGTCTAATGGACCTGCTTTCATCCATGTATATCTGTGACGGTCAAAGTCTGCCCTTACAGATAATCTGATAAGGTATCCAGTAAACGTGGAGCTGCAGCAAATTCTCATTGGCACTTGAAGCTACTCTCAACGGAATTTGACAAGCAAAGCTCTCCCTTATCTAGGTTGCAGTGTTATTATAGTCATTTCATGTCAACTTCTTCTTTTGAAGTGTGGTCATCTTCATTCAGTGTACTTCTGTGCACCTTCGGAAGCTAACGTTCTTGTTGGACAATACTCATTCAATGTGTACTCATCTCAGACCTTGTATTGATATTCTATAACCCAGTAGGAGGAGCCCGCTCTTAACCAAATAGGTGCTCATATCAAATTGCGTCCACTGTTCAAATACAAAAAGCATGTTGTTTCCTCGTAGTTGCCTTATCTCTATTTAAGTATAAAAATGGGCTGTTGCACAACTTGAAGAGGCATGAGATACCTTCATTATAAATGGAAAATAAAGCTTTTATCTTTCGTGAGAATCTCCTTTTGAGAGCTCGAGTGGAGCGCCTACCCCGCCGTTCATAACTTTTGACACAGAAAGGATAAAGGAGCATGATTTGCGGATCTCAAATGTGAGTTTCTGAGAAGCTGCAGTTCCAAACAGATTCTGCGTTACTTCATAATATGTGGGCCGTTACTTTCAAATTAAAATTTCGATTAATGTTTAGGTGGCCAGAAATATATTTACCATCAATAGTCACACCGAAGTTTGTATTTTCTCCGTCTGGATTCGGTTCTCTTTCCACTCATTCTTTACAAAGATCAATGTACGATACTCGTTTGACAAACTGATAAGATCGAAATTGTAATTTAACGTCGTTTTTTTGACCATATATGGCAGGCGGGAAACCGAAAGTCGACGATAAGCCAGGGGTAAGGCAAAGTGAACTGAAGAGCAGATAATAGATAATATGGCAGTGAGAACTTTAAGAAAATGTACCATCCATCTCCTTCTCTCATTCAATATTAATGGAAAAAGCGTGTTAAATATGTTTAGATTTTAAATTATTAACGTTCAGTAAATCCAGAATATATTTTCAGATATTCTCAAATTATATTTATTTTCTGTTAAGTATCTCACGCGGAACCTTGACGGGTGCGACAGTCCTATGTAACAATGGATTTCACACATATGACAATTTGAGATATAGACTATTGGTTGCTGGCACGAATTCACCCCCCATGCTAATTATTATTCATGTATTTCACACATATAGCTGATATAGAGACCATTGGTATACTGAAAATACATTGAATTTATATATCATAGTCTTAAATTCGTAGGTATAAAAACATCTGGAAAAGGAGGAGATCCAAAATCCATTAAGTGCATATGAATTGTAGATAAACTATAAGCATGATGTGTGTAAATTGAAATAAATACATAAAATATGTGGATGATATGTGCAAACTGAAATGAATAGCAACTTATGAAATGGAACTTAAATGAAAATGTGCAAATCGAAATGGATAACAACTCAAGAAATGGAGATTAAGTGAATTTAACAAGAGGAAGGTAAGCCGAAAATAAAGATATAATTGAAACATTCCATGAGCAGCATCTACAAAGAACTAGTATACTTCGTGTAACCACCACGAGCTATCAATCAAGAATTTGAAATAGAAAGTCTGTACAAACCATGGGACACATAAACAAAATCAAGCTAAAAATCATTATGGTGCACACCCTTTTGCACTATTTATTCTTTAATTTAATTTGAACTTTAATTGTGAGGCAATGACAATTTACTACATTTGTCTAGGAGGAAGCTCTTAGATATAACATTCTTCATAGTGGTGCATAATGAACCATCAACATGAATGAGAGATCATAAGCCAAAAAGTCATCTAAAGGAAGAATACTGAATTTAAAACTGGGCCAAAGAATGCTCATGCATATGCATATTCATTGTCACCCCAGATGAAAGCACATCCGGGGCAATGACAATCAATAATAACTACCCCAACAAGGAGCTGACCATAGAAATTAAGTCTACCTTAGGAGAACCAAATAACTAAAACAATGGTTGGCGGGTTGTCAATTATAAAGATCCAATCCAAAGTGCGATAGTCAAAGCAATTATGAAGTTGCTCCACTACAAATGGACAACTTCACAAGTACATTAAGTACCACCACTCATGTTCATCCTTGGGAAAGAAGGTTGCATAATTAGAAGAGGAGAAGGAACTTTGGCCCAAAGTTCAAGAAGACATTCAGCCCAAAAAAAGGACTGGGTTGATGAAGGTTGATATTGAGGCAAGGGAGACTCTAGAACCAATAGAAGAGGAATCAAAAGTTCCTACCCAATAGGAGAAGGAAGAAGAAGCAAGCCAAACCATCACCAACCAAGTTTTGGGGAGGGTTTGTGACTCCTGTTGGTCCATGTATACTCTATAGGGATATTAAAATTGGTATTGCAAGTAGTGGAAAAATATTATCCATATGGAGTTTAGCTAAGCTTCTACACAATCATGATTAGCTAGAGCTAAATGCTAAAAACCCTAAACCCTAAACCCTAGCTAATATAAAGGTGACCCTATTTTGGAGGAAGGGAAAAGAGTGAATATCAAAAAAAAATTCTAGTGTATTGACCTGGATTATTCCTAGTTACTTGACTTTGAGGAAAGAGTTGATAACTCTTGGACTCACAAGCTTTGTTGGTATGGACTTTACTATAGTCCAAGGATAGCCCATGTGAAAAAACCTCAACTTAGTTGGTAGGTGAGGATAAGATCACCTACTCATGGGGTTATTCCCATATGCTTGGATATTCCTTTAGATTTTTTGACTTTATTTGACTTTTAGCCTAATAACTTGAATTATTCCAATAATTAATAACTTTGGTGTGTAACTTTTTTACAAATATATAATCTAGAGGTGAGGAAATACTCATCATCTTTTCATTTACAAATATCTCTCTTATGGAGTTCTCTAGTGAGCAATGTCATGAGTCTTGGATGAGTGTGATGGAGTTAAAGTTCCTTGCTTTCTTAGTCCATATTACCTTGCCTTAATAGCCACTAGAGTTTCATCTTGTGTGAGATAAGATGGTTCACATTTTTTTCTTTTGTTGGGATCTCTCTAGAAGGTAAGATAATTTTCTACATTCAATATTATATTAGAAAAAAAGAGACTATAAGACCCCACTTGGAGAGAATATTATGTTCATTATGATCTTACACTATAGTTCATTATGATGTTTTTGAGGTGATATTATACATCCAATACATATGAGAAGACTTGGGGAGATTGTGTGAAGTGGATCATGGGTTTTAGAGATTATGGTAATTTTAGGCAAAACTTCAAGTTTGAGATCAAGACTTGAGATTTTTACAGATAATAGATTGGGTTATTTTTCAATTAGGACACGTAGAACTACTATGAGAGATGCTACATACCCTGAACTATAGTATTTTGAAAGTGGTAGGATACACTATTCTAACAAACTATATGCTCTCTAGAATTTTGTAAAGAGTAGGTTATTTCTTTATTTTTCATTGGATTATTTTGAAACTTTCCAAGAAAATTAAGTGAAACATACCTTGTGAATAAACAAGTGGGAAGAATTTATTCTTTCACAGAAAAAAATTAATGTCTAAAGTCCGAGGGTAGTTTTAGACAAAATCTAGAAAGATGTGTAATAAGTAGAGTGATTATCTGGCAAAATAGCCAGATGAAAACAGCTGGAATTTTTCAAGAAAAGACTCTCTAGAGTGGAATTTGTGTGTGAAAAATTTCAGGTGATTTTGACTTACCAGTTGGGAGGATTGACTGAGGTTATGAAGAAGAGTCATTTTCATCAAGTTGAGTTCTCATGCATGATGAGTGTGAGGACAACTAAAAGCATATTTGAGTGTTTCGACTCATCTTGGGAGAATGGAGGGCTATAAAGAGTGGAAATTTAGGTTATGCAAGGTTCACCAAGGGTTTTTTGTGATTTTAGGGGTTGATTTAAAGAAAGAGAGTTTAGAATAGAATTTGAAGAGAGTGTTAAGAGGATGTAAAAACCTACACCACTTGGAAGAAAGAATGATTCTAATTTCCTTTTATGTGCAAAGGACATAAGGCAAATTCATATTCATTGACCTTTGAGAGCAAGATATTGAGAGAAAGAACAGGTTTATTTGACTTGAGAGTACATGTTGGACCTTTTCTACCAAGATTGAGAGGGAAGAGATCTAAAACTAAGGAGTTGTGTGAGGTTTGTGGAGTAGACTGACTTCCAAAAGGGTATGAGTGTAGTGGAGCAACAACCCTTTTAGAAAATTTTGTGAAAGATCTTAAGAAGAATCTTAGTACCACTATAAAGAAACTCCATTCATTAGATAGCTTGCAAGATAAATGATAGAGATAAATTTTCAATTGATGAATAAAGTATACATGAGAATCCAACTAATATGCAATTGGGATTTGACATGCAATGGAAATCCTGAAGCAACTTGAACCTTTTGTGTTGCCTCCAGTTGACTACTCTGAAATGTTATTAGTCATGTTTTTACTCTTTTAGTCATAAGATGAGGGACAACAAGGGAAAAAATTTTATATATATAAAGGAAGGAAAGGTAATGAGAGGCTAAGATGAGGAAACTTCTAGTTTTATTTTGCAAGAAAAGAGAGGATATGGAACCTTTTATGAGAAACTTCAAGAGGGTTTGCATAGCAAACAATGATAGAAGTGAGAACGAGTGGGTCTAATTACTACCAAATTTCTTTGAGTATGCAGCTCTTCCATGGTATGAGTCAAAATACCAAAAGAAAGAGGCCAAGAGGAATTTTGGGAGAGTTTGAATTTTGAGAACTTTCTTCCAAATAAAATATATGAGAGATTGATGGGTGAAGTTACCTTCTTCAAGCAAGGAGATGTAGAGAAAGTGAGAGTCCATGCAAAAAGAGTGGAGAAGTTAGAGTCCATGTTCCACATAGTGTTGAGAAAAAAAAGGGATGACATGGACACTACCATGATTGGGATAAGAGCTATGCTCACAAAGAATTTTGTGGGAGAGTGAAAAATCACAAATTTGAAGCAAGATGAAATATGAGAAATCTTCTTCCAAGCTAGATGTTATCAAAATTATAATTTGGATGGAAGAGAGTTTGGAAAAGGATGAAAGTGATTTGGTGGTGAAAGAGATTGTGCATCTTCTACAAGTCTACAAGTATCATAGGGCTTTTGATCTTGTTTTGGTAAGGATGGCACCACAAGTAGTAGTTTCTCTTATTCTTACATCTTTGCCAAAAGATCCACTTCAAACTATTATGGTTAACTTGCAAATCTTAAGATCAAGGTATTGCAACTATGGGAAGAGAGAGGTGGACAAGAAAATCTAGAGAGGACCTAGGGATAATGGAAACTATCCATAGAGAGGAAACCAATCAACTAGCAATTTTAATGATAGAAATTGATTTGGTTGTAGAGGTAGAGGTTGCATCCAAATGAATTGCCCAAATTCCACACACCATGGAGGAAGGAATTATGAGGAGGCAAATAGAGAGAGAGAAAGAGAAAGAAAGAAAGGTCGTGAAGCCCATGTACCTCATGCAAATAGAAGTAAGAGGATAACATCCATAGATGTGATAGAGAGAAAGTATGAGAAGGGAGAATGTTCAAACTCCAAAGCTCTTAACTTGGAGCTTTTGGCACAAAAGAAGAAGAGAGCCCACTTTGTAAATGATACACATTCTTCTCAAGAATTCACTCCTAGCAAGGATATCCCAATGCACACATGGAGTACTTGCATTACTGGTTCAACACCATCAACAAAGACTCCAAGGAAGAAGTTGGGGATGGATGATTTATTGATCTCAAAGCAACAATGGAGCTACAATATATTAGTAAATTTTGGTAGTCACAAGGCCAACATCACAATGGGTCAATTGATTGCTTTAAACTCTATTTTTAGGAAAGAACTTAAAGGTATTTTGAGTTCTACAAAGAACAAGAGAAAGAATACAACAAAGGTTCCGATATCAATAGGGGTGGTGGATGTAAAACCAATACCATGGGAGTCTTTGGAATATACCTCCAAGTTTGATGTGGGGGTGAATAGTAATAACATCAAGGATGCACTTGTTGATGGAAGATTTATAGTGAATGCAATGTTAGAGAAGTTAATGAAGAATTTAGGTATGATATCCTCTTGACTTTCAACTTTTGTGTCAAGCATGGCAAAAAAGCAACAAGTTTAAGCAATGAGTGTGATAGACAAGGTGGTAGTCTTAGTCATGGGAGTTAAAAATCTCATGACTTTCCAAGTCTTGAAGGATGCAAGTTATGATTCATTACATGGGAAGCCATGGTTGAGAGTACCTTGAACAATTGATTGATGTGTACTTGACTATTATGTAATCAAATCATTGGTTTATAGTTTCAATAAGGATTATAGTTTCAATAACCAATATCAACTATATTATATATTCAGATACACCATCTTTTGATTATTGAGAATCAGATTCAAAAGAAGTAGCTTCAAGTGTGGGCACCAATATGGAGGAAGAGATCTCTTCAAATGCAGATGAAGATGAATCTAAATCCAATCAGATATGCATCCCTTGTGTATTATGGATTTTATGCCTAAGCCAAAGGTTTTGAAAACCCTTGATAAATCACTTTTCATTATTGGCACTTGAGGAGATAGAGAGGAGACTATCTACCCTCAAGTATAGTCCAAATGTTACCAAGGAGTAGAAAGTTTAATTTGAGAAGATTTTCCACAAGTTCATCCATGTGTTTGCTTTCAACTATAAAGATCTCAAAAAATTCACCTTGGAGGAACACCAAATGGAGGTGGAGTCACATGCAAGACCTATGTGCCAAAAGTAACATCACATTAGCCCACCAACAGCTTTGGTTGTGAAGGATTGATAAACTCAAAAAGTGTTGATTTATCTTTGAGGTGGATAATTGAATGAGTGTCTCCAATAATGATTGTGAAGGAGAAGAATGATAAGATTTGAGTGTGTGTTGATTACAAGAAGCTCAATGTTATTACCAAGAAATACTAGTACACCTTGCCATTCATTTATGAGAGCTTGGAGGAGGTTGTGGGTCATGAGAGATATAGTTTTGGAAATGGTTATAATAGTTGTAACCAAATCAAGATTGCACCAAAGCATCAATAATTCACCACATTCACCACACCTTGGAGAACTTATGTTTTCAAAGTCTACCTTTTGGACTTCGTAATGCTTTGACCACTTTTTAATGGTTCATGAATAAGGTATTTGAATCCTTCATTGGAAAATTTGTGAGAGATTGTAATGATAACTTTTGTATTTATGGGAGCAAGGAGGAGCACTTTGAGCACTTGATCAAGGTTTTGCAATGCTTGGATGAAGAAAATACATCACTTAACTCAAAGAAGTGCATCTTATCTTGTAAAGAGGGTCTAATTTTGGGGTATATCATTTCCAAGGATAGAATACTAGTGGATCTTGAAAATATGAGGAAAATCTAGGATCTTCTATTCCCTTCATGCTTGACAAAGTTGTACCATTCTTGGCGATGGTTTAGTATTATAGGAAATTCAGCTTCTCATTTTCCAACAAGGCTAATGCATTGACTATTTACATGAAGAAGGGTGTAGAATACATAGTGATTTTGGAGGACAAGGAGGCTCTGAAAGCTTTTGAGGAGCTTAAGTTATCCCTTGTTATGGCTCCAATTCTTGTTAAACTTGAGTGGAGAAAGGCTTTTATCCTTTTTGTTGATGCTTCCAATGTAGTTATAGGATGCACTCTTAGTCAATTACACCAAGATGTGCATGATCATCCAATATTTATGTTAGTAGACATTCGGTTTGAGTAACAAATAGCTATATATCTTGATATGACAATGGCACCCCAAGGGTGTAATTTATATTACATTTGTACACTTGTCATTACATGGCCAAACTACCTCCATGACCCACTTGGCTTCCTTGATGCATCTTCTTCCTTGCATCAATTCATCAACATGCTTGGCATACTCCTCCAATGTTTGGCTAATCTTGGTTAAGATACTCTCAAATTTGTTATTAATATGTTTCCATAGATTCCTATCTAGTTTAGTGAATTAATTGGTTGAATACCTCTTTATCTCCAAAGCATGTATCTTCAACTTCAACTTCCATACTTTGCATAATGAACTTGAGTTAATGTCACCACTTCTACTTGAGTCTTCAAATGATTGCAATATCCTCCACTATTATGATCACTTTTAATACCATTAGTTATATATATTATCTAGAGTTAGAAATTGGCTTGAAATATTTCAAAGAATGTTATATATGATAATTTAAGTAGATTACACACAAATATCACCAAAAGAGTAATTTTTATTAATAGGATAGAGGCCAAAAACACCCTAAGAAATTTAGAGCTAATTTTGGAGGCCTAAATTAATGAATTAGGCCTTGAAAATTATAAATTTAATGTCCTTTGGGGGAAAATACTACCTTCTCCCCCTTAAGTTTTTCTCATTGAGCTTTCCAATGGTATTTCATCCATGTTATTTTGAGTTTCCTACAAGAAGATTCTCCAAAGATTCTTTTTGATTAAACTTGTTAGACCGACCAAATAAGATAATGATTGACATATCCCTTATCTTTACAAATAATCTAAGGGTGGAACTCACTGACATGTCACCAATCCATATATCTGATCCAAAGCTAGAGCTCTCTTTGAGAGGATTCTCTTTGTTATATAATAAAGACAAGGTGCTCCTTTGGGACATCATGGCATTGAGGGTGGGAGCCTTATGTTTCTTCTCTTGGGTGTAAAAGATCAAGGAGAGAAATAGGAGATTGGAAGATTGGAGTTAAAGATCACATTGAGACTCTTAGATGAGGGAAATTTTGAATGCCTCGCATGAACTTGAGCTTTGATGTTTATAAGAAACATACAAGGCTCTTGAGAAGCTTCCTAGAAGCCATTTTTTTAGAGTGCAAGTCAAACTAAGAGGGAAACTTCTTGAGAAGCTTCCTTCTAGAAGGTGGCTACTTGACATGCAAGCTAAGCTAGTTGGGAAGCTTCCCAAAAAGCTTTTTTCTGAATGTCACCTTCTTGGTGTGCAAGCTAAGCTAACCAAGAAACTTTCCAAAAAGCTTCCTCCTAGAAGTCACCACTTGGCATGCACATCCCTTAATATCTTAGATACTTGTAGAATATTCATATAATTTCTTGGTTAATTTGGCCTTTTTGCTACTTCATTAATCTTGGTTAACTCATCTATAAATTCCATATTGTTACATATTCCCCCATTGCTAGTTGATGACATCCTCATCACCATGGAAGCTTCAAACTTTTGGATAGTCATTTGTGCATTCTGGATATGGGAAAGAGGTCCCTAAGTGGCATCATGAAGGAGATATCCTTTCCAAAGGATTTTTATTCATTATATTATTGGTGAGTACGTTGAACGTGATGACATGCAAGGATACAATCAACTTTATCCTCCTCTTGATTGTTGATAAGGACGGGAGGAAGAGAAGATTAGACATGAGAGCAAAAAGAAAGATGGATTAGAAACAAAGGGTTTCATTTTGGAAATATAAAAGGTATTGTGGATTTACATATGACAAGGTGTGTGGGAACTCACATTTTTATTTTTATTTTGTTTTTAGAGAAGAAGTGAATTGTTGAAGCCAAAGTAAAGCCAAATAAATGAAAGAAGGGAAAAATGGTGTGTTTGGATCCAACCCAAGGAAGTTGACTTTGTGACAAAGGAAGAAGAACTCGGATTGGACTGGAAAGGCAATAGACCAAAAGGAAGGTACTTTGCATCAAAATAATCAACACAATCCAAAGACACCTTAACAACTTTAATTTGGGCCAAACCAAACAAGAAGGCACATTCAACAAAAATGACTACTTTGTTATTAAGATAAATATGAGAGTGATAGGAATAAATCATGCAGAATGTATGAGTTTGAATTGAGGCTTGACTGAAGAATGATTATGAATCAAAGAAATCTAAAATCAAGACATTGTCAAGGGAATCCTGCAATACTGAAGTGCTATCTTATTCCTTTGAAGAGTTTTCCTAAGGGAATTAGAATTACGAGCCAAAGTCATGGGTTTAATTCTGAGAGACCAAAAGATAAAGAGCATATGATGCCAATGAAGGGTAGCATGAAAATTCTAATACTTGTAATGCAGAATCCTTCAATTCATAGACTAGATCTGGTAGTTAGGATTGAAGTCTTGAGCTGAATTTGGATCATATTTCTGGCCTAGAATTGGAACTTGAGTTTTCTCTGATTCATGGCAATAATCATTGCAAGTAACTGTATAGACAGTCCTAAGGTAGAGGAAAGAGAAGATTTCTGACTTGATGGACTAAGTCGGATTGGAGACTCATGTTGGGGAAAGATGTAGGAGATGTGACAAGAATCACCTTCTATTGAGAGTGTGATCTTGCAGAGGAGACTGAAGAGTTGAAGAGTATCTTTCAATGCACCTTGCATGAAGGATGGTTACAAGGTAGACACCCAACAAGGTGAAGTATTGTTTGGGCTTTGAGGCCATGATGAAGCCAGAGCAAACCACCTACGTGATAGAGCAGCATGTGGTTTTCTTTTACCTCATGTTTGTAGGAGAGAAGGTGAAATGTGCAGAGTGTTTCTACTAAAGAACAAGACAAATGATCAAGAATTGGAGGATGGGCTTGCCATCCCATTACTTTGTACCATTTGCAGCACATCTCTATTTGAGTTTGAACATGCTTGACTCTTAAGAGAAGAAGAAGATGGTGTTGCACTTCCATCCGGATCTTTGTCAAGATGCAAACAAAGATGAGAGACAGTACATGGTGGAGATTAGAGAAGGAGACAACTACTTTGCTAGAACCGGACAGGAGAAGATAGTGTCAATCTCCATTCTGAAGTCAAGGAAACAAAGTCAATCTGAGGATCTGGTGTCCTTGGTGTAGAGAAGAACAACTTGGACATTGAACCACCCAAGGCATGAGATGGTGGTGGTCTATTTGTCATTGGAGGTAGACTTGGAGATAGATGCAAAATCTAATTATAGGGATTTGGAAGAAGAAGAAGAGCTCACTCTAAAGAGTAAGGAGTCAAGCAATGGTAGTGAAGGAGAGCCTGAGGTTCAACAATCAGCAGAAGAAGTGGTTGAGGAGGAGGATTGAGGGTTCCATGCAGAAATTGAGTGCATGGAAGGAGGAGACACCTAGTACCTAGAATAACTTGAAGTGAATCTCCAAAAGAACATGATGAAGAGCCAAGAATTATGTTTTAGAGAGAAGTGAGATTGAGAAGAAGTCTGCAATTGGCAAGTGCAGGACCAAGTCAAGCCAGAAAAGATGAAGGAAGCTTGGAAGAGGTCAATCTGAAGGTAAGGAGATCAAGACTTTGGGGTAAGGCACAAGCAGAAGCATCCCTACTAAAGACAAGGATGAGGAAGAGTTTAAAGGAGTGAACTATTTGTTGAACATGGTCTGTTTGTTACTAGTGCATTTGCAAGGGAAGAGGAAGGAAATGAAAAAAGATCATCCAGAGGTGAAGGATGAGTTGCATGTGGTGAAGCATTTGAGCAATGAAGTCCTACAATTGAAGGAATGATTGATGCAAGGTGAAGAAGAAGCCAAGGTACTTTGGTTGATGTGGTGATTTGTAAGCAAAGTTGAAAATATTTGCATGAGAGTTATGAGAAGCAAGGAGGTGTTCTAGAACATTAGAAAGAAGAATTAAAGGAGCAAAAGGCAACTTTCAAGAAACTTAAAGAAGAATTTGAGGATGCTCAACTTGAAGTAATGCATTCCAAGACTAGAGCATTGTTAATTGAATATCTAGCAAAGGAGTTGAGATCAATTGCAGTGGAAAAAGATCGGGCATGGCATTATGAATTGGCAAGCATAGGAAGAGAAGAAGAGAGGTTGCAAGATTTGATCAAGTGCTTAGAAGCTCAAGTGGCACACCAGGCTGAAGAGAAGAAGAAGTTAGAAGTGAAGCACATGGAGGAGTTAAGGATGCTTCAAGAGAAGTTGGAGGTCAAGGTGAGCTGATCTCAAGTCAGTATCAATAGAGGAGATTGTCAATAGAGTGAAGGCAATGTTTAGCATTGGGATCAAAGTATGATTAGAGGAGTCTTGCATGCATGAGTTGAAGTTGTTGATGAAGGAGACTCAAAGCGTAAGGAAAAGGTCATTGACATAAATAATTTGTAAATTCATGTTAGAGATAGAGTAGATAGGAAGATACTTAAAGTACGAGATAATGTTTGTCTAAGATTAGATTTAGTTAGAATAGAATTAGTTCAACCCCTTAGTAGTTTGAAGGAGAGTGTAGAAACCCAATGCAAAGTAGTTGAAGTATGAGTTCATGTGACTTTGGGTGAGTAACACAAGTTAGGATAGAGAAAGAAGAGATAGATAGACCATTTATGACTTCAATTTCAATTCACACTGAAGATGTGAAAGTAGAATATGAACCCAAACTTCACAAGGTGCTTGTAGGAAACTTAGTTGTAGAAGCCAAAGTAGAGGCAAAAGTTGGATCAAATTAGGAGTAACATATTTGAGATTTGAAGCAGTAGAATGTTCATATAGATCAGGAGATTTGTAGGAGATAGTTGAAGTAGTTTGGGTAGTTTTGGTAATTGTTCAGTGTTTTGCCTATTTAAAGCATTCATTTGTAGTGCATTGTATTTATCAAGATTTGAAGTGGAGTAAAGTGAAGCGCTAAAACTCAGTGCTCATTTTTTTAACTTAATTTTGAGTCTTAATCTTGTGTGTGTTTGTGAGTGTGTGGGAACTTTGAGTTGCAATCAAAGAGTGTTAGATGTGGGGTTTTGTAGCTTTGATTTCCATTCTATGTGTCTGATCCTAAGTGGAGTGCAAGCAAAGCAATGCCTTGATAAATCTATGAAGAATTGTAATGTTAGTAATATTCTCCATTTGTGATTACAAGCACTAGATTAATGTGAAGTTCTTTGATTGAGGAAGTTGTACCTTGAGTGGAGAGTGGAATACAATTCCAAGGCAAAGTCCCTTTGTGGTGAAGTAGCCTACTTTGAAAGAACTAAATCATCACAATCAATATTGATTTGGAGAGATTTGAAGAATTGTGATTTATAGGTGATGTTATATTGTGACAAGGCTACAAATTGAAGAGTTTGTTACTCTCTTCTGGGTGTGATTTCTACCCAAGAGATTAAAGAAAAATCAAGAAGGACTAAATTATTATTTTCACTTTGTGTTTGACCATTCTTGACCAGTATCTCTATAGGAATGAAAAATTACTCAACTATTATTGAAAAAATGATACTTATTGGATTATTACACAAGGCGAGGCAAATCAATATGAAATTAGAGAAATGATTTGGGTGACATCAAATGGACTTATCTAATGAGGAGTAAGTTTATGGACTTGGATATCAAGTGGGTAGGGTAGGTTAATAAAACAAGACCTTATCATCAAGTTGAAAGGTGAGATCATGATGATGTTGGTCCATGTATTATTTTTGACAATTTTGAATAACAAGGAGATGAGATTTAGCTTGTTGTAGGGATTGGGATATTATGGTCAAGAAAGTGGAAGGATGAGGGACATGAGATGAAAGAGGAGCATGAAGGGAACTTGGAACAAGTAGATCTAGGCCAAAATTAAGGAAGAAGAGAGAGAATCTAAGGCTTGCTTGTCTAGAATTATTCTAAGTAAATTTTACAATTACAAAACATTCATCCTAGTTAGCATGGTGAACAATGACAAAGGCATAAAGAAAATCCTCTAAGGTGTGATTTTCATGTTCAATTTTTCCATCAGTTTAAGGATGATAGTTGTGGACAATGTAAGCTTGGTGTTGAGTATCTAGAAGAGTGCTTGCCAAATTGTTTTGGTGAAATAAGGATCATGGTCAAAGATGAGTACACAAGGGATCCTTTTCAAAGTAGATATGGTACAATATTAGAGCATACACTATATCAGACGTTGGTGCCAAATGGAATTGGTTATTAAGCTTATCCACAAACACCATGATTGTTATGTGCTTTGTGTTGTCTTGGGCAAGGAGGTAATGAGATCTAAGCTCACATGTTCTCATAAAGCAAATAGGATGGGAATTGGTTGAAAGAGACCACACTTGGTTTCTAGTTGTTGGTTTTGTTGCATTGGCAGCTCTCACAAGATTGAATAAACTCTCAAACATCTTGTGCCATGTTGGGCTATCACCATTGGCATTTTCAGGTACCCAAGGTCTTGTTCACACCCATGTGATCAGCAATTGGTAAGTCATGGGTTTCTTGAAGGCGCATAAATCATAGATCACACTTAGTTGGAACATAGATCCGGTTCTCATAGAATAGAAATATTTCTTTGAAACTGAAGTTGTATTCCTTGTCATGTGCTACAATATGACCTTGTACTATCTGAAAGAAGGGTTCTTGTTGTAAAGTGTTCCTAAACTTAATTTGGACTTTTGAGTCAATTGTTATTATTATAATTTTCATTGTGATGAGAGGAAGAAGACCAGGTTGTCATGATAGGGCCTTAGGAATGACATGGAACCTATTGAGTTTATACTCAAGTTTGATGTCAAAAAATTTTAGTTGTTCCTCCTATCGATGATGATAATGCTTCATGTGCTTTAGATGTAATGTTTGCAACAAGATTTTTTTATTGGTTTGGATGATCACTTGCTTTTCCAAGAGATAATTTTTCCATAACTTCATGGTATATACCAGTGCTAGTTGTTTTTTATCTTGAGAAAAATAATTCTTTTTTACAATATTTAGTTGATAAGATACAAAAGCAATGAGATGTAACCTATCTAGAAATTCCTATTGCAACATAGCTCCAATGGCAAAGTCAGAAGTATCAAAGTCAACCACACAAGATAGTTAAGGATCATATAGTAGAAGGATGGATCTTGAAAACACCATATGTTTCAATTTTTGGAATGCTTTTTTGTGTTTGGTGGTCCATTAAAAGCTTGAGGTCTTCTCCAAGAGATCAATCAATAGTGCGCTCACATGAGCATAGTAGTGGATGAATTGTCAGTAAAAGATTTCCCAATCTATTAAATGCTTACACTTTTACGTTATTCTTTGGAGAAGGCCAATCAATAATGGCCTTGATTTTCTCTTCTTCCATTTTGATCCACTCCAGTGAAATCTTATGATCCAAAAAGGTGATTTCCTTTTGCCAAAAGACACACTTTGACTTCTTGCAATATAACTTCTATTGATGTAGTCATCTTAAGACTTCATGCATGTGGTTTGCATGTTTTTCCTCTATTTTGCTATATATTAAAATGTCATCCAAAAATACTATCAAGTATATATCTAATAGCCCATCCAACACTAGATGCATATGATCCATAAAGACTGTTGGAACATTAATGAGCCCAAAAGGTAGAACTCTCCATTCAAAATACCCATACCTTGTGCAAAGGTAATCTTTTTCACATCCTCTCTTTCAATGTGAATCTTCAAGTAGTCATTTTGGAGAACTTTTGTGTTCCAATTAATTAATCTAGCCAAACATCAATTCAAGGCAAGAAATATGCATTCTTTGTTATTCTTTTATTGAGGCTATGATAATCAATACAAAAGCAAAGTCTTCCATCCTTCTTTGGGACAGATAATACAAGGAGATGTACTATGATGTATGAAATCCTTCTCCAACAAATCCATCAATGTTGTTTGAATCTCATTCAACTCTTTTAGTGAAAGTCAATAGAATGGTCTATTCACTCAAGTATTTCTTGGTAATAAGTCAATTTTGAATGGCTTACCATGATTGAAGTGTAATCCCTTTGGCATACATCCAGAAAAACATCTACAAACTCTTGAACTATTTGATCAATCATTGCTTGATGATGCTTCTAGTCCTAATTAGATTCTCCATGCACAATAAGTTTGATACACACTACAAAAATAGTATTATCCTCCTCTAAAGCTTGCTCTATGGTTGCTTTACTAAAAAATTCTCATCTTGGGATTGGTTATTCTTAGATTTTCTACTCAAAAGTATCAAACAACCTAATTGGTAATTCCTATCTTGGTGTTGTACTTGAATTTATCATTGGGTCCAATCAAATTAAACCTTATGATGTTCACCAAGGAAAACCTAGAATGACATCATAATATAGAGGTGTCACTTCAAACTTCATACACTCCAAAAACTCCTTTCTAATCTTGAATGTAATAGGATTTGAGGTACAAAATCCAAACTTTTCTGACCATCCGCCATCATCAATCTACTTCCAATTACTAGCTTGATAAGAATATTTAATTCCTTTGCTAACTATATGGACATGTAATTCTTTGAACTTCTTCGATCAACCAAAATCCTATAATACAATCAAATATCATACCTTGCAAGTGAAACAAACTTACATAGATCAAACCTTCAATTCTATTAGAACTAATCAAGTTCTTAGTAGATAGCTTGAGTTCTCCTATTGGAATTCTTTGTTTCCCTGATCATCATGCTCCATGAACTCCATTTGGGTGAAGTCATCCATTCTTGAATGGACATTTAATAATATAATGATCGATTTGATGATAATAAAAAAATCACCATTTTGTTACAATCTTTCTCTATTTGTAAGGCCAAGTAGTTTCCGTTGGATGGCATCAATCTCCATTAGTGCTAGCTCTTCCACCCATGTGTAGTGTGTGGGTAAGTTTTGTGAAGGTTGAGGTCAAGACAAAGTTGTTGCAACCAAGGAGTCAAAGTGCTCAACCAAGTACATAGCTTCCTTCAAGTGTTTGGGCTCTTGCATGGTCACTTCTAATTTAGTGCATGATTTCAAGCCCCTCACAAATTGATCCAGAGCTTCCCCTTCTAATATATCTAGAATTTGCATTCTGGTGTTATTGAATTGAGTGATATAGTTTCTTATAAAACCAATTTGCTTCAATTTTGTCAACTTATCTCATGCAACTTGTGTGGTATTTATAGTTTAGTATAGCAACCAAAGAATCAAAATGCTCAACCAAGTGCATGGCTTTCTCCAAGTGTTTGGGCTCTTGCACGGTCACTTCCAATTTGTTGCATGATTTCAAGCCTTTCACAAATTGATCTAAAGCTTCATCTTCTAATATATCTAGAATTTACATTATGGTGTTTTGAAATTGAGTGATATAGTTTCTTATAGAACCAATTTGCCTCAATTTTTCCAACTTATTTTATACAGCTCATGTGGTATTTATAATCTAGATTATCTAATTATTATGCTTTTGATTTTGTTTCATATCAAGATTAGTGTAACAAACTATTGTTCAGTTTGTTCTATTCAAAATCACCACCATAGTTTTGCCATTCCATCCAATGGGTTTGAAACCAAGAGAATCTATCTTTGTTCATCTTGAAGATTTATAGCTTCAAAATATCATTCACAATCAAATATAAAATTCTCCATTGTACTTGGAAAGTTCTTGCCTTTAAGTACCTTGGACTTTGGAAAATGGATTTTTCTTTTCTCTTGCTCAAAATGGTGCACTCTCTACATGCTCTTGTTCTTCCAAAATTTGAATTAAGTGTTTGATTTATTGTTATATAGTAATGATAACTTCAAGCATTACTGCCAAGGCTATTACTCTATTGAACTATCTACAATTATCTAAGTTAACACATAAACGCAACATGTATATAGTTCTCCATAAGTTACAATCAAAAGTACCAAGAGTTTATTAGACAAGGTGATTATATTTAGAAAATTCTGCCCAAAGTATGAGATGATGAACTATATCAAATGATGCTTGGGTAATATTGGACACAAAATCTTAGTGGTTTGGCAAAAGTGGATTTGCTAGTCCATAAATTCTATCCATCTTATTCTTACTTTGATATCAATGTAAAAGATTGATGAAAGAACTAAGAGAATGAAATATCATAGTGAAAGATCACATTGAGACTCTTGAATGAAAGAAAATATGAATTTTAGCATGATCTTAGGTATTTATACAGAACATACAATGCTCTTGAGACGCTTCTCAAGAAGCTAACTAAAAGTCATTTTATTAGAGTGCAAGCAAAACTAATTGGGAAGCTTCTTGAGAAGCTTTCTTTTAGAAGGTGCCTACTTGGTATGCAAGCTACACTAGTTGGGAAATTTCCCAAGAAATTTCCTCCTAGAAGTCACCATTTGGCATGCACATTACCCAATACTTTGAATGTACCAAGTAACTTCCTAGATGCTTCTAGAATATTCTTATAATTTATTGGCTAATTTGGCCTATTTGCTACTTTGTTAGTCTTGACTAACTCACCTATAAATTCCATATTGTTACATTGGGGTTTCTCTTGTCCTTGGAACATTACACCACCCATGTCTGCTCCTCATCTAAAGCATCAAGGATGGATTGCAACTCCATGTCCACCTCTTGCTTGACCTGCATGCGGAGGATCTGCTTATGGTCCTCATGGTTGTTGCCAATTATGGTCAATTACTCAATGCACATTTGGGCATTTTCAACATTTATGTCAAGGGCTTGCTTTTTCTTGGTGCTCTAGAGATAAAGAACCTTTAGTTCTTGCTTGAGTGATGCTACCTCTTTATCCCTAGTACTCAATTGTTGCTTGTGCTTCTTCTTCACCTCCTCCACATGATGCTCAAACCTCCCCTTAATGGTTAGTAAATTGGGTTCCAATTGAAAGATCCACTATCATGATCTTGATATTCTTCTTCATCAGCGCCATTTTTCATCTTTCTCCTTCAACTTCACTTCTTTGACCACCTTGTAATCCATCTTTTTTTTCCTTGTTAGGTAGTACTCACCTTGATCATTGCAAGTTTGGCCTTGACTTTAGTAGCTTCGCTCTTTATTGTGCTATCACATCAATGTTGTCCTTCTTCCACCTTCATCCCACACATGAGACAATAAAGGGGCTAGAAAGTTATGCCTTGTAGATAAGGTGATCTAAGCTATGGAGCTAAAAATGGCTCCTTCTCCTAATCTGGTGAAACATGTCCCATATAATCCTCATGACTTCCAAGATTAGTTATGGTTGATGATTCTACCCACCCACATGTCCATCTATAAGCCAATTATTGTAACCACCTTACCTCTATTTATGATATTTTGAAGTCCAAGGATAATGAACATGAACCAAGTTGAAGCATTGGCTACAACATTCTATCAATTTGGATAAGAAAAGCTCAGCTTGTTATCCCTTCCTCCCTTGCCTAAATTTAATGTAGGATATGTAGAGGGAGATAATTTTGTGTTTTAGCTGTCTTTAGTAGGAAAATTTGGTGTTTACCTTGATAGATCAAATCTATTGCTTTGATTAGCCCTGCTCACTACACAAGCAGCCATTAACCATCACATACCTCTAAGGGCCACCTTGAAGACAAAACAATTCTCTATGTTATGGGCATATGTGGTTGACTCTTGGAAATAGTCGAGAACCCATTGTGAAATGGCCAAGGCCAAAATGCAAGGAGACATATTATTGGAGAACCCCCATGAATTAACATATGTGGTAGTAAACCTCCCATATTTAATCTTGAAGTACTTAGTGGATTATCTCAAGTTGGTGAATTGTAGGTTGGCATTGAAGCCAACAAGAGAGTACATCAAGGTGAACCATGTATCCAATAAGAATATTGTGAGGATCTATAAAGATACTTGGTTGCAAGGAGCGTACAATGCCACAATTAGCATTGATCTTGGGTCATAGAACATCCAAATTAGCACCATAGTCCAAGAATTCAAGATACCCTTTGAGCAATGAGGAGAAAGGACCCAATCTTTCCAAAATTTATATCCCAAGGGATGAAGGTAGAAGAAGGACAATAGACCAAGTGGAGGAGATGAAGAAGAAGCCTACCAAGGAGTTGGAATTTAGGGACTGTGAGCCGGCATATCTCTCACTCAAGATGAACCTCTAATGACTATTATGGTAGTGCACCATGGACTAAGAAAGTAAAGAACCTCAACTCCATCATACTCCTCTAAGGCTACCACCCCAAGACTCAAGACATTGCTCACTAGAGAACTCAATGAGAGATAATTGTAAATAAAAGGATGATGAGTACCTCATCACCCCTAGTTTATATACTTGTGAAATAGTCACGCACCAAAGTTACTAATTATTGGAGAAACTCAAGCTACTAGGCTAAAAGTCAAGTAAAGTCAAAAAGTATAAAGGAATATCCATCCATATAGGCATATTCCAGTAAGGATGTAATCTTATCTTGACACAACTACAAAGTCAAGGATTCCTTCACATGGGTTATCCTTGGACTATAGAAGAATCCAAAAGAAAAAGGCTTGCGGGCCCAAGAGTTCTCAATTCTTTCCTCAAAGCCAAACACCTAGGAATAATACCAAGTCAAAAAACTAGAATCTAAAATAATAGTGCTCATCTTTTCCACTTCCTCTAAAGTAAGGTCTCCAATATCTTAGCTATGACTAACTTTAGCTAATCATGACTAATATAGAACCATCCTTTATCATTATATAAATAATATCTCTCAAACTTTTGTAATACCAAGCTAAATATCATAATATCACACACATGTAAAAATAGGTGTTATATTTACCCCGGACTAAGTTTTCACTTTGTCCTCAAAGTGAAGGTCTCTCTACCTTCTATGATACATCTTCAACTTATCATGATGAATGTTATCAAAGTGTCTTCCTCTGAACTCCTTAAGATCATAGGTGTAATTGCCCCACACCTCCTCCACTATGAAAGGTCCAAAGCACTTAGGCAAAAACTTCTTTTGCACTCTCTTGATTTGAATGGAATCAAATAGCATTACCTAATCACCTTCTTTGAAAGGCTCCATCTTCTTCTTGCCTTGCCTCTTGTCATAACTCTCTTTTTGTTTCCTTTGGGCTTGCTCCACTCGACCCACAGCAATTGCTCTTGCCTCTTCCAATTCCATGAGTTGATCCTTCCTTGACTTCTCTGCATCTCCTCCTTGTGTTTTCTTTAATCTCTTATGAATGTTTTGGAAGGTAGGAAGATCAAAGTGAATAGATAAGGTAGACTCAATACTATATACCAATTTAATGGAGAATATTTGGTGGAAGTCTTCATGGTTATCCTTTACTCCCACAAAACTATATGAATCCTAATGATGTTTAGCTCCTTCTATTTTTGCATCATTGGCCAACATCATACACAAGGTCTGATTGGTTCTCTCTGCCAAGCCATTGGAATTTGGCTTATAAGATGTAGTTACTCTATGTATGATAGAAAAATATCATAGCATGGCTATAGTGATGCTTCTTGTAAACTCTCCTCCTCTATCAAAAACCAACTCCAAATACCCTCCACCATTGTGTAAAGTCTAGATTTTGCTAAAAGGGTCTTCCTCTCCGTAGCATGCATCCCTTCTGGATAGTTACCTCTTGTCACAAAATCCACAATCTCCTTGTACTCCATTGGAACCTCTTGAGTGACTGAGATTGTCATGAGCTCCTCATTTGGGAAGGAATCATCCACTAGCTCATCTCCATCATGATCATAGGTCCTAGATAACAAATCAGCATTTGCATGTTTTTTTCTTGGCCTATCCTCAATGGTGTAGTCATACTCATACAAGAGTATCATCCACCTTGCTAGTCTCCTTTCAACATTAGGCTTGTTGAACATGTACTTCAAAGCCTTTTGATCTATGACAATGGTAGTTTTCCTTCCAATCAAATAGTTTCTAAACTTCTTGAGACCAAAGATCACTATCAACCCTTCTCTCTCTCTATGACACAATAGTTCTTTTCTGCTGAAACCAT
Organism: Lunularia cruciata; assembly: GCA_948567375.1. Taxonomy (NCBI): domain Eukaryota; kingdom Viridiplantae; phylum Streptophyta; class Marchantiopsida; order Lunulariales; family Lunulariaceae; genus Lunularia; species Lunularia cruciata. Next base: position 8,176,365 of record OX419756.1, read on the forward strand.
TTACCTACTAGCATAAGCTATTGGATGATCATGCCCATCTTTTTCTAATTGACTAAGATTGCATCCTATATCAACATTGGAAGCATTAGTGTAGAGGATGAAAGGCTTATTCCTATCAGGTTTAGCAAGAATTGGAGCTACAACAAGAGATTGCTTGAGCTACTCAAAAGTTTTGAGAGTCTCCTTGTCCTCCAAAATCTACCCCTTCTTCATGTAGATGTTCAATACAGAAGCCTTGTTGGAAAATGAGAAGATGAACCTCCTATAGCACCCAACAATCCCCAAGAATTGGCGTAACTTTGTCAAGCTTGAAGGGAATGGAAGGTCTGAGATTTTCCTCACCTTCTTAGGATTATTTGCTATTCCGTCCTTGGAGATGATGTGCCTCAAAAGTAGACTTTCTTCACATCCAAAAATACACTTCTTTGGTTTGAGTGATGCATTTGCCTCATCCAAGCATTGCAAGACCTTGATTAGGTGCTCAAAGTGCTCCTCCTTGCTCCCATAGACACAAAAATCATCAATGAAGTCTTTCAAAAATTTCCCAATGAAAAGTTCAAATACCTTGTTCATGAACCATTAGAATGTGGTTGGAGCATTGCAAAACCCAAAAGGCATGACCTTGAAAGCATAAGTCCACCAAGGTGTGGTGAATGTGGTGAGTTGTTGATGCTCTGGTGCAATCTTGATTTTGTTATATCCCCTATAACCATCTCCAAAACTATATCTCTCATGACCTACAACCTCCTCCAAGATCTCATTAATGAATGGTAATGGGTAGTAGTCCTCCTCGGTAATAACATTGAGTTTCTTGTAATCCACACATACTCAAAGCTTGCCATTCTTTTTCTTCACAATCACAATTGGAGACACCCATTTTGAATTCTCCACCTCAAAGATAAATCCAGCCTCCTTGAGCTTATCAATCTCCTTCTTCACAACCAAAGCTATTGGTGGGCTAATGTGACGTTGCTTTTGGCGGACTGGTCTTTCATGTGACTCCACCTCTATCTTGTGCTCCTCCAAGGTGACTTCCTTCAAATCCTTGTAACTAAAAGCAAATATGTGGATGAACTTGCAGAAAATCTCCTCAAATCTCACCTTCTCTTCCTTGGTAATATTTGGACCATACTTGAGGGTAGATAACCTCCTCTCTATCTCCTCAAGTCTCAATGGTGATTTATCTAGGTCCTTCAAAACCTTTGGCTTAGGTGCAAAATCCATAGCACACAAAGGAAACATATCTAAATCAGATTCAAATTCATCTTCTTCCATGGAAGCCTCCTCTTCTATGCTTGTGTCCACACCTAAAGCTCCTTCTTTAGTATTTGATTCCCAACAATCAGAAGATGGTATATCTAAATGTGAAGAATTGGTGGTGTTAGTCACTCTATGGTTTGATGGCCCAATTCTCAAGTACCCTTTGTACCATTGATCAATTGTGCATGTGGATCTCAACCATAGCTTCCCAAGAAGTAAGTCATAACTTGAATCCTTCAAGACTAGTAGAATCATGAGATTTTGAACTCCTATAATTGAAACTATCACCTTATCCATCACTCCTATTGGTCAAACTTGTTGCTTTTTTACCATGCACACCACAAATGTTGAAGGTCCGGAGGGTGTCATACCCAACTTCTTCATCAACCTTTCTAACATGGCATTCATTGTTGATCCTCCATCAACCAATGCATCCTTGATGCTATGATCATTCACTCTCACTCAATCTTGTAGGCATATTCACAAGCCTCTCATGGTGCTGGTTTGGCATCTACCACCCCCATTGATACTGGAGCTTATGAGTTCTTTTTCCTTTTGCTCCTTGTAGAACTCAAACCACCTTTGAGCTCCTTTCTCAAAGTATGATTCAAATTAATCAGTTGGTCCCCTGGGATGTTAGCTTTATGACTACCAACATCTTCCAAGACATTGTAGTTCCATTGTTGCTTTGAGATCAAGAAGTCCTCCATCCTCAACTTCTTCCTTGGAGTCTTTGTTGTTGATGGTGTTGAAGTGCTTGTGCAAGTGCTCCTAGTAGGTATAGGAGTATCTTGGCTAGGAGTAAATCCTTGAGAAGAGTGCACATCCTTTGCAAAATGAGCTCTCTTCTTCTCTTGTGCCAAGAGATCCAAATGAAGACCTTTGGAGTTTGAGCACTCCTCCTTCTCATACTTACTCTCAACCATATCTATGAATGTTAGCCCCTTACCTTTGTTTAGATTAGGAGCCATTTGGATTTCACTTCCTTCCTCTTTACCTCTATTGGCTCCCTCATAATCCCTTCCTCTATGGTAAGTGGAATTTGGGCAATTCCTTTGGATATGGCCTCTTCCTCCACAACCAAAATAATTTCTATCATTGAAATTTTTGGCTAGTTGGCCTCCTCTATATGGATAGTTTCATAACTCCTAGGTCCTCTCTCTACATTTTGATCCACCTCTCTCTTCTCCCATAATTGCACCCTATTGATCTTGAGATCTGCAAGTTGTTTTGTGATGGTTTAAAATGGATCCTTTGGTAGAGGTGTAAGAATTGGAGTAACTACTTCTTGTGTTGCAAACCTTGCCACCAAAGTATCAAAAGTTCCACCATAGTTGTAACCTTGAGGAGGATGCACAATCTCCTTCACCACCAAATCACTCTCATCTCCTTCCAAACTCTCCTCCATATGAATTGCGATCTTGATAAGTTCAACCTTGGAAGAAGGTTTTCATATCTCACTTTGCTTCTAATTTGTGGTCTCAACCCTTGTACAAAATTCTTGGTGATCATAGCTCCTATGCCAATCATAGTAGTCTATATCATCCCCACCCTTCCTCCACACTATGCAAAATCTAGACTCTAATTTCTTGTAATACCAAGGGTTAGCCATATGATCTAGATGTGAAATTCAGTTTGGTAACATCTCGAATGATTTTATACATGATGGTCAAAATAGATCAGATAGAAGTATCACCAAAAGAGTATTTCTACTAATAGGGCAAAAACCGAAATAGACTTGAGAACCTTAGAACCAATAGCTAGACATATGATTTAAAAGTGAGAATTGGTTTGGTAACATCTGGAAGGATGTTACACATGATGGACTAAACAGATCAGAAAGAGGTATCACCAAAAAGGGACTTCTACTAATAGAGTAGAAACCGAAATATGCCTGAAATCTTTGAAGGCAATTTTGGAGGCCTAAATGGATGAATTAGGCCTCAAAAATGTGCAGATTCCCCCCCTCCCCCCATTTGGAGGAAAGGCTAGCCTTCCCTCCCCCCTGCTTTGTCTCATCAAGAGCTTTCCAACAGTACCTTACGTGATTTTGAGATTCCTACACGAAGATTCTCTAAAAGATTCCCTCTAGCCAAAGCTTGTTTGACCAACCAGATAGGACCTAGACCAGACAGGTCACCCATCCAAATAAGTAATCCAAGGGTGGAGCTTGCTGACATATCACCTATCTGTGTCCCCAATCCTATGGTGGAGCTTCCTTGGAGGAGATCCTCTTTGTCTATATAATAAAGAGAAGGTGCTCCCTTGGGGCATCGAATGTTTGAATGTGCATCTGTGTTTTCTCTCTTCTCTTGTCCTCGGAGTATTACACTTCTCCACTCTTTCCACATAGACTCTCAATTTCTCTCCATCTCCTTGCTTGAGAAAGGTAACTTAATACTCTAAGGACAAGAGAAGAGAGAACATATAGATTTCACACTCAAATCATTTGATGCCCCAAAGGAGCACCTTCTCTTTATTAAATAGACAAAGAAGATCTCATCCAAGGAAGCTCTATCATAGGATTAGGCACACAAATAGATGGCATGTCAGCAAGCTCCACTCTTGGATTACTTACTTGGATGGATGAAATGTTGGTCCTGGTCCTATCTGGTTGGTCAAACATGCTTTGACCAGAGGGAATCTTTTAGAGAATCTTCTTATAGGAATCTCAGAATCATGTGGGCAAGGTACCATTGGAAAGCTCTCAGTGAGACAAAGCAAGGAGGAGAGAAGGCTAACCTTCCTTAAGTTGGGGGAGAGAATGTATATTTTTGAGGCCTAATTCATCCATTTAGGCCTCCAAAATTACCTTTAAAGATTTCAGGCATATTTCAATTTCTACTCTATTAGTAGAAGTCCCCTTTTAGTGATACATCTTTCTGATTTGTTAAGTCCATCATGTGTAACATCCTTCTAGATGTTACCAAAAATATTCTCACCTTTAAATCATATATCTAACTATTGGTTCTAAGGTTTTCAAGTCTATTTTGGTTTTTGCCTTATTGATAGAAGTACTCTTTTGGTGATACTTCTATCTGATCTATTTTGATTATCATGTATAACATCATTCCAGATGTTACTAAACTAAATTTCACATTTAGATCATATGGCTAGCTCTTGGTATTATAGACCTCTCTCCTTTTAAGATATAACGTCCTCGTTGTGCAACTATTGCTTAAATACTTGCACCAACATTGGTGCATGTGTCAAATTGGCAGTAGGCTCCTAAGTTGCTTCATAGAGGGGTAATCTTTCCACTATACTAGATAGTCCACCCGTGGATGGTGAGTATCACACATGCATTTTTGGAGAATACGCTCCACTCCTTCGTGCCATCAATGAGTGTCAGACAAGGTCAAATGTCTTGGGTAGAATGACATTGGCCTGATCGTGGAGCATATTTGCATAGTAAGGAAACACAGAACACTAGATGGATTTTCATGTGTGATAGTAGCTTGAGGTGATGCGCCACAATGCCGACTCAATGAAGAATCAAGAAAGGCGCAATAAAACGAGGTCTGAGCTTACAAGATCCAACTAATGTGAGGTTGGTTGTTGATAGCCACTCTTGATCCCCTAACATTGAACTCCATGTGCCTATGATATGCATCAGCATACTACTTCTATTGATTTTATACAATCTGTAATCTATGTTTGGCGCTCTCCACACATTTGAATTCTAGAAACAAATGTGTTGACTACGTCAACCTTGGTAGCCACCGGATGGATCTTCATCAAGCTAGAAGGTGTGAGGGATGCTCACCCTACATGAGGAAGAATGGAGTGACCTGGGTGCATGCATTCATTGAATTGTTGTAAGCAAATTCCACCAATGAGAGTAGGGTGTCCACCTCTCTTGCTCTTCTAAGGTGAAGTCGCTAACATGTCTTCAATAGTGTAATTAGCGCGCTCTATTTGTCCATCTATTTGTGGGTGGTAAGTTGTGGATATGGCTAACTTGGTTTTGAAGAAGCCAAAGAATGTTTGTCATACAAACTAGTGAATTGAGTACTTTTATCAATGATGAGTACTTGAGACAAGCCATGGTGAGAGAAGACTACATCTAAGTATAATTGAGCTAGTTGTGGGGCGGTCACATCCTTGGTGGTGGGATGTACATGAATCATTTTGCTGAGCTGGTCCACAAAGATCACAATGGAGTCAAACCTTGAGGTGGTTGTGGGTAATTCACAAACAAGATTCATACTCACTTGTTCCCAATGTTGGGCAAGAGTGGGGAGAGGTTGAAAGAGCCCTACAAGAGCTTGATTAAAAGCTTTGTTTTGTTGACAAAGTAGGCAATTGCACATGTAGTCCGCCATATTGTTGCTCATCTTGGGCCAATAGTAATGACGTTGGACTGCCTCCAAGGTCTTGTCCACTCCAACATGATCTACAATAGTCGAATCATGACATTCTGCTAGAATGGTGGTGCATAATTTAAGGACATTTGGGATCCATAATCTGCCATCATGAAAGGTGAGTCCTTGGGTGCTAGTGACGCCTTTGGATGATTGCACTTCTACAATCTATAGATTAGTTTTTGTAGCAGCCAAAATTCAAGGTTAATCTTAACCTCTGCCACCAAGTTTTTTGCAATCAGCATGCGGGTGAATGCATTTGCAAGTTGCTTCTTACCTTCCACATAGGTGATTGTCATGTTGAGGCATTGTTGCCACTTTGCCCACCAAATCTGGCAACAAAATAGATCCTTTTGTGTCTCGAGGTAGACTAGAGGTTTATGGTCTGTCTAACTCATTCTATGGTATGGTAGTTACACTCTGCTAGTAACAACTTTTGAGAAAAATATACAATTGGATACCATCTGTCATGCCACTCTTATTGTAGGACTACTCCTATTGCTACGCTTGATGCATATGTAGCCAACTTGATTGGACATTTTGGGTCATACCACTTCAAGATTGATACATGTAGCAAGGCGGCTTTCAATTCTTGAAAGACCAACTCTTGTGCGGTTCCCCATGTCTACTTCTTCCCCTTGCCAAGTAGTGTTGTTAAAGGTTGTGCAACCTTGGAGAAGTCCTTGACAAATCTCTGATAGAATCCCATCAACCCAAGAAGCTCTTGAGTTGAGTCTAATCTTCTGGGGCACTCCATTTTTGAATGACCTCAATTTTATCCATCAATATTTGAATGCCCTTTGCACTTACTCTATGCCCCAATCAGTCTACTTCAGACTTGCCAAACTCACACTTTGAGATTTTGGCATACAATTGATTTTATCTTAAAATCTAGAGGACTTCTTGTAGATATTGTTTATGTTCTGTCATTGTGCTATTGTATACTAAGATGTCGTCCAAGAAGACAATAACAGACTTATCCAAGTATGGACACAATATATCATTCATTAGACTCATGAAAGTGGCAGGTGTATTGGTGAGGCCAAAAGGCATCACAAGGTACTTGAAGTAGCCATACTTGGTTTAAAAAGGCAGTTTTGTACATCCTCCTTTGCAATTTTGACTTGATTGTAACCACTCCGCAAGTCCAAAATAGTCAAGTATCTTGCTCCATGGAGTTAATCAAACAAGTCATCCATGCAAGGTAAGGGGTATTTTTTCTTCATTGTTTGCTAATTGAGACCCTGATAGTCAATGCACATGCGCATTGTATTGTACTTCTTCTTCACAAACAAGACAGGAGCCCCATATGGTGATATGCTAGGTTGGATGAACCCTTTCTACAGCATCTCCTCAATTTGGGTCTTATACTCTTCCAACTCATGAGGTGATAGGTGATATGGGGCTTATAAGGAGGTGTCTTCCTTGGGAGTGTCTCAATTTTATGATCTACTCTCCTTTTTGGTGGTAATCCTGAGGGTAGATCATCAAGAACAACATCTTGAAACTCATCCACCACATCTTTTAGTTTCTCAAGAATTTGTCCATCAAGTTGTGCACTCTAGACTTCTCTTATTAGACCAATGAAACATTTATTGGTCTTATAGATAGTTGTCATCCTATGACATACAAAGACAGTTCTTGCTTGTGTAATTTTTCTTTAACCCCAATGATTGACCATTGGTGTGTTCTCATTACTTTCTTCCTCCAATCTACCATAGGGTTGTAATGGTCCATCCATGGCATGTCTAAGATTGCATCATAACGAGCTAATTATATCACTTGCCACTCAATTGCTTCTTGATATTCTCTTACAAAGAGTGTTACCCGTCTAGGTAATGATTCAATCCTCTTTGTTTGCCCATTAGATAACTCTACTTCTTCATTCTCATCTCTCTCTAGATCAATTCCCAATCTTTTTGCAACAGAGCAAGACAAGAAATTCTTTGTTGCTCCAGGATCTATTAATACTCTCACTTGATTGCCTTCTAGGTCTCCATTCACAACAATCAATTGTGAGGTTACCTTTTGGGACCTTTGCACATTCATCTTCTTCCTTCCTTTGCTTCTTTGCTTCCTTATTGAGCCAATAAGGCCACGAGGTACATTAACTAGCAATCTTTGTTTCCCAAAGTGATTTCCACCTCTTCCTCTTTAGTGCGCCTCTCCATGTTGTTCAAAAATCACCTATATGAAGACCAAGGGCCTTTGGGGAAACAAGGTGATAGTTGGTAGATATGTGCCCAATATGGCCACAATTGTAGCAAGTTTTCCTCAAGTTCCTTCTCCTTGTGGAACTCCATCTCTTTGTTCTTCTACCCGTTCACACTCTCCTTGAAGTGGTCGTGCTCCTTGATCTCAAAATCAAAGGTTACCCAATTCCATTGGTACCGGTCTACCCATATGTGGCATTTCTGCCCAATAATGTTGAGGTGGAACTACTCCTTCACCTCCACCCAAAGCTCTTGCTATTCTCTATGCACAAGCAATGGCTTCAAATACCATGCTAGGATTTTGCACCATGATTTCTTAGTGAATCTGCTCCTTCAACCTTCATTTGAAATTGTCAAGAGCCTCTGCTAGACTCATGTTGGTTATTGCAACTTGTAGACCGAGAAATACCTCCACATATTCTTGTACATTGTTCTTTTGTCTCAATCTCCAAAGTCAAATTCAGGCCATCTGCACGGAATCCATTGATTGGAAATTCTTCAACAATCCTTCTTGCATTGTTGTCCATGTGACCTCCCCTCTCTCTACCAACATGGATTGTTCCCAAGCATTGTACCATGTGAAGGCTTTATTGATCAACTACCAACATGCAAACACGCCTGCAACATGCTCCGTGATCTCTGTTGAGAACAATCTAAAATATCAATTCATTCTCAAGATCCAATTTTCCACTACTCTCATCATACGCTGCTCCTTGTAAGGCTTGATGTTGCAGGTCTTCTTCATCCGGAGTAGCAATGTGACTTCATTGTTGACATGGTTTGTAAGCACGGGTGCATCTCCAAGTACTTTAGTTGCAAGTATTGGGTTTTGAGACGGCTCTTCTTCTTGCATTGCTTGAAAATTCTCGAGGATCTGCACTTGACTTTGTAATGTCTCCATGGTCATCTTAATTTCTTGAAATTCATTCAACATCCCTTGCATTCCTTGCACCAACTCTTACAATTGCGGATCCATGGTTCTTGCAACACTTAATTGCTAATGCCTAATAAAGAGTCAATATGATCACTCTGGAATGCGCACAAACTATCCAAACTACCATTGGAACCTCAAAAGCTATCACTTGTTGATAATATTTCTCACCAAGGAAGCTCCACCATAGGATTAGGATCTCCTCCAAGGAAGCTCCACCATAGGATTAGGCACACAAATAGGTGACATGTCAGCAAGCTCCACCCTTGGATTACTTACGTGTATGGATGACATGTTGGTCCTGGTCCTATCTAGTTAATCAAACAAGCTTTGACCAAAGGGAATCTTTTAGAGAATCTTCTTGTAAAAATCTCAAAATCACGTGGGTGAGGTACCATTGAAAAGCTCTTGACAAGACTAAGAAAGGAGGAAGGAAGGCCAGCCTTTCTTTTGTTGGGAGGAGGACTTTGCACATTTTTTAGGCCTAATTCATCCATTTAGGCCTCTAAAATTACCTTCAAAGATTTTAGATATATTTTGGTTCTTACTCTATTAGTTTAAGTCTCCTTTTGGTGATACTTCTTTCTGGTCTATTTAGTCCATCATCATATGTCTAGCTATTGGTTCTAAAGTTTTCAAGTCTATTTTGGTTTCTAGCCTATTAATAGAGGTACTCTTTTGGTGATATTTCTATTTGATATATTTTGACCCATCATGTGTAATATCATTCCATATGTTACCAAACCAAATTTCACATCTAGATCATATGGCTAGCTCTTGGTATTATAGGTAACCTCACTCATCAATCTCTCATAACTCTCATATGGAAGAAAGTTTTCAATGAGTGCTAAAGTCAAACTCTTCCAAGACTCTGCTTGCACATCTCTCCTCTCTCTCTTTTGGTATTCTGACTCATACCATGTAAGTGTTACATCCTCAAAAAAATCTGGTAATAATGAGGCCCGCTCATTCTTCCTCCTCTTATTGTTTCGTATGCAAGCTCTCTTGAAATCTTTAAGGGTTTAGGGTCACAAAGGTCTCCATATCTTCTCCATCCTTGCCAAAGAAAACCAAAAGTTTTCCCATCTTAACCCCTCATTATCTTTCTTTTCTCTCAATTTTTTCTCTTTTCTTTTCTCTCACTCTATAACTAATAGAGTATGTACATTACTAACACCATTTGAGAGTAATCCACCCTAGGGAACATAAAAGATTTAGGTTACTCCAAGATTTCTATAGCAACATCAAATCCTAGAGTGCATATTAATTGAACTCTCATGGATAGTTTATCCATAAGTTGAAAGATTATCTCCATCACTAATCTTGAGAACTAGCATATGAAGGTGGGAGTATTTTTGTAGTTTTACTAAGACTCTCTCCAAGATCCTTCACCATAGTATCCAAAAGTACTTTTAATCCATTACACTCATGTCCTTTTGGAAGTCCTTCAACTCCACAAACCTCACATAACTCCTTGGTCTTAGATCTTCTCCCTCCCAATCTTGGCAAAGAAGGTCCAACATGTAAACCCAAGTCAAGTAATCCTCTTCTTTCACTCAATCTCTTGTTCTCAAAGGTCAATGGATATAAACTTTTCTTATATCTCTCCTCTTCACATAGAAAGCACTTAGAGTCACTCTTTCATCCAAATGGTGTAAGTTTTTGGATCCTCTCAACACTCTCTCCAAATTCTATTCTAAATTCTATTTTCCTCAAGTCCACCCCTAAAATCACCTCAAACCCTTGGGGAACCTTACATTGTCTCAATTTCCACCCTTGATGACCCTCCATGTTCCCAAGATGTATCTAAACATTCAAATATGCTCTTTGTTACTCTCAAACTCCTCATGCATGAGATCTCAACTCTGCATAATTGACCATTGCTCATAATATTACTCAAATCTCTCAATTGTTATGTCAAAATCCTTTAAAAATTTTCACATTTGATCACAACCCCATTTTGTATCTCCGTGAAAATTTTTAGATCTTTTCATTAAGCCTCTTGGCCTAGAAAACTTTCCATTCAGCACACATATTTCAGATTTGGTTTGAAAACCATCTCCCTCACTTTAAACACTCATAACTCTTTGTGCAAGAGTGATCTCTCTCTCTAATTTTTGTGTTAACATTTAGGATGCAATACACTTAATTTCTTGAAAATTTTCAGGAAAATCCACAAGAAATTGAAGAAATAGTAGATTCTATACCATTTTCTAGAGAGCATGCAATTGCAGGAGCAGTTTACTCTATCAACTTTCAAAAAATTTATCCTAGGGCACATAATAGCTCTCACAATAATTTCAAGTGTTTTAACTAAAAGATACTCCAAGCTATTATGTGTAGAAATTTCAAGGCCAGAAATAGTGGTGCTCATCTTTTCCACTTCCTCTAAAGTAAGGTCCCCACTATCTTAGTTATGACTAACTTTAGCTAATCATGACTAATATAGAACCATCTTTTATCTCTATATAAATAATATCTCTCAAATATTTATAATACCAAGCTAAATATCATAGTACTACACACATGCACAAATGGGTGTTACTAGTCAAGGAAGTAACATCCTTGAAGAAGAAGCTAGATGGTCTTCGGAAGGAGAAGGCCACAAAGGAGCAATCTTGTGATATTGCCTTGGAGGTCACCAAGATAAGCATCAAAGAGTTGTCCATGATCATGGCTGACCATGAAGACAAAGCCCACATCCTCTAAGTACAAGTCATATAAGAGGTGGAGATAGAGTTGCAATCCATCCATGATACACTAAATGAGAAATGGATGAGATTTCTTATACTCATGGAAGATACTACCAATAGACTAAAGACACAAGTGGAGTTGAATTTTATGATCCAAGCTCACCAAGCTAAGTTATGAGAGTTGAACTCAAAGATACATGCATTAGAGGCCAAGACTTACTCTACTAAACAATTGACCAAGCTAAAAAAGAAGTAGCACAAGCATGGCAATGCCAAGTTAAACAATGTCTTAAGCAATATCCACCATGAACTGGAGGAACAGAACAAATATTTTGAAGAGCTGATATGGAAGTATAAAGGTGGAGGAGGGTCAAGGAGGTAGATCATGGTGTACAATACTTGTAAAATTGTATGGTTTTGCACCATTAAGATGTGGTTGTCATAATACTATACAACCATCAAGTTACCATTTCATCATGGTGGAAGGTCTACACACAATGACATGTATATGTAATTTTTTTGGGCAAGTTAGGCTCTATATATTAGATTGATTCATTTGTAATATTTTATTGTTAAGACCACTCTCCTTATGTGTAGCTAGAGTCCTAGTATTAGTAGAGGTGTATAGTAAGTGCCTCTCTTCAGGTGGCATTGATGTATTATTTAATATGTAACAACCAATTAGATAGAATTGGGTTAGCCTTTATTCATAGTTATGGGATCATGGCATCACACAATTGTGGATGCACCCCATCTTGTTATAGTAGAGAGTATAAGAGGAGTCATTCCAATTTAATACAAGTTCAATCATCACAGATCGGAATTCCATCTCATACTTGCTTGTTAAAACTTGTGAATGTACAATCATTTTGCTTGTGGGTTTGCCAATTTGACTCTATTGTGTGGACTATGCCTAAGGACCTCTTAGATCCTAAGTGTATCAATGTCAATATGGTGTATGTTTCATGATCATTGAGTCAAGTAGTGATGATAAACAAGTAGTGATGATAAAGAAGTGTGAACGCAAGTGCTGAGGTGTAGGAAGGCAATCAGGCTTGGGAGTTCCAAAGGGCTAGGGCTATGCATTGATGGCCATGATGTTTGTGTGTGTCAATGCATTGAGAACCGTGATGGTTGTGAGTGTCATAAAGTATCACGCATAACAAAAAGTTCAAGGTATCATGAACCTATAGTATGGCGGTGTGGTGTGCCTTTTGGAAAGGGTAGAATGCTCTCATAGGTGCTATAGTATGCATTATATAGGTAACTACAAGGAAAAGACCTTTGGGGTCCATGACCAACATGATAGACTGAATCATCATTAGGAGCTTGTGTATTGAGATTTTTTTGTGAATGTGATTTAGTGGTTTTGTTTCGTTGTAGTGTCCCATAGAAGGAGCCACAAAAAGGTGCCCTACCTGAGTATTTTCCTTCCCAAGAGGTTAAAGATATAATAATAGCCAATGTGTGAAAAATTGATATTTTCCCTTCACTCCTAGCCAATTCCAAACCATATCCTTATGGGAACAACCTGTTCTTGCCAATTATACTATAAGTGAAATGACACTAGGTTGTCACACTTGCAACCCATCCTCCTCACATCACAAAATCTTGGATGGAAATACCAACCCCACACAATGCCTTGCTGGGCAGTTGAGCCTTTCTACAATTTGACCACCTTGGGTGTGATCCACTCTCCAGTTACTTCTTACTTCCTGAGGGGATTTGGATTTGGAGTCATTAGGGAGTTGTTTTCTAGAGGCCTTTTGACCCTAGCTCATCCAAAAGTGTGGTTTTCAAACCAGCAGAAGGGGTGAACCATGGAACTACAAAGGTCAAATAGGTCAAACTGGCCAAAGGAGCCTAGGATTCTGAGTTTTGGGTAGAGACCCTTGAGGAAGCATTAGAAGAAAGTTTTTCCTTGGTTTTTCAAGAGTTTAGGGATCAAGATTAAGGAAGCAATTTCAGGTTCATGCTAGGGACGGCACACTCCAAGTTCCAAACCAAAGCCACATCTCTCAACCAGATCCAAAACCAAATGCCAAAAGTGCACAATTGTGTACAAAAGAGAGTGTGACACTTGCATCAAAGGGGAAGACAAAGGGCCAAGTTGAGCCAAAGTCTATTAGATGATCCAACCCCACTGATTGAGTCCAATAGTGTAAGATGGGAGAACCGGAGCCAAGTTTAATTCCCAAGGTTCAGTTCAAGGAGGGGAAACTACTTGGCAACCAATTGGGCAGGTGGAGGCAAAAGGCAAGAGGACCTCATGTTAGTGGTCATTGAAAGCTAGCTTGTAGCTCATAGTAGACTAGAGAGTTGCTCAATCTTTGTAAGGGCAAAGATAGTTTGATCAGAGCCACCAAACCTCATAAAGAAGTAATGTGAACCTGCTTGACCTAGCATTCTATTGAATGATCTCAAAGACCCTATTGGTAGTCATGAGGTGTTGGTAGTTAGAAGTATGGTCAATTACTTATCTTTTTTTTGTGACTCTATCATAGTTGTCTTTTTTTTTGTGTTTTGTGTTAAGTTGCAGCAAAACCTTTGGATAGGGAGTTCCAAGGGAATTTTGCTAGCATTTGAGTTAGAATTAGAAGCCTTTTTTTTGGCTCTTGCGGGACTTAACTCAACCCCAAGTTGGGAGAGTTTACTTTTTCTGAGGTAGTAGTGGGTGTGTAGTGGTCAGCCATGTGTTTCAGCATAGACTCCTCTAAGCATGACAGTGGTCAATCAAACAAGCTCTCATGTTGTAGAGCCCTTAGAGAAGTAACCTTGCTTTAAAGAACATGCCTTCCTTTTGAGAGTTGAAAAGGGTGCAGATCACAACCAAAACCCTGAAGGATGCAATTTGCTGCAACAAGCCATAGATCCTTACATCTTCATGAACACCAGTTCAGGCAGACCCAAGAAGTAGAATAATCACAAGAACTACCTTTGATTCATTCTTACCCTACTTTGAGCCCTTTTTGAGGTAATTAAGAATACACCCAAACATCTGCACTCCAGAGGGGGTTAACAAGGTCAAGACTAGCATTCAATAATCAAAAAATGGCAGGTGGTGCATTGATAGTCAGGACAAAGACCAAGAAATGAAAGCAAGATGAGATCATTTGCAAACCACCCAAATTGTTCAAGTGGGGATTGTATTGTAGGGCAGAATACTTATAACGCAGAAATCTAGACTTCCTACTATGGGACTGGAGCCTGACCAATGTATCCTTGCTAGCAAAAATTAGGAATAGTATGTACATGTTAGGAAAGACATTGAGAGCCAAACCAATCATGTGGAGAGAGGAACATTGGCAATGAGACTTAGGAGAGAAGTGTACACACTTTTGGTAGATTTACATCATGACTCCCCATGGTAGAACAAGTAAGAACCTAAAAGCTAATATAGATGAATTTTTTTTCAAGGAGAATTCCACAAACAAATACAAGATAGAATGTCTAAAAGATCCATCCAGCAAGTCGTAGTGAATTCAATGATGAAACTATTCCAATCAAAATGAACCTCATATGTAAATCTTAACCAAGTCATCTTCTTCCAAGTCTTGCAAAAAAGGAAGCATGTAAGTTGGGGGCCAATTTCCATGACTATGCAAACAAGCTCTTGAAGGACATGGCCAATGGATCAGCCATGATTGTAGCCCCTTTCACTGTGCACTTCTACATCAAAATCAACTTCTTAATGATAGAAGAAAAGGAGAAATTTTCCAACCACTTCCACCATCCAACTTACTTTAGTTGACATCCTGATCTTTCCAAGGAAATCACCAAATACCATGAGGCAGACAAGGAGTATGATTGTACCAAGAGGTTTATGCTCATTGAAGAATCATACAATATAGTCACTATTTGTAAGATGATATCCATAGCAAAGCCCAAGACTCAGGTTTCCAAGAAGCCAAAATTAATTTAGGTTATTGACATACCATCAAGGGGAAGTGGAAATAGTGAAGAAACTAGAGAACCTAGGTGGAAATTATGCCTCCACAACTGATGAAATACATTCCAATTCCCAAATGATGACAAACAAGAGAAATGAAACGTGCCAAAACAAAAACAAGTCAAGAAGAGATGACTTGTTTACTCAGTTTTTCACCAAAACAACCAAAAAATCCACTAGGGAAATGACACATAACAAAGTGTAGTCATCACCATCACCTGGAAAAACACCTAAGGACAAGGGGAAGGCAACAATGGAGAAGATGAAGAAGATGAAGAAGATGATAACGCTCCATTCTATGCTCTTCTCCAATGAACCTCCTCAACCTAAGATTCCAAGAGTAAACCTTGTTGACATCATTTTGGGTGCATGAATAGACAAAGTAGGACCATACAAAAGAAGTCCAATCAATTACAACCACAAAAAGACCTGAATAGATCCTTGAAACAAAGGTCCGGAAATTAAAAGAAGAAGATTCTACAATGGATCACCTGCATGAAGAGGACAAGCACATAGGAGAAGCCAACAAGACAGCATCAAAACATGTCAAGATGGATAACACTCCTAAAAGTACACCACGAGCTCAATCTCCTATAGAAGAGGACCAGACAAGGGCAAAACACATGATGGAGGATATTTATCATTGTTTGAAGTATGACAATAATCTGATGGTGTAGTTGATGTCGGTATATTTTGTACATGCAGTTGCCCTAGAAATGGAAATGTTAGACCATATCTTGCAATAATATAAAGAGTTGGACTCCACAACTAATAAGCCAACAATGCTTGTAAAGACCCCCAGGACAAGTCAGGTGTAGCTACAAAGTACAAAGCACTGCTTTGTACCAAACTGAAAAAGGTCAAAGAACAACTTACAAAGGAGTCCGTATCATCACATGAAAAGGATTGGTTGCTAGAGAAGTTCCAAAAGGAGGAACTGGCATTATGAGAGCAACACAAGATCATGTTATGATGCTTACAAGTGGAGGTCAGTGAAGTACAAGACAAGGTCATGGAGCAATGAGCCCAACACAAAGAATAGATCAGGGCAAGAGAGAAAGAGGTGACAACTGTCAAGACAAAACTGGACGCCACCAACACTAAGGCAGCTGCTGTAGAAGTTCAGTTGAAGAACTTACGTTGAAGAACTTACTGACCTTCATATTTAGGAACTCATAACAAGCCTAAAATGATCATGGGACAAGGAGAAACCAACACAAAGGTAAGAGAAAACCTGAAGTTAAAAATCCAACAAGAACAAGAAAACTTAGCAAACTAGCATATTGGGCTTCTCATGACTGCAGACCATACGGTGACATAACTCCTAGGCCAATTGGAACAACTGGCCAATGCAACAACAAATCAAACCAAGATCAGGAACTTCAAGATGGAGATTGAGGCTCTCAAGAGGAAGGTCTATATTCTCCTTCCATCATATTCTGAATTTCTATAAGGGGAACCTTTTCCTCAATCATCTAGTTTTAAATTATTTGTTTATGCTTGATCAGTCCAAACACCAAACTGAATTTTAGTTAATTTAATATTTAACAGCATTGAATGTATAATGTAATTGAATGTAAAATTTTATTTCTCATTTCTATTTATTACATTTTAACTAATATCACATGCATTGGATTTTTTTTGCACTTGCATAGACAATATCGTCATCAAAATGGAGAGCATGGTTGTACAAATTTTCAATGTTGCCATTCCAAATCATGAGAGGGTTTTTTATGTTGTTTATGTTAGTGTTGATCATGAGAGGGTTGTTGCAGCCAATGTGGAGGAACAAATGTATCTCAATTGCATTAGGCTCTTGGCTTTGCTTGCCGCAATCTGTCCATGACCATCATGAAATGTCATGCCATAGATCTCAATCCAACTATGTAGACCCCCCATAGATCAACTCTGTGCACTATCCAAAGTTGCAAAGTCATACAAACTCCAAGTTCAAGGAAGCTCAAGTGGGCTTTGCCAACAAGGTTGCTAGTTATAAGAAGGAGATTGTAGAGCTGATTCAAATCTGCAAAGGTGCATGTAGTTTGCCATTGGTGCTGCCAGATCATCTTGCAACCAAGTAACAACCATATCAATGTCTTATAAAGAAAGCCACTACAAACTTTGTAACAAGTGATTCATCTTGTAGTTCACATCTTGTTTGCACCTCATATTCATAGTTGGTCATAACTTATATTTTTTCACACCTTGTAATTTTTTTAAATCTCATAGTCATTCTCATGACACTTTGTACTTGTAAAATTTCATAGTACATTGTGTAAATATGAAATCCAAAGTGGACACCTATATAATAAATGAAGATACAAGAAACCTGCTCAAGTGGCAGCTCCATGTAAGATGTGCTCACTTGCAGATTAGATTAGGATAAGATTAAGAAAAGATTAGTAAGGACTAGATGTATTTAGAAGATCTCTAGCACTTTGTAGCCACATGATCTCTTTGGTAGCTAACTAGGAAAATTATATAGGGATTAGACCCAATATTTATTGTGTTCATTTGTTACATCTTTCTATTGTAGTAAATGAGGCTTATACCGTTATCGTGTTGTGGTTTGCGTTGGCCATAAAAAAGTGACTTATCATCGTTTATCTCCACGTTAGTGGGGTAGGTTGTATGCTAGATCCGATGGATGAGATGTTTCTATGTGAGCCATCTATGTACATGTATGTGATTGGCCATGTGGGTTACAATCTTATCATGTTTGAGGACTCTGATGAATAAAGATGAGGGCAAGTGGAGAGATGGGTGTGTTTTAGTTTGGAGAGTCTTGAGTGGAGACGGACGTTGGGAGTGAGAGTTGTAGTAGAGCGCAAGTATTGGAGCATTGGAGGAAGCATTTGAGCATGAGATGTCTCATGCTCCAATCTGCCACTCCCAAATCCTTTTCTCATTAGGCTTCAGATTTTACACCGTGACGACGTACGGGACTAGATGGTGATACATTTTGGGGCGGTATTCATGGAGTCGATGATAGGAAATCTGGATCTTATTGTCCTTTTGGTGCTTAATTATGAGCATGTTTGGGACTTGACCATATATGTGCTTCTATAGTTGGGGGATGCCTAAATTTTTGCTCATAAGCATCAAGGTGGAATTGTGGGGTCCATTTGTCAAAAAGTAAAAAGACTAAAGGACAAATGTGCAAGAGATTGGGATCCCAAGAGAGAAGTTGGGAGTTTTCCGACCATTGAGGGAGTTTGGAGAGGCCATTTGAGAAGGGAAGACCACTGTTGGAAAGAAGAGATGACAAGCTACAATCTGAAGACAAAAATGACACAATTTGAGCCGATTCTAAGAGGGATATGATCAACTGAATCAGGGGGGTAAAATTCATACCCATGAGCACAAAGTAGACAATGGGGAGAGCTCTCTTGGAACATTTTCACTATTTGTCAATAGGATTGGAGAGTAAAGAAATTGTTCACAATATTGAGTGCAAAAGATTCCAATTTTGGGTTAATCTCAAATCAGATCTAATTGATTAAGTTGAAGCTCTTGAGGTGTAAGGTGTTAGAGAAGAGCTAATGACCAGGTTTGGAGTTTTGGTCACTCCCCAAGTTATGGTTTGAATTTCCTTACAAAAATTTCCAGAGTTTTTGGTGGATAGGGTTTTCACCTTTGTACAAAGGTTTCATATGAATTCTTCAAATAGAGAAATCAATATCTTGGATCAAATATCCCTGTGTCTGTAGAGCTCACAAGTTAGGCCAACTCAGGAATTGATACACATCTAAGGACTGGGGTTGGATTAGGCTACTAAAATTTGCAAGAGTTTAGAAAAAAACATAGCCAAATATTGTGGAAAAATTTGGTTGGTTTTAGATCTATGAAGAGTGAGATCTGATACAAAACATTCTACTCAAAATACTATCATAAGCTCGATAAGCAATTTTATCTCTCATCTTGATTGGATATCAATTTTCTTATCTTTTGACTATTATCCAATTGAAGTGTATTTTATATCATTGGAAAGCTGATCTCACAAGCTTTCCATTGAATTCTAGAAAACTCAAATCTAAGCTATATAGAAATAGTTATTTTCATATGAGATGCACAGATTTTTCCCCATCAAAAAGACATAGAAAATCCACACATGGAGTAGAAATTTGTTGAGATCTGAAGTACAGATGGGAGGAGGCTTGGATTACAGGTTGAAATGAGCTTGATGATAGAGCAAGAAGGCTTTGAAGCTCTTTTCCGATAAAAAGTACATAGAGTTGTTGCCGTATTCTTGTGATTGGATCCTCTCTGTGCTTGTATGCCTGTTTGTATGCCTGTTTGTATGCCTAGTTGGCTTGGATTGGTGTGTGGGCGTTGCGCTTAGATTATTTCATTCTAGAGGTGTTGTGTATTTCTCCTTGGTAATGCTGGAAGTGATGACCAGTAGACCAAAAGTGCGTGTTGTGATGGCAGGTTAGGTTACCCGATACTACCCTTCCCGATAGCAAGAATATTAGTTACAAGAAATGAGGGTTCCGGCGATAGTGCCACACATGTATTCAGTCAAGTCAGTACGGGTTTACCTCTAGCCTATGATCTGTAGTCTCCACAGCTAGGCATCATGTGTGTTCACAGAGAGAGAAAAGAAAATTATGACACCATCAAGAATGTCAAGTTATTGTCTGTGTATGTGTCTGCTCTAGGTACATATGTCTACATACTTGGTCAAGTAGTCATGAGGAATCTTGGCATAGAGGCATAAGCACTGGAGTGAGCAAATCATTCATGTGGGACTAGAGGGTAGACGTCTAGGTGCTCTAGATATGCCAAGAATGATATTGGAATGATATGTACTTTTACATGCCTAGGTTTCATTAAGTACCATGCACTATGAGACTAAGCAGTATGCGCGAGACTAATCTCTTGTAAAGTAGCATCTTTTGGGAAGGATGGACCACTATGTTACAATCATAGATAATAGGGAGATAGGACCCTTGGGAGATCTGAGTTCAATTTAGTTTGTGGCGCGAGACTAATCTCTTGTAAAGTAGTGTCTTTTGGGAAGGATGGACCACTATGTTACAATCATAGATAATAGGGAGATAGGACCCTTGGGAGATCTGAGTTCAATTTAGTTTGTGCATTCCATCCTACTACTCGTAATACATCCTAAGAACTGTCTCTATCTCATACAACCCAAAGTTCATAATGGTGGTACAGTGGGTGGATCGTACAACTGTCTTGACAATAGTAGGTAGGAATTAGATTGAGCTAATTAGAGCATAAGAAAATTCTAAGATGAAGTAACCTTTGTTACAATTGATCCATCACCTTCAGGAGTCCTCTAGATTACATTAAAAAATGAACGCGAATCGAAGTCATTTATATTTCCGTAGTACACCAGTATGGGTGATATTACACTCTTTTGGGAATGAATTTGCCCAAGAGGTTAACACAAAATAAAAGATTGTACTCTTTGTGACATTTTTACCTCGTGTTTATAGTCATATCCAACTCATATCTTTGTGTGATCAACTTGTTTTTACAGAATATTATAAATTTAAATGGCACTGTGTCGTTACATGGATATCTTGGTATTCCCTAGAAAGAAGGCGACAGCGTAGGAAAGACGAAGGATGGGAAGACCCATCAAGCATCCCTATAGGAGAAGCTTCTTTGAAAATACTTGTTTATTTTTTTTGGTTTGGTGCGGGAATCAGATTTTCTTCCTCGCGTGAGAGTAAAAACCCAACATGAGACATTTAGATAGCTAACTATACGCATTTACTAGATATAATTTATAAAATTAAAGGAGATATATACATATATATGCTCAAATTTTATTCTTTATGAAAATTCTTTCTATGTTCAACTTGGTACATGATAGATCAGTGTTATAGTATCAATGATATTACCGTACGATGAACCCTTCTTTCATAGTAGAACAGATTCGGAATTTCATTTAACTTATCTTATGATTCGAGAGAGAAACAAAGTTGAAAGAAAGTTCGTAGTTCAACTTTATGTATAACCCATAGTTCATCCTAGCGATATCCAAGCCATCAAATTTACCTATCATAGACGTTGATAATGTGCAATGTGGTTGCGAGATGCACGTGATGGAAAGTCAAACTTTAGAACAAATCGTACAATTTCAACTTGAAAAGTTGAAATTGTACCAATCACGACGTTACAGTTGCCTCTGTTGTTATTTGTGGCCGCATGCATCATCTAATGACTTCCAAATGCAACCAAACCCAGTCTTTATAATATAACATATGATCACAAGGCAGCTCCGTTGAAGATGGACAGCAGTCACAATGACAAGAAAGCACGTAACATCGCGTCACATGGTGTTGAATGTGAATTTTACGCCCTTGCTTTTTGCAGTTTTCTAGTAAGGTTTCTGTCCAGCTAATTTTACGATAGGTAAATAGGCACGCACATCTCAGTTGACTTGCGAAACGGCTAACCCAGCGGATGCATTTTTAGACATCGAATCTTAATTAGTTTAACGTATTGCCGAGGCAATTCTAGACTTTGCATTAAATTTGATTGCATTTACAATATTCTTGCTTAGCCTAGCTAAAGCTTTCAAACCATATACGTACCTTTTAATACATTTGCCACACCAGTTTGCTTACGGATCAAAATTTTCTTCATGAAAGTGATGCATGTACGTAAGAAGAGGATTACAGCAGCATCCACGATGATAGAATAACTAGCGCTGAGTCCCAAGGAGATAATGAATGATATTAATCGGTCGGAATTGAAAACTTTTAGACTGAGTGGGCACTGCAGCAGCGTTTGCAACAATATTCAATTTGAAAAGTCAAATTGAAAGGATGCGTGCCTTTGGCTAAATCGAAAAAGCCTCGTGGTACTGACGTGGAATCTCACTGTGTATAAATATAAATATACAAAGTAACAGAAGGCATTGTCAGTTTCTCAGTTTGTCAGTTTCAGCGCAAATCCTGAAGTGATCATGAATTAAATAACTTCATCTTATACTTCCAGTTATATCGTCCTTGACCCGTTCACAATTTCCCAGAAGAAAGAACCAGAACCCGAACCCGGGCCCGTTTACGTTTTTCTCGAAAAAAGTTCAAGAGAATCACATATTATCAAAACACTCTACACAGGCTTCATTCATTCGTAGATCTTCAACAAATAGAGCTACGGACACCGTAGATCCAGCTCCCTCATGCTGTGGTTATAACCCTCCAACCCATCGATCGCCGCAAGATCTGTAGTTAATCTAAAGGTACTGAACAGTGTTAGACTAAGTACAAACTTTAAGAGTTAAAGTTGAAGGCCATATACACGATTACAATATTATCACATGCCCTGAAGTTGGCAATATAAGTCGCAACACCCGCAGCCACCGTTTAAATTACTATGATCTATATCTGCAGCCATTTTCGCTTGAAGCAAGATTTACTCTACTTTGCTGACAAATGCCAAGAATGATCCAGTTGTAATCTACCATCATGGAGTAAACTCAGTTCGTGTATTTTGCAACTTTTCCTAGTCTTTGAGTAGCTTTGGTGGATGCATATGAATCTACCGACGGGAGATTGATTAAATGTATATCCAGTTTGATGCATAGACAGCATACTACACTCCTAGACAGACTAATTTTGATTGTCACCAAATTATATAATCTTTGTGATTTTATATATCCTGATCCGCTTGAATTACTAAGCATTACTACTTCTATTTGAGAAAAATTACAACAGAGGTTCGAGGTTTTCTATCTGATGTATTCCATCATGTTCTTGAGATGATGCATGACATTGTTAATAGGATGAAACTCGATGCGTACGCATTCCATCAAACAACTTCCGTTGGCTAGCAAGGAGTTACTCGAAAGCTAGTTCTCAGGATTGAGATGCAGAGTGTACTAGATCTCATGGTATTGAACTCAAATCTTGTTAGTATGATCGTTGTGGTTTTAGACCAGGATTCAAACTAACAAAGCAATCACTAGTTGCAATACGACATAGTTTGTCTTGGTATGCAGTGGGATTAGAGAACGGCGATGCAGCTGGATCAAAAGCTGGACCCAGCAGCAGATGCCGCAGTGCAAATAGTATGCTGAGGTGAGTTTCGCATGTATGCTAAGCTAAGTAGACTTCATCGCAATCAGTTGGTTGACTGTATGAATATCGTCATACTAGAGGCTTGCGATATAGGGCAACCATATCCAACCGATGTCGAATGGCAAATAGATACGCTGAAACGACATTAAGGTAAAACCTCGATATCAAGTGCATACGACAGCGAGGTGCTTCATTCAGTTGAGTTCACTTCGGACTAGTGGGGTTGTGCACTATAGCTACAAATACCGGCAACCTGGGATAGTGGTATCATACTTAGTCATACTTAACAAAGACTTACAAAGACGTTGATGTGACTTTTATTCTACAGGCGAGAACTCTCATGTGCCAACAATTGTCTCCAATTGAAGGATATATTCAGACGAAGGTCCTACAAGTTTGGGTTTTAACGTAGTTTAATGTTTGTGACTCGTCTCTGCGGAGAATGAGGTGGAGAACCATATGCATTGGAAATAGGCTCTAGTACTGCACATTAAGCAGTCCTCTCTGTGACTCCAAGTAAGATATGTAATTGACTTCTCAATTTGCCAACCTTCTCTTCGGATCGTCACAAAAATGAAGTTGCGGTCGTCACGCATCCTATATTCATGGACACACAGTTTAGATAGACATAGACCTTGACACATGTGTAAACGTTGGCTGCCAACTTAGCCATTGCACATAGAAGAGGGCATTTATCCCGTTAGCTGTTCCCATGAGCCTCCGATCAAGACACCCTGTAGTGCTTACAACGCCAAGGAACACCTAGCACGGCGAGTAATCTGGATCTGAACTTCACGCGGTTATAGACAGCAGTTACCAAATTTGATCACGAAAAGATAAGTCGTGACTCATCATTCGGAGACGTAACTGAGTTGGAGCTTCATGCTACTCGTTAACTGTTGACATTCTAAATTTCAATTTCAATTTCGTGTTTCTGGTTCACGGAACCGACAGTGATTCTTGACGAAAATCATGTGGACGGATGTACACCGTTGCCAACATGCAACCGAATGTCGCGGGATGTTTCACCTCTTCGATAGAAAAGACATTCTACCTGAACTTTATTGACAAACAAAAAATTTTATTTATGAAACGAGTAGGTGCAACATAGTACAGGCTTGCGAACTTACCTGGAGCTTCTTGCCCTCTACTATACTCAGTGGTCTGCCTATCAATCAGATTTTCAGATCCTTTGTCTGCAGCATGGCCCCTTTCAAGTGGACCAAGCAAGCAATAATTTTTGCACCATGTATTGAAAGCCTTAGTTCCCTTGAAAATGTGTTGAAGTTAGACAGCAAGGATTTTCTCCGGTGACGTTGGAGATAGTAATCAAATATATTGCATACATTCCAACAAAATGACTTTGTCAATTCCGATTAAGAAAGAGTAATCGCCCAAGATCTTGCCTACATTTCATTTTTTCTACCTTCAACTTGGAAAAACAATTTCTTTGCACACCCGTCGAGTAGACCTCGATAATTCTAGAAAATAAGGGTTCCTTCTTTCGATTGGTGCTGGGTAGGTTTGAAGTCTATGCGATTCAATTACGAATTTCGGGTGAATTCCATCTTTAACGTCCAGGTACCCTTTCCGATACATGGGTATATGCTAGTAGTACATGCAGTGAATAAACAACAAGGATATGTTACAACGACGCAGGAAGCAACTTTAGTTGGCATACAAGAACTTAGAAGTCTACCTAGCTACTCCGGTCAGGAGTGTGTACGATTACAGGCTCTTATGATAAAGAACTCATTGTCTCATAATCTACAAAAATTTCACTCCAGCTGGTACTTTGAACGAACCTTATTGTGCATGATACCATTGATATGTCCGTTTGTCCGGTTTACGACTCTTAATTCGATAAGGTGCTATGCCTATGTTTGTCTAGGGATCTCGTCAATCCTATGTGGAAATGGATTTCACATGGTTCATAGTTCCCAGCTGTAGAATTTCACTTGGAGGAAAAATCGAACCGGTCTAAAATCAGCGAGTTCTATTAGAAATCAACTGAGTAATCTCGTCCAAGGGGAAAATATAGAGAACCTGCAATCGAGCGGAGTTGACCGTCCCGAAAATAACTTGTATGTGAGGAGTAACCGAAATCCAGGAGTATAGAGAAACCAGGTGCAGCTATAATTGTCTAACCATTGAGGGAGTGCGGTCCCAAGCAAACGGCAAGGATGGTATCGAGCTTTAACATTAGGTCACATCTTTTGGAATTGAAAAGTGTCAACGACCTGACAGAGTACTGCAAGTAGTAGGGAAGCGTGAAACATCAATCTGAAGGAGGTGACATTCATACATACTCAGGTCTGCAGATCAAGTGTGATGGGAGAAAAACCGAATAGTAGGAGGGGATTATCAACTGTGCATATAAACGGTGCATACAATCGAGATGGATCCAAGGAGTTACGGATAATCAACCCCTTGACGGATGCTAATAGTAGCAGCAGCGGGAGTTGGGATCCCAAGAGCAAGCCTGTGCAGAATGCATCTGTGGTTAACTGCTATTCCATACTTTTACCTCATTCTAAGTTTTTTTAACTTGAGTTTTTGTATTGTATGTTCTTGTATCAAAAGATTCTTCCACCTTGAGGTTCTTGTACCATAAATACTTGCTCCAACTATTCTTCCATCAGAGAGTTCTTGTACCAACGGTTCTTGTAGTGGAGAGTTCAATTACCTGAAGGCTTGTGTACCACATGTGATGGAACTTACCTACCTGTTGAACTCCTTTGGGAGCAGATAGGGCTCCCTTCCTTTCCATTCTTTGTCTTTTCACTTTTTGTTATTTTTTGTGCATTTGTTCTTGGTTGTGTTCCTTATTTGGCTTTAGTTTATGATCCGGATGTATAATCTCCTAGTTATGTCTTGGATTGTATCCCTTAGGTGTTGGGAGATATTTTAGTAGAGTCGCTTGTGATGCCTCCACTCCATTCCTTAGCATGGGTAGCTAGAATGACTACCATAGGCAAGGTTCCTCATCCACCACCCCTACACCTTATGTGCATCTCGGCCATAGCTCTAAGCGCCACCATTTACAGCATGCCCCCTAGAAGTTCATGTTCTCCTTGATGGAGCCAACTCTACTGCTTGGCCACGTCCTCCACCATTGGATGACACTCCTATGGAGGACCTCCCACTCATTATGTCTTCAGCCACCAACTCACATCCCCCCTCTAGTACCCTTAGCACCCCATTACATGCCACCTCACTAGCACCCTTTGCAGTCATGCCCTAGTTGCCCATGGGTAGGAAGGGTAGGGTTGGCACATCATTGAATGAGAGCTAGATGCTTATGAACGAGAGCAGAGGCCACCTCTCCGTCTACCCTCCTAGACCCATTTCAGACTCTAACTCTCTCACTACATGCACCCCCGGACTCTTACTCTTGGCTGCATTCTTTGGATCCCCTACAAGCTTTCCTACCACGCTTGTCTCATCCCCGTATGTAAACTAGGATCCCTATGCCCCTTTACCATCAAGTGGGCTCCATGTTTTCCATACTTCTACATGCCATCTTGGCAGATAATCAGGAGAGAGATGTCTCTACTTGGACTCTACTAGCTCTCTTCCCCATTGGACTTTGGCTCATGTGTGCTCTTTTTGCCACCAAGAGACCGCCTCTTGGATTCATCAGTTTTAATGGGGCGATTGGTCTACTTTACAAGAGGAGTACACCATCCAAGCTCATACAGCTGCTAGATGGATCATGGAGTCCCAATAGGCTCATGCTCCATAGCATTTGGAGCATCATCTCCTTAGTTCCCTAATGTTAGGCCAGGTAAGGGAGTACTGATGGCAGTCCAATCACTATCACACTCTGGATCAGCACCCTTCTATGTAGATACACTATCAACCTTAGAGGATCTTCATCCATCAACCACATATGACCTTCCTTCCTTTGTCCATGACTTCCATCCAGATTAGGAGCTCTAGCTTATAGATTACTTCTTCACCCAAGCTTTACTCCACTCTCCATGTTTCTCAATAAGTGGTCCTTTAGGTTTACTTATTGAGCACTTATGGGATTGTCTCTCCCCATATATGCCAAACTCATGCTTCTTCCTTCTCTTAACTTGATGCCAATGTATCACCTCAAGTTTAGTGCTATCAGGTACTACTCATTTTTTTGGTGCATCTTATCTCATGGTTCTATCCAAGGAGACTTTAGGTGTTTTCCCCATTACCATTGGAGATGTTTTGTTATGGTTGCTCTCATGCACCAGATGTCTACAATTTTGTCACACTAGTGCAATCCTTTGGGTGGGCCATTATTTTCCATAGCTCTTTACACAACTTTGCATGAGGTAACATCAGCCTTTCCCACAGGCCTTTTTCCATCCCTATCAGATGATACCTACATCTTGGTCCCCATGGAGGATGTAGTTTGGTTAGTGCAGACTTTCACACTTAGCCTAGAGTCACTGGGTTTACAAGTTCAGACTTGTAAATGCAAGATCTGTAGCCCCCACATAATCCTCTCTCCCTTTGACTTCCCACCAAGATTTCAATTCCCATTAGGACGTTTGAGGTTTTTGGGCTCCCCTCTCAAAGAGGAGGAATTTTTTAGCTCCTTTATCTTGGACACTTTGATTTAGGCTACTGCTCATGCTCACCTCCTCCCTCAGTTGGGGAACACACAAGTGGCCTACTCCCTCCTTTTGAGATATTATGTCCCAAGAGCATCCTATTTGGCACGTACATATATTCCCATAGAGGTACTCTTACCACATCTATAGTCCTTTGATAGTACCTTGTGGCATGCCTTCTCCACACTCTTAGGAACATGTATGCTCTCTCAATTATCAAATGATTGGTGTCAATTACAAATAGCCCTTCATGTAGTCATGGGAGGATGTGGTATCATAGGAGGCTATTGCACCAGCAGCTTACCTAGGAGTGTGTGCACTCGTGGCCCCTTGTTGGCAGATAGGTTCTTACATGAGGGTCACCATTTTTTATTGCTACCTATTGTGAGTGTAGAATTAAGCACCTATGATTTCCAAATATCTCTATGATTGGCTCAGGATTGATTGCTGGACCCGGCACTCCCTCCTTTGCAGAATATGTATCTCTAGATTCTAGGAAGTATCATGTGGAGCTCAATGAGCATATGCACACTCACACCCTTTCTACCATCACCACTGCCTTACCTTTTCTTGATAGAACTAGGATACTCTCTTGCACTAGGAAGGGTGCGGGAGTTTAGCTTCATGCCTCTCATTTGATTGAGAACTTTTGATTCATATTAGAGGGGTTCACGACATCCCTTTGTCTTAGGCTAGGCCTACCACATCCATCACTCTTGGGCTTATTGGGCCATCGCCCATGCATTTCTTCATTGGATGTTGAGGCATACATCTCCTAGAATGTGCTATAGGAGGTGAGCCTACTAGGATCTATGATGTCATTAAAGATGAGGTGGCATAGATTCTATGATCTACACATTCACAGGTTCAGCTTGAGCGATGGATGATCCTACCAACTATATCACATTGTGCAGTTGTAGTACCTTTGTCACTTAGATTGCATATTTTTAGAGTGTGGGTCACTACATAGTGCTTTGTTCTTTATGCCATTTGGGCTTTGGCTTTGGTTTCTCCATGCCTTTTTGCCCTCCTTTGTTGGGTCTTGGACTCTTTCTTTCTTTATGCACCTTTTGGTGTGTTTGTACCCTTTTTCTCCTTTTCTTATAGGGTATAATATTGTGCTTGTTTGCCTTTACTAAAAAGAAATTTAAAAAGTTGGATCTAAACCTGCAGGAGACCAGAATTTGGTATGTGCATAATCCTGAGCTTTGTGAGCTGTCGTATTGTTAAGCACTGATGGATCTGTGCGCTGCAATCTTTAGTTACAATCATGCATATGTGCACCACATGCTTTATGTATAATTAACTGTTTATCTTTCGTCACAACAAACTATATGTTATAACAGGAGATTGCAAATTTCAATTTACGGATCTGCTAGTCGGCTTCTCTTCACTTGATCATTCTCATTCACTCAGTCATTGACTCTGGTGCTGGAATTAAGATGTTTCATCTGGTCTTACCACACTGACTTCCTTGTACATACTGTATTTCTATTCAGACTCCCAATGCCCGGCACCCTGTGCTTCACCGGGATGGTTGGAATTGGTGTTATAAAGGGTGGAGTGCAATCTGACACACAATTTGTTAAGCCATTCTAGGTCTATCGTCCCCTTACCAGCATATATACTTGCTACTTACAAGTCCACATGATCCGAACTTGTCTGGTACAAGAGTGAGCTAACACATGGACACATGATGACGAAGAAAGAACTTATTTGCATATATAGTGTTAGATCATAGTGCCATGGTGCCAGCCAAGGAAGTTACACCTGTCTGGAAGTATATCCGTCATCACTTTCATTATGCACAGATTGAGAACTGGTACATTAGGCAAAAGCTATAATGTAATTGTACTGTTTCAAATGGATATCTACAGTTCTATCCTTCCGCTGTGTACCATATCATCCACTTGTCCATGCACTTAGAAGGTAAACGAGTACAAGGAAGGAAAGGGACAATAAAAAGATTCCTCGGTGAACTGTTCAGATTCCTAGGTGGACAGTTCAGACTTCCATAATGGTGAGCTTATATGGTGAACGGCTTAGCCAAGTTACATACTAAATGTATACACTAAATTTAGAAGCATCTTCGACAATTTCCTCCTCGGTTATCCAATACATCATATCTTGTCAATGGTGGATACATATCTTTTATGATTCCGCATGCTGTCTATTAATTCACTTGAATATGTACTTGAATAAATTGTTTTGCTTTCGTTATAACAATGTACCTTTCTCTACTCGTGTACAAAACACAATTTCCGGATCGTCCTCTTTGGTGCAGTCCACTAAATGCAATAATCCTATCTTTCTTCCACCCCGACCATTCTAGGTGCGTCCAGGCCGACTCGCCGCTGGTTGCTGATCTGACTACTTGCTTGCTTCTACTTGCATGGGCAGAACGAGACCTAGGTTAGCAACATGCAGTCTCTTTCTGCCATTCCTGTTCTTCCTAACACCTTACAATCATTTAGTTCGTAGCCGCTAGTTGTTGTCATCGTTTCACGTGCTATTGTTTTCGGAAGTATCATAGTCTGCCCTGGCACTCCTGGAATTAATCCAAACCGGGTATGATGGATACCGCCAATTGCATCTAACTATCTCCACACAGGCAAATTCGTTTAGTTCAAGTATGAATTCAGAAGTGCTAGGAATACTTTTAGGCAGCAGCGATTGGAAGGGAAAGGAGGACTGTCATAGTCTGCCTGATAACATTTATTCGCACGTAAAGGATGTTGAGAACTGCCGTGTGTGGCATGTTGAGAACTAGACAAATTCAATAGAGCATTTTGAGATGCATAACATTCGTTAGTTTTCTGATTGAATACCGTTCTTTCCCCTTTACAGCTCCGCCCCCACGAGCATATACAACCCATTAGTTCTCAACTCCTTTATTTGATTTCGCGAGGTGTCGATGTCAATCGAAACTTCTGCTTTGCTTCTGTTCAACATTGCGCTATTACACAATAGTTCTGTAACTACTTTGATGTCGTTTTGATTGACAGTTACTTTAAAATCACAATGCATGCTCTTTGCTCGAGTTTGTCTACCATGGACGGTCTGGCAACCTCTTGCCATGTGTCTACTAAAGACAGCCAAACGAGAATTAAGTAAAAACTCTTTTGATCCATCTTTGTGTGTTTTCTTTTCTATATGATTCTAGCAAGTAAATCCACGAATTTTATGCTTGATAAAACATCTTATGGGTACACAAGGGTCCTTATCTAGTGGATGGGTGTGACCCAGTAAACTCGACGCGAGGGTGCATCTAAACATCGTATATTAGTCCAAATCAATTTCATTTTCCCCAAAACCTCTTCCTTACTTTGTAAGATTATTACTATATACCATGGAATAATTCCCGGCAGTGGTCCATGGCGTGCGGTCCTTCCCGGTATTCTGTATATGGCGGTGCATTCCGCTGGTAGTATAATCATTTCTGATTTAGACTTCCTTCCTAAACCATAGTTCACCATTGTGCACTTCAATAAAAAGTAGGTGTAGTCCTTCCCGGGTGGTGGTACTTTGCATGCGATCCTTCCCGCCTTTGGTATATAGCTATCCTTTCCTGCATTTTGCGAATAATATAGTCATTTCTAATTGCTTCCTCAAGCGAGAGCTCCCTCGTGGGCACTTTGACGAATAAATATTTTTTAGCTCTATACTTAACTCTCTTGAGCTGTCCTTTCCTGCTTTGCCAAAAACGTAAGCATTTTTTATTTTGAATATCTTCCTCAAGTCAAAGTTCATCGTGGACACTTCCGTGAGGAAGCTTTATACCTTAATTCTCCTATAACAAGACACGGTTTAACCTATCTTAAAGCTTTCGATTTGGATTGGTCAATAGCAGGTGCAGATGTTTAGTTGCAATTGACAGATAAGGACGCAATTGCAGCTCTTTGTGCCGTTTCTCATATCATCTCGGAAAAATATTTACACAATAGGCGATGAACTAGGATGAACGTTAACCAATTAGACCATGATGCGTGGGCCAAAAAATAGACCTTCTATAAGGATGACACGTTGACAATTTGATCAAGTTTAGATAGTGTATATCGATTATTATGCAAGAAATAACGTTTTGAAGTTTTAACTTTGGAATAGTTAATAATCTATTAGATATTTATGTATCACTTATTATGTAAGAAATAATTTAACAGGTTTTGGAATTTCAGATTTGGAATAGTTAATGTTATACGTTAAGGGACATACATATATTTATAATATGTATATTCTCTAAGACTGATATCGTTGACAATCTGATTAATCTTAGGTAATTAGGTATAATATCTATCAATTATTATGCAAGTCATAATCTAACAGGTTTTGAGATTTCAAATCTGGAATGTTTAATAATATTTATATAATAATATTTGGGGAACATACAAATATTTATAATATATATTATAAATTATATAAAATTTTATAAAGTGAATTATACTGCATGTCCGAAAGACACGGAATTGAGACAAAATTATTTTTAAAAGAGCTAAAGCAAGACTAGAAGCAATTAATGCAAACACATCAAAGTAATTACTAAAAATTTTAAATAGTTCAAAATTTATATTAGATGTTACAATAGACATATAAGATATAAGAGTCCATGCGTAGTTCAATTCCTAAAATGTGAAGATCACGTAGCGGGATACTCTGGCTCGCACCAGCTTCAAGTACTCCAAGCCTAGTTTCCGAAGTGTAGAGGAATATATGCAATAACCGAAAGTAATAATTCATTCAAACAGCAGACTTCAGTTATTTGAAGCATCAGGTAAACATGGTGCGTTCTTGATTATTCATGATCAGGTATAAATTCACAGTTTTGGATACATCTTTGCTTTGGTGTTTATCAAAACAAAACAGTAAAGCAACTAGCGAAAGGGAAAATCGCCATGAACTTTATAGGACACGCATGAAAACGAGAGATTTTAGTACATCCGCGAAGATTCTGAATGAACCTGGCGCATATTTTAGGCGCTAGCCAACATTCATGACATAAGAGCTTCCCTCACAACAGGACAATTCCAGTGTTAAACTTAGGTACATTATCAGTTGCTTCGTAAGAGAACATTCGTAGAAAGTATCTCTATTTCAATGTATACTTTTCAGGAGAATTTAGTACCTAGTGTATTACGCCGTGAGAGCTGGAACAGTGTTCACAACCCTAAGCACTAGCCGTTGCAATAGACTTAACCCTCTATAATCTGGTTGAGTGGGATATAATGTTGAAATGTCCGCACTCGAAAGATAAATGGAATTTTAGTGAACAAGGAAGAATTACTTTTGCTCAGGTGAGGGATTAAGACGGATGCTTTGTACATCGAACGGTTGGACGCTAGGTGATATCAAGGATTCTGTGCACGAGAAACAGGACTTCAACCAAACTGGCGACCACATAAGAATGTATTATGAATTGATATTTGACTCCATATCAACACAAATGGGAATCCCCATCAGTGCTCAGATTTCAAAATTTTAGAAGGTAAATTTCGGTCGAGGGGATGTTGACGAGAGCCGCCGATGTGCCCGATTCCAGTTTCAATGCAATACCAAACATCGAAGGCAATTTGAGAACTCCAGAACTAATGTAAGGGTACCTGTCGCTCCCACATTTAGTCGACCACACATCATTTTCCTCAACTACTTGACTTGTAAAACTAAGATGACAAGGTATATGACAATCCGGTCCTGGTTACGGAAACGTTGTTCTAGTTTGTA
The DNA here is from genome assembly GCA_948567375.1 of Lunularia cruciata. NCBI lineage: Eukaryota > Viridiplantae > Streptophyta > Marchantiopsida > Lunulariales > Lunulariaceae > Lunularia > Lunularia cruciata. The sequence continues at coordinate 8,210,145 of OX419756.1, forward strand.
CCCCCGACGGAAAACTAAATAATCCTTTTACACAGAAATTTGTTGAGATATAGACCCTCCATAAATTCTACTGGTTTTAATATACTACACAAAAAGATCCAATGACCACTTACATTTTACACTCACTTATAATTGACAAGGCCTCCTAACTACATATTACTCCCTACGCGTGGTTAACTTGAAGACTCCATGGTCCCCGCGCAGACACAGCCCTGAGCAAATAGTCAATAGTCTCAAAACTCCTCTGCGTAGTGTGGTCCAGACAAGACGATATCCTAGTCTCCGGCTCCAAGAGAGATAATATCGATGGCGGATAGAAGTCGTTTCGAAAAACGTTATGGAAGTTCTATACTATTATCCTTAAACGTTCGCGGCTGCAGATGGCGTATTCATTTCTACTTCGGGCGGCCTTCGTGGCGCAAGCTCCCCGTTCTGGGAACCCTTCTTTGACTTAGAGCCTGCAGTTGACAGGACAACTTCGTGAGAACAGGAAGGGAGAAACAATGCAAATGCTTCGCACGCCCCTTCAAGAACCGCAACTAAACACAATTTGAGGTTCAGGATATTTACCGTCCCCTTCTCCTGAATGACGAGAACGGCTCATACTTGAGAGCCTCTTGCTGTGTTTATTTTTTTGCCTTCTCCAGTTAATTCTGATCCTTCGAGTATTTACGATTGGCTTCTTGGGGACAGGGATGAACTTCACGAGAAATCCCAGCGGCCAACTGTACACAAGGAAACAAATAATTAGCTCTGTACTCTAAGTCCTCGTGATGCAATACAATAAGTTCCAACCACAAACACCACCAACGTAGTAAGTCCCAATAAACTATACTCTCTGCCAACTTACATACTTCGGCTATACTGAGGGATTCAATTCTGATGCTCATCCATCAACGTTGCATTTGGGCCACTCAATCGAGATTCGTAATTCATGAGCCATCGCATTATTCCTCCAATTGTTACTGAAGATCCATCAACCGAAACATTACACACACGGAGGAAACCAACTGCACTCACCTTACAGATCCAATGGCGATGCAAATACCCCACTCTTTGGCAGTGAGAGCTGTAGTTGACGCGAACTTTGTCAAAAACTGGACAATGAGAAATTGGAAAACTATCTCAATAACTATAATACCGATGAAGAGAAAATTTCTGTGCAGTCCCTCGAAGATATTGAACTTCTCCGGTCTTCTGGCATTTACTTCGTTGAAGATCTGTCCAACGCACGGACAATCGTTTTAGCCAGTAACAACAAGAAAACGTAGGTTATCTTCCATTCGCAAAACCCTTGAAGGCCAAAAGTAACCCAATCCACGGACACGCCCTTGCTAGAGATTATTCGTTCCCCACTTCCTAGGGAGTTATGCTGGAAGAAATTCATCAGGGCGTGTCCGTACCTGACAGAATACAAAAGCATTGAAAATTATTGTTTTATTCACTTCATCATTCCTGGTATCCTCGTCATTCGTTTTGCTCACTCCAGTATAATTCAAACCGAGAATTTTTTTGCCAGCAAAATTAAGAGTCAACAGCACGATAATTTGGTAAATTGCCTGCACATTCAACCAAACAAAAAGAAGTTTATTCCATGTCATCCAACCATAAAAGAACATCAGCATACACATGACATTTCTCTCAACTAACGACTATTCATTATATGGACCCCATGATGTATGCCTCCAGTTCTTACACTTTTAATCAGCAGAAATGTGTATAACTGATGCTTGCCCACATCTTGTGGACCACATACGACACAGTTGACAAACTGGTAAGCATCAACGGACACGCTCGAACTTACTTGTCCAAATAGATTTCGCCACATTATATTTGTGATCAAAGGCTCCGTTCGTCCAACAGGAGTTTTCTCCATTAAATCGTCCGTAGGTGCTTCCGTCGCCAAAGCAAGAGCTCCGAGCGTGTCCATGATCAAATTCACCCATAACAACTGTAAAAAAAAAGATGGGAAGTTAGCGACAATTACATTGCAGAGACTGAAATTGCTGCGTCTCTCTAAACCACAAGGAATAGAGTGTATCATGAAAGTAGAATTCTAGGTGTTTTTCCCAGTCATGGAGGTAAACTTTCAACACAGACAAGCCACACAAGACAATTTTCGCAGCATTATATCATAAAAGTCGTGAAAATACCTGAACGGCAGTCAGAGGCACGTCTCCAGATGACACTGCAGTAACAAAGTTAATAACCAAGGCTGTCACATTCACAGTCAGTTGAAACTGTATGAACTTCTGAATATTGGCATACACGGATCTTCCCCATCGAACAACCTGCATAACCGAACAGGTATAAGAAATTTCAGATACCTGAAAGTAAAGTGTAAGTCGAAAACAGAGGAGACTACTTCCTGATACCTCACAAGTACCTACCATCATTGGATACACTGGTCTGCCGATGACGAAGAGAAAGCTTACATGAAACACTAAGAGAAACCTAAACAGCTTACTGAGCTCTGACAATGATCTCAACTGCCTAGTGTGTTTCACCAGAAGAGACTAGCAAAGATTACAAGACAAGACGGGCCTCCGTGAAGCGCAAATGATACACTAGCTCAAACATTATATTATCTCCTTATAGAAGTTAAGTACCTTAACAATCGAAGCGAAGTTATCATCCAAAATGACTATGTCCGAACTTTCTTTCGCGACTTCAGTTCCAGAAATTCCCATAGCAAGTCCAACGTCAGCCTGTCATTCAGCAGAAATATTACAAATAGTTAAGTAACGCAATTTTATAACTTGTCCAATGCATACAGAAGGCTAGCAGCGACTTCACGTTTTCAGACCATTGTTGCTGGAATGGTCCAGAATGCACCCATCTGTTGATTCTTGATTTCAACTAAGATCGCACCTCGTGAAGTGCAGGCGCATCGTTCGTCCCATCTCCAGTGACAGCAACTACTTCACCTCTCTCCTTCAACGACTTGACTAATAGAAGCTTGTCTGAAGGTGAAGATCGTGCCATAACGTCAATTTTGGGCAGATCCCTGTCCATTTGTTCTTTCGTCCACGTGCGGAAATTTCGGCCCTCGACCACAAGACCATCCTTTTTAGAGAGAATGCCACACTCCTGGGCTATGGCTCTAGCAGTAATAACACTGTCTCCTGTGACCATACGCACTTTCACTCCCGCAAGTTGGCATCTAGCGACAGCCTCTTGGACACCGGGTCTGCATGGATCCTTGATACCGATAACACTCAAAAAGATCAACTTGTCATCTGGAATCTGCCATCCCCGAAGTTCTTCCTCCTCTTTAGGAATATGCGATGGATCAAGCGGTTTGTAGGCAAAAGCAATGCACCTTAAACTGGCCGCAGCCATTCCCTCAATATTATCTATAAGTTCCTTCGCCTTTTCGGGTGTTAACACCTTGACGGAACCATCGACGTCAACCCAATGACTAGAAAGTTCCAATAAAATTTCAGCTGCACCCTTCCAGTGGGCTTGAACGTCCCCATTAGCAAGTTTGACAGCGACTCCCGCCCTCTTTTTGATCGAATTGAAGGTTTCGACGTGGACTATAGAAGTCTTGTGTTTGATTTCATCAAAGTCCATACCGATCTTTACTCCCCAAGCCAAAGCAGCAGACTCCGTAGGACTACCAGAAACCTCCACCTCTCCACCATCCTTCGGAACAAAAACGCTTCCGTTACTATTTTGGCAGATACCAGCAAGAAGAGTCTGGTATGTATCGTTCGGAATAGTTTTAACATCTGAATCTTTTTCCATTGTCTTGCCTGCTACCCAAGATTTCACCACGTTCATCTGCATGGCATTCAAGTTTATTTGTTAAACGAAAGCCCAAAAACCTTCAATCGTAAACTTATCTAGCGGGTAGTTCCACCATCCATATTCCACTAGTGACGAGTTCTGCCAAAGCACTGGTTGTTCTTTTATAGAAAGAGCTATGTGACAGCTGACAAGAAGTAACACGTGAGAAAGAAGAGAAGATTCCAGACAAATCTCTATTCATTCATCTGCTATTCACGAGAATTATGGAAACGTTCCTTTTAAATTTGTACCGAAGCAAACGCTTCACCGTCTTAAATTGTTTGCATGTGTTTTAAAATGTTTTTAATGTTTTTAGTACAAGTTTTTAACCGTTCACAAGTGTTGACGTCGAACACATCGCATTGTTGTTGGTGTCTATTTAACTCTGGTGATCTCTTATTGTCATTCATCTATATTGCGACCTGTTGTGGAAATTCATCTGTATTCGAATTCACCATGTCCAAAAAGGAGCGTAAGAGAGCGAACATTTTGGTCATATGTCGAAGAGGAAGAGTTCAAAGCACCATCGTATGGTATAGATGATCAATTACTCCGAAATTGACAGGTTTGATTTTTAGAAATTTACTATCTCCATTAAAACGAAACGCATTTTAAACATGGTTTCGGTCTTGGTTTTTTAAACATTTAAAACGACCTATTTTAATTGAATTTCAAACGAACGTTTCAATAACGAGAACACAAATTTAGACATCACCTTATTAAGTGTGAGAGTCCCAGTTTTGTCACTGCAAATCGTGGTCGCAGAACCCATGGTCTCACAAGCTGCTAAATGGCGGACCTGTCAAGAACAAATCCCTGTTCTGAATATTTCGCATCACAACAGCACCGAATGCCAAATCTAGTCATACATAGCAAGCTTTAAACCTCAACAAGGCCACATGTTTTAACACGTAGTCTGGCATGAAGGGGACAAGCTCAGCTAGAAATTAGCCATCTGATTTATTTCGCAAGACTTCAATAGTCTCAATACACACAAAGTAACGTCCAGGAGATAAAACCCTACAAAAGATTGGTCAGCCATCATCTTCCTCATGGAGTACGCCAATCTGTAAGAAGCAAGCACACAGCCAAAAGGTAAGAGCCAATGTTTTTGTCCGGGGCACTGCTAACAGTGGAATAGGAAAAACAAAGTGAAAAAGCATGGAAGTTAGTTCTAGTACTTACGTTAAAGTCACTGCCAAAGGTAGACCTTCAGGCACAGCCACAACAACGATGGTTACCTGCACCGCTGAAAAAAGATTAGAATCAAATGGTAAGAGAAATGGAAACGGGACAAACAAAAGGAAGTAATTCCACTGTAATTTACCGCAATTGAGAAAATCTCAACGATATGTTTAACAACTCGCGAAAATTTCCGGTCACGTCCTTTAAAATCTGCCACCCAAAACCTATTTAACACAACCAAATAATATATTAGAAGAAATCCATCTTCTATCAATATTTATATATCTGTCTACTGCCTCACAGAACTTGACTTGGTCCTCGGTAAGGAAACAAACTATCTGCCAATTCTTTCAGCTCTTCGTTTCTTCATTATCGAGATACCGAAAAAGCAGATAAATATAATATTCTTCATTCAAATATCTGTTCAACTTCTATTAACAGTCCGTACCGAACGAACAGTATGCAGAAGACCACAACGGCAACTGAGAGACCGATTTGACCGATGAACGTTGCGGCTCCATTTAACCGAACCTGAACAAGAATACAAAGTATGTCGTGTGCGATTTGAGAAAGTTATTAGAATTGAGATCTGCAAGTCCATATTCAACGGCAAAGAACAATACAAAATGAGAAGAAAAAAAGTTTAAACCTGCAAGGGTGTTTCTTCCCCATTGTCTTCAGTCAAAGTTGCCATTACTTGACCCCATTCAGTGTGGGTACCAACGGCTGTAACCTGCACATGATACTAACCAGTTATTACCGCTGCTGAACTTCTTTCCTGTTGGAGATTACTGAGTGATCAGCGGAATAACACGCGGACTAAAATGCGAATGGATACCTATGGAGAGCAACCTAATTAGAAAACACTCTTTGCCATCTAGATATAGAATATACGAGGACAGAAGCCGCTCGAGGATCGGGGGAGCCAGAACTCATTAGATGTATATGAACTGTAGATGAAATGGCAATAAAATGAAAGCAGAACTGACTGAAAAAACATGCGAATAGGAGATGAAATCTTAAATAGCATGTATTAGCAAGCAACGAACATATATAGCTACATGTAGAGAACCTGTGAACCAATGTGTACTCTTTGACATCTAGATATTGTTTGAACTTACCATCATAGTTCCATATCCGTCTACAACTTTACATCCCGACAAAAGGAAAGGATGTTTCGTGTCCTTGTGAACCTGCCACCGTGGAAACGACCACACTTCAGAAAAAAGATCCAGACAAACTCGATAATCGTGAAAGAATCTTTCATAAGTGGTTGTTAACTTTCTTAGTTTCGTCCACTTCGCATACTGCGAACACACTTAAATCGTACAAGGTAGACCCCTCCGCTACAAGCACCCAATTTCAGATACCCCGCCCCAGTTTGTTTTAATAGTGTACCATTTCGCGCTCAACCTCTACTCATGATAAAAATTCGTAACAAGGAGAGAAAATTTTGCCAGGGAAGAACAACATTGGTGTATAAGGGTGGAACGTAGCCTTGTACTTACAGGCAAGCTTTCACCGGTCATGCTTGACTCATCAATTGTGAGGGAATGACCAGTAACCAAGAGTCCATCAGCTGGCACCTGTAGCAGAACGGAACGGCGTTCATGGTAGCTTGGACCTCTTGTCACAACTTAAATATTCATCTTACTGGATACAGAAACAAAATACGTAATGGAATACAGAACCCATCGTAAACTTGTAAACATGTTGTAAGTGAGGCTTCAAACAGAGTGGAACATTACCTGGTCACCGATATTAACAGGGACTATATCACCAACAACGATATCAAATACCGACATCCTAGACCTACGTCCACCTCTGATCACCTGCAGGTGTAGGGTAGATGTTTAAATATGTCAGTAATTGCCAACAAGTACCACATTTATCCGGTAGAAATGCTAACAGAAGAGTCTTTATATCTCGGGTGAAAAGTTGAGCAATTGCGCCACAGTAAACAGACCCAGTTCGTTAAACGTAATGCTAACAACACATCAGGTTCAAACCTTGACAGTCTGGAATAAAGAAATCCTTTTCTTACCTCTATCTGTATATTTTTTTTCACATCGTTCAAGCTCGCAAATTGTAATGATTGTCTATAGTCACTTGTTGCTGAATAACACCCACAAGCATCTCAAAATTTAGTGAAAGCCATAGCCCAGCGGAAGTATAAGCTCTAGAAGAAAAATGATATGCAAATAGAACTGTTTAGACATGGTATTCAGTTTACACTTGAGTAAAAGGACCATCACAGGGTCCGAATGTCTTTACTCACCTGTGACAGCAATAACAAGCAACACTGCTATTGCTATACTTATTCCGTCGTACCAGCCTTCTTTAGGGCCCTGAGATAAAGCAAGAAAAGAAGTTGAGACCTTAGTTCGTCTTAAAACGTGATAAGAAAAAAAAAAACGCGACAAAGGTAACTATTTAAGGCGAACCTATAAAACATCAAATTACTTACGTCAACCCACATTCCCATGCCGAAAGAAACAACCGCACAGACCATCAGAATGATCAAAGTGGTATCATGGCATGCTTCCCACACGAAGACCTGAGATTACCAACCAGAGAGAACGAATCAGTATCACATGCCACTCATAGCACCAGCACATAACTGCAATAGAGTAAGAGCTAAGAAGATGCAAAATACATACAAAAAAGTGTTTTCCTGGCTTGCTTGGAATCTTGTTTGACCCGTACGCTTCTTTCCTCTTTTCAACTCCGGCAGGATCCTCATCGATCCCGTGTTCAAGATCAGTCCTTAAATGCTTAGCAATCGTCTCAATACCCCCTTGCTCGTCAAGCACATCAGTCTGTTGATCTTGCATGAGGTGAACAAGTTGGTCCGTCCCCATCCCAAACCCTTCTGGAGGAGGATCCATTTCATCTGCAAAAAAAATTCCAGAAACGAAATGTGGGCTATGACGATGCCTTTCAACTAAGGACAGTGGGACCAGAGAATCCCGCTTTAAATCTCTTTGTCAAATTTCAGTATGTCAAATTTCAGTAAGTTTTTGGCCCGATCGTCAGCTACTAGAATCTTACTTACAAGCAATACAGTTAAAAGGGACATCCCCTGACATTTTACGAGGATGAGTAACTCTCTTTAAGAATTCTCATCCACAACTTCATGCAATATCAAGTGTCTTGATTTGCAATAGCTCTACCCAAGACACTACTATGATTGGTTGAAATAACCTCATATCCTTAAATTCTTTCAAAATAGCTACCTCTGTAATGAACATATCAAAAGCTTATTTGAGTCACAGCTTATCAAAGATTAAGGACATGTGACTACACGATTTGCAATTTCGCAGGCGTAAATCTGGCCACGTAACACTCACCTTTGTTTGTATACCTCGCCCCGGCTTCTTTAAAACGTTGAACAGCCTGCATTCACGGAAGAAAGACATTACTGACGTGTACGGTAAATGAACTCGAGTTAACTTAGACTTGTAAAGTACAACCTGGACATGGTACACTCACAAAGCGAATAAAAATTATTCATTTGTCCATGGAAGTGTGTGGCGTGAGGATTTCCACACAGTAATTGAAAATACTTAGGAAGGGCCTGTATGATTAACAGTACCCGTAAGGCATGCGTGACTGTCCTAAATCTGCTAACAAGCTCGCCATTCTTGTCCGGGTCACCACTGACAGCTTCCACATTCTTCAGATCTAGCACATATCTGAAACGCCTCGACGCGTTAAGCGCCAACGTAGCTTTCTGCAACCGGTGAATACCACTTGATGAGTAAACATCTCACACAGAAAATATGCAAGAATAATCTATGAAGTTCTCATAGCCCGCCACAATTTCAGCCGTGCAAAGTGAGCATGGACAAATACGACACTGTGCAATTGAAGTTTCTCCGTAAGTCTGGCAATCACTCCATCCCAAAAATTTGTGATTACAGTACTTGATTATGGTGTGCAGAATGGATATACCACTTCGGAAGTGATTCACTAGTAGGAAACCATGCGGCGCCAGAAAAGTTGTCATTATGAGAATTTACTGAAAAACTTTAGTTAGTTTGGGGAATAGCTAAAGAGTAGACGCAACGATATAGTAAGTGGAATAGAAAGAGTAGTGGAGGTGACGGTGTGCACAATCTCCCTGATGTAAGGAGGATAGTGATGTAGCTAAAATACGAGCCCAGTCCTATATCCGCGAGGAACAAATATCAGGAAATTTTAATTTAAATATAAAAAGGCAATTATACATCTGCCTTTTTATATTTGAATGGGCATGACCCACGGTTTGGAAGGGAGCTTAGCAATAAAGAACCTTGAGAAGGTCGATGGAAGAAACACAGAGCACTTGTTTCTCAATGGGGAAAGAAAAAGTAACTCGTTTCAAAGGAGCTGTGGAAAGCAACTGGGGTAGATTTCGTAGTGTGTTCATGGATGTCAACAGTGCAGCAAGAATTCGCAAGAGAAGCCGCTCGGGATGACCGGGGGACTTTCCTTGGCGGCAGAACAATCTGAGAACTCCCTGGAATTAAAAGTCGCTATCAAGAAAGTGGTCACTGTAAGAGATGATTGAAGATTCGGGGGGAGCCCGACAGGGAGTGACTTTGAATACACAACTGTAGAGTAAAGAGCCAGCTCTTAATACCCAATAGCTGCCAGGACGCGATACCATGTACTGAAGCAACGATGGTTGCAATTTAGCCACCAGCAGCCAATAGGGCCGTTGAGAGACTCGAAGTATGAGTAATTCCATGGAGATATCCGTACAACACTTTGACACGAAAGAAGCACGTCGCTTCCAGTGCGTAGAAATCGCTCTCCACGCTCAGGAGGAGGTAAACCATGTTTAACACAGGGGATAAGAAGCCTCTCTCCAGGCCGACTTACCCTCCATTTTTTGAGCATCTCGAGCGAAGGCTTAGGGGGAATGTGGAAAACGTCATCTTCCTCATCATCTTCCTCATTCATTCCCCCGTCGTGGTTTTCCGCAGCGGCCGCTCTAAGGGGTGAGCGTATCGTCGACGATCTGTTCATTGTGCCGCAAGTGTAAGTTAATGGACCACTCCTGTAATAATATCCTGCACAGCAACGTTATATGGTACCTCCGATTCCCACCTATTTCACCGCTTGTATGCTGAGTAAAACTGTAAAAAGATGTCCAGCGCACAACTCTTGAGTATCAAATTCAAAGAGTCCCCCAAATTGTCAAGCTACCCCTAGCCTTTGGAATAAACAAGGCTATGAGCTGTGAGGTTCCGAGAGGCTTGTGTGGTGAAGACGCGAGGCCAAGAAAGTCAAACAATGTAAGCATTGAACAAAGAGGGACCAATGCGGGAAGTTTCTCAGTATCTCGTTCGACGCTTTCTACCGTCTCCTGTCTGAGGCACAGACTCGAGAGCTCCCGAGACTATTTGAGCTAGCAGTGTGTGTAGTGTAGTATTGCACTCTTCGCACTGCGACTGATGATTGCCGCTCTGCTTCGTTCTCCGGATTCTTCCTGGTCGGGCTTAAAAGCTTCAGAGCAATTCCTGTACACTTGTCGTAACCACCAATCAAGTAATGGCGAATACAAACGAAGCGCTGCTTCACCAACGAAGCACTGCGCTGTATTTTCTCATCGTGCTTCTCACTTCTTGTTATCCTTGCAAGTTATTCTCGCCTTACGTCCGCTCTTCACCAGCACCATATGTGGAACAGCAGCAATCTCTTACTGATCCTCGACCACTTCCTGTGAGTTACCTCCGTCTTTCGGGTTGTCCTTCCAGGCTCCTTCCGGCTCCCTCCCGCTAAGCCAATCCCATCACTAATTTCCCTTTCTTTCGTAGAAAGTGACAGCGCTCCTTACACTTGATCTTCAAATTAGGCCGGATAAACCAGCTTAACCCCTGTCTTGGCGTGTCTCCCGGGAGCAACAACTTTGCCCATGGCAAACCTGCAATTTAGGCGTATTCCTTGGAGCAACTAAACAACAGGTGAATTTCCCCTCTCTGCTGACCACCACATACACAACAACCCTTTCCACCACCAGAGACTTGTAGGTTTTTAGTTCCTGAACCATCCAGTCATTTTTCAACACCTGCTGTGCTCCCTGACGTATTAGCAGGAATAAATCGACCCCTACGTGGAAAGTTCTAGCAAATCCCACCTCCCACCCGTTCGAGTGTTCTTTCTCAACGTTATACGGAAGAAGGAAGCGTTATTTACTTTCAACTTCAAAAAAGATGTATCGACAAGTCTGGATTATACTCAAGTAAATAAGAGTAGCAGTTTAATGTTAGGATATTCGGATGTTTGGTTACATGTACCTTTTCATAAGTAGAATATGGTTCCCTAGGCACTGGACCAGTTCTGGTTGCCCTTAAAACCCTTCCGTCCTTTCTGTTATTTTGCTTGACCTTCATCATATCTATCAATCTACTGAATTTGTAGCTTCATCCAGCCCTCAGAGGATATCAACCTTTTGCAATTGTTGTGTACATAAAACTTCTTCTCCGAGCTTCTTAGTTTTTCTTAGTACTCCACGCTAAGGATCTTCCTATTCATTTATCTAATTCTTCTTTTTCTCACTCCATTATATTTCGTAGGAAGTTGTTCATTTCAGTGGAGAATTGAGACGAACCTACAGTGAGAAAAGTCACTCTCAGCTGTTGGCCAAATGTCGGCTTCAATTCAGAAGCTACACGATCACTACGTGATGTACGAAAATTGTTCATGAAACTTTATCTGTAAGCCTGAAATTCTGACACGTGGCGGGTTCCGCCATCTCTGCAGATGTGATCACTAAGTGGTCGCCACAAGAATACCACAGCAAAAGATAAACAACCGCAGCTGTGCGGTTCTTGTTTCCGGTAACTTAACCTAATTTGCAGTTAGCGAGGTCGGCGAGTTTGGCGGCACCGTCTACAGACTCGTCTCTGTCTCCAGGAACAGCTAGTCCAGCCTAGTTTAGGTTTCCCTTTCCCAACGGTTGGTAATTTGAATTGTGCAAGGAATATTCGAGGACTCCCGTTCGATATCTGCTTGCAGTAGGGGGTTCTGAATTAGAAATCGACCGATTCTATGAGCGGTGGACCTTGCGGGTTAAATCTTTTTTCGACAATTCATTAAATTTATTTGTAAGGAAACGAAATGTTTTTGTAAAAAGCACTTAGAGTGCTATATATATAACCTGAAAGAAGGAGTAAGGAATACAAGGCACCAACAAATGCAAAAGGAAAGAAGAGCACAAAGATAAACTATACCAAAAACAAACATCAATAGGGGCCAAGGGGAAAGAAAAGAAAACAAATAACAAACACCAATGAAACAAAGGAGAGGAGATCTACTCGTGTACGGTGTGGTAAAGGTACTCCAATGGTATGTTTGGTAAGTGGGGCGGGATACGGCTGGACCCTAGCCGTGTGTGCTCGGTTTACCTATTGTAGCCACTCGTCAATGAAGCTCACCTACGCATGTTACCTAGTGATCGATATGCACGATTAGGAATAGAATATGAGCATGGTGGGAAAGACTGCTTGTACTCCTCTCCTCTACAAAGAACTACGGGCTATATCTTTGAAGAGACCGTCAAAATGATGATATATGCACCAAAAATCTCAGTCAGTATAGGGACAAAGGTATATGAGTATAGCTTGGGCTATATCTTTGAGGAGACCGTCAAAATGATGATATATGCACCAAAAATCTCAGTCACTATAGGGACAAAGGTATATGAGTATAGCTTGGGTGCATAGTGGTACTCCTTGCCCCTAGAAGTAATGGTCATTGTTGCTTCCCCTATATGCTTACAAGTGTCAAGCACTCAATCTGTAACCAATTGTAATACCAATAGCTAGACACATGATCTAGAGATGAAATTTGGTTTGGTAACATTCGGGAGGATGTTATACACGATGGACTAAGTAGATCAGATAGAGATCTCATCAAAAGAGTACTTTTACTAATAGGCTAGAAACGGAAACATGCTTGAAGACTTTAGAATCAATAACTAGACATATGATCTAGAGGTGAAACTTGGGGTGGTGACATCCGGAAGGATGTTACACATGATGGAGAATGTGGATTAGACAGAGGTAAAAGAGCACTTCTACTAAGATGGCAAAAGTCAAAATGGCCTAAAAACTTTATATTTTTATTTTTAGAGGCCTAAACAGATGAATTAGGCCTCAAAAAATTTTAAAATACCCACCCCCTCCCAAAAGGATTCATCTCATCGAGAGCTTTCCAATGGTACCTTACCTATATGATTTTGAGCTTCTTACAAGAAGATTCTCTAAAGATTCTCTTTGGTCAAACCCATTTGACTAGCTAGATAGCACAAGGACTGACATGTCACCCATCCAAACAACTAATCCAAGGATGGAGCTTGTTGACAAGTCACAAATCCATGTATCTGATCCAAGGGTGGAGCTTCCTTTGAGTGGATCCTCTTTGCTATATAATAAAGAGAAGGTGCTCCTTTGGGGCATCAAAGGATTGAGTGTGAAATCTTTGTTTTCTTTCTTAAAGAGATCTCTTGTCCTTGGAGTATTACACCAATCACCACCACCACATCATGTAAGGTGAGACAACCATCCACAAAAGTAATTATATCCACTCGCACCCAATGGATAGGTATTTTTGGTAGATTCAACCATCATCAATCTAAACCTAGGCCCATGTAGCTGGTACAATTTGAGTGATTATATTACAAAGTGCATCATGGACCCTAGTGGACTCCCAACCTAATACATCATAGAAAGTGCATCCCCTTGCATGTCATAAAGTGAACCACATACACATTGGAGTCATATTGACAATCTTATAAGAGTTGGATGTGGGAGACACAACCTCAATCAAAGACTTGTGAAAAACTCCTCAAAAGAAGTGAATAGGAAGCAGTCAACCAAGGATGAAGTCTAGAGCCTCTCCCACCCATGCGCAAGAGAGGATCTTAGCTCTCTCATGTAGACGCACATCAGTGAGGATGTTAGTAAGTGTGTGAGAGTGCATACGCTCATTGAGATCCGCTTGGAACTTCTTAGAATCTAGGGAGACAAAGTCAATAAACTCAAGGAATGACATGCATGTAGAGCTTGGCAATAAGTCACAAGTCAATCAAAGATGTGCATAGAAGGCATAAGTGCTTGAATTCACTATCGTCATAGGTCCCACTAGAAAAGGATGAATCAATCTAAAAGGATTAAGAACCAATCCGCTAAATGAGGAACCACTAGAGCCCATGCCCCAATATATATGGTTGGTGTGGTGGGCCCTTGCTTAATGAGACTATGGTTAGACTATATCTTGCCTACACCACTTATCTGATAGTTGTGTAATCTTGCATAGCCCTAACAAAGTGGAGAAAGTATGGCGGGTGATATTATTAAACATTCACAAATGTAGCAAAAATACCTCTATAGGGAGGATTTTGTGCTAAATACAAGGCCATAGGAAAGTAACATTGACTAAAAATGGCTACAAGGTTCCAATTCAAACATTTTTGAGTGGAATTAGTGAGTGTGTTAGAGAGGTCATAAAAGGAGGACTAGATAATAATAGAGTACAAATTGTTGGAGCGATAACTATACAAAAGGTGTCATTTTTATAAAGAAATCATGCAAACCAAATGGTCAGAGTGAAAAATTTGAAACTGCCATGCATAAGCGTAGGATAAACCCAAGACAAAAATAAAGAACAAACATTTGAAATTCTTCCTTGCTCTAGGATGGATGGGTGAATTTGTTCAAATTTTAAACCATTTGATGTGTACTCCTTAAGCAAAATGAGAGTCACATGAATCAAGGTTGAAATTGATTGCCTTGTTGAAATCAACATCCGCAGCCAAACCCAAATACAAGCTCGTTGAGTGCCAAACAAAAGTCAAGAGTGACTTTTGAAAAATTGCAAACTCATGAAATTGAAATAATGTGGATCTTCAATTCTAGATGCCAATGCCATTTATATGCCATGGAATTCTATTTCCCTACTCATTTGTTTCCTCCTTCCATTTCTCTTTCTATGAACATTATTTTTATTTCCTTTGGATCACCAAGCTTCCAATAACTTATAAAAATGATATCGTTGGTATCTAATGTGAATGCAGGTGATGAAGATAAGTTCCGTATGGTTTCTCATCATTATATGAAAATATTATATTATTTTGAAGATTTAGAGCATTTCAATCATATCCACTATGGTAATTGTAGAAAAACAGTTTTAAAAAAGAACACTCCTTTTAGTTACATGGTGCTATACAAGAGAAAATTCAGTCCTTGATGACAAGAGATAAATTGTACAAAAAATGTGCATAGTATATAAATTCCTACAAGAAATGTAAGAATAACATCATGACATAAGGAGAAGGCTCATCAACAAAGAATAAGTAAAATACCAACAAATACTAAATAAATATGGATGGAAAATGAAATATGACAAATAAATAATTATATCTTCACTTTGACCAAACTGATATCTATTTATTTGGATAGAATAATGATATTCGTACAACTTTAAGGAAATGTATCGGGGTTTCAAAATTAAGATCCATTGATTACAAGGACAGAGTAGCATTATCCATTAAAAGTTTATAGGTATGAAAACCACTAAGGGGTTTTTAATTCTTAAGACTATAAGCTAATTTATTTGGTGAATTATTTGACAAATTCTGATTGAATGTGTGCATGTCGAGGTAAGAAGAAGGTTAATGATATCACAAGAGAATTAGAAAATGTCTTAACCGATATCCTAATACAGTTACGAATTATCTATCACCCATAAATCACCTATAAACTTTTATCAATCATGATGTTAATTTTGCATAAAGACTTTATGAGTACAAAAGCTCTACCCTTACATTCTATTTAAATTTCTATGGATAAATATTAATCTAATATGGAAACCCCCATTGTGTACAAGAGAGCGATGCGAAGAATCTTAATTTTCTAACCTATAGCCGGAGGTAACCACATGAATTATATGCCCGTTGCGTCCCTTCCTGCACCGGCCGGGAAAAGGGAATGAACAAGGTTATTTTAGCGATCCAATCAAGTTGGATGTTTAACCCCACAATAGGGGGTTTTCAATGCAAAATATATGGATGTTTATGGAAATATTTACCATGCATAACCTTTTTATAGATACCAATCCAAAAAAGTAAAAATTTGAATAAATAAGAATTTTATAAACCTTTTTATGGTTACCAATAAAAAATAAAAGACTTGAGTTACTGTACCCATAAAATTTTAACAAGCGAAATAATTTTTAATAGGAAAAATTTAAATCGAACCTTTTCTTTCCGATTCTATGGGTTCCAGAGTCCCATCAAATTATTACGGGTCACGAGAAAGTGACCGCTAATGTTTATATGGCGTAACCACTCTCAACGACCTCAAACTACTCCGGCCACTGCGGTTTAGATCGTGGAGAAAGTAGACCTACCGTCGCTGCAACCACCGATATAGACAAGCGATAAAGACAGCCTAAGCCGGTGAAGAAATACAGATAAAACTCATGTGAATGCTCCACACATGCAAGACGAGACAGCAAAGGCACCATGAGATATTTGTTTAATATTAATATTTTTGTTTAGGGATCCGGTCGAGAGACATCTTTCCGTAAATCAATGGATATTTTTAGCTTGTAATCTGTTAAGGTGTTTTGTTGTCAGATTTTATAAAAGAGCTACAAGAATAAGTTTACTCCCTTACAATTTCATAAGATAAGTGTTGTAGCAGTCACAGGCTTTAGAAATGAACAAGAATATAAATTAAATTTTAGAAACTTTTAAGAAATCAGGAAAGGATAATCAATAGAAAAGCTATATACGAAGATCAGATGGGTCTTCCATCCTTCTTGGATTCTATGTGATCGCCTCTTTGGTTTTTTTTGTTATACACTATGTAACCTTTTATGCAATTATCCATAAAGAAATAATAGAGTAAATCCCATGTATCATATCCGGCAAAACGACCGGAAAGATATTAATTTCGAATTTGAACTTTGTTGGAATTAGGTATTCTTGTAAGGTTCCTGTTAATTTTTAATGGATCGCATAAACCAGATCAGGTGTGTTCATGAACATGCCATAAAATTTTAGGGTTGCGATTATCTCTTCACTAGGTCAAAATTTTGGCCAACTTTCGGTAATTTGAATACTACAAAACAGCTGTTCCTATCAAATCTCTGCCAATAACTTTTGGTAATTAGGTACTTGGGAAACATCCATAACTTTATGTCTTGTGCAGCCTTGTATAATTATTCTACAAGATAGTGGTAAAAATCTATACAAATATATCAGCGGTGTTTATAATATTCTTATAAATATCAGTTTCGAATTATGGTTATTCAGGATTGATTAATACTGATTAGACAGTCAGGTGGTTCATCAATACGAGTCCTGCTATATAACCTCCAGCCATGACTATACTCTACATGACTTGGATTGCATGCCATAGTTAACCTGTTCACTGCGCGAAGAGCGACAGTAAGACGACAATTATCTGTTTCCACATCTGGAATCCAAGTTAGGGTCTTTTGTCGTATACGTGCTTGACAAATTATTTTAAATTATATTTGCACTGGTACCCTAGAGATTTAGGGTTTAGGGTAGACTAAAGATATTTATGGGTGAAGAATAAAAAGGTTGAAGATCACCTCCACCGGTGGCACGTAGCTTTTTACAGTTATGCATCTTCACCCCGAAAAAGGTTACCATAATTTTCAATAGATACCCGTAAAATGAAAATTCAAATCCCCTACTAAGCTATGGTGCTATTCTCGATTCCAATATCTAGTCGTTTGCTTAACGACAAAACGTTTTGTGGTTCTAAGCAAAACCAGAATAAGTAAACAGAAAGAATAAGTCGCTTTTGGGTATTTGTCAGTAGTATAAAGTCGAACCTCTTTTCGGTATAAAGTTGAACATCCTTGTACTGCTTTTTGGGAGAAGTCTAACCATCCTTCGGCTTTTCTATGCGGTCGCTTTTCTCCTTTTTGGCTAGGTTTTACAAATGGCTCCAGCCTTATCAGACGTCGTTTCTTGACTTCCATCTTAACAATAGAAGATATATTAATAGAGTTGGACTTAATATGATAAGTCGGGTCAGTTGTGTTTTCTGTCCTACTTAGATGAAAGATAAAAAATACTTCTCGTGGTATTAAGTAGAAATGGATAAGGACTAAAGGGAACATCGGTAAGAAACATATTTCAACTGATAAGTGGTTGTCAAAGAAATTCAGAAAAAATCCTATATGGAGATATTGTATCAATCCTAAATTTTTTAAGATTTCTAATATAAAAGAGTTTCAGGAAATGGCCCGAGTTTTTCTGGGACTTTTTGGCAGCCCGCTTATCATGTGAAGTGTAACATTTGTATCAAAAAGAGAAGAAATAATATTGAAAGAAACTTAGACAAAATGTTATTGAAAAACTCTATTAAAACAAATAAATACTATACGACCATACTTATCTGTAACTTGAAGAAATCAGCATGATCAAATTTCAAAGAACTAACTTTGCAAAAATATTATAGATTTTATAGTTGCCGGTTAGTTTTTATTTTATTTTTATTTTCTCTTTAGCATTGAGCTTTGCCGTTCCCGTATTCTCTTACTTTTCCCTTCAGGGTCACTTCCTTTTCCTTTACGGTATCCCATTTGGCTCCGATTTCCCAATGCTTTAGGAAAGGACAACACTTTCTCAGCTTTTCATAAATAATGACACCTTTGACATCATTTCCGTTGAAGATATTAAGAACGGTTAACCTCCAGCTGGAGTTAACCACCCAGAAGAACGAGGTACCATCTGGATTTAAATATGCGCCAAGTCTAGCTACGCTGCAACAATGCGATAATCTTTCTCGGTAGATATTTTTGATACCCTATCATTCCATGGACGGAAACAACAAAATAAATATTTCGGGCCACTTGCATCAGCAAGGGGGAATATATCCATGACTCCAAAAGGTTTTTCTCTATGAGAAAGGAAAATAGTGAAAAATATAGTTAAAAGAGACAAAAATGAAAAGCAGCCCTATCAATAAAACCGGGAGCCAAGTAAGTACATGAATGAAGGAATAATAAGATCTGCATAAGGAAACGAGAAGAAAAAATGAATTATTAAAAGAATCCACACATATATTCCTCGATTTCGATTTCGATATGCTTACCGAGGTGTATTATAAATTTTTGGGAATGCGGTACTCTATGTTTCGGACTTCTTCTTTGTACACTAGGTCTTATAATCCAGACACGATGGCTGGTCCTCCGAAGCTTGACTGCTACGTGTCAGTCTGGCGCTCAACTACCGCGCATGAAGAAGATCTTGCCAACAAATTCCCGACACGAGAAGTACCAACACCCACTACTGAGTACTACGATACGCTTCTTTCCACGTTGCGCTTTGACTAGATGGAGAGTCCAGTAATTGCGACAACACTACAGTTAGCCTGGGCAGAGGTTCCACTCTGTAAACGTTATGGCTTCAACGTTATGTGTATTAGGATAACATTTGGTGAGGTAGGACTAGCTCTGTTCACGCTAATCCACATGCGTGCGGGATCGTGGAGCCACTGGAAGCCTGACGCGTTCCATATAGACTGTCACCTGCCTTATAAACTTTATGCTCTGTATATATCTTACGAGGAAATACTCTAAAAGCGCCTTCTGGGATGAGTCATATCAATTCTGTACACTCCATTCCGTAAGTGCACTATGCTGCTATGCAGCAATAAGGGAGCCACACGTAAAATTTGTGTAGCGACAGAGGAAGAAAGGTCGTAATGGCCACATATTAGTGTTCATTTGTGAACAAAACCTTCCTTAGCTTTGCATGCGCTGCATTACGAGAACAAATCATATGGAAAAAGACAACCACCTATGAGGATGAGTCATAGTAATGCATCGGGGAACCTTAGAGTTTTTGTAGTGTGACACAACGGAGAAACTTGATTTTCAGATAACTAACTAAAGTGAATAGTTGATTTTGTTTAATTTTTGATTTTAATTCCATTTACATCTAGATTGAAGGCTATGAAAATTTAAATAAAAATTATGAAAATCTTTTAAGTTTTTTAAGATCTAGAATGATGGGTCAAGAATTTTCAATTAAATCTTTCAATTTTAAATCTTTCATGCTTTAGTTTGAAAATTATTGAGCTATGAATTGAAACTTTTGAGAGTTATACTTTGTAGGGTTTGGAGAGATAACATTTATTCATGTGAGTCATAAAGTGAGGATTTGTGGTTTTGCAAGTATGGAGCCATAGCAAGACCATACAAAAAGAAAAGGACTGAAATCTATTAGTAGTATGTTAAGACTACATGCTATAAAAGACATGGTCATGGTCTAGATACCCTAGATTTCACTCAATTATGAAGATGTAAGAAATTGGATCAAGTGTGCCAGTTTAGTAAAGTAGCATGAGCAAGACACCCTTTGTGTATGGCTAGTCTCACTAATGAGACTAGCTCTTCCCTATGCTTACTACATCCTATGGCAAGAGACGGAGTATCATTAGAGATTTTAGATTATATCATCTTGAGCAACATTTACGTCTTGATAGGTCACTTTTTGCACAAGAGTTGTGCATTGATTCATGCCTCTCTTGAGGAAGTTTGTTGTAGATGGTATATGAGCATCTAAGAGATTGGTTTCAAGCATATGATCCTTCTAGTGGTTATTGAGCTAGTGGTTATTTTATATGGTTGCAACAATACCGAGTGGAGATATTCCTACATTAGTCAATTGGGTGTTAGATTCTAGTTGACTTCTTGCAATGGAGAAGGACATAGGAGGCATTAGATCAATTGCTATTGGGGAGATCCTTTTGTGTTTGGTTAGCCATACCATTCTCCTTCAATAACATTCTCACTTCCGACAACACCTCAATCCACATCAATTTGGAATAGCTACACTTGGAGATTGTAAGACTATATCTATTAGCATTACTGCGCTCTTTGAATATACATCTTGAGTGGGTCATTCTTTAAGTGGATGTGGAGAATGCTTAACATCTCATGCATCCATCTTCAAAGAGCTTAAGGAGTTCATGGATCCTTGGTGAGTTTTATTCTTTTTGTGCGGTCTTTTTATGGTGCTCGTACTTCCCTTTACTACTAGCATGGTTTTTCATATGTGGGAGTCACCATCTTGGAGTTAGTTGCTGGTATACAATAGGGAGATCCTTTAAGGGACCTTTATTTGCCATGGCTCACTTTAGAGCTCTCTTATTTACTCCTTTGGCCATGCCAGGTTCTGTATTTCTTTCCTTGGTAGACAATACACACATCATGGGCCCCGTAGATAAAATTAGATAAGCCTTTGACCACTTGACTACTGAGCTTCATCTTGGAAGCATGAGAGTCAAGGTGTCAAAGTGTAGAGCATGGTCTCCTGTAAGTATCCCTCCACACCTTAAGCTTCCAAAGAGTGCATCATATCTACATATGGACTATGTATTCTTGGAGTGCCAATAGGACCCAAAGACTGTCACATGCTTATCAGACATAGCCCTTGTAGATGATATTCTCCAATTGGATGACTTTCCTCAACTAGGAGATCTGTATGTGACATTTGGTATACTCTCCTCTAGTTATGCACGTTGACCGACTGGCTTTCTTTGCACAATTTCCTCTCCTTTGACCTTCCTATCATGTTTGTGAGCTCACAAATGTCTTGCCATAACAAACACTATATCCTTGATAGCATTATGGTTGCTATGTTCTACCCTCCAAAAGGACACAATATCATCTGGACCACTACTACATCTAGTGTAGAATTACACTTACAAGTGAATAATGAATATGTAAGATAGGTGGACCAAACCTAGGTGGAACCTTACCACTATAGAGAGGGTAATTTGTATCAGTAAGAATGCCCTAATATACAATCGATCAAGGATCCAAGAACCTACACCCTTGTTGGAGCAAGAGCAAAGATGTGCATTAGTAGCCCGAAGAATGGACAAGTCAACTAAGAGAGAATCTAACACATACTAACATTGTCGCTCCATCAAGGAACACTACAAGCCTCTAGTCCAATCAATAGGTAAAGAAACAAAGGATAGAAGGTGACCTAATGCACATGGAGATAGACCATAGCTCATTTGCTACAATAGCATATGGAGAGAAAAGATCCTTCCTCCATCTCTATCACATATGTCTCCAAGATTGGCCTATCAACAACCACAAAATGGGCATAAAGTAGGGATGCCAAGAGAGCACAACTACCCAAAAATGCTATACGTGTTGTCTCACACTATAGATAATAGACTTACCCCACCGCACAATATTGATAGAAATGTATGTCTATGTGCCTAATCCATTATCGCACACTCAAATATCCTTGGTCCAAGGATATCACCAAAGACTCATAAAGGCTTGTAGTCTTCCTTGATGTAGCAACAATGTTAGCATGTGTTAGATCCTCTCTTAGTTGACTTGTCCATTCTTTGGGCTACTAAAGCACATCTTTGCTCTTGCTCCGACAAGGGTGTAGGTTCTTGGATCCTTGCTTGACTGTGTATTAGATGTAAAAGATCAAAACCAAGGAGAGAAATAGGAGAATGGAAACTCACATTGGGACACTTGAATGAGGGAAAACTCCAAATGCCTAGCATGAGCTTTGGCTTTGGTATTTATAGGTAGCATACAAGGCCTTTGAGAAGCTCCTCAAGAAGCTTCCTCAAGCCACTTTCTTAGGGTGCAAGCCAAGTTAACTAGGAAGTTTCTCAAGAAGCTTCCTTCTAGAAGCCATCTACTTGGCGTGCAAGCTAAGCTAGTTGTAAGCTTCTAGAAGCTACTTACTTGAGGTGCAAGCTAAGCTAGCCGGGAAGCTTCCCAAGAAGCTTCTTAGATACTTCCGGAATATTCTAGGCTACTTTGTCTTATGTGCTACTTAGTAAGCCTGACTAAATTCGTCGCTAAACTCCATATTGTTACATATTCCCCCGCCGCGAGTTGGTGACGTCCTCGTTGCCAATGAAGCTTCAAATTCTTGGATGGCCGTCTGTGGATTCTGGAGGTGAGAAATAGGTTCCCAAGTGGCATCATGAAGGGGATAACCTTTCCAAAGGACCTTGTACTCCGTATGTTGGCAACGGCCTTGTTGAATATGGCGACGTGCAAGGTTACGATCAACTTTATACTTCTCATGATCATTGATATGGACAGGAAGAGGGGGAAGTTGGACTTGAGAGGAAAAGGAAGAGGTTTTAAGAACAAAGGGTTTCAACTTGGAAACATGAAAGACAACATCGATATGCATGTGACAAGGCAAGGCAAGTCTATATCAAAGGGTCCTATCCAATTAGGAGCAAGTTTATGAACTTAGGTATCAAGTGGGAGAAGGAGGTTACTTTTAATACCAAGGGTTAGCCATATGATATAGATGTGAAATTCGGTTTGGTAACATCTAGAATGATGTTATACATGATGGTCAAAATAGATCGGATAGAAGTATCACCAAAAGAGTACTTCTACTAATAGTGTAGAAACCGAAATAGACTTGAGAACCTTAGAACCAATAGCTAGACATATGATTTAAAGGTGAGAATTGGTTTGGTAACATCTGGAAGGATGTTACACATGATGGACTAAACAGATCAGAAAGAGGTATCACCAAAAGGAGACTTCTACTAATAGAGTAGGAACCAAAATAAGCCTGAAATCTTTGAAGGCAATTTCGGAGGCCTAAATGGATGAATTAGGCCTCGAAAATGTGCAGATTCCCCCCTACAGAGGAAAGGCTAGCCTTCCCTCCCCACCTGGTTTTTCTAGTCGAGAGCTTTCCAATGGTACCTTACTCATGTGATTCTGAGATTCCTACAAGAAGATTTCCTAAAAGATTCCCCCCGGTCAAAGCTCGTTTGACCAACCAGATAGGACCTAGACCAGACAGGTCACCCATCCAAGTAAGTAATCCAAGGGTGGAGCTCGCTGACATGTCACTTATCTGTGTCCCTAATCCTATGGTGGAGCTTCCTTGGAGGAGATCCTCTTGTCTATATAATAAAGAGAAGGTGCTCCCTTGGGGCATCGAATGTTTGAGTGTGCAATCTGTGTTTTCTCTCTTCTCTTGTCCTCGGAGTATTACATTACTAGAGGATAACATGACTTTATCACCAACTTCAAAGGTGAGATCACAATGATGGTGGTCCACATATTGTTTTTGGTGATTCTGAGCAACAAGGAGGTGAGACTTGGCTTGTTAGAAAGATTGGGATATAGTGGTCAAGAATGTGGAAGTATGAGGAACTTGAGATGGAGGGGGAGCAAGAAGAGAATTTGGAACAAGCGGATCTTGGCCAAAATTGAGAAAGAAAGGAGAGAATTTGGTGCTTGCCTGTTTGGAATTGTTGAAGGAAAATTCTATAGCGGCAAGACATTCATCCCAATTGGTATGGTGGACATTGACAAAGGCACGCAACATATCCTCCAATGTATGATTTGCACATTCGGTTTGTCCATCAGTTTGATGATGATAGGCCGTGGACAAAGCAAACTTGGCGCCAAGTATCTAAAAGAGTACTTGCAAAAACTTCCCGATAAATCAAGGATCATGGTCGGAGATGAGTACACATTGCATCCCATGATGCTTGAAAGACATTTGTCAAAGTAGATTTGCGCTAAGGTTGGAGCATCCACGGTATCACAAGTTTGTGCCAAGTGGATTTTCTTACTAAGCTTATCCACAAACACCACAATGGCAGTGTGTCCTTGTTTTGTCTTTGGCAAGGATGTGATGAGATCCAAGCTCACATGCTCCCAAAAAGCTGATGGAATGGCAAGCGGTTGAAGGAGTCCACTCGGCTTCTGGTTGCTGGCTTTGTTATGTTGGCATCTCTCACACAATTAGACAAATTCTCAAACATTTCGTGTCATGTTGGGCCACCACCATTGACGTTGGAGGGTACCCAAGGTCTTGTCCACACCCATGTGACCAGCGATGGGTAAATCATGGGCTTCTTGAAGGCACACAAGTCGAAGATCACCTTTGGCTGGAACATGGATCCGGTCCGCATGGAATAGAAGGCCTTCCTTGAAGGAGAAGGTGTTGTTCTCCTTGTCACCTGTTGTTAGACGACCATGTACCATTTGGAAGAAGGGATTTTGTTGTAGAGCTAACCAAAACTCATTATGGATTTTGAGGTCAATTAACACTATCGTAATTGCTGTCGCAATGAGAGGAAGAGACTTCAAATCAAGTCATTGTGATAGAGCATCAGGGATGACATGGAACCGACCTGGTTTGTACTCAAGTTTGATGTCAAACAGTTGGAGTTGCTCTTCTCATCGATGATATCGACTCTTCATGTGCTCCAAGTGTAAGGTCTGCAACAATGGCTTGTGATCAGTTCGCATGATCACTTGTTTCCCCAAGAGATAATGTCTCCATACCTTGGTGGCATATACCATTGCAAGTTGTTCCCGATCTTGAGTAGAGTAATTTCTTTTAGTTGTATTTAGTCGGCAAGACACAAAGGCAATGGGATGTAGTCCATCTGGGAATTCTTGATGCAACACAGCTCCAATTGCAAAGTTAGAAGCATCAAAATCAACCACACAAGGTAGTTGAGGATCATATGGTTAAAGAATGGGTCTTGAAGACACCATATGTTTCAATTTCTGGAATGATTCTTCATGCTTGGTGTTCTACTAGAAGCTTGAGTTCTTTCCCAAGAGGTCAGTCAATGGTGTAGCCACATGAGGATAATAGTTGATGAACCGCCGGAAAAAACTGGCCAATCCATTGAATGCACTTACTTTTGCAGCATCCTTTGGAGTAGACCAATCAGTAATGGCCTTGATCTTCTCTTCTTCCATCTTGATCCCCTCTCAGGAGATCTTATGACCCAAGAAGGTAACCTCCTTTTGCCAAAATGCACACTTTGACTTCTTGTAGTAAAATTTCCATTATCGTAGTCATCTTAGGACGTCTCGCACATGATTCATGTGTTCTGCCTCTGTCTTGCTATAGATTAAGATATCATCCAAGAACACCACCACTGACCATCCCAATAGTCCATCCAACACCCGATGCATCTGATCCATGAAGACTGTTGGAGCACTAGTGAGTCTGCAAGGTAAAACTCTCCATTCAAAATGCCCATACCTTGTGCAAAAGGTAGTCTTTTGCACATTCTCTCTATCAATCGGAATTTGCTAATAGCCGTTATGAAGATCCAACTTGGAAAATTAACGTGCTCCACTTAGTTGATCAAGCAAGTCATCAATTCAAGGCAAGAGATATGCATTCTTCACGGTTTGCTTATTGAGCCCACAATAAATCAATAGAGAAATGAAGTCATCCATCCTTCTTTGGAACAAATAGTACCGGTGCTCCCCAAGGAGAGGTACTATGTCGTATGAAGTCCTTCTCCAACAACTATGTAAGTGTTGTTTGCAACTCCTCCAACTCTTTTGGTGAGAGCCAATAGATTGGTCTACTCACTGGACTACTCCCTGGCAATAACTCGGTCTTGAAGGGCATACATCGATTGGAGGGTAATCCCTTTGGCAGATCATCCGGAAACACGTCCGCAAACTCCTTAACTATCAGATCAACCATTACTTGATGAGGCTCTTGGTCCTCCATAGATTGGTCTTGTGCAATCGGCTTGATCCACACCGCAAATACAGACTTATCTTCCTCTAAAGCTTGCTCTATGGCTGCTTTACTAACAAACTTCCCTTCTAGGGACTCATCTCTCTTCCAAGCCTACTCCATGGTTGCCTTCTTGGCTAACTTCCCATCTTGGGACTCCACTTCCTTCAAGGTTTGCTCTATGGCTTCTCGACAAACTTCCCATCTTGGGACTGACTATTCTTAAGTGTCTTACTCAGAGGTGCCAGACAACCTAATCGGAAATTCCTACCTTGGCGTTGTACTTGAATTAGGTGTCGGGTCCAATCAAATTGAACCTTATGATGTTCAAGCCAAGGTAGACCCAGAATGATATCATAGTGTAGAGGTGCCACTACAAACCTCATACACTCCAAATACTCCTTCCCAATCTTGAAGGTAACAAGATGCAAGGTGCGGAATGCAGGACCCTTTCTACCATCCGCCATCATCAAACTACTTCCAATCACTAGCTTGATATGAATTCCTTTGCTACTTGCATAGACATGCAATTCTCTAACCTTCCAAAATCAACCAAAATCCTACAACCCCGATTATATATCATACCTTGCAAGTGAAGCAAACTTGCATAGGTCGAGCCTTCAATCCCATTGGAAGTAATCAAGCTCCTAATAGGTGGTTTGAATTCTCCTACTTGGATTCCTGGTTTCCCTGATCATTCCCTTCCACAACCTCCACTTGGGCAACTTGTCGAGGTCGTCCATTCTTGAATGGACATTCAGCAATGCGATGTCCCTATTGGTGACAATAAAAACAATCACCATTTTGTTGCAATTTCTCCCTTTTTGCCATGCCAAGTGGTCTTTGTTGAATTGCATCAATCTCCATTGGTGCTGGCTCCTCCACTTGTGTGTAGTGTATTGGTAGGCTTTGTGGAGGTCAAGGTCGAGACCAAGTTGTTGCCGCCAAGGAATCAAAACGTTTGGCCAACCGCATGGCTTCCTCCAAGTGTTGTAGCTCTTGCATGGTTACCTCTAATTTGGTTCTTGCCTTCAAGCACCTCATGAATTGATCCAAAGCTTCACCTTCCAATATATCTAGAATTTGCATGATGGTGTTTTGGAACTACGTGATGTAACATCTTACAGAGCCAATCTGTTTCAACTCGGCAAACTTATCCCGTACAGCTCGCGTGGTATTTATAGCTTAGAACCAACTAATTATTACACTCTTGAATTCTGCCCATGTCAAGATTGGTGTAACCATTTGTTGTTTGGCTCGCTCCACTCGGAATCTCCACCATAGCTTTGCTACTCCATCCAATTGGCTAGAAGCCAAGAGAATCTGTTTTTGCTCGTCTTGTAGATTGGTAGCTTTAAAATAACATTCACAATCAAACACAAAATTCTCCACTACACTTGGGAGATTCATGCCTTCAAATATCTTGGTTTTAGGGAATTTGATCTGATCTTCTCCTTCTCAATTTGGTACTCTCGCCACCTGCTCTTGTCGTCGAAGATCTCGTTCATCCAACAATCGAGTAAGGTGCTCGATTTGTTGTTGCATAACAAGGATAACATCAGGTATTGCCGCCATGGTTGCTCCTCTATCACACCACTTCCAATCTATCTAATTTATTAACACATAGAAACAACACGTCCACCGTTTTCCATAAGTTACAACCGGAAGCACCAAGGGTTCCTTAGATATGGTGATCATATGCATAAAATCTTGTCCAAAGTGCGAGGTGATGAACTGTGTGAAATGATGCTTGGGTAGTATTTGGACGCAAAAATCCCAATGGTTTGGTGGAAGTGGATTTGGTGGTCCATAAATTCCATCCATCCTATTCTTGCTCTAATACCAATGTAAAAGACCAAATCCGAGGAGAGAAATAGGAGAATGGAAACTCACATTGGGACACTTGAATAAGGGAAAACTCCGAATGCCTAGCATGAGCTTTGGCTTTGGTATTTATATGTAGCATACAAGCCTATTGAGAAGCTTCTCAAGAAGCTTCCTCAAGCCGCTTTCTTAGGGTGCAAGCCACGTTAACTAAGAAGTTTCTCAAAAAGCTTCCTTTTAGAAGCCGCCTACTTGGCATGCAAGCTAAGCTAGTTGAAAGCTTCTAGAAGCTTCCTTCTAGAAGCTATTTACTTGAGGTGCAAGCTAAGCTAGCCGAGAAGCTTCCCAAGAAGCTTCCTAGATACTTCCGGAATATTCTAGGCTACTTTGTCTTATGTGCTACTTAGTAAGCCCGACTAACTTCATTGCTAAACTCCATATTGTTACATTAGGACATTATGACTTGTACAAATTACCTTCTCTATAGTGATAAGATTCCACCTAGGTTTGGTCCACCTATCTTACATCTTCATTATTTACTTGTGAATGTGATTCTAGATGCAATAGTGGTCCATATGATACGGTGTCCTTTTGGAGGGTAGAACATAACTACCAATAATGCTATTAAAGATATATTGTTTGCTATGGTGAGAGAGAGAGAGAGTACCTTGCTTGGAGGGAGCATTCATATGCTTTGCAAATGACATGGGTTAAGGTAGACTTAAACTTGGTTTGAGATGATTAGGTGACGGTAGTGGATGTTGTGGTTATAGATCTTTATGTGTGATGCAATTTTGGAAGGAGTGATTATAATCCCTTTGGATATGCGGCAAGCAAAGAGGCAATAAACAAGGTCTCCAAGTATAGGAGTATGCAAAAAAGTCATCTTTTTGTTCCCCTAACATTGAAATTATATGGAGTCATGGATAAGACGTTTGACATATTTGTCAAGGAGTGGATGAGAGCATACCATATGAGACGCCATGGGGTACCATTTTCATTTTCATACTTCATATCATATGTTCTGACAACGTGTATCCATGGCTCTATAGAGAGCATTGGTTGGTGCAATCATAAGGGAGTAATAACACTAGGTGATACTTTTGCTCTAGTAGTTTGTATATTTTATGATTGCGTAGCTCCGATGTCTTAAGTGCAATATTTTTGATTCTTATACTACTGAAACATAACCCCGTTTTATCTCTTTTGTCTCACCTTTCTATCACTTGATGGAGTCTTCCCATCCTTTCTTTTTACATTATCGCTTTTTTCTCTATACAAATTGGTTTTAGTATGATCATCATAACGTGCACATAGAATAAAAAGTAAAAAGAAAAAAGAAAGAAAGGGAAAAATATTAAAAACGGAAAAAAGAGAAAAACAAAAAAAAAATTCTCTCACTATAAAAAAGGAAAAGTAAAACAATTGAAACACGAAAGGAAAAAGAAAAAAAAAGAAAAAAATTGCAAAAAACATAAATTTTTTTTCTTCCATCCGCAATTTCCTTAGAACTTTCTTCTCGACGAAGACACTACCTCCCATTGCTACCGACATACGAAACTATATTATCACAAACCCTCAACTAAGGTCGAGTTGACACCGACCGACTCTCTCTACCGAAGTCCACGCCATTACGTCGCCACTCTAGATGAAAAATCAAGAGCGACGTTTCCACTTTAGTGTAAGTTTATTTACGTCGTAGCCCATAATATAGCATTCAATTTGCCGTCTTTTCTACAGCCGCAGTTGCAACAGTCAATGATTCCGTACCGCCGCTGTGATGCATTTGTCGGTCGCTTTAACCGACAAGCTACCAATCAATCAGCTGCCTAGATTTCGGAATCACATGTCTACGAGATGTACGTGGAATTGTCGAATTCTGCGTTCTGTCAAATTTCAAATAGCAGCCTGATATTCATGTACAGAAGATTTTGAACAACGTGTACAACTTGAGAGACCCGATTGATCGAGGAAACATACAGTAGCTAGAACTAGAGGAAGCGTCACGCGGGAACCTCCAGCAAAGGCTGCGGGTGTGCCAATGATGTAACGTTCGTATAAGTGACCAGTGGGACACGACACTATCATAGTGGCAGAGGAGATGGCATAGGCAAGAAAACTGTAATAAGTGGAAAATCACCATTAGCAAATCGTCCTATGCGTGGGGGGTGGCTGTGACAGTTTCTTCGAAAATGCATCTCATGTTCTAGGAATGTGCTGGTGAAATCCAGCAAGAAAGGTGATAGAACCATCGGAGAAATGTCTTACAGTACCTTAGCTTGAGATCGTGTTCAGTGGCACCGACGGAAAGGGAGCTATGATAAGGCGTTGTTCAACGGTTGACGATCTTCACGTCTCTTTGGGTTCACGATTCGTGCAAGTGAGAATTTTTTGCTTGATGTGCTGCGGAGAATGATCTCTTTGAGATCTCGAGAGGGTACTGCGGGCTTCCAATTGATAGGGTGCTTGTAGTCAACTCAGGCAGTGCTTTCATGTGTCCTTGTAGTCAACTGGCTCAGATATATGAAGCTGTGTTGTTTGAGCAATTACTCACTGCACATGTGGATTCTTTGTTGACTTCAGGAATTCCTGTCGATCGGTGATTGAGATGCACGCCTGGTTGTGCTTACCAAGTCTCTCGGGAATGACGATCATCTCAGACGTAGCCTTTATTGCCGAGGTACTGGTCCGTGTTCTAGCTGAGCGATCGCTGGTTGAGGAAGTGACCAACCTCTAGCTGTCTTCATGAGCCGCCGACTATTTTTCTGCAATGTCATCTGACACAACCAGGGCTGCGCTCTTTGGGAGCTTATACATCTCCTCAGTTTCTTAGCAATTTCGTCAGCCTCTTTACTTCAGATCCCAGTTTTCCACACTTGAGAATATCAGACTCAGAAGTACCGAACACAATTTCATCTCGTCAACGTCAAAGTCCTGTCTCACTCTGCTCGATGACTTCATGTTGCAAAATAGGCAGTTTTCTTTACGTTGAAGAGTTGATTTCTTGAACTGGGAACCAGCTCTAGCGTGGAGGATTGTTACAAGTTTGAGGTTCGATTGTAGAGCGTCTCCTGTCATAGAGCTTGAGGATTAGAATGTCAAACCCCGAAAGAATTTTTATCGTAAATGATCAATTCTAATGGAAGAGTAGTCGTCTTCCACTCGGTTTGGTATAAATATAATTCATGAGCAGTCGGTTTCAATGCAGCGTGTCAAATGCAAGTCATATGACATGAAATAAAGGGGCGACCGTATAACTTTATACTCGATCGGATACGATCTTTAAAAAGAAGTCTACGTCATGATCTTCACATATTGGTATACAACGTCTTCTTAACTGCAAGTAGATTGACCTGTCATCAATATTCATACATCATCTTTAGATCTGAAAGAATTTTAAACATACATCCAGTTATCATTCTGCGATTGAGTCGTCGTACTCGGACCGAGTCCACTGATCCAAATTCTCTGAAACATATAATAGCGTAACAACATCATCTCCTCTGACAAGCTTCCTCAGAACAGAGATCCCAGTATTTGGTTTCAGAAGCACTCGGTAACGTACGGGGACAAGTCATAACTAGTACGAAATGGGACGACTCAGTTGTCAAATCTTGCTCGGCTCCGCACATGTTCCATAACCCGGATGCCAGTCCGACTTTTGATAGCGTTGAGTGTAAAAGACTACAGTACAGCAAGACATATGTCGATGATGTCGTTCAGAATAAATTCTCCGATGAGTGGAAGGTTCATCCAGACAGGGAAACTTGAAGGATGTGTTCAGTAATGAAAATTGCGACCAAAAAGTTCCCAGCACTAAGTTTTCACACCACCGCACAGAATACTTAAAATGGTTCGACAAAGAATTCCGTCTACAATGGACAACAACAACTACAGTATTCAGTTTGCCTAAGCAAAGTTGTCCTGGCTAACATGACAGGATCCAAATTATAGTCTGCTGTCTGCACGAGTTGTACTGTGTACGCATAACTCTTGCGCACGGTTTTAGTTTCTTGACTTTGTGGAGTCAAGAAACTAACTAGTTTAACTAGTTAAACTAACTAGTCTGGAAGTTTCTTGACTTCGAGGTTTCTCTAAAATCCCTACCCCAATTTACCCCCTTCTGTTTATACTTGTACGGCTTGACCCCATACTTCTTGTTTTTCTCCGCGGTCGTCCTTTTCACTTCGAGGTTGAATATGCGAAAATACATGCAAGCGATCATGTGCTTCATGATTACAATTTCTCGGTACTGTTTCTGTGATAATCAGTGACAGTCACTGCTGTCAAATTCGAATTCTAATTTAATCTGCACACGTAAGCAATGTTTTGAGTTGACTGAGTGACTGATGAGTGTGATAAAGCGAAATTATTGAGCGATCCATTGATGAAGTTACAAGTTCATCCCTCATCGTTGTAAACTGTTTGCGTCTCAATCAGTGAATTGGGACGAAGTGCTGAAAGCTAAGATCCACACATCTGTACCGTGAAGCCCTTATTGAGCTGGTGGGTATCTTTTTCAGTAGCGCTCCTCTGAGCTTTGCATTTTGTTCGACAGGCATACTGCAGCAGTTATGGCAACAGTCAAACATTTGACGACTGTAAAGACTGGTCCAAGTTGTTTCTAGTGAAGACGGGACGGTTTATCGTCCAGGAATCCAATCTTCGAACAAAACCAATTTCAATTGCATTCCAACCAGGGTCGGAATTCACGTAACTTGGGTGTTGTTGAGAACAATTTTGGACGAAGTATTATATAACTTCCCAAAAGCTGGGAAAAAGGAGACCGCGTAGAAAACACGAAGGAGGGAAAGACCCCGTCAAGCCGTACAAGGGGGAGATTAAAGTGGTAAAACGGGGCTAAACCCCAAGAGTATCGGGATGAGAAGTCTGCGCTACTACACCGAAAGGCAAGAATGAAGCAATGTACGCGATGACAGCGTGGAAGCAGAGTAGAAGATTACATGAGGACATTATCGTAATCTTCGCCTCTCCTCAAACTCTAGCAGATACATTTCCTTCCTTCTACTTCAGGGTTGGCTCTACCCGAAGAGGAAAGAGAATGAACACTGGATAGTTCCAGTGACGGTCAGAGAACCGAAAGTGGAGAAAGAGAAAAGAAAGGTCAGAGAGCTTTATGTGGCTCAGTACATTGCGAATAAACGAAATGCATGACAAGAAGGATACCTGTACATCACTACGTTATATAGCTGGATCGCTTCTAAAATAAAGGAGACAAACAGCTGCAAGAACAGCGGAGCTATAGTAGTATTTCAGATGAAAGCTACAAAAGGCAAGGTTTTATTTAAAAAACGTGACATTCTCAGCATGGAGGATTGCTATTGTGAGCTTATTATTCTGCCCTCCCCATGACAATCATTACAGTTACGGACAACTCCATGTCGCGTTTACTTGATATGAAGATCGATAATCTAGACCAAGATATTTCGGAGTGTGTACACAAGACTCGCATGGTATCTCCAAGAACCATGAAATGGACATGGTTTCATGGAGATCTTGCAATAAAACCGGAGTGGAATAAGCAAGATCCATATGGAAAATCCAAGATCCTTTTAAGCAAATTGGCAAATTACGCGCGGATGTTTGCTGCAAAGACTGAGGTTTTACAAGACACAAACACAGTAATATTATGTTGTGAACATGGAGCTAATAGACATGTCACTATTCTCGAGAGATTAGAAAACTACCTGTTTCAGATCTTCACTTTTAATTGTAGCGGAACTGTCAGATTTAATCAGACTGGAGTCAATCACTTGCTGATTTCACAAATCTATCTTGTCCTGCTTGATGGGGTCTTCCCATCCTTCGTGTTCTCTACGCGGTCGCCTTTCCTTATCCTGCTTTGAATCTCGAAGATAGATAGCATTCCCAGAGGTGGAAGCACAATCATCAACATACTTAATTCACGGAGAGCATCTTAGCCTCCTGTCCAAGAGCGATTTGGAGCTGGCAACATGGACGCTTTATGGAGAAATTCGTTGGGAATCAAATGTGCGTGCTCTTTGTACGGAAGCCACTACAGCTGCACAGCAACTTCAGAAGTTCAGATTTTGCGTATTTGTTGAGGAGCAGAGCGCACGGGATCCGAGGAGTCAGGAGATTCATAGAGCAAATAGAATGTTCGTCTGGTGAGGACTAAATATTATGTTCGTGTCCTGTATGCCTTCAGGCTCTGCGCTTCCTTGGGGTTGCATTGAGTGGTTGCCGCGGTACACCATGAGCTTAGATCCACAGTACGATTAAGGATCTTCAGGGTGAATATTATGTGCTTGACGAGAAAGGATGAGGAAGACGAGGGACAAAGCTGCAGCCTCGTCTTCAGCCCCTTCACAACACTCCTAAGCGCCAAAGATTTCTACTACATTATTGTATTTTCCAGACAGAAGCTTGGCGCCTCAGGTGAATCTTCTCGAGACCAGTGAGATGTGCATCCTAAATTTGTACATTGCAAGTTGACTATCAGCGTTTTGGGGCCCCTCGAGTCCTTGTTTTCATTTCATTTGGAAAATTTCGAGGAATATTGTACATGCCGGAAGCATATCCTGTGGTAGATCCGCATCCCAAGACAGTTATAGAGTGCCATTAAAACCTCCTTAGGTTTACGACTTCAAAGTGCATTGATGCCATTTTCGATAAACTTGATCTCTGTTTGATAATATAGTACGTGTACATGGTCTCAGCGGACAACCATGTTCTATGTACCGTTTCCCATTAATGTACAAGTACAAAAGATTGACAACTGTAGATGAAAGAAGCAGACATTTTGACATACTATGGATATACACAGCACATATTGGAATGACCCATACCTCATTCGATGAGGCAAAGTAGGTTCAATGACCATTCTCTCGCGCCGTTTCAGATTCTGAAGAAGATTACTCCATGCCCCTGTAGAATGTCTTTCAGAGTTCTTAGGTCTCCTTGCCTAATCTGCATACCCAAAAGTTTTTCTTTGGATCGGGTTGCCTCTTCAGGCATAAATTTTGTCTTCTTTTAGATTCAGAGATTTCCTTTCTCTCGGGGGCTCGATATATGCCATGATCAAGACACCGAATCTCCAAATCCACTTCTCATTCTCATGATAGGTCGTCTTCGAATCATATTCTTGACATCTAACACTGTCAAACTGCCTGTAGCTTAGCCCACTTGATTGTCCGGGAATTGCCATGCAGTTACGTTTCGTCCTATATAATCTGGCCATGGCGAGTTCCTTGCCTCCATTTTCGTGTAGTGTCAGTCTGGACTTTCTTGTATGTGTAAATGTTTATGTTCACCTTCCCAGTTCCTTCCTGGTTTCGAAAAGACAGATTTCGTGTTCTGAATCCAAATATACAAATACTGTGACAAAAACACAAATTAAACGTAGGGGGGGACAGAGAAAGATTCAAACTCGAAGATGTGCCAAGTACACTCGCCATCGAATGACAGACATCCAACTTGGATCCAGGAGCCTTTTCTTAAAAACAGGATAGAAAATGTGCGATCTTGGGTTGCGCACATGCTCATTCACTGATTGCTCCTTTGATGTGGAAAATCCAGATCATTTGGCATCTCTGACTTTTCGGAACGCTCTTATGCTCAACATGGAAGTTGCCACGAACGCGCTCGCGTCCCATGCAGATGGCATCGGTTTCCATTGAGATTATTGGACTTGATTCCGCTCAATTTCTGACGTAACCGTTCTACCTCAGAAGGCACCCGGAGCGATTCCGTCCTGTTGCACTATAGTCTTCTCTCTATAGCACTTATCTTTCTCTTAGATACGCGAACTATGTAATTCTCTATGTCTGAGTCTGTGCACCAGTTTTTGGGGTGGACTAGCTGATCGCAGTCTAATATTCTGATACACTTGTGCCTGACTCTCAATGGGTCTCCAGCACTAGGAATGCAACGTTCGCTCGTACTTCGTTTCTCTCTAGGCTTTGGCAGGTTCCACCACCTCGTTCCCGCAGCTTTGGTCTTCCATAAAGCTATCCACATGCAACAAGAATCTCTTTTCTCAGTACTGTAGTCAGACTTGCAACAATCAATTTAATCAACCATGAGCTCGTGGGTCGACCGTTGGACAGAGACTCCCATAAGTCAGCAGAATACAGAATA
This sequence comes from Lunularia cruciata, assembly GCA_948567375.1. NCBI lineage: Eukaryota > Viridiplantae > Streptophyta > Marchantiopsida > Lunulariales > Lunulariaceae > Lunularia > Lunularia cruciata. The sequence goes on from OX419756.1 coordinate 8,246,629, forward strand.
TGTCCTGTTAAAATTTCCTGGACCGTGGGCTTAGGACAATTCTCCACTCCTCTCCTTCCACTTTTGAAAACTTGGTAGTGGAGCAGTTCATTACGCAAGAGCATTGACCATATTATATTCCCATATTGTCAACATATATAAGTGCTTCTCATTGTATCGAAACATGAAATTGACTGAAAAGCCTCAACACTCGCATAATATGGGTCATACGAGAGGTACACAGTGAACTCCACTCAAATTACGACTTTCTGGATACAACGTTAACTCAACTGCAGTATAAAGGCTGCTCCCACGTGATTCCCTCGTGCTTCTAGATAAGGGTGACATTCCCAACGTGGTATGTATCCTAATCGTTGTAAGAAATCTTTTCCTTGCTGGTGATTGGATGATGGAGACGCTATTGCGGAAACAATAAAGCCTGACTTATTAACACAGGACATTGTATATCGGTGTCATCAAATATCAATCAAAGATCAATCATCACTCAGTCATCATTCCAATTTGCCTTTGGAATGATTAGCAACTGTGAAGTTTCGTGGTAGCATGCTTATGATACATGACTTAAGTCTTCGTGATCGGAAATCTAGTGATAGAGTTCGAAAAGTGAAAGATTGGAAAGCCAATTCGAAGTTCTCTAAAAGATCAGTTTGAAGCACTTTCAAGCTGCGAATGTTTCAGCGCTTGCGCTCGTACTTAGCTTTTCTCCATATGGAAGATCCCATGCACGCTCGAAAAGGTCAGGTCTTAGGTTACATGTCAACATGTCACACGGAAGACCAAATCAACCGTAAAGGGTCAAGAATGCATATTCTGCACCGGGGACTAAAATTTGGACCAAAAGCGCATTTATCAAAAGTGCAGACGATGAAAGCATTGGTTTGAAGTGGACTATAATTGGATCTCAAGTTGATTTGAGTACGATTTGAAGTTCAAATCATCTCATGGTCCCTGTGAAGTCGACAATCTAATCCATGCACTGTAGAAACCATATCTGGTTGAGGTTGCCCATAAGATGATCAGGTAATAATCATGTGCCTTAAAGATCACGTCTCTCTTATTTTGTTCGTCCAGAATGAATGTGGGGCGTTGCTGGTACTCATACGATGGACAATTCGAAGGTCATTAAAGGTCATAGTTCTGTTTTGGCAAGTAACATCTACTTCAAAGTTTTTAACTGTTAGTGTAAACATGAATATGATAAGTTTGGATCTGGTTACTACCTAGAGCAAAACATTATTCAATTCTCGCAGTCTTGTCATTGAGGACTTTCTCAAGAGCACCGTTGGCATCATGAGTCCAGAAGCACCATAGAAGTTATAGGTCGACCTTCATCGACACCATCGTTAAAAGCCTTAGCGCTGAAGTATACACACTTACCATGACTAAACAGACCTTATACTTAAGTCTCATAGATTAGTGAGGCGATATAAGGGAAGTTCTGACAAAAGCAACTTAAATACTTTCGGCTTTGACTTTCAGGACCCAATTGTCAGAAATTTCCTCGGTAGCCCTTTTCAACTCCTACATGTCTCGTCCTTTGCAATCACACTATTTTGAGTCTATTTTCCGCTGTTCCCGGTTCCAACGAATATTCTCCTTGATGGGTGAAAGCCAAATCTCGTCTCCTTAGAGCATCCTCGTACACTGATTTCCTTTCCAACCTCAACAGTAAGGATTCTAGAACACATGGAAACCAGGTCAACACGAAACAGAACGAAACCCTGAACGAAACAGAAATGATTATATTCTAAAGAGATCATCCTGAACCTATCAAGGTAGAGAGATTCTACTGGATGTGCTGCTTCGCACTATCCAACGTTTTAAAATATACGTAATTGGGCAAGTCTGATACTTAAAATACGATTAAACTACTAATTATAGGAGTAATTCCCGCAAAAGGATGCACTCAGACGTACAAAAAATGTACACAGACGTACAGACCCAATACATGTGACGCAGCAGCAAGTAATCAAGGACGAAATTTGGCAGATTCTGAAGTGTTGATTGGACCAGATTACTTGTTCAGTCAAGAAATCCTTTTCCGTACGATACTATCTTGACCAATTCCACCTCGTAGTTTCCCTGTTTCTTCGCCTGGAGACGTCATTTTAGGCAACATTCGCTCGAGTCCATAGCCAATGCTCAACAGAAAGGAAAGGCTCTCATTACATATTGACCAGGTGCAGCGACTCTATAACGATAACATGGATTGCTTTGTTGACTGCTAAAAGTTCATGAAATCCCTCCAAGCTGCAGTCTAGACTAGCTAGAGCTTGAGCTTGAGCTGGTAAATCCTTGTCAAAAGTTTCAGGCTCCAAAGCTCTCTTAGCTCCCTCTTACAGACAGGATAGTTTGGGTACATCGTCCTGTCATTAAAGAGTACAGTTGGAAGGCAAAGAATTAGCAGACAAACAAGAATTGGTTGAATGAGTTTCAAAGTTGTCAGGACCACCTAATTCTTATCACATCAACGGTATACGCTAACATGCTCCAAAAGAAATCGAGTCCACAACAATTAGTGACGCTAAGCTATGCCCCCACTATGTAACTGTCCTCCACCGAAGGATGATCCAAACCCACAAAGACTAATCGATGACAGCGTAGAACCGACGCAAGATTCTAAATTTGTAGTGTTTCTCTATGACTATACAACCTCTCGGTGGGAAACTACGATACACGTGACGCTGTTTGACCTGTAACAAATTGGTAATACATCAAATCAGGTAATTTACACTCAATACAAGGACGAAGTACTTTCACACAACAAATCGACTCTCTCCTTAGAAAGACCCATGTTCTAGTTATCAGTGAACCTTACGCAACCAGTAAGCACTTTGTAGATTCTATACGTAGAGTAGAGGTCCAACTTAATGGAATGTCAACACGGTTAAATAGATGATGAAAAGCAAACCGCGATGGGTCAACATCATCCAAGTGCAAATAACAGTAGGTCTAACAAGATCAATTTCTAAACGTATTAGAGAAACAGTATGCAGAAGCCACTAGAAGAACGTGGGATCCACACCGACGATATATTTATAACCACGTATAAGAATTCTCAAATACATATATAGATGAATAGATGAAGACATGTTCCGATACGACGTTAATGCCTGACTGGACATACAGGTCACAAATTGTAACAGACAGCTAAACAACGGCTGGACTTCACACATAAAAGAGGAAGCAACAGAAAACAATCCATAACATGCGGATCTAGCAACTATGTCTCTACTCAAAATTGTCCTACCCATTGGCTGCAGCAAAGAAACTTCGAAGGAAAGGCAAATGCACACAATCTGGTAAGAAACCAAAGAGATACAGACGCTGGTACATCCGGCCGACCATTAAAAACTTTTGCCAAGGAAAGGCACTCAAAAGTACCCAGTATCTGTAATGACATCTTGCAGTTGGAATATAAATGACGCCCCAAAAAACCGTTGATTTACCATAGATCAACTGTAAAGTAAGGCTTTTGTTGGCACTAAAAGATCCTCTGGATCAGGTGACGAGATATGTGGACTCGGCACGTGGACCAGGAAAATCAGAAGAACCGTCGAAACGAGATTTGGAAGTGCAGTAAGTAATTAGCTTGGTAACGACCAGTCGGTTGCGGCCTAATGGAAACAGTGAGTACAGTTGTTACGTAAGAAACCATGAGAGCTCTATTGGACTGTTGTCAACATAGTAATCGGATTACATATCTGTAAGTTTTTAGACTACAATATAGGAGTCCAAAGCCCAGCTGCGTGATGGAGATCGGGAGATTGGGCCAGGGCTGATGTGATAAGGACGCAAGTGAGCGAAAGAAGGAACACCCCCACTAGTGCATACCTACATGAGAAATAAAGTAGAGGGTCCCGTCCTCAAACTACTGTGAAGGTGGTGCAGTTGTCGAGATTACGGTTATAGTACACCGTCCGTGACAAGGTAAACAAACCGAGTAGAGAGTTCAGCGCAAATATGGTGCGTGGTCAGTAGGCATTAAGAATGGACTGGGCAGCATTGAGATCGAACCCTAGATTTTATGTTCTATTGACACAGATGACCTGTCGCGGTTACACCGACAAACTAAGATAAGACAATGCGACAAGACATTGAATTAGTGGTGTCTGGTGATAAAGAGTACATAAAGAGACTTTGTGGTCATCATGCTTCGGACTAACGATCCTGAACAACCACATCGCATGATGCTGATAAAAACCACGACTTAGGAGCACTCAAGTAACCAAACAGACAAAAATGTAGAAAGCAATAAAACTTCAGTTGATGCAGTTGGAAGAAAATAGCAAACTGTCAAAAAGGACCACACACATGTGCCAAACATATTTAGATTTGGGGTTATTGATCTTTCCTGTGCTATGTGCTATATGGTGAGGATGTTGATCATCTTTTTTCGTCTCGATGAGAGAAACACCACGAAATTCCATATATTGTCACATCAGTCGCTGAGATGTGGCCCCAGACTGATCACAAGAAATAAAGATGTAAGGCGGGCACCGATATAAGCACGATAATATCTATATATATGAGCCATAAGGAATAGAAGCAGTTCGAAGAACTGGGGATCCAGAACGCACAAAATAGGGAACCGAGAACGTGCCTAAGGAATGGAAGTATGACGTAATGCAAACAGATATACTGGAGAAATGGGAGCATATGTATTCTGTAAAGAAATACAGAACACGTTGTAAACAGGCCAGTTCCATACCCACGTCTGACTGGACTGATTCTGACCTGACATTTGATAGTAAAACAGTAAAGATCGTCATAACTGTCAGTTCCATAGGGAAGTCAGCTGGCGTATGTCTCAGTTACATATTACATAGTGTGATGTTTGTGATGCATAGGTACCTGGAGCACAGAGTGCGTAGGAGCAAATGTAACCTTGAGAAAAACGAATGACGTAGTCACAGTACCATATTGTTAGTGCATAGGACATCAACCGCACAATCTCAGGACCAACTAAAGAGACGCCACCGCAGCGAGTGTATGAAGACTGGGACTTACCTCTGCATGCTCTATGTCAGCATGAGCCCGTTAACGCTACAAAGGAAGAAGCAGTCTTTTCACAGTAAGTCTGCACGATAAACACCCACGACAGGTATCTAATTCACTCATTTAAAGGCAGACAGACGATGGCATCACCGATGAAAACGTCACATTATACAGTTAGACAATATTTTAACTTTGGAATCTTAATCAAGCAGAAAATATCGATAAGTCGTATTGCGGTTCTGTTGAAGTTTACACTTCTGTAATTCTATCAGCATTGAAACACCAGATCAATTCTTATCTTTCATGATTTATATGTTGCGTCGCGAAACGGGTGGGGAACTTCTTAAACTACAGATGAAGTAGAAGATGAAGAATAGAACATACTTCCAGCTCCAGATTAAGGATGAGGACAAAGGGTCTATGTGTATTTGTACATGAACAAATATAGTACCAACCAGTAAAGACCTAAGAGCTCTCAATGGAAAACCCAGGTAGTAATCCGTACTAAGTCATCAAGTCAATGATCCTCTATTTCTTTCTCCCTCAACTGCTGTAATCATATGTCAGGAACAAGACGTTCTCAGGTTGGAGTGATAATGTAAAAAGTTTGGAGTTTAGTGGAAAACAATGTTTGATCAACATACCTTGCGTTGATTGTTCTAAGTTTAATGTAACGCTCCAAGAAAAGAGCTAAGGATAGTTTATGATAAAGACCCTTTATGTTAATTGGTCCGATTACAATTCATCGTTCTTAGGAATCAGTTCTTTCTATAAGTAAAAGGGACGCCTAGTGGCTCCTGGCATTATAGACTTTTAACGATACTTAACACGACAATCAATCGCGCAAAAGTTAGCCTGTCCAAACGAACTCCCTACGAACACCAGAATAACTATCTGAAGAGTAAGGGAGATCATCAGAAAGTCACTATAGGAAGACTATGTTAGGGTTGGTTCGTTAACGCTAGTATATGTTAAGGTCATCATATACATGGACCGTTGCCTCCTCCACAGTCGTACTGTATGTCAAGAACAGTTAGGACAGATGCCCGTTCTTCCATGCACCTTTTTGCCTCCACAAGTTCGCGATATGGTATCAGAGTTCCATGTTCTGGAGAAATTAATATGCTTTAATTGAACAAGGCGGTTCTCACTCCAAACAAATGAGTTCTTTTCTGTAAGAGGAGCATTGGCCAAGAAAAGTGCAGATAAATCCCCTAATGCAGCTTCTCAACTCCGGACCAATGTGAGTTTAACATATGATCACCAACTTTAAGTGATTATGAGGATCCTAAGCTCGGGGAAAGATGTTAAGCAAGTACTGAGGTGATATCAATCCTCGTCTTGGCGGCCCGTGACACCAGATCTTCCAGCTGGTGGTACATTCCACCTATTTTACATCTAGTGGATCAAATACTGATTGGAAGCCCAAGAAAGACCTCCCAGCATACAGTAGTCTTCATGATAAATATGGATGAACTTCCCTGAGATATCAAAAACCCTTCATCCAATGATTTAACGGTTTGAGATAATGAATAATGTGCATACACTATACTCGGGGTGGTACGGCATCAACAGAACGACAGGAAGCATGTATGTTTAAACAAAGACCATGAAGAAGATGAAAGTGAATATGACATCCCGAAGTGCATAAACAATAATACGTGCTTCCTAAATGCCATTCGCATTACAGTTTTGATAGGTGTTCCTCTTGACATGACCATACCTTATCCAGTTACCCTGAAAATGATCAGTGAACATTATCTACACGAGCAATATCTACATAGATCTGAATCTCACACCTGTCAGAACGTAGAATATTCTTGAAGCACACAGCCTCCATCACATCTTAGAAGTTGCTAAGAGAAAGGACGAAAGAATGTCACTCACCCCTATACCTCTATATTTGGAGTGTACGAAATGTATACGAGAGGTTCTTGCAGGAGCTGAACTGTACTCTACACGAATAATTTGTTCAGCAGTTTTTGCATGTATCTCCGTGTCTGCATCGTTTGACTTCAAAAAGTAGTCTTTCATCTGCATGACTCATACCGAACTCTAGTATGATCTGCACTGCCTGTTCATCAATGTCATATACATTACATATCAGTGCAAATTATAGCAGTAGAATTAATGAACTTGAGTTACTCCTCACTCTTGAAACATAGATTGCCAACACAGGGGAACACTAGTGTGCAACCCTTACTAATCTTTATCTCCACCAGCACGCTGCAGGAACCAGGTATCCAGATAAATCGAGTCCCTCTCGAGAGGCTTTCCTGTCCCGAACCACGTTCTGTCCCCGTGAGAAAGAGGTACATGGACACCAGATACATAAGACAGACACTCCAGAGAGGGGCCAGCACCAAGTGCGCTTCTCGGTATGTTATAAACATTATCAGTTAGCAGCTCGCTAAACATCGTGAATAGTCACAGGAATTGGAAGATCTATTGCTTACGTACTGCATATTAAGATACAACTTGTCCGACCTGAAGCCCGACCCAGTTTTACAGAGACGTTCACTTTGGTTAAATGAATGATCGCTGACACCGAGCTACTTCGCCCTTTCTCTAAATATCTTCTATTCCGTGTATTAAACAGCCAGCAAATTAATTGCCACGTGGTGAACATTGGGAATATTTGGTGAAGAAGACATACATTCGTCTATACCAACCATACATTGGAAAAGAGAATGACAATGGAGGTTTACCTTATCCTTGCTCGATAACTGGTAGGTGCGCATGAAGTCATCCACAAAGGTCTCATGCTGCAAAAAGTGTACGGCGTCAAATTCTATCGTGTCTGTGCAACCCATACTCAGTGAGAGCAAATGATAGTTGCTGGAGATAAACCCATTATAGCTCGATATCCACATCAGTGTCTGATATGTTGCACTGTTCAGAGGTAATATATCACTCCTTTTTCTCATAAAGTCAACACCTTGGAATTTGGAGTTCTAGTCAAGTAAGACCAATCTATAACAAATAGAAACCTGAGGTTTGCGGACATAACCAGCCAAGATTGATAGAGGTCTCACCACTTGATCTATTGCATGTTTGTTGGTAACTGGGTTCTGTTCAGCATGGGATTTAAGTAAAAGCTGCAAGCATCCAAGATAGGATCACTATTTCTTGCAGGTATGATATTCCAAGTTCGTAAGATTGTAACTACCTATCAGATCTGGAGCCAATACTTTATGAACTGCTTATCAGCATTAGATTTATCAAACTAAAATTCTTCACAATGCATTCAAACCCAAATTAGGAAAGTCTGTAGTTATGAAAGAGATGAACGTACCTCTTTGAAGATGGGATCTGCAGATTCTTTGGCTTGTTTTGCGTACATGATGACGATCCTGAGTGCCTTGTCTGCAGTGATTGAGTCTCGAAGTCAATACAAGCTTATACGCATGGAAGTAATCGTATCGAGCAAATTCTATCCATGTCGTTTATTCTCACAAACTTATTTGACACACCAATTCTTACTCAGAAGATGAGCGACAAATATGATCCTTACCTGCCGTTGGCAAACTATACTTCTTCGCCATACTTTGAAGCCAATCAAGTTGCTGCTGCTCTAATGTCAACGTAATTTCCAACTTCGACATTCTGCAACCTGTCTAATAAAATCCCCAATACAAGAATTATCAAAATCCAAGAGTTCGAAGGGTTGAGACCTGAGAGTAAATAAAAGCTAGTCCATTTAGCTCCATACATTTATTACCAAATGCGGATGACACGGTTGAGCTAGAGACAGTCGGTGGACAAACTTGTTTTCAGGCACGGCGAAAGGTTGATGCCTCACTTCTGACCAAAGGAGATGGCTACACCGACGAGAAAGGAACAAAGAAACCAACGAGCATCCTACGATAATAACACCTGACAAGAAGTTCGTGATGCAACAATTGAACCAACCACCTTGCCATGAAGTGCAACATACAAAAACGTCCTTATACCTCTAGTACGTGGGAGAAGAGCATTCCCTGTGCTTCATGCGGATGAATTGTTAGAATTTCTTGAACAGGTGATGAAGCGTGACTGAGTGTGCGAGAAAGCAGGATTGCTCAAGACTCGGGTGAAAGATTGTTTTTTGGTGGCCAAAATTTAGTAGCAAACTTAACAGCAGAATATCCACCCCGGACATGCCCACTAAATTGCTCTACGAATTGTCCAATTCATTCCAAACCTCTCACGCACAAGATCTTCAAGTCCAAGGTTACGTGACACTAAATTTTGACAATTCAACTCAAGGAAATCCTGAAGAATGAGCACCGAATCAGTGCGGTGAAATATTGGAATTTTTTAAAAACCTATAACTAAGGGAGAATTAACTTTCCCTGATGGCATGCTTGCAGATACATTACAGCAACAGTAGGAGCAAGACTTGTTCTACACTTGCTAACTCTGTTTTCGAATAGACTCGAAAGTATCCTGCCGGTACATGAGCCAGCGAAGTAAAGTTCTAAGAAAACAGGGAAAGCAATATACTCAAATGCTCAAGAGGAATTCCTATCTCACTTCAGAACCTAAGTATGAACAGCAGACTCGAATATGCTGTGCTCGAGAGGAATTCCTCGTTCTAATTAGCACCCACTATGTTGCTCGTAAACCGCAGGGGATGATCAATCCCCTTATGATCGTGATCGTAACACAATTACCTTTAGGAAATCCTTGGAAAGTTCCACCAGCGGACAACACTGCAGCGCAGTGCTCTGGAACCCCTCGCAACACAATTACCTTTAGAAAATCCTTATGAAGTTCCACCAGCGGACAACACTGCAGCGCTGTGCTCTGGAACCCTCGCAAAACTCGAGACTGAACAAACAATCGCAAGGCAAATCAGGTGAGTTCCGCATACGGTACGCGGTTAATCCATAGTCACAACTCAGGTCCTGGGCGTGCATCCACTACGTCGCAAGAAAGTGACGCGGATGCGACGCGTTGCGGCATGACGAGGATTTTGGTGCCTGTACTTCCTGTGACTTGGATCCAGGACAGTGGCAGAGGACTTGCGCAGCTACTGTACTGTGCAAGGAAAGAGGAGGATTCGGATGACTATACGGTAGAGCGGATTTCCAGTATTACAAAAGGGAAACGGAGCCGCATCCTGCGGGGACCTACAGTTAGATTCCGATGAATATACCGCAGAGCGAATTTCGATTTGTGCGTGTCATCCTTGTATAGGGCAATGCTAACCTTATCTGTATCGTTCCAATCTTATCGAATGTCCCCGAAGGGACGACATTTCCAGTATTACAAAAAGGAAACGGAGCCGCATCTGCGGGGACCTACAGTAAGATTCCGATGAATATACGGTAGAGCGGATTCCCAGTATCACAAAAGGGAAACGGAGCCGCATCCTCCGGGAACCTAGAGTCAGATTCCGAGGTCTAAAATTTCAGCGGTAAGAGATATCATTCTCTTCCTTTGTAATATATTTTAGAAAATGTGTGCTAATTTTTTATTTTCATTAAAATATTTTATATTTTGAATAGTGTGTTATTTTTTTACCAAGAACATTGGCGGGATATAATCCATAGGAAAATTATCACATTAGGTGGTGTTTTTTAGGATGTTCCAATAATTTGTAAACCTTATGATTTATATAACTTGAAAAATGCTTAGATGCTATATAGCAGATTTCCCACATGATATTATTGAAACCTAACTCCATTTTATCTCTTTTGTCTCTCCCTTGATTGGATTTTCCATCCTTCATGTGTTCTACATGGTAGCCTTTTACTTTCAGTTGCTTTTACATTCAAGAACCTTTCAAATTTTGAGCTCAAGTTGTGCGGCGATGGACAAATGGTACATATGGTATGAGAGATTCCCTGTAAACATTCAAATAAAGTAAATAAAACTTTCAAAAGATATTAAAAATAAGGCAACCATTAACATGCAACATTTTATAGAATATGACTTATCTCAAAAGCTATTTAAAAAAAGATAAGATTATCAATTATAAAACTGGTGAATCTTTTATATATATATAAAAAGCATTTAGATCAAGTCTTCTTAAAACCCTTCACCAATTTGTATGGAGTGATTTGATGTCTTGCCTTGATTACTTGTTTATGGTCCTTTGAAAGGATCAAATTTATTTGAAAAGGAATTGATTTAGAGGTATTATAGATTATATGGAGATAAGAAAAGTAGGAAAACACAAGAAGGATGGGAGATAAGAAAACATCTTGACTTGTTTACATAGAGGACAATTTTCTTCCCTATATAGTTTAGTCTGCAAGCTTTTAGTATAAATTTTTTAACTGTACCTTAAAAATTAATTTAATATTTAATATATTTGAGTTAATAAAAATTCCAAAGATTATTATCATATTTTTATCAAAAAATTTAATATTATTTTATGAATTATTCTAGCCTGGGACACGGACAAAGGTTCTTAACTTGTGCCTCAATGGGATTGGCGGAATTTCCCATTCTATATATTTTTATTTCGCATACCCAATGCGTTTTTAACTGGCGGTCCCATGCCCATTGGTGGAATTTCTCACACTGCACATCTTTATTTTGCATGTCCAATGGCGTCGTAAATTCCACGGAGCCACATGTGGAACCTATGACCCCGTGGTTAGAATAATTCTTGTTATATTTGTAACAAGATCAAATGCAAATATTTTGATTACTATGAATTATTGTTGCTTTTTACAACTAGTTGATGCATTCAGTTTGAATATGATATTAGCTACCATATCCTCAAGACCTCATTAATCTTCAAATGATAATTAAATTATTATTCTGATTTTGAATGAGGCTTTATGTATTCATCAATATGATACTATATTTTTTTATGCATACTTGTATATATAATGATAGTGGTAAACTAAAGTTAAAATCATCCAGGATAGAAATATCTTGTGACTGATTCTTATGTATTTGATATAAACATAAAGTCAAAATTTTAGTATTGCATTAAAATTTTTAATATATATACAATATCAACCATTTGACGTTTGGCCACCCAACCATTAACTAAGAAATTTTTTATGTAATATTTATTAAAAAAATTATTCTAAAATCTGATTAGTAACTCTTGGAATTTTGAGTTCCCAAATTTGATCAAGAATTATCCTGAAGAAAGGCTAGGTAACTCCAACATAGCCTCAAAAAAATTAATTACTGATTAATTAAACCAGATTAGTGAGTGTTTCATTTGAATTAAATAAGGTGATCTAAAGAATGATAAGTATAACTAAATATATGGTCCATTAATTATAAAATATATGAAATTTTTTTGGTATGACTTTGCTTAAATTTTTTATAATATTTAAATATTTAGCTATTAATCAGTACTTTATAGTTTCATTGAAATTTATTCTCATTCATCAGTGGTTGAAATATTCATGGTAAATATTTTAAAAAATTCTATAATAAATTATTTAGAAATAATAATCTCAATGTGATTACATTCTTATTCTTTAAATTATAAGATATGTAAATATAGAAAGCAAACATGGAAAATAGCACTTATAGAAAGAAGTTCATAAGAAATAAAAATAGAGTAAAAACACATGAAAGAGGAGGGGAAGACCCCGTTAAGTCCTACAAGGAGAGACGAACAAGGTAGAATGGTGCTAGGTCCCAATAATATCTATATGAGAAATTTGCCTTACCACACCTAAGATATCCAAGCTATGCAAATCATAAGATCTACAAATTACTTAGGTATCATTTAGAGCGATTGCTCACATATGGATAAAATTAAGTAATAAAATAATGTAATTTTACTAATAAATATAAATTTTTTTTTGAGTGTATAGAATTAAACTAAATTAAAATTTCAAATATCAACAATTTTTATTTATCATTGTATTAATTACAAAGACTATTGAGCAACTTCAATATAAATATCAATATATGATTAAACTTATTCAGATCAAACCCTTTTTCAAAGGGGAGTACCTCTAAAGTCCTATTTTTGTTAATATACAATCTCAAGTGTAATAATGTTCATATTACAGATGGCGAACTATACTATAGATGATAAAATTGATGAACCTCATATGCTCACTGACTTTAAAAGAATAAATGTATTTCTTATATATTATATTTCTTAAAAATGGTAAGTTTTATCAATCTTAGGTCTAGCATCAATTCCAACTTAATATAGTTTATGGAATGTGGTTATCTATACACTCTACAATTGATCTTATTTACCATGTTACTAAATCACTGCCTACTATAGACATTAACAAATGCTATAATGTAGTTGAATCATGGCTCAAAGTCTAAATATTCTTAACTTGATTTTACCTTTCTCCTCATTTTATTGTCTAATAAAATTGACGCGTTTTTGTAATTATTATCCATCACAATTCCCATGTGAAGGTAACACATACGTCTTCTTAATTTGACTTTTACCTTTCTTCTCATTTTCTTTTCTAATAAAATTTAAGCGTGTTTATAATTATTATTTATCACATTCCCCACATAAAAGCACCACATACGAAGACTCCCGCATCATACACAGAACTGCCAATTACAAGGACTACCCAACCATATACATCAGTTTCCACAACCTCATTATTACATTGTTATTATTTGTTTTCAATCATCTATCAAGTAACTCTTGCCGGAAGTGATATTCTTAAGTCCAAACGGGTAAGTTAACACTTCCAGCAATTTGACATTAGATCAATTAATGTAAGATCAATATTTGAGGTAGTTATTTTGAGAACTATGCAATCCCACACAAAAGAGATTCTCTTGACAAAACTCATCATATTAGAGAGAGAAAGTGAAGGAGGAGCGCTTCCTCAATGAATCTTTAGATTGCTTCAAGACACTGCTCGATGGCAGACAAGGTAAAACAATAAATCGTTTTCATGCCCGCCAGATCATGGACAATGGATCCACCAATAATTTGATAAATCTAAGACCGGTTGAGACTCAACGGCACTACCTACCGTCAACGGCTACTCAACGAAGAACAATGGCATCCCATGCTTTTACTTCCACCGGCAGTCAACGAGAGGACAGCTAAGACAGGCACCATATCAATGTCTAATAATGAAGAGTCCAATCCCACGCCAAAATAGCAGAGGATGTAACCAGAGATGCCTCTGAGTTCAAGTAGCTCCGTAAGGACCATGTGTACAGACCAATTAATACTTGCAAGCACCAGGGAGGTGAAGATGGCTCACAGCTGAGAGAGGTCTTGTCCATAAGGGTGACATGCCACCAACCTCACAGTAGACAGATCTCTTCTATGAACTTAAACTTAGACATGGGACGGTTAGTTTCTATTATTACATGATCCTACTCTACAGGGAACAATTCCCTTATCGAAGACCAAAGTCTCAATTAACTGTGTACCTCTTGGATGGCTCCTGTGAATTTTTTAACCTGACTTGACGGCTGCACCCCTTAGCACAAGTTGGCTTATCGGAGCAGAAACTGTGGTTGTGGCAGGAGTCGAAAACCAAAGCTTCGTAATATTTTTCTTCCAAGTCACAGAATGGCAGGGTAACTCAGCTAAGCCCTAGCATGGATGGAACTTGTGCAGCTTCAGATAACCATTATGAGGACGTCTAAAGCAGATGGTCCCCAGATGCTGCGACATCCACAAGAAAGGAAACATGCCAAAGTATACGGCACACATAAGACAACACCAACCAGTTCATAAGGGAATCCACCATCGTATGTATAGCTCTAACCCACCTCTGAGGACACTGTCTTAAAAATGAAGGCTACCTAAGGAACACATTAGTTTTCAGCAATTTGGTTGTCCATCGAGTCGCCGCTGGTTGGGTGAGTAGTGTTCTCTGTTGGTACGGGTGTTGCGCTCTTGGTACCTGCAGTAGAATCAGGTGTTTGCTCAACCTGTGCACTTTTCGACTGGAGCCCCGGGACAACATCCTCAGGTTGAGTATGTGCGACTTCAGATGGCATAACGTCAGGAGTAGAGGCATGTGCACCTTCTGACGATAACACGGCTTCAGGAGGATCTGTATCTTGATCTTCTGACAGATTCACTTCAGGAGGTCCTGTTCGTGACCTTTCTGATGGAATTTCAATTGCCAACGATCGAGGAGTTTCTGTACTCGACGTAATGTCAATAGCTGCTCCTGGAGCCGAAGGTTCTATAACAGGATTTGAGCTGATTTCCTTCTCACGTTTTCCTTCAGGGTCGGAACTCAACAACTCGGGTGTGATCGGATCATAAGTAAAGTCTCCCTCCTCTGCATCAGAACCAACAAGGGGAGGTCCGACCGTACCAGGAGTCGATAACCCAACAGGACCATCCATGGCAGATTTTTCCGCCACCTCCCCATGGTTGACTTCCAGTGCCTGCATCGTTAGACCCTTTCCCGCTGCATCCTTTTCTTCCAATAAACTTAAATATCTGCAAACACAACCACTCACAGCCCTAGACAGTAAGCGATACCAGAAAATGATATCCTCAGCACATAGGCTCTTCAGAGGAGGCTGTGTCAGGACCCAACTGCATATCGTCACTACCGTAATTAAAACATTCAACCATATCCGCCACAACATTCAAGAGTTCTAATAAGCACCTTGCAGCTTGATCACGGTAATATTCTGCTTGCGCCTGCCACTGTTTCGCCAGATGAAAGGCTTCCTCCTTAGCAGCCACTGCCCCTAACTCACTCGCTTTGGCTAGTCTGACCTTCTCATCAGCATCTGCTGCTGCCCGTCTGGCACTTTCTTCCGCCCGTACAACGGCACCTTCCATCATGACAATTTGTTCCCTCCCTTTCCCAAGCTCAACTCGCCACCTCTGTGCTTCTTGTAATGCATTCTCCCTAGTTTTCATTGCAGCAGCTAATCTTTCTTCTCCTGCTCTGAC
Organism: Lunularia cruciata; assembly: GCA_948567375.1. NCBI lineage: Eukaryota > Viridiplantae > Streptophyta > Marchantiopsida > Lunulariales > Lunulariaceae > Lunularia > Lunularia cruciata. The sequence continues at coordinate 8,262,455 of OX419756.1, forward strand.
CTGCAAGAAACCATGCAAATTATGGACAGTTCATGCAGTTAGGGTCAACATCTTCGAGCCAGTCACTCATTTTGGGTCTAGCCATCATCGTATAAGTAGTCCAGCGACGCAGGAACAAGTTTGTCGTGAGCAAATGCTCAACACTTGTCGTAGATTTATTTGCTCCACTCATCCTCGCAACCCACTACTCCTGGGTTAACCATGTAGGTAGCAAGCAAGTTTGAGACTTCAAAAGCTCAGTGAACGATGCCTCCGTGTGAAGGTCCCAAAACTAGAATTCCAACTCTTTACAGCCACTCAAGTTCGCAAGCAAGGAGGAAAAGTTAATACCTCTCGAGCGGCATGATACAGTCTGTCGTCAAACTCTTTTCTCAAGCGTTCAATTTCAGATTGAGCATTTCTTCGCTCCTTATCCATGGCCCGTGCGGCGGATGCTGCTGCTTCGGCAGCTTCCGCAGTCTCAGAAAGACGATCAGCCATTTCCTTTATAGTGAAGTCACGAGCTCTTAGATCTCTTGCCACTTGATTCAGCTCCTCATCCTTCACTCTTAGAGTTTCCTGAGAAACGGCATGTTATGGCCTTAGAGTACTGCCTAAGATTCATGGTATCATGACTTCCTTGTTAAATCCAGGACCTTGCTTTAACATCACGAGAAGCTACGCGGCACAAAGGAACAAAAATTCGTTGACTAAAAGATTTCTAAGATCCATATCTCTTGAATCAGATTTTCAAGTTGATACTCTTCAAGAGACCGCAAGTTACAAATCTCGTAAGAGCACTCGATCAATTGACCCTCTATGCTATATCAAGCTTTTAGTCAAGAATTTGTTCATCGAAACCAAACATATGGAAAAAGTTGAAACACTGGCATCGGCTGCAACACTTATCTTTCACATTCGTCTCCCGTTGAAGGGATTGCTGGAGAGACCATGGAGTGTAAGACACCCCCTACTGTGACCTCCCAACAAATTATAAGCATAAATGGCAGATATATCAGCTATCCTACTAACTATTTAGTTTCTACTCGCGTACTAGCATGCAGCTGGCATACCAGAGCTACACGACTACGTAGCATTCAGCTAAAGATCTTATCGTTCACAGTCCCCATGCCAATAGAGATGGATTGCCAGGTGAATCATCGAATCTAGAGCTTCATTTGCGACTTCCAATTTTGCCATCTGTTTGCGGTTATAAAATGACTAAATAAATATGAAGCTGGGAAAATACCCTCATGATGTCTGACATATCATTCGATGAAGTATGACTTAGCCGAGGAAGACTTGGCTTCACAGCTTCCTTCAAAGACGTGTGTATCTCTTTCATCCCCTCTCTTGCGGTAGCATTGGCTGCTGAGACCACTGCAGCCACCGTCCCAAGCTTGGCATGTCCATTCCCACTCAGAGAATCGACTGCTTCTTTATGAGCTTTCAACACTAAAGCAGCCGCTCTGCATTTGCAATCAGTGCTTAGTTCATGCAACCAGAAAAAGTAGCCAAGCATCTAGTGGGTTAAAAGCTAAACTGTGCTACATGAGACCTTATAGAACACATCAGCACCCAAGAAAACAAACAGACACCCGAGGCAAACACAAATATACACCCTCTTCACTTCTGAGCAGCCTAAGTTCTGAACAGTATAAGATACATCTGGAATTTCATGTAGAGATGTTGACTAGCTGAATCCGTCTGAAACAAAGTTCTACATTTATTTGGTGAAACAGAAGTAATCACTGCGAAGCTGAATTCGTGTTCTTCAGAACTAACCTCAATGTAGACACCCAGGCTCGAGCAATAGTTGGTGTCTCTGCACATAGATAATACTCTTTCTTTTGAGGGGAACCAATATCTGGTGAGAGAAGTTAAGTTATAGCCAATTTCTCGTGAGTACATGCTCGAACTCGAAACATTTACTTAGAACGTTATTTCGCACGAGTTGGTACAAGTACCCAGTACGGGAATGGTAACAAGCACTGAACAGAACCAGAAATGAACATCTAGTGAGTTCTATACAAAAATGCTTACAGGAGCTGTCTTGGTCACCTGGACTAGACATGGAGAACACCAACAACATGTCTGACGCTACTGAAAACAGTTATTTTACCGCCGACTACCAGAATAGGATACAGAAGCAACAACCATCGAACTTCTTTTGTCCGCTGCACAAACAAATAAGCCAGGGCGACGCACATAAGATAGCAAAAAGGATGGCAAGACCCCATCAAGCCGTACAAGGATAAAACCCAAGGGGTAAGCTGTAGCTAACCCCAATAGCATCAAAATGAGAAATCTGTCCTACTGATATAATTAGGATATAGGGTATATGCACAGACAAATAAGTAAAACAGAGGAATTAAAGCCTTGCATAACGTTCCTTTGGTGATATGATACTTGGCTTGCAAGTCTTAATATGACCTAGAGAAAGAGACGCATATTGTGTGTATGAATATGGAACCCGTTCGGGGGAACATGGTTCTCTACCCACATAAGACTGGACAAGACATGACATAGAGAACCAGGTATGAGAAAGAGACAAATATGTTTGAACACCTTTAGTTCCATGGCCAATCCACAAGGCTCTCTAGCCTAAGAAAATAAAGACTCTAAGAAAACCTTCCACACTGTTCTTGTTAGATATCCAAAATGGTACTACATTCTAAGATGGGAGTTAGCATCTACTTTATTTCGCGGTAATCAAGTCTTACTGAAAGTTGATGGGAGACAGCGTGATAGTGCTCTCCGGCTCAAAATGTATCAACCCTCTTGCAGATGAATCTCCATGATGGACCCTGCCATCAAGGTTACAGATGTTGGTATAAAAGCCAATTGACAGATCCCGTAAGTGAGCAAGTGCCTGGTAGACATCCTGAAGCCGTAAGAATAGGGCTAGCTGATAACGAGAGCGTTGCTTTCTGCTCGACATAATTCTTAATTGAATGTCCTGGCATAAAAAGACGTCTACCTGTATTCCATCTTTCCCGTAGCAGGATCTAATGTGAACCACCGTTGGTTCCACATCCGCAGCTGCAACGATCACATAATATTGTCAGGATTCTGTTATGCAAACATACAGAATTGCTGCACCTTGAGACAGTTTGTCTATGATGTTCTGCAGATTTACATTTAGCTGCTGGACCTTCTGTCTTACCATATAGAACATTATGGGGTGTCACCTTCAAATCTTCATTTTGAACTCAAACACAAATCGAGTGCTTGGCAGAAATAGCCCGCATGCTTTCAGAGCACTATAGAGATGCAAGTATCGACCGAAACAGCAGCATGAGCCCCTGAGGTGCTTCCTAAGGTCTGATTAAGAAATTCTGGCAAGTACTCAGTACGCATGAATAGTCCCTATGGCCGTGGTAGTTAAAATGAAGAAAATTTTACTGATAGAATGCCGCGGACACTCACAGTTTCAGATCTCTTCAAAAGTGAGCCCTCCATGATACAGCTTGCAGATGCATTTGCGAGTCGCTTCTTAATTTTCTCCAAGCTCGTCTGCGTGTCTTCATCCGTGATCTGAAAAAGACGGTCCCATAGATGAACATGTTACTAAGCGGTACTATAAAACTATTAAAACAGTACTTTTCTCCTACAACAAAAATAATGGCTCAACATTCATAAGTTTTATCCTCACATTTCGCACTTAGTGTGCGTCATACACGTCCTTTACAAAGATTTGCAAGTATTCTGCAAACATCAAGTCAAAGTTGCAAATACTTTCGCAGAAAAGTCCGTGTAAGCACCAGCGGTATCTTCAGAAACATTTACGTACCCCACCACTGTACCCATACTTGCGAGACCCTAAAGGGACCATTTTCTTACCTTACTTCAGATGTGATTTAAACCCGGTCATTCTCTTGTTATTCTGGCATCTACTAAATAACTCAGAAAAAGAGCTAGTGAAACGTATTGTAGGTTCTATGATGACATCTAACACAGTCAAGAAATATGAGTAATAGGAGCAGAAGCAGGTCGCAGAACGGGGGATCCAAACCCACTTAGGACCGAACCTATACAAACGGAAGACAAACAGATTGAAGCAAGGAAATGCAAGCAGGATCGGATGCAAGCTGATGAAGCCAAGCTGATCTAAACAAGGGATACATGGAAAGCCAAGAGAAACATAAGCGAAGCATAAGTAGAGAAACATAAGCGAAATCGATCGAAGGCAGAAGCGAAGATGGATACATCCTATGAGCAGCATGTACAGTATCACGTAATAGAGCAAGCGAGCCTTCTCGGCAAAAGGAGAGGATGCAGTTGAAAGCAGAGGAAACCCACCGAGCGAGTAGAAAGATACATCGAAAGCAAAGGGAAAGCATTCAACAAGTAGGAAAACATAGAGTAAGTGGATCATGGCTGGGCCACGATCCAAAGCTCTGAAGATTAGATGGAGGCAGTCAGACTGTCATAGCAAGCCTGCACGGAAGCAGGAACGACTTCAGCAATGCCCCACGAAGTGCCGAAGTAGCTGGGCAAATGCCAATGTCCCTCGTACCGAATTTCTCCCCGAAAGCTCATGAGTGCACATAAAATAACAGAGTCAGATATACGCGAAATGACAGCAGAAGCAGTTCTACGAACAGTCCGATAAAAGAAATTATTCAGTCTTTACCTAGTTCGTCAGCTGGTCTAATCTCGGCTCAAAGGCAATGGCAAGTTGATTATTTGCAGATGTTATATATGAACCGACGTCTCCAACACTTTCATTCGATGATCAACGTCATTTAGTATTTCCTCTCTATGAGAACCAAGGTCGAGGTCCTGTTCGAAAAGCCCATCGCAGTGTCTGACTCTTTATCAGAAAAGATAGTAATCTGTCGGTAATTGCTGTTTGTTATTAAAGAAAATATGCAACCCGGTTCTGTCCACCTTATTAAATTCTTTTCACAAGAAATGGCAGACACTCCCAGCACCTGATAAACTATTCTACTAACTTCACGCTCAGTCGAGATCATTCGTCTCTCTCATTCCCTGCTGTAGCTCTTATCCGCTTTTTTCTCATGAAACTCAAACAGTTTCTTACTTTCACCAACTGCCAGCTTTCAAGTCACATTCATCTCTGCTATTTACGACTAAGTAACTAAATCTGTAGTCAATAATCGATGACAGACCACCGGAAATCTACTCTTTCGATCGATCAAATAAAAGAGTTGGATCAATTGGCTGCCACTCGCGTCCGTGCGTTAAATTATCCTAATTCCATTGATGTTTCATCCAATTGCCATCCACTTTATCTCTCATGAACACCATTCATCTCCTCGACTTTCCAGATTGGTCGCAACACCTCTCGAATTGCTCAAATCTTGCATCTATTCGACAGATCTGAACATAGACATTGCATCGATTACATACCTGGGCCATGTCGGACAGCGGTGTGGAAGAATTGGAGCTCATTTTTAGTTCTTCTCTGAAGATCTCTCCATACGCAAGACAATCGATGTCCGTTTCAGAAGATTAGGGTTTAAGGTTTCTTCGGCAACTTAGCTCATGCAACTGAAGAAGTAAGTACACTCTCATTAGCTCCAACGAGAACATGCCACTGTTCACATGTATATGCATATATATCTGCAGATCTAGAGTTTCTTGCGCGCACACACATTGACAGACAGGGTAGCGCTTCTCCGTAAAACTCTCGTTTACTCGAAGCACATACGAACAGGGTCATAACTCAGGAAAGTCCATCTTTTGTCTTTTAGATAAATATTTGATCTTCATGTTGTATTCTTGTATAAATGCGTAATTTTTAAGGTTTATATATATATATATATATATATATATATATATATATATATATATATATATATATATATAGTGTATAAATTGACTTTCGATTCATATTTATATTTAAGTATAAAATTTTTAATTTATAATATGATATAATGAGATTTCAAAATATTATTAGATTTATTTTATAAATTATTAAATAAAAAAATTTGAATAAATTATTTTAGAATTAGTTTTTTATAAATTTCTATAAAAAAATTATATTAAAAATATATAATATAATAATATAATATATATTTAAAATTTAATAAACACGTATCAATCATTCTGTTATAAATAAATAATTATATTATAATTATTACATGCAATCTGCCTATAAAATAATATATCACATTATTGAAGTTAAATAATATATAGTACAAAGACTCAGTTCAAATAAAATAAAATTTTTTTTGGATATTTGTTATAAAATTTAAAATATTATCAAAATGGATCCTGAATATTTTTCAATTTATATGTTTTGGAAAAACTCTTGTCTATGATTAAAATTTTTAATATCAATCTTTTAAGAGATTAAACATATTTATCAGTAGATTTTCGTATAAAAAAATTTGTATACTAGAAAATATTTTTTCTAATTTAGATAATATTGGGTAGTTATTTATAAGTAAATTTACAAAAATATGAAATATTATTATTATAAATATATTAATTGATAATTTTAATTTTATTTTTTGACAGGAATTTTATTTCAATAAAACTGTAAGCTTATTGGTAATATTCTGATATTTTTTAAGTTTAAATCAGATTGCATTACAAGAATATGGAGAAATTACTTTTCATAAGAAATAATAAGAGTAGAATTAGAATATTTTAGACTAAAACATTAAAATTATTCTACATAATAGTATTAATTTATCAAAATTTAAGAATGGTATTATTAAAAAGAGAATATTATATAGTAGTCTTCAGATTCCAAACAGAGTGTAAGAAGTTTATATCTATTTATATATAGAAGTGTGTATTTTTTATCTCAACATCCTTAATCAGCACCTGACCTATTACTAGATTGTGCGAATTTGGGTTTAATTTAAAATTCTAAAGTGGTGCTAAATGAAGATATATGATATATAATTAACGTTTTTATATGTCATATTTATGTTTATATATATTTATATGATAAGTTAAAATTTAGCTAAGGAAATTTCAAAGCAATCAGTTTTGACCAACATTGCTCAGTTTTGACCAACATTAAGAGACTCGGATCAGAGTCGAGGGGATTGGGGTTATAAAAGTCAAGTAAAATGATGGATTTTGGGTTTTGGGGTCAAAGTATCATAAAATAATTTTAAGAGAAAAATAAAATCCAAAAAAGTCACCTTGGATAAGAACAAGGAGATTCAAAAACTTAGGGTATACAAATCAAGGAAAATCATAGATTTTGGGTCAAGGTATAAGATATTTTACAAAGAGAACTAATAGAGAGGACAAAGAGAAAAGATGAAGTAAAAATTGAAGCGAATGCATTTCAAAAATAAAATTTACCCAAGGTCATATTATTTATATTTGAGGGTATAAATATTTACTTCCAAGCAAACTTAGTTATTAAATTTTTAGTAATACTTCTAATAGATATTTCTGTATTTTTAGAGAATATTGAGATTTATGTTATTTTCTTTCATAAAATTGTTTGGGTTTTTTAGTATTACTAAAGCTTTAAATACTATATTAAGCAGAATTCTATTATGATATATTACGTTACTATTAAATCTTTGGATTTGTTAAAGATATAGCTTTATGATAAATTTTTTATTCGGTTGATGTTTTAAATCTTATTATTTAATTAAGCTAATTCTTTTCCCTAAGAGTTCCGAATTATCATAGTTTTACAACGCCTCAGTCAAATGAAAAACGCCATTTCAAACATTAAACATGTTTGACAGATTCAAAATGAATGATCTCTTCTCTTAAGATTTGCGAACCGAATCAAGAATGAATTATGATCTTTTCTTAAAAGTAACACTACGAATAATCTCGAAAGAGGCGACCCGCTTAGGAAAAACGAAGGATGGGAAGACCCCAACAATAATGGGAATAATTGATAAACTATCTTATATAGGGACATAGTATTTTCATATTATCTCTTTTAATCTATAAATATGCTATATTTCCTTATAGTCAGATTAATTGAGAAGCTATAAATCCAAAATTTTGTATAAATTATGAGTGCCAAGTATAACGTCCAATTATAATTATAGGTACAGATGCGCATTTAGTTTAGAATTTAATCCCCAATAGAATAATTTTTAATAAAATAGACAATAGATAATTTTTAATAAAATCCCATATAGTTATAAATAAATTTTAGTTTGAAGTATTTACTTTCTTATATAGAATATTTAGACCGAGAGATTTTAAATTGAAATATAAGTTATTATTTTTATTAGATTATATAATGAATTGAATAATCATAAGTCTTTTATTCAATATGCTAACAAAACAAAATTTAATTATTTGTATAATTATTTAAAAAAATTAGGATGATTATTTATACAAAAATTACAATTTATTCATTATAGCATGTTTTAGACCAATGCTCTATAGAGGGCAGTGGCTGGTGTAATCAATAGGAAAGTAATCACATTAGATGATAGTTTCTTTGGTTCCTCCAAGTTGTGTGTAGAGCCCTACTACTTGCATAGCTAAGATATCTTAGATGCGGTAGGCAGATTTCTAATATAGATTCTATTGGGGTTTAGTTCCATTTTACCTTTTCTATTTCTCCCTAGTACGGCTTGATGGGTTTTCCTTTCATTCGATTTTTCTATGCAATCGCATTCTTCTCTCTTTATACCAAAATAAAATAAAATAAAAAAATAGTTAAAAAATCATTATAATAAATAAATAAAATATATACCTTCCTAAAATTACTGAAACATTCACATAATCCCATGTCACTCAAATGCCCGGTCTGCCAAAACATTCGAATTGCACACCAAACGTCGGATTCCATCATAAGTTAGCGACTGAAAGTTATCATCCCCTCATTGGGACTACGCCCCAAGTCCCAATTCTACTCTGCGTTCGCCAGGTTGTCTCTTGTCTGCTTATGAATTCAATGAATTCAGCACCAGTTTAAAAGGTTAAGCTATTCGGGATTCTCCGGATCTAAGAAGAGGGGCGAAGCTATTTGCTTCAACCCTTCCCCGTTTGTCTCTCCCTTCTTGCGCTTTGATGGGGTTTTCTTCTTCGTGTGTTTTATTAATCTATCCACTACTAGTTCCATTCTAACTCGTTTGTCTCTTCTTGTTCGGTTTGACAAAATTTTTTTTTCGTACATTTGTATTTGGATGGGTCTTTTCCGTATATTTCATGTTCATGTATTTTAAAATTATAACGTGATATTATTTATATTCTTTTAAATATTAATAATTATATACAAGATAATCTAAATAATCGAAAACATTTAATATAACATAATTCAATATTCACAAGAGTATATTTTTAATTATTAAATTAATATAAAAATTTCGAAAAAACATGAATGATCGCTATAGGATATCCTTCGTAATAACCAGCTAAAGAAAATGAAGCTATAATTTCCGGCAAAACATACGGGAATGCACAACTAGACTGAGAGGAAGTATATGATAATGTGTAGGTTTTAAAGCTGGACCCATATACTAATTAAATTTACCTGAATTGGGTCGTTGGAAACTTCCTAACACAGGATTTTATCTCAAAATGGACATGCTGGTTCCGTCGTAAAAGTCCAATAGAAACGTCGGGTAAACCCTAAAGGAAGGAGGAGAACTGTGGAATGGATCTGAAGTAGGAAGGAAAGGAATCACACGAGGGAAGGAATGAAATGAATGAAGAATTGAAGGGATCGAGCGAAGTTTGAGCACGAGCTCTAGACAGAGAGATCACCCCCAGGGAGGTCCTCTTGGAATATTACGAATCAAAGTCGAAAAATCTTCGTGAGATCTGAGGAGAAAGGACTTTAATGGGGAGGACGAGCGGGAAGAGTGAAATCCAGAGATGGATGGGGAGTTTACTGAGGTTTGATCGATTGTCATGGTGGTTGGTGGTGCTAGGAGTGTTGGCACTGCTGGGGCAGGAAATAGTGCGGACTTCAGGTTTTGTAGTAGCAGCGTCGGCCGAATTCGAAGGCTTCGGCGATGAGTTAGAGGAGATCGAGGACGAGCTGGGGGAGCCATTCGTGGTGCCGCCTCCTGTGTTGAAAGAACCTGGCTTCCAAAATGACCGTGGACCTCCTTCCGAGGTTGAGGAAGAAGACGTGCAGGAGGATTTACGAAGTGAGACAACAACCCCGGCAGTAAAGGAGAGCGAAGTGAAAAGAACTCAGCAGGACTTTTGGGATGAAGATGAGTTTGAAGGCCTACCGGTAGAGATACAGGATGAACCAGTTGTGGTAAGCACAAAGGGAAGTAGTGCCGGGGGAGGATCTAAGCAGTCCACTTCTGCCACCCCTGCTGCGAAGAAGCCAGCGGCACCGAAAGGACCCCAGAGTTATTATGTTGAGGCCATTGCTATCACGTTCCTGATTGCGTACATCGTGCTATACTTTGTTGGACGACAGCATAACGAAAAGCTTGCACTCGCCTGGGCTGCTCAGTACGCTAGTAAAGACAGTGTTTTTGACAAAAATTTTAGCTTGTTGGGAACCGGGGATGGTGTTGATTCTCCCCTGCTCATGAAAGAAGGGCAAAATGTTTTTAAGTTCTACGCTAGTGGCAGACGGTACTGCGAAGGTATGCTGGCCACCATGGACTTTCAGAGTCGCCACGATCTGATAACAAGTATCTGGTACTTGATCGCACCACGTAAGGATGAAATGACCATCGATGTTTACATGAATGAGGAGGCCATGGACCCAATTGTGTTTGCCATCACCAGGAGGAAACACGCCAAAACAATGCACAAGGAAAAGCCTGATTTGCTCCAGTATGCGTCGATCCTCAATCCTTCTTCGAACAGGAAATGGTTGTCCGAGGAATTGCTAGCCATCAGCGAGTCGCGGGAATTGGCTACCGATCTGATGACTGACGCCTTGCTCGAACAGGTATTCTCTCTGCCACCGTGGAACTTTGCATGTGGTGACTCAATGGATTACTTCCTGAACTTGGTCCGTTCTGATTCTACCGAGTTTTTATCTTTGCATTTCGATCGGTACCTCTTCTGGGGTTCTAAAGCCGTCGGAGAGCGAGTTTAGTTCTGGATCATTAAATCCCAGAATAGTTATCTATCCCTCTAAACTCTCTATCGGGAGGTTGATGAAACCAACCAGAGCTTTTTCTTGTGATGTTTCGTGTTAGTTTCTGTAAGGATTTATAGTAACCGCACGGCGGGTACAATCTACAGTTACTCCTGGTACACAGGGTGACTACACATTGTTCATAAATAGACGTTTCTGAACAGCTGGATCTTGTACCATACCACGTGTATTTACCACAATCAGCATAAACGGCATACGTTTCAAGGGTCCTGCTCAGAGAATTTAGGTTCTGGAGACGTTCTTCTCATTACGTGCCGTGTTTCTGAAATAATTTTTAGCAAATACTGTACGTTCTCCACTGATTAAGGAACTTGACAAGTCAAAGAATGCATTATGGGCCCCTCATGCATTGTTTCTGCTTGCTGTATCTCGTTGCGTCCAATATTTTTGATTGTGCATCACCGCATAACTGACGTCTGTTTTCACGTAAGCATCGATCACAAGTCGAAATTGGCGAGTTAGCTCGAACTAAGCACATGTATTGTACTATTCTTCGCAGGTATTTGGAGAGAAAGCCTTTGAGAAGTTTGCTTCTCATTTCATATCGCTACACTTCACAGATCAAAATCCAGGTGTACACAAGAAGATACTGCAATTCAAGTTCACAATCCCACCACAAGATAAGATGGCAGAAATGTCACGGTTGATTTCCACTGTAACATACTTCATAGATGCTGTGGGGCGGTACAAGCTGAGTCCTCAGGTAACGTTAATGAAAAACTGTCTTGATATCATTCTCCCAATCTGCCAATGTCCTACTTTTTCATAAGCAATGGGTACTCGGTAACCGGCGTTACATTGGTAGTGTCTATTCTTCTGGATAAAACTTATTACACCATCCTCCATGCTTAATTTTGGTATATGGACCTCATTCATTGTATAATTGTTCACAGAGTTTTGGTTGGATACTGGGTGTGGACTTGTCTCCAACTCGAGGTTGGAGTGTAGTAGCCTCTTCTAGCAAATAAAGAGTGGCCCCCAAATCCTAGCAATCATTGTATTTCCCTCCCTGGTCCAGAGTTAGGGTGTGCCACATGCGTATAGTCTTCCAACTGTAGGCAGAAAGAGTCGCCTTTGTTACTCATCGGTTTAGTCTTAGTAAATAGATACTAGGATATTTAATATCATTTTCATTCACGTTTTGAAGTATTGTGCTCAGGAAACTATGTGAAGGGATAGCAGTTGTAGATTAGAGGGCTGCCACATGTGTCCTTTCTAGTCAGTGTTGAAGTTTTTGTTCTTCGGTAGACTGGATCTCATGCTTCCGTTGTTCATGTGAGGTCGATTATCGGTTGAAAGCAAATCCTGGAAGAGGTGAGAAGAGTGTCTGATCAGGACATGGAGTATAGCTAACTTTGGTTCACCCCATAGTCATCGTCCTAACTGTGAGGTGCTTGGTTTGATTCGTTTATTGCAGGCACGTGCAAAAGCAGATGCTGCAAGAGCTAAAGTAGCTCAGGAGGCATTCAAGGAGAATGCAGGGGCACGTCAAGAAGCCCTGGTTAGGAAGAAAGAAGAGAAACGAAGACTTTTAGAAGAAGCTGAAGCTGCTAAACTGAGTCCCGAGGTTTTGCGGAAAAGAGAGGAGAAAGAACGTGCACGGCAATTGAAGAAGTCTATGCCTAAGATCAAGATGACTCGAGCTCACTAGGGCTTTTAGATCACTCGTCTTAAACCGCAGAGGTCTTGCTCAAATTTTTGATCAATAAAGTGATCAACGCGTAAGTTATTGGGCTCCTCAATTTGTCGTGTCTATTCGGTGCGTTGATGATCATGGAGTTACCCCATAGAATATTAGTTTATAATGCGGTTTATGTCCTCAAAAACTTGGCCACTCCTAATCATGTTGTAAGCGAAGAAACTAATTAGCATCTTTGAGCGACTGACACCTGGCGAGATATCTCTTACTTTACTACAGCTAACATTGTAAAGTATTCGTTGCATCGTATTTAGTGGAGCATTGAAACTTTCCACTGGTGTCTGATATCGTCAACGACCTTAAATGCTTTCTAGTACAATGACACAACTTCGTTAGGGAACCAAATAGCCTAGTATCTGCTGTGCTCAAAGTGTGCAAGGTCTATAAAGGGTTTATGAAATGCCTCCCTCGACTTTATAGTGAGTCAAGGTTGTGAGCAGGTAATAAATATTCCTGCTTCGACGCGAATAAGGTGTGGAGAGCTCAAGAGTAACCATGTCTTTCTGAACGGCAATATATGTCCTGCTGGGCTCAACTTCTGATTTGCCGCAACTTAGTTATATCTCTAGTTATAATATGGCCAGATATCCCATTATGCGTTCTCCTCTGTCCCATGAGCATAATTCGGTAACCCCGTTGAATTTTCGTGTACTTCAATATCTTGTGGACATATTCTGAGATTGCTGCTTCGAGAATACGCTCCGACGAGACAATTCGAGTTCCTCGGAAACCGATTCTACACAAACAACACAAATAAATTTATCAGTTTCAGAATACGCTCTGACTATGATTGTCGACCTGTCCCACTCTGAGACTCATACGACAAGTGATTACTAAGTGGTCCCACTTGGCAATAAAAGGCCAAGAAGTTTGATTCTTTCCCTCTCAATCTTTTAACTAAGACTCCAGCAGATCGTCATATGTTAGCATGGTCTTCATCTCAATTTCCAACTCACACCAAGCTATCTAACTAGGATGTCGAAGGTCTGCCCACCATGTGAACCTCATGAAGCCAAGATTGATACTCGACATAACATTAATCCTTCACGCAACTGCAGGATTTCACGCTGTAAACTCGATCCAGTGAAAATATTCCTTCATAGCTGTAGGATTTCATCGACGCTTGCCTTTTCCATGTTTGGTAAAACTTGGTCCAGTGATAATACTCAGAATTGAACTGAACTGCAAGAAGATGAGATATTAATATCAGTCTCTTTACGGTTGGTTTAATGATCTCGATGAAGTGAGAACATCAAGATAGGTATCAAAAGAGTGGATACGAGTATGAAATTATGCCTTGATGGTTTACTGAACATCATTCATGCTTTCTGATCAGAACGGGTTTGCTCTTTCGATTGACATCCTTATGATCTCTTCATAAAGTTGCTCCGCATCCCTGAGGCACTTGGGAGACACTCTGGCATTCCGCTTCTGTTGATTGTGATGATGCTTTACCTGGGAACTCGCAGAAACACCGGACCTCGCCATTGGTAGATCAAAAGGGTAGGAGGACCCTGAGGGATTCGGGATTGCGTTGCAGAGGTCGAATTCATATCAGCACACCAGTCATTTGATAGTGGAACTCCAAAGAATTGGGTTCTCAGAAAGACTTGGTAATGTAGACATGCAAGGCATGTCAGCATCCTACGAGGCAATCTTACAGCTCCAAAGCGAAAGAGCCGCTGAGTTTGCTCACTCCACGGGTTTCCAATTCAACTACGCTCCTAGAAGTGATGTTTCATTCCTTGTGCATGAGTACATCTTGCTGTAGCTACTGCATATATAATTGTTCATTAAAGGATTCGCATTCGGGACCAGTCCAAGGAGTTCATTTTCATCGACGCTCCTTATGTAGAAAGAAACTGCTCTGAGGAGTCGCCTTCATAGTAGGCTCAGAAGCTCCCGTCTTATGTGTTTGGTGCTTTCCTTGGATTGAGTGCATAGATCCGACGAACAGCTTGAAGATTATCGAGACAGGGACGGGTCGTAATAGCTTGACTTATTTTAGAGGAGCCAACCCAGAAATTGCTGAGCAGCTCGGATATGAAGAAATCAACAGACATTCTCTAAACTTCTGTCGGACACTAGCCTGATGCAGAATGAAAACAGTTTAACTTTGTTTGATAGTAACTTCTGAGTATTTTAATATGGACATGTAGCATTGTACATTAATTTCCCATGAGTCACAGAGCTGGTTCAAAATTAATAAAACTTTGCTTGATAAGACGTACTTGAGACAAAGTGCGCATATGAAATTTAGTTATTATTATAAAAGTCCCTTGAAGCCCAGGGTTGGTGGATCTACAGTCCTGAGGAATATGAAAACCTGGGGTTTCTTCCGCTACTAGCTCGGAACAGAATTATAATCAAATTCTCCCTATTGTTATAAGTTTTCGGTCTTATGTTTGTGGTTCTGGTGTATGAAAGGTGTTAAAGAATAATAGTCTACCGTCCTAGTACGATTAATTTCAATACATCTTTGTATATTGACATTTCTAAGAAACACGGTCCGGCGCTGGATATTATCCTTACTAGTAGCTAGTAAAGGTTATCCGAGGCTGTCAAGTTTCTTCAAAGGGAAATTGAAGTATTTAATTTATACTTCCATCTTGATCAATGGCATTCAGAAGATATCTTCCAGTTCAATGCAAACTATTTGAAGTGACCACGGTCGACTAATTTCAAATTCTTCATTGCTTCCAGTTTCGATTCAAGGTGACAGGATTTGAATCTGTAACTTTCTGATGACTACCATGGTTAGATTACGATAAATTTGATCAATGAATCGAATCGATTGGAGATCATTGCATCCGACTTTGCACGTTTTGATGGCGTTGGTAAGCATTGACTCGATACTCAATCCTGTCTAATATAAGTTTTCAAATGTCTAGTGTTGTAATTTGTATGTAAAGCCTAAGAGTAGTGGTCATTCCATTTACGAGAAACAGCTGATTACGGTTACATTTTACGATGTCGACTATCTGCTCAAAGAATGAACTGCCGGCAGGTCAAAACTAGTGAAGGAAGTGAAAGCACGTAAAAGATTAAGCGGTGTCAATGATTTCGTTCTATTCGTCACGTTCCCGTTCTAAAATGTGTTCATCTTAGTTCATGCTAATAAATTCGACATATGTTGATTGCAGCTCCAATGGCAGCTAACAGGACCTTTCCGAGGCCAATGATTTCCCCTACACCATTACGGGTGTTATGTGGTTGCTTGGCAGCTTTAGCCCCACCTGCTCACTCTGCACTAATTAAAATTATTTTTGATGGCTGCGTTCCTGCCCTCGCGTGCAAAAACCTCATCAGTGCTGCCCACCCATGTACAAGGGTTAGATCGTCAATTTCTGTCCCAAGAGGGATCTCTTGCAGCCTATGAAAGTGCGGAAAGCTCTCCAATCCTTGATAGGAGAGGAGCTGAAGGCTTATACAGAGAAATTGGACAAGGCATACTTGATTCTGCGAACTCCTCCCGAGGACGATTCACGTCCTCTAGCTCAGCAAAACAAACGCCATTCCGCCTATGGTGCAGGAGGCTTCATCCAACCAGGCACTGGTAATATTACCATCGACATCCACTTCAGTTGGTTCTTCTACAAATGGCACCGATATTTTGTCTCTTTCACGAAAGAATTCTTCAGCATGTGCTCAATGACACTGATTTTACCCTTCACTTCTGGAACTGGAACAACGGTGTCACAATTCCTCAGCCAAAAGGAGGTCACAGCGGCTGCTACAAAGCTAGTCACCTTCTTCCAGAGATGTGCAATATCCTCAACAGCACAATTTATGAATCGCTCGGCCAGGACAAATTCCCCGGTTACCTGCTGACCTCGCAATCCTGCCTGAGGAACGATTCGACCCTCCAACGCGCTCCGCAGAAGTTGTGGAGCTCAGGAACGTCGCCTACATGTACCAAGGTTTAGTGGTGTTGGGAAATAACCCAAGATGATTCATGGGCAGAACCCACAGAATGGGGGCCCCCAGGTTCTCGATCCACTCACTGGCAACGGATCTCTGGGAGTTATTTAGCTCTGGTTAGTCTCTGGCTCCCGTGGGCATCCATTGGTGGGGCGCAAATGCTATGGCAGTGGTGGAAACCACCGCTTCGGCTCCGGTTTTCTACACTCATCACGCGAATGTCGACAGGCTGTGGGACCTCTGGCACAAGTTGCCCGGTGGAAAACGAGTTGATTAGTCGGACCCAGATTATTTAGAAGCTGAATTTCTATTCTACGATGAAATCGAGACTCCAAGTAGAGTTAATGACAAAGATGCTCAAAACATGGAGGAATTCGGGTACACAAATGAGAAAGTGAACAACGGCGTGTGGATCAACTACAATCCAGCCCCGAATTCTAGCACCCCGTCATCTCCAGGTTCATTCAGGCTGGTTGACGTACATTACCCAACAAGGTGGAACAGAGTGTGACCTTAAGTCAAAATGTTCCGTGCCTTTGACCCAGTTCGACCGGATCAAGTCTCAAATAAGTGGGGGATTTCAAGTGAAATTGAGATTAGAACACCGAACACTGGACTCGGCTGGAGACTTCAATCAGCCGTATCCACTAGTTTCGTTCTGTAGGTCCTAAGATAGAAGAACGCACATTGCTTCGCAGTATGCACATCTCACTGGTCTTGAGAAGATTCACCTGAGGCACTAAGCTTCTGTCTAGAAAATACAATCATGTAGTAGAAATTTTGGCGCTTAGGAGTGTGTTGTAGAAGGGACTGAAGATGAGGAAGAAGGCGGCATCTTTTTCTGCATCTCGTCTTCCACAGCCTTTTCTGTCAAGTACCTATATTTAGATCCTTAATCGTATTGTGGATCTAAGCTCATGGCAACCACTCAATGCAAGCCCAAGGAAGCACAGAGCGTGAAGGCATAGAGGACACGAACATAACTTTTAGTCTTCACCAGCTGAACATTCTATTTGCTCTATGAATCTCCTGACTCCTTGGATCCCGTGCGCTCTGCTCCTCAAGAAATACGCAAAATCTGAACTTCTGAAGTTGCTGTGCAGCTGTAGTGGGTTCCGTACAAGGAGCACGCACATTTGTTTCCCAACGAATTTCTCCATAATTCGTCCATGTTGCCAGCTCCAAAACGATATCGGATCGGAGGCTAAGATGCTCCGCGTAATTACGTATGTCGTGTGCTTAAGTTGCGAGGAAATGAAACTGCGCAGAGGGGCGAATCAAGCAGCATGACTGCTTGATTGGCGAAGAGATGATTGTGCTTCCACCTCTGGGAATGCTACTTGTCTTGGAGATCCAACGCAGGATAAGATAGTTTTGTGAAATCAGCAAGTGAAGGACTCCAGTCTACTTAAATCTGTCAGTTCAGGTATAATAAAATGTGAAGAACTGTAACAGGTAGAAAACTAACTGTTACGTGAATTCCGACCCTGGTTGAAATGCAGTTGAAATTGGTTTTGTTGCGAAGTTTGGAGTACTGGACGAGAAACCGTCCCGGCTTAGTGCAGAAACTGGAAACAACCTGGACCAGTCTTTACAGCGTCCAATGAATGCCTGTCGCCATAACTGCAATAGTCCTGGCGAACAAAATGTAAAGCTCAGAGGAGCGCTACAGAAACCACCAGCTCAATAAGGTCTTCACGGTACGGATGTGTGGATCTTACCTTTCAGCACTTCGTCCCAATTGCATGATTGAACGCAAATAGTTTACAACGATGAGTGATGAACTTGTAACGTCACAAGCGAGCGCTCAATAATTACCCTTTATCACACTGATCAGTCAGTCAATCACTCAAGATATTGGTTACGTGTGCAGATTTAAATTATAATTCGAATTTGACAACAGCGGCTGTCACTGAGTATCACGGAGACAGTACCGAGAAATTGCA
Organism: Lunularia cruciata; assembly: GCA_948567375.1. NCBI lineage: Eukaryota > Viridiplantae > Streptophyta > Marchantiopsida > Lunulariales > Lunulariaceae > Lunularia > Lunularia cruciata. The sequence goes on from OX419756.1 coordinate 8,281,047, forward strand.
ATCATGAAGCACATGATCGCTTGCATGTACTCTCGCATATTGAACCCCGAAGTCAAGAGGCTAGTTCCTTTCTTGACTGCGCAAAGTCAGAAACTAAAAGCGTGCGCGAAGAGTTATGCGTGCACAGTACAAGCTCGAGCCGACTGAAAACTATAATTTGGATCCTGTCATGTAAGCCCCGACAAATTTCCTTAGGCAAACTGAATACTGTGGCTGTTATTTTCCATCATAATAGACATAACAGACGGAATTCTTTGTATTACCATTTTGAAGTATTCTGTGTGGTAGTTTGGAAACTTAGTGCTCGGAGCTTTTTGGTCACTATTTTCATTACTGAACACATCCTTGAAGTTTCCCTTTCTGGATAAACCTTCCGTGCATCGGAGAATTTATTTTGAAAGTCATCAACGACATATCTCTTGCTGTACAGTAGTCTCTTACACTAAACGCCATCAAACATTGGACTTGCATCCGGGTTTATGGAATATGTGCGCAGCGGAGCAAGATTTGACAACTGAGCCGTCCCATTTCGTACTGTTCATGACTTGTCCCCGTACATTCCCGAGTGCTGAAACAAAGAAAACGGTCGACCGCGTAGGATAATACGAAGGATGGGAAGACCCGACGCCATCAAGCTTTGCAATGATAAACACATGAGGTCAAAGGGGGGTGAGCCCTTCTGAAACCAAATACAGGGAAGTCTGTTCTGAGAAAGCTTGTCATAGGAGATGATGTTGTTCAGACGATTTGGATAAGTGGATTACGTCCCAGTACGACGACCCAATCTCAGGATGATAACTGGATGTATATTTGAAACTCTTCTCATATCTGCCGATTATGTATAATATGTTAGTTTCAGCTAATCTCTAGGTTAGCACAATCCTTAATTTTGTCTTGTTATCGAGGTACATTTTTAAATCTAAAGATAAGTGATTAGGGTAAAAACGGGCAAAACCATATTTAGATTTTTGCAAAGGATTTTTTTAAGTTTTGCTTATATATATATCTTTTAGCCCTGGAAAGGTTATGTTTTGTACAAGGGCTATTTCCAAACACCTTGCATTTAGTAAAATAGTGAGTTGTATAATATCATTTCATGTGTATTCTATGTTACTTTAGTGTTAGATGTTACTTTTATAATGTGAATAAATTTCTAAATTTTTTTATAAAAATTGTAAAGGGTGAGAAGTCTAGTATTGTTGAGTGCAATTATGAATATTTACTCGAGTAAAACTAGAAGAAGTTGAGTACAAATGATATTTAAAATATCATAGGTTAAAATGACTAATGACTGGTAAACCTTCTAATCGATAGATTAGAAACAAAAATTCTCATCACAATCTGGTTTTATATTGATAACAAATCAATCTACTTGTAATTATGAAATCTCTATAAATCAATATGTGGAGATCTGGATGTAGACTTCTTGTTAAAGATCGTATCCTATCGAGTGTAAAGTTATCCCCATAAGGATTTGAACATGTACAATGAAACTTCTTTCTTTTAACTTCTTTCGGGGTCTGACATTTCAATCCTCAATGACAGATGAATGCTCTACAATCGAACCTCAAACTTGCATCAATCCTTCATGCTAGAGCTTGTTCCCGGTCAAGAAATAAACCCTTCAACGTAAAGAAACCTGCCTAAATTTTAGCAACGCGACGTCTAGCAGAGTGAGACGTTGCCAACATGAAATACTGTCTGGTACTTCTGAGTCTGATATTCTCAAGTCCGGAAAACTGGGATCTGAAGTAAAGAGGATGACGAAAGTGCTAAGAAACTGAGGAGATGTGTAAGCTCTCAAAGAACGCGGCCAGTTTCTGTCCGATGAGATTCCAACAAAATACACGGCGGCTCATGAAGACAGCTAGAGGTTGGTCACTTCCTCAGCCAGTGATCGGTCAGCCAGAACACGGACCAGTATCTCAGCAATAAAGGCTACGTCTGAGATGAACGTTATTCTCGAGAGACTTGGTAGTGGAGAGCGCAACCCAGGCGTGCATCTCAATTACCGATTGATAGGAATTCGTGAAGTGAACATAGAATCCACATGTGCATGTGCGTAATTGCTCAGACAACATAGCTTCATATAGCTGCGGGAGTTGACCACAAGCAGACCTATCAATTGGAAGCCCCCAGTACACTCTCAAGATCTCAAAGGGGTTCAAATGAGCAAACATTCTCGTTTGCGCGAATTGTGAATGCGAAGAGACGTCAAGATCGTTAATCGTTGAACGCCCCCATATTATAGCTCCCTTTCCGTCGGTGCCACGGAACACGATCTCAAGCTAAGGTACTGAAACACATTTCTGCGATGGTTGTCACCTTTCCTTGCTGGCTTTCACCAGCACATTTCTAGAACCTGGGATGCATTTCCGTAGAAACTGTCACAACCACCCAACTCATACGACGTTGCTTTGGTGATGGTGTTGTTTCACTTATTACAGTTTTCTTGCATACACCATCTACTCAGCAAGACATTGATGGAACTGTCACCTTTCCTTGGTGGCTTTCACCAGCACATTTCTAGAACCTGAGATGCGGTCTCGAAGAGACTGTCACAGCCACTCCACGCATACGACGTTTTGGTGATGGCGATGTTGACTTATTACAGTTTTCTTGCCTACGCCATTCCTCAACGAGATGGACACTATGATAGTGTCGTGTCCTACTGCTCACTTATACGAACGTTACATAATTGGCACACCTGCAGCCTTTGCTTGCGGTTCCTGCGTGACGCTTCCTCTAGTCTAGCTATTGTATGTTTCTTCGACGAATGGCCAAAGCCCCACACAAAGAAAAAACCAAAGTAACACACAAACTAACAAAAGTAGTCCACCAAGTACCCTACTCTTGAGCAGTAGGACATAGATCCTCTAAAAGTATATATGGTAGACGGGAGGGAGTACACTAGATGTGTCAATAGATTTACTGAAGGTATATCTTGTAAAGGGGAAGGGAATCGCCTAGATGTGTCAGTAGCATCAGGATGTGACGGGAGCAATAGTAGACAAGGTTTCCAAGTATAGAGGTATAAAGCTAGTTCATATCTTTGTTCCTTTAGAGTTGGAGTTATGTAGAACTATTGAACATCAAGATGTGAAAGGAGCAATAGCAAACAAGGTTTCCAAGTATAGAGGTATGCAACGAAGTCATTTCTTTGTTCTTCTAACTTTGGAGTTATATGGAGCTATGGATATGAGGTATGATACATTTGTTCGAGGGGTGCATGAGAGTTTACTATATTAATCTTGGGTATCATTTTCACTTTCATACTTCAGAGTATATTTTAGACATTATTTTTATACTTAACAATATATTTTAGATATCTCGCATCCTTTACTCTAAAAAAAATTAACAAGTGCAAGATATTTCTTCAAATGTCCAATAGTTTATAAATCTTTTGATTTGCATAGCTTTGCAATCTTAGGTTCAGTAGGGTGCAATCTTAGGTTCAGCAGGGTTCATTTCTCATATCGATACTATTGTGGTTTAGCTCCATTTTATTCTTAGGTTCGGCAGAGTACAATTTTCATATCGATATTATTGTGGTCTAGCTCCATTTTCCCTCTTTTCTCTCCCTTATACGGGTTTGATGGAGTGTTCCCCTCCTTCATGTGTTCTACGAGGTCTCCTTTCCTTGGATGATGGGAACTACCACGGGGTTGAATGCCGGGTGAAGACCCCATGCCTGTGCATGCAGTGTAATTACCACGTGCAGGTCAATAACTATATATCGTGCAGGTCTATATTCCGCTATCTATAGTAAGAGGTGAAAGTGAATGACTAAATAGCTAATGCTCTCCTTCGCAAATACTCTCAGTCAAAAGGTGAAAGTGATTGACAAGATAGCTAGTGTTCTCTTTTTCCAAGTCTCGCGAAAGTGAAAGAGATTATCAAAATGTTGATGCAGATTGACCAAAAATTGCCCTCGACGATAGAACTAAGATTTGGGAGGTAAACTGCAGAGTCGCCAAAGGCATTGCAACTCCTAGACACGATCAGACTCTAGTAGAGGAATGTTTTAGAGGCAATTGATACGCTATATAGACACGATCAGACTGCCAGTGGCTCCACGCCCCCGCGTGAAGAACCCTGAAGAGAACTAGTCTGACCTCACAACTGTTATCTTACTATACGTAAGGTAGAATTTATAACGTTTACAGACTGGCACCCTCTGTCGATGCTAATTGTAGCGCGTTTAGTGAACTTTTCATGATCACATCGATGGCCTTCTCAAAGAGAAATTCTTTGTAAAATAGAGAGGTACGATAGTTTCTCCAATCATGCTTATAAGCATTATCTATAATATGTATCATTCACTTTACAATTCATGTTGACACTATCGAATCATGCTTATAAGCATTATCTATAATATGTATCATTCACTTTACAATTCATGTTGACACTATCGAAGTCTAGTCTTATTTTATACTTTTCTGCTCTCTCATGTACTCTACCTGTCATTCTTTGTACGGTTACCTATCATTCTTTCATGTGTTCCATACGGTCCTTTTTTACTATTCGTTAGCCATGCTTATAATAATCAGTTATGTACAACCGTTTCAGCCACTCTACAACTAGTTGGCTTTTCACAGATAGGTAATTGCACTAAAGACACCCAATATGGTTCGAGTCCTACACCCAGTACGGTCGTATAGTCCTTTCTCTCTCCACTCACCAGACATAGGACGTATGCCACGTAGTACAAGAGAAGATTACACTCTTTTAGATTCTTACTTTCTTGACGCGAGGACACTTTTTCCCTAGTGTGTTTCCTGGCGCATTTCTATTTGTCTTCCTTTGCCACTCGAAACTGTTGTGCTCGTACTCTTTTTCATTTCGCAATTGTTTATAGCTTGTACTGATCCTCTCATCCTCCGGGGTATTAAATATACATGCACTTCATCTAACCAGAGCGCTACGTGGAAAGTTAAATATCCGGGGTGACAGATCTACTCTTGACGTACTTGGCCGATACACGAGTTCTGACTACTAGGCATTGTGGGTACTTCTCTCGTCGGAATGTTGTGGATGCTGTTCATGCGTGCTAGTTGATTTAAGCCTGACACATACAGTCAAGGAGAGGAACAGCCACCGTGTCTTGATTCTTTTTCTCCTGTGCAATCCGAAACAGTGAGAAAAGGGCGATGGCGTAGGAAACACGCAGTGAGGAAAAAACTGTAAAATGAGACTAAATCCCAATAAAATTGATATGAAATCTACCGTACCACAACTCTCAGATGTATCCGAAACATAGAGTACCTCATTTATACTGTATAAAAAGAGTACCTCACATGTACTATAGTGTTTCCCTGTTGTACGGTTTGATAAAATCTTCCCATTTATCTTGTGTAGTATGTGGTGTTTTTTCTGTTTTTAAAATTTACAGTACATTTTGGTAAATATATGAATTAAAGAAAATATACAGTACGGATTGTCTTACTAATTTAAAGTTTTCTTCTCGTTTCCTTATGCAGGTTTTCTTCTTCTTTTCAGTCATGTACTTTCCTTCTGGTTTCATTGGTAGGTGTCCCTTTCTTCTTAACGGTGTTATTCCCTTAGTTTCCTTTCTCGATAGGGGAAAACATTATGAGTCATGGATAGATTCTCCTTTCTGATGCATGCAGGCCCGATATATTTACGTCGTGTTTCTTCCACGGAGTGGATATCGAAAATATCCTCACAATGATTATCTCGTTGTTGCAGAGTAGCTAGACTAGGCGGATATTTAATTCCAGATTTGAGCCTCTTTCTTCTGGGTCACCTCCAGCTGGAATTTAACAGATCTTAACATCGTTCGAGGGAAATGATTTCAAAGGGTGTCAATATATATATATGAAAAGTGTGAAGGCGATCACATAGAACACAAGAAGGATGGGAAGACAAGTGAGAGACAAAAGAGGTAGAATGGGTTAGGCTCCAATAATATCGATATGAGAGATCTGTTCTCTCAGACTTAAGATATCCTAGCTATGCAAGCTATTTATGAAAAGTCAACAAAATATTGTTTTTCCCAAAGCCGAGCCGAATAATATAACCCGAAGGAAAGGGAAGAAACTCCTGGGCAATGAAATGAAACGAAAGGGAATCCAGGAAGGGGAAAGCCGTATGCTAGAGGAAAAATGAAAATAAAAAGTAACCTGAAAGATATGAAGTTAGGACATATGACATTTAATTCACGGTGAATTCGTCAGACCGAGGCTAACTGTGTAAATCCCTTAGCCACTGGGGTTTCTTACTTGTGGATACGATTATCAAAAGTCGGTTTGACTTCGAACACCCCTCGATATCCAACAGTAGTAAGCAAGTATCCTTGCCAGCAAGCAATGGAACAAGTTTCCATGTTTGCATTTCCATATTCTGCAACTCATTAGACAATGTAATTTACCTGTGCTCAGGACCTGAAATTGTCTCTAGGTAAATAGAAGGTCCTTTAAATGAGTGAAGAGTTGAAAGAAAACTCATTTCTTCTCTTTGTTCTTCTGGAGAATTGAAAGACAGCATCATTTCTTCGCTTTGTTTTCCTCAATTTCTATTGCTTGCTTATATTTCTCGACCGCTTGGCATATACGAGGATCAAGAGAAATGTATGGAACGTCTATGGTCATATAGAAGAGTCCAACCACTGGTGGGAAAGGGTTTGCACAGCGGGGAAGAATAGATGCACATGTAAAGTAACAGGCAATACAGGAGCCGCAACTGATGGAGCAAGAACAGAAATTGAAGCAATGAGCACCCCGTAGAAAATGAGAGAAGCGGGTTAATGCCTCCGACTAGTGCTGCATGAGGTAAAAAAAGCAATATTGGGAAAAGTCATCGATGAAGAGGATTCAAGAGCTTGAAGATTAATTCAATTGTCTCCGGATCAAGATCAATGGGATCTTAGAGGATTCACCACAAAATTGTCTCCAAATCAATGGAACACTGACTTGGATTTATAGGATTCACCACTATTCCTTGAGAGCTCTACTTCACCCGACGAAGTGTTGCGCTTTATATTCTCATCGTGCTTCTCGCTTCTCATGGAGTCTTCCCATTCCTTCTTGTTATCATTGCGAGTTATCCTCGCCTTGCATCCTCCTTGGAGTATTCCCATTCCTTCTTGTTATCATTGCGAGTTATCCTTGCCTTGCATCCTCCTTGCAACAACACCATATGTGAAACAGAAGCAATCTCTTTATGATCCTCAATCACTTCTTGTGAGTTAAGTGACCTCCAATCCAATTGGAGTGAGCGTCTGTATGCTTTGCAGACAACATGAGTCAAGGCAGACTTATATTTGGTCCGAGATGATCAAGTGACAGTAGCGGATGACGTGCTTACAGACCCTACGCGGGATACAGTTTTGGAGGGAGTGATTACCCATCCCTTGGATGCGCGGCGAGTGCAGCAAGAGGTCACAAGGTCTCCAAGTATAGGGGTATGCAACGAGGTCACCTCTTTTTTCCTGTGGCCTTGGACTTATATGGAGAGATGGACACGACATTTGACACATTTGTCAGGGAGTGCGCAAAAGCTTATCATGTTAGGCGTCAAGGGGTACCACTCTCACTCTCATACTTTGTAACATATTTTAGACAGCGTGTGTCCATTACTCTATAGAGTGCAGTGGCTGGTGCAATCCATAGGAGAGCAATCACATTAGGTGATGTTTCTCTGGATGCTCCAGTAGTGTGTAGATTGTACGACTTGCATAGCTCGGATATCTTAGGTGCAGTAGGGCAGATTTTTCATATAGACTCTATTGGGGCTTAGCCCCATGTTGCCTGTTACCTTCTTTTGTCTCTCCCTTGTATGGCTTGATGGGGTTTCCCATCCTTTGTTTTTCCTATGCGGTTGCCTACTATCATCACAACAATCTACAGCATACAGTAGAACATGTATGCCCTCAAGTAGCCTCGTGAGTTCTCAAGTTTGTGCCTTGGAAAAGAGTGAGTTGAAGGGGCAAAGAGCACGTGCCTTGGTGGCACCGTCATTTATTATTTATTGAGTGGTAATTTATTTCATGCACACCATCAACTGACATAATTATTCATATCACTCTAATCCATATAATTAATTGTATCACTTTAATCCACAAGAGAAACATTAATATATCACTCTAATAGAAAATGTTATTATAAGACTATCAAAGAATGATGACAGATGATAACTATTTTAACAATTCTTGCCATCTCAACCACAATAATACTAAATTGATGAATTGTAACCTCCATCAATTGAAGTCCTTCTTGTAAATATTCTTAATAATGTGGACAGTTTGGAAATAGTCTATTGTGTCCATAATTTGCACACCTACCGCATCTCATAATTGCTTGTTGTGCAAATGTTCTTGTTGTAATTGTAGTTGTAGTGAAACTTGAATGGCAACATCACATTCTCTCTTGATGATATCAGCTGGAGTTCAAAAATGACCTGTTGGTACTGTTGGAAAATTATTTTTGTGCTGTCTCAATACTGGTTCCTTGAAGTCCAATACTAGATCATGTGATGCTGAATCCAATAGCCATCGGATAGAGTGAGAGGTATTGACAATTTTTGCTTCAGATGGAAATGAATGACTTGCCTACAAGGCATGCCTATCACTTGCATATGATAACCATTATATTCATCTATTTTCTCAAGTGGATGGTAGGTTTTTGTCAAGCAATTATGGAATGCTGCTTTTACAAGTTCATCCATCATTATCTTGGGAGCAAAGGTTAAGATTGTACGTTAGATGTCCTGGAAAATACCTGCATCCGCAGATTTAGTAACCAATTGATTAATGTGTTTTCCATTTGTCATATGGTGATTTGTATACAAAAGAAATAAGCATTTAATCTAAGTGCTCTCAGAGTAGTCACTCTCTATTTTTCAGAGTAGATACTAGGAAAGTTTCTCTAAGAAGCTCTCTCTCCTTGATTCCGGGACTTTGGAGGAAGAAGCTCTCTCCTTGACGTAGCAGTATGAAGGAAGATACATTAATCAATCAAGAAGAAAGAAGATATATTAATAGATTGAGAAGGAAGAAGATATATTACCGGACCAAGCACAATACACTAGTACTAGATATATGTTCAATGCAATCCTAGCTACATACTAAATATCAATAAATTTTCTTTATTGATCCAAGAGTTCTTTTTCTTTGAAATCATTTGAGTTCATTCTCTTTGAGAATCTGAAGATAAAATCTTAAAGGAAGTCATGATTGTTATCTTATTGTATTTTTGTGCACTATGTGAGGTTTATGTGTACACTAACCAGAGTTAGGCACACATCCTCAACACTAGCCTTGAGATGGAGAGAAAAAGAGAACCAGGACCAAGAGCTCATTGTGTGAAAATTGACATATGTGATTAAATTACCAATTGCTTATTAAGAATTTGGAAGCAATTAAACTTGAATCAAATATTTACCAAGACATACTATGCAGTCATGTAAAGCTCTAAATGGAAAGACAATACATTAGTTTGGAAGCCATTAAAATGAAATAGAATTGCACATTGCATGAAAATCAACATATGTGATCAAATTACCAATTGCTTATTAAGAAGTTGGAAGCAATTAAACTCAAATTAAAGATTTACCAAGAAGAACCATATAGACAGTAAAGCTCCAAAAGAAGGACAATATATTGTTGTAAGCCACTAAACTGGAATCAAAGATTTACGGAGACTGACCATGCAGGAGTAGTGTAGAGCTCTAGAAGGAAGGATGATATATTAGTTTGAAGCCATTAAACTAGAATCAAAAATTTGCCAGGATTAAACATGTAGTAGTGTAAGGCTCCAAAGGAAAGACAATGTATTAGTTCATAGCTAGCCTATGATTCATAGATCAAGATTCCACAAAATTTTCTTGATCCACCTTAAACATTGCTTGACTACACAGACCAGCAATTGCTGATTGCCAACATCAGACAACAAATAAATCCAGGTCTAAATCAGACAGTAGCTCACATGTAAGGTGTCAACAAACTCTAAGCAACTCATAGACTATTGAAATTTTCCAAGTCACCAAAATTATTAGCGTTAACAACATCCCATTTTGACTATTAATAATTTCCAAGTCACTTAAATTATTAACAAGGAGGAGTAGGTTTGATACAAGAGGGAAAAGAAGATGAGTTAGGAACAAAGGGTTTCAACTTGGAAATGTGGAAGACAAGGTGGATGTACATATGACAAGGCAAGGCAAGTCGATAAGCAACAAGAGAGAAGATTTGGGTGACATCAAAGAGTCTTATCCAATTAGGGGTGAGTTTATGAACTTGGGTATCAAGTGGGAGGGATAAGTTACTAGAGGAAGCATGACCTTATCACAACTTGAAAGGTGAGATCACAATGATGGTGGTCTGCATATTTTTACTAACAATTTTGAGCAACAAGGAGATGAGATTTGGCTTGTTGAAAGGATTGAGATATGGTGGTCAAGAAGGTGGAAGTATGAGGGATATAAGAGGGAGTAGGATCAAGAAAGGAATCTAGAACAAGTGGATCTTGGCCAAAATTGAGGAAGAAAGGAGAGAATTTGGTGCTTGTATGTTTGGAAATATTATACATTCAAACTCCACAATTACAAGACATTCATCTCAATTGGTATGGTGGATGTTGACGGAGGCACAAAGCATATCCTCCAAGGTGCAATTTTCACGTTCAGTTTGTCCATCAGTTTGAAGATGATAGGCCATGGACAAAGTAATCTTGGTGCCAAGTATTTGGAACAGTGCTTGCCAAAATTTCCCAATGAATCGAGGATCATGACCAAAGATGAGTACATGAGGTATCCCATGATGCTTGAAGACGGTGTCAAAGAAGACCTACACCAATGTTGGAGCATCCACAATATCAAAGGTTGGTGCCAAATGGATTTTCTTACTAAGCTTATCAACAAACACCACAACTGTTATGTGATCTTGCTTCATCTTAGGCAAGGATATAATGAGATCCAAGCTTACGTGTTCCAATCAAGCATATGGAATAGGGAGTGGTTGAAGGAGTCCACTTGGTTTTTGGTTGTTGACCTTGTTGCATTGGCAACTCTCACATGATTGGACAAACTCTCAAACATCTTGTGACATGTTGGGCCACCACCATTGGTATTAGAGAGTACCGAAGGTCTTGTCCACACCCATGTGACCAATGATTGGTAAGTCATGTGCTTCTTGGAGATGCACAAGTCGAAGACCACCCTTGGTTGGAACATAAATCCAATTCTCATAGAATATAAATCCTTCCTTGAACGAGAAGGTGTTGTACTCCTTGTTGCATGTTGTAAGACAACCTTGTACTTTTTGGAAGAAAGGATCTTGTTGTAAAGTGGTCTTAAACTCGATATGGGCTTTAGACTAAACTGATATTGTTGTAATTGCCACCGTGATAAGAGGAAGAGATTTGAATCAGGTCATAGTGATAGGGCATCATGGATGATGTAGAATAGATCAGGTTTGTACTCAAGTTTGATGTCAAAAAATTGTAGTTGTTCCTTCCATCAATGATGTTGAATCTTCATGTGTTTCAAGTGTAAGGTCTACAATAGAGGTTTGTGATCAATTTGCATGATCACTTGTTTCCCCAAGAGATAATGCCTCCATACCTTGGTTCTATATACCATTTGTAGTTTTTCTAGATCTCAAGCAGAGTAATTCCTTTTTGATGTATTTAGTTGGCAAGACATAAAGGCAATGGGATGTAACCCATTTGGGAATTCTTGTTGCAACATGAATCAAATTCTAAAGTTAGAAGCATCAAAATCAACCACACAAGGTAGTTGAGGATCATATGGTTGAAGAATGTGTCTTGAAGACACTATAAGTTTTAACTTTTAGAATTGTGCTTTTTGCTCCATTGAAAGCTCAAGTTCTTCCCCAAGAGATCGGTCAATAGTGCAGCCATATGAGCATAGTAGTGGATGAATCATCAGTAAAACTGGCCAATCCATTAAATACCCATACTTTGGTAGCATCCTTTGGAGTAGGCCAATCAATGATAGCCTTGATTTTCTCCTCTTCCATCTTAGACCCCTCTGATGAGATTTTGTGATCCAAGAAAGTAATTTCCTTTTGCCAAAAGGCACACTTCGACTTCTTGTAGTAAAACTTCCATTATCATAGTCATCTTAGAACTTCTTGCACATGATTTGCATGTTTTGCTTTTGTCTTGCTATAGATTAAAATGTCATCCAAGAACACCACCATGTATCAATCTAGTAGTCCATCCAACACCCAATGCATCTGATCCATGAAGACTACTAGAGCATTAGTGTGCCCAAAAGGTAGAACTCTTTATTATTCAAAATGCCCATACCTTGTGCAAAAGGTAATCTTATGCACATCCTCTCTATCAATGGGGATTTGCCAATAGCTGTTGCAAAGATCCAACTTGGAGAAATATTGTGTTTCACTCAATTGATCAAGCAAGTCATCAATTTGAGACAAAAGATATGCATTCCTTATTGTTGGTTTATTGAGCCCACGATAATCAATACAAAAACAAATTCCTCTATCCTTCTTTGAAACAAATAGTACCGGTGCTCCCTAAGGAGATGTACTATGTCATATGAAATCCTTCTCCAACAACTCTATAAGCATTATGCACAACTCGTCCAACTCTTATGGTGAGAGTTGGTAGATTGGTCTTCTCACTAGAGTACTCCTTGGCAAGAACTCAATCTTGAAAGGCATACCATGATTGGAGGGTAATCCCTTTGGCAGATCATCCTGAAACACATCTGCAAACTCTTGAACTATTTGATCAACCATTGCTTGATGATGCTCATGACTCTCCTTGTGTAATCGACTTGATCCACACCACAAAAATATACTTATCTTCCTCTTAAGCTCACTCTATAATTACTACACTAATAAACTTTTGATCTAGGGGCTTATCGTCCTTCAAAGCTTGCTCTATGGCTACTTTCTTGACAAACTTCTCATCTTGGGATTTATCTTCCTTCAAGCTTGCTCTATAGCTACTTTCTTGAAAAAATTCCCATCTTGGGACTTATCTTCCTTTGAAACTTTCTCTATGGCTACGTTCTTGACCAACTTCCTACCTTGGGATTGATTATTCTTAGATGTTGTACTCAAAGGTGCTGGACAACCTAATCTGAAATTCCTATCCTGGTGTTGTACATGAATTTGTCGTTGGGTCCAATCAAATTGAACCTTATGACATTCAAACCAAGGTAGACTTAGAATGACATCATAGTGTAGAGGTGCCATTACAAACCTCATACACTCCAAATACTCTTTCCCAATCTTGAAGGTAACAGGATGTAAGGTATGGAATGCAAAACCCTTTCTACCATCTGCCATCATCAATTTACTTCCAATTATTGTCTTGATAGAAATACATAAGTCCTTTGCTAATTACATGGATAAGAAAATTTTTGAACTCCCTGAATTAACCAAAATCCTACAACCACGATCAAATATCATACCTTACATTGAAGAAAACTTGCATAGGTCAAGCTTTTGATCCTATTGGAACTAATCAAGTTCTCAATAGATGGTTCAAAATCTTCTACTTGGATTTCTTGTTTCCCTAATCATTCTACTCCACAAACTCCATTTGGTTGACTTGTCGAGGTCATCCATTCTTGAGTGGACATTCAACAATGTAATGTCTAATTTGGTGATAATAGAAACAACCACTATTTTTTTGTAGTTTTTCTCTATCTGTAGTGCCAAGTGATTTTTGTTGAATGGCATCAATCTCCATTGGTGTCAGATCCTCCACTCATGTGTAGTGCATTGGTAGGTTCTATGGAGGTCAAGGTCAAGACCATGTTATTACAACCAAGGAATCAAAGTGTTCGGCCAACTGCATGGTTTACTCAAAGTGTTGTGGCTCTAGTATAGTTACCCCTAATTTGGCTCATGACTTCAAGCCCCTCACAAATCAATCCAGAGCTTCACCTTCCAATATATATGGAAATTGCATGATGGTGTTATGGAATTGCATGATGTAACTTCTTACAAAGCCAATCTGCTTCAACTTTGCCAACCTATCTTGTGTAGTTTGTGTGACATTTATAGCTTAAAATCAAACAATTATATGCACTCTTGAATTCTACCTATGTCAAAATTGGTGCAACAATTTGCCATTTAGCTTGTTCCACTTGAAATTACCACCATAGCTTTGCTACTCCATCCAATTGGCTGGAAGCCAAGAGAACTTATTTTTGTTCATCTTGAAAATTGAGAGCTTCAAAATAATGTTCACAGTCAAATACAAAATTCTCCAATGCACTTAGGAAATCCTTGCCTTCAAAAACCTTGGGTGTTGGAAATTGGATTTGGGGTCTTCTCTTTCTCAAACTGGTATTCTTTCTATAAGCTTTTGTCGTTGATGATCTCATTCATCCAACAATCAAGTAAGGTGCTTGATTTTTTACTGCATAACAATGATAACCTCAAGCATTGCCACCATGTTTACCACTCTATCACATCACTCCCAACCTATCTAATTTATTAACAAATAGATGTAACAAGTCCATCATTCTCCATAAGTTATAAGTATGAAGTATAAAGTATAAAGTATAAAGGGTTCCTCACACAAGGTGATTGTATTTAAAAAATCTTACCCAAAGCATGAGGTGATGGACTGTGTGAAATGATGATTAGGTAGTACTTGGATACACAAATCCCAATGGTTTGGTAGAAATAGATTTGATGGTCTATAAATTCCATCCATCCCATTCTTGCTTTGATACCAATGTAAAAGACCAAAATTGAAGAGAGGAATAGGAGAATGGAAGATCACATTGGAACACTTGAATGAGGGAAAACTCCGAATGCCTAGCTGAGCTTTAGCTTTGGTATTTACAAGAAGCATACAAGGCTCTTGAGAAGCTTCTCAAGGAGCTTCCTTGAGCCACTTTCTCTGAGTGCAAGCCAAGTTAATGGGGAAGATTCTCAAGAGGCTTCCATTTAAAAGTCGTCTACTTGGCGTGCAAGCTAAGCTAGTTGGAAGCTTCTAGAAGCTACCTATTTGGGGTACAAGCTAAGCTAGCTAGGAAGCTTCTCAAGAAACTTCCTAGATACTTCAAGCATACTTTAGGCTAATTTGGCCTATTTACTATGTTGTTAGCTCCTAACTAATTTCATTGCTAAATTCTATATTGTTATACATTGCCCATGGGTAGGAGTAGGTTGGCACAACATTGAGAGTGAGCTAGATGCTTATGTGTAAAAGACTGAGGAGAGAAATAAGAGAATAGAAGATTAGAATGAAAGGTCACATTGGGACTCGTGAATAAGAGAAACTCCAAAAATGTCTAACATGAGCTTGGGCTATGGTATTTATAGAAAACATATAAGGCTCTTGAGAAGCTTCTCAAGAAGGTTCCTAAAAGCTACCTTCTTTGAATGCAAGCCAAGTTAACGAGAAACTTCTCAAGAAGTTTCCTTCTAAAAGCCACCTACTTTGCATGCAAGCTAAGCTAGTTGAGAAACTTCCCAAGAAGTTTCTTTCTAAAAGAAATCTATTTGGCATGCAAGCTAAACTATTCAAGAAGCTTTCTCCTTGAAGTTGCCACTTGGCATGCACATTACCCAATACTTGGAAGGTACCAAGTAGCTTCCTAGATGCTTCTAGAATCTTCTTATAATTCTTGACTAATTTGGTCTATTTGTTACTTTTTTAGTCTTGACTAACTCATATGTAAACTCCATATTGTTACATTGTGGATGAGAGTAGAGGCTACCTCTCCTCCATCTACTCTCTTATAACCACTTCATACACTAGCCCTCTTACTACAAGCACCCTTGGACTCTTATTCCCAACTCTACTCTTTGAATCCCTTTCAGGCTTTCCTACAAAGCTTACCTCATTTACACATGTATACTAGGATCCTTATGCCCCTTTCCCATCTTTAGGCTCCATGCTTTCTATACCAATTGAAGCCATCTTGGTAGATGACTAAGAGAGAGATATCTCTACATATGGACTTTACTAACTTTCTTCTTCCAATGGACTTTGCTTCTTTTGGCTCATGGGAGTGCATCCAGACACCGAGAGACCACCTCTCAAATTCATCAATTTCTATGAAGCAATTGGCTTGCATTATAAGAGAATTACACCATTTAAGCCCAAGTGGCTGCTGGATGGATCATATAGTTCCCACATACTCATGCTCCACCTCCAAAGCATCATCATCTATGTTGTTTCATGATGTTAGGCCAAATAGGGGAGTATTGACGGGCCATCTAACACTATTGCTTTCTACACCAACACCCTTCTCTGTAGATACATTATCAACCATATAGAATCTTCATCCATTAGCCACATATGATCTTCCTTCCTTTATCCATGACTACCATCCAAATGAGGAGCTCTAGCTTATAGTGTCCTTCTTTCCCTAAGCTTTACTCCACTCTCTATGTTTCTCAATAGGTGGTCCTTCAAGTTTAGTTTTTGAGCATTTATAGGATTATCTCTTCCCATATGCTAAACTTAGGCCTCCTTTCTCTTTGCTTTTTGCAATCATATTGCCTTGGTTTGGTGCTCTTGAGTGTTGCTCATTTGTTTGGTGCATCTCATCTCTTGGCTCTACCCAAGTAGACTTTAGGTGTTCATGATTGGGGATGTTTTTGTATGGTTCATCTCATGCACCGCATGTCAACAACTTTTTCATTCCTTTTCATCTCTCTTCTCTCTTCATCCGTATATGGTAGCCATACCAATTGGTTGTGAGACAATTATTACAAGCATTATAGCTTCCTTAGACCTCCACCTTGATTGGATGCTTGTCCAAGTGGATGTCTCAAATACCTTCAATACAATTTTTCATCTAGCTTTATTTTGAGCTCTTCATTTGGCAAGGAATCAGATCGTCTACCTTATTCTATTTGTGCATACTTTCTATGGTATTGAAACACCATTGTTGTCTAGTCACCATGCTAACATAAGAGAGTTCACTCAGTTGGTTGGCAAAGGGTACATGCCAAGGCAATCCTTTAGGTAGGCTATTATTTTCCATAGTTCACTACACAACTTTGTGTGAGGTTGTAGCCGCCTTTCCTATATGATTTTTTCCATCCCTATCAAATGATACCACATCTTGGTTGTAACAATATGGAATTTAGTGATGAAGTTAGTTAGGGCTAATGAAGTAGTGAATAAGCCAAATTAGCCTAGAATTTTTTGGAAATAAATAGGAAGCTTTTTGGAAGCTTCTCGACTAGCTTAGCTTGCACTCCAAGTAGGTAGCTTGTAGAGTGAAGTTTTTAGAAACTTCCAACTAGCTTAGCTTGCATATCAAGTAGACAGTTTCTAGAAGGAAGCTTCTTGAGAAGCTTCCCGATTAACTTGGCTTGCACTCCAAGAAAATGGTTCAAGGAAGTTTCTTGAGAAGCTTCCCAAGAGCTCTACACTCCCTATAAATACCAAAGCCAAAGCTCATATTAGACATTTGTAGTTTTCCCTCATTCAAGTGTCCCAATATGATCTTCCATTCTCTTATTTCTCTTTTTGGTCTTGGTCTTTTACATTGGTATAAGAGCAAGAATGAGATGGATGGAATCTATAGAACACCAAATCCATTTCTACCAAACCATTGGGATTTTCATGTCCAAGTATTACCCAAGCATCATTTCACACAGTTCATCACCTCAAGTTCTAGGTAGAATTTTCTAGATGCAACACCTTGTCCGAGGAACTCCGAGGAACTCCGAGGTTGGTACTTTCGGTTGTAACTTATGGAGAACAATGGACATGTTGCATCTATGTGTTAGTAAATTAGATAAATTGGGAATAGTATGATAGAGTAGTAACCATGGTGGCAATGCTTGAGGTTATCATTGCTATGCAACAACAAACTGAACACCTTACTCAATTGTTGGATGAACAAGACCAACAATGACAAGAGCATGTAGAGAGAACACCATTTTGAGAAGGAGAGAACCAAATCCAATTTCCAAAACCCAAGTATTTGATGGCAAGAATCTTTTGGGTATAGTGGAAAATTTTGTATTTGACTATGAATGTTATTTCAAGGCTACAAATCTTCAATATGAACGGAATCAAATTCTCTTAGCTTCAAGCCAATTGGACGGAGCAACAAAGCTATGGTGGCAATTCCAAGTGAAGCAAGCTAAAAGGAAATTTGTTGCACCAATCCTGACATGGGAAGAATTCAAGGGTGCAATAATTGGGTGATTCCAAGCGATAAATGCCACACAAGCTGTATGAGATAAGTCGGCAGAGTTGAAGTTGATTGGTTCTATAAGAAGTTATATCATGTAATTTCAAAACACTATTATTATGCAAATTCCAAATATAATAAATGGTGAAGCTCTAGATCAATTGACTTGAAGTCACAAACTAAATTAGAAGTGACTATGCGAGAGCCAAAATAATTAGAAGAAGCCATGTGGCTAGTAGAGCATTTTGATTCCTTGGCTGTGATAACTTGGTCTCGACCTTGACCTTCACAAAACCAACTAGCACATTACACACGTGTGGAGGAGCCAACATCAATGGAGATTGATGCCATCCAATGGAGCCCACTTGATATAGTGGATCGGGAAAGATTGTGGAAAAATGGTGATTGCTTTTATTATTGCCAAATTGGATATTGCATTTTTAAATGTCCACTCAAGGATGGGTGATCCCAAAAACTTGCCCAAATGGAGGTTGGGCAATAAAATGATCATGAAAACAAGGAATCTCAATAGGAGATTTTGAGCCTATTAAGAACTTGATTAGTTCCAATGAGATTGAAGGCTTGACTAATGCAATGTTATTTCACTTGCAAGATAGGATATATGATCATGGTTGTAGGATTTTGGTTGATTTTGGAAGTTCAAAGAATTACATGTCTATGCAATTAGCAAAAGAATTGAGTATTCCTATCAAGCTAGTAATCTAAAGTGGATTGATGGTGGCGGATGGTAGAAAGGGTTCTACATTCCGTATATTGCATCCTATTACCTCAAGATTGAGAATGAGTATTTGGAGTGTATGAGATTTGTAGTGGCACCTCTGCACTATGATATCATTTTGGGTTTACCTTGGCTTGAATGTCATAAGGTTCAATTTGATTGGAACTGATGACAAATTCAAGTACAACACCAAGGTAGGAATTTCTAATTAGGTTGTTTGGCACCTTTGAGTAAGACATTTGATAATAATCAATCTCAAGATGGGAAGTTTGTCAAGAAAGTAGCCATAGAGCAAGCTTTGAAGGAAGATAAGTCTCAAGATGGGACGTTTGTCAATGAAGCAGCTATAGAGCAAGCTTTGGAGGAAGAAAAGTTTGCTTTTGTGGTATGAATCATGCTGATTATACAAGGAGAATCTAAGGAGGGTCAAGAGCCTCATCAAGCAATGGTTGATCAAATAGTTTAGGAGTTTGCGGATGTATTTCCAGATAATCTGCCAAAGAGATTACCTTCCGATTGTGGTATACCTTTCAAGATTGAGTTATTGCCAATGAGTACTCTAGTGAGTAGACCAATCTATTAATTCTCACCAAAGGAGTTGGAGGAGTTATGAACAACACTCATGGAGTTGTTGGAGAAGGATTTCATTCGACATAGTACATCTCCTTGGGGAACATTGATACTATTTGTTCCAAAGAAGGATGTTCCAAAGAAGGATCAAGGACTTCATTGTTGTATTGATTATCGTGGGCTCAATAACCAAATAGTGAAGAATGCATATCCCTTGCCTTGAATTGATGACTTGCTTGATCAATTGAGTGGAGCATGATACTTCTCCAAGTTGGATCTTTGCAATTGCTATTGGAAAATCTTTATTGATAGGGAAAATGTGTAAAATATTACCTTTTGCGCAAGGTATGGGCTTTTTGAATAGAGAGTTCTACCTTTTGGGCTCACTAATGCTCCAATAATCTTTATGGATCAGATGCATCAGGTGTTGGATGGATTACTAGATCAGTAAGTGGTGATGTTCTTGGATGACATTTTAATCTATAGCAAAAAGGAGGCAGAACACATAAATCATATATGGGAAGTCTTAAGGTGACTATGTCAATAGAAGTTTTATTGCAAGAAATCAAGTGTACCTTTTGGTAGAAAGAAGTCACTTCTTGGTTCACAAGATCTCATCAGAAAGGATCAAGATGGATGAGTAGAAAATCAAGGCCATTATTAATTGGCCTACTCCGAAGTATGCCATAGAGGTGCAAGCCTTTAATGGATGGCAAGTTTTTACTGATGGGGTATCCACTATTATATGCATGTGGCAGCACCATTGATTGACCTTTTGGGGAAAAATTCAAGCTTTCAATGGACTGCCAAGCATGAAGAAACATTCTAGAAGTTGAAACATATAGTGTCTTCAACCATATGATCCTCAACTAACTTGTGTGGTTGACTTTTAACTTTCCATTAGAGTTGTGTTACAGTAGAAATTCCCAAATGGGTTACATCCCATTGCCTTTGTGTCTCACCAATTAAACATCACAAAAAGGAATTAACTCTGCATGAGATTGAGAAAAACTAGCAATGGTATATGCCACCAAAGTATGGAGGCATTATCTTTTGGGAAAGCATGTGATCATGAAAACCAATCACAAACCCCTATTGCAAACGTTACACTTGGAACATATGAAGAGATGACATCATCAATGGGAGGAACAACTACAACTTTTTGACATCAAACTTGAGTACAAACTTGATCAGTTCCACATCATACCTGATGCCCTATGATAATGACTTGATTTGAAGTCTCTTCCTCTCATCACGACGGCAATTAAGATTTTATCAATTGACTCCAAAGTCCAACTCGAGTTTAAGACCACGTTACAACAAGATTCTTTCATTCAAATGGTACAAGGTCATCTTGCAGCATATGCCAAGGAGTACAAGACCTTCTTCTTCTTCTTCTTCTTCTTCTTCTTCTTCTTCTTCTTCTTCTTCTTCAAGGAAAGCCTTCTATTCTATGAGAATCTGATTTAGGTTCCAGCCAAGGGTGAATTCCAACTTGTGTGCCTCCAAGAACCCATGGCTTACCAATTGCTGGTCAAATGAGTGTGGACAAGACCTTGGGTACTCTCCAATACCAATGGTGTTGGCCCAACATTACACAAGATATTTGAGAGTTTGTCCAATCATGTGAGAGCTGCCAACGCAACAAGGCCAACAACCAGAAACTGAGTGGACTCCTTAAACCACTCTCTATTCCATCTTCTCAATGGGAGCATGTAAGCTTAGATCTCATCACATCCTTGCCCAAGACAAAGCAAAGTCACAAAAAAATTGTGGTGTTTGTGGATAAGCTTAGTAAGCAAATCCATTTGACACCAACCTTTGATATCATGGATGCTCCGACATTGGTGCAAATATATTTTGACATTGTCTTCAAGCATCATGGGATGCCTTGTGTACTCATCTCAGACCGTGATCCTTGATTCATTGGGAAATTTTGGCAAGCACTCTTCCAAGTACTTGGCACCAAGCTTGTTTTGTCCATGGCCTACCATCCTCAAACTGATGGGCATATTGAATGTGCAAATTGCACCTTGGAGGATATGATTTGTGCCTTTGTCAACATCCACCATACCAATTGGGATGAATGTTTTGCAGCTACGGAGTTTGCATACAATAACTCCAAGCAAGCAAGCATCTCCTTTTCTCAATTTTGGCCAAGATCCACTTGTTCTAGATTCTCTTCTTGTTTCACTTCCATCTCATGTCCCTCATACTTCCACCTTCTTGACCACCATATCTAAATCCCTCTAACAAGCCAAATCTCATCTCCTTGTTGCTCAAAATTGGCAAAAACAATATACGACCACCATTGCATGATCTCACCTTTCAAGTTGGTGATACGGTCATGCTCTCCTTTAGTAACCTAACCTTCCCACTTGATACCTAAGTTCCTAAAATTGCCCCTAATTGGATAAGACCCTTTGATGTCACCCAAATCATATCTCTTGTTGCTTATCAACTTGCCTTGCCTTGTCATATGTACATCCACCCTATCTTCCGTGTTTCCAAGTTGAAACCCTTTGTTCCTAACCCATTTTATTTTTCCTCTTGTGTCCAACCTCCTCCTCCTCCCATCCCTATCAATGATCATGAGGAGTACAAAGTTGATCGTATCCTTGCATGTTGCCATATTCAACAAGGCTACCGACAACATATAGAATACAAGGTCCTTTGGAAAAGGTATCCCCTTCATGATGCCATAGGGGAACCTCTTTCTCATCTCAAGAATGCACAAACTACCATCCAAGAGTTTGAAGCTTCAATGGCGACAAGGACGTCATCAACTAGCAATGGGGAAATAGGTAACAATATGGAATTCAGTGATGAAGTTAGTTAGGGCTAACAAAGTAGCAAATAAGCCAAATTAGCGTACAATATTCCAGAAATATCCAAAGAGCTTCTTGGGAAACTTCTCGAATAGCTTAGTGTGCACCCCAAGTAGGTAGCTTCTAAAGAGAAGCTTCTAGAAACTTCTAACTAGCTTAGCTTGCATGCCAAGTAAACGACTTCTAGAATGAAGCTTCTTGAGAAGCCTCTTGATTAACTTGGCTAGCACTCCAAGAAAATGGCTCAAGGAAGCTTCTTGAGAAGCTCTCCAAGAGCCTTGTATGCTCTTTATAAATACCAAAGCCAAAACTCATGCTAGGTATTCAGAGTTTTCCCTCATTCAAGTGTCCCAATGTGATCTTCCATTCTCTTATTTATCTACTCGGTCTTGGTCTTTTACATTGGCCCAATGGAGGACGTAGTTTGGGCAATGTAGGCTTTCATGCTTAGTCTAGAATCTTAGGTTTATAAGTTCAAACGCGTTAATGCAAGGCCTAGAGCCCACACATAGTCCTCTCCCCCTCTGACTTCCCACCAAGATTCTAGTTCCCAATAGGAGGTTAGCAAGTTTTGGGCTCTTTTCTTGGAGAGGAGGCATTTTGTAGCTCCTTTATCTCAAACACTTTGATTAGGCTACTACCCATGCTTACTTCCTCCCTTGGTTGGGGAACACACAAGTGGACTACTCCTTCCTTTTGAGATGTTATGCCTTAAAAACATCCTATTTGGCACATATGTATCCTCCCATAGAGGCACTCCTACCTTATCTATGGTCCTTTGATAGTACCTTTTGGCATACCTTCTCCACACTCTTAGAGGACCATGTATGCTCTCATAATTATTAGATGATGATCATGATTACAGATAGTTTCTCCCGTAGTCATGGGAGGATGTGATATCACATCACATGAGGCTATTGCACTAGCAACTTACCTAGGAGCATGAGTACTAGTGGATCCCATGTTGGCATATAGGTTCTTACATGAGGATTGCTCTTTTTTATTGCCACATATTGAGTCAACACCTATGATTTCTAAACATCTCTCTAATTAGCTTGGGATCTATTGCCAAACCCAGCCCATACAACACTCCCCCCCCCCTTTCCCCCTTTTCAGACTATGTACCCTTAGATTCTAGGAAATTTCAAGTTGAGCTCAATGAGCGTATGCACACTCACACCCTTTCTAGCATCCACACTGACGCACTTTATTTGATAGAACTAGGATCCTCTCTTTTAGTGGGAAGGGTATTGGAGCTTGGCTTCATGCCTCCCTTTTGATTGAGGACTTTTGATTCATGTTACCATGGCCCTGCGATGGTCCTACCATGCCCACCGCATCGGAGATTGCGCATACATATTGTCACATTCAGAGATGGTCGACATAAATTGTATGATGTGATGTCTTGGCACATGGTAGCATCCAGGTAAAGCTATAGCGATCATTGCCATTAGGTGGAAGGAGGACCACTATGCCCCATGGCTTGCCTCAGACACCTTTATCCCTTAGCAGTGGAGCTTTTTGGCCACCTTCATCACCGATTTGATGGTCTCCTTCGAGCAGCAGCAGCAGCACGGGGCTCACTATAGAGGAGAGGTGCTTTGACTTTCTCACCTGCTATGCTTACCTTGTTTTTTAATAGAGTGTCTCTATCACCCTACAAAGATCATCGATGAGCTTCAATAGTGGGCACACCGGTTCATTGACGGCCCACCCCCCTTCACTTTTGCCAGACATACCATCAGGGGATCTATATTACACTATGTTGGGGGACTGCATATTTCTAGTGTTGGTATCGCTGCATAGTACTTCTTTTTTTATGCCATGTGTGCTTAGGTTTTGGTTTCTCCATGCCTTTTTGCACTCTTTTGTTGGATCTTAGGCTATTTCGTTCTTTATGCACCTTTTGGTAGTTTATATTCCTTTTCTCCTTTATCTCCAGGGTATATTTTTGGGCATGTGGGCTTTGTCACAAAAAGCTTATGGGCTCCGGCAGTAAGCTCTCATTATCAACTCCCATAGACGATTCCATTGCTTGAAACGAAAAAAGTTGGTCAAACGGTTGAGACGGGGAGACGAGAAGACAATATTGCATGAGACGGGATGAATGCTATTACACAACGCAAATAAAATATTCTGCACGATGAATGTGCAAAATATTTTATTTAGATTTGTGTGGATAAGTGTGACATAATTCAATATGCTTAGTTAGTTCCATGCGTTCTAAAGCTAACAAGCGATACAAGATAAATGGCAGTGCGGCTAGCATGCGTCTCTTTGTCCCTCAACTCATCTTGGAAAGTAGCCAGTAGAAGAAGTCTAACGAGATACCGAGAAACTTCTCGCATTGGTTGCTCTTTGTTAAGGCTTACATTGTTGACTTTCTTGGCCTCGCTTCTTTACCATAGAAGCCTCGCGGAACCTCACAGCTCATAGCCTTTTCTGTTCCAAAGGGTAGGGTTGCCTTGACAGTTGGGGGGACTCAATTGGATGCTCAAAGTTGTTCCCTGGACATCTTTTTACAGTTTTACGTAGGGTTACATGATCTCGTTTGAAGTGGGTAGGAGGCGGAGGTACTAATTAACGTTGCTGGGCAGGATATTATAGGAGTTGTCCATTAACTTACATTTGCGGCACAATGAACAGATCGTCGACGATACGTTCACCCCTTAGAGCAGCCGCTACGGAAAACCACGATGGTCGAATGAATGAGGAAGAAGAAGACGTTTTTCACAGCCCCCGCAAGCCTTCGCTCGAGATGCTAAAAAAATGGAGGGTAAGTTGGCATGGAGAGCGGTTCCTTATTTCCTGTGTCAAACATGGTTTACCTCCTCCTGAGCGTGGAGAGAGATTTCTAATCAGTGGAAGCGGCATGCTTCTTTCATGTCAAAGTATTGTACGGATGTCTGCATGGAATTACTCATACTTCGAGTCTCTCAACGGCCGTATTCACTGTTGGTGGCTAAATTGAACTTTTCGTTGCTTGAATTCTAATCATATTCCTGCGAATTCTTGGAACAGATAGGAGCATCTGCGTTGGTCGCTTGAACTGTCACCTCGTAGTCCACTGTTGCCTTCGCTAGAGCTTGTCCTTGGAGCCTCTCTGTCTCTGCAAGTGCCTTCTTCTTTTCTAGATCTTTGGTTAATTCTGCATCTCGAATGGCTGCTATTCGAGCTGATTATATTTCAGCAATTTTAGTATTTTGCTCCCATGTTGCTTTCTCTGTGGCCAAGGCCGCATTTGCTCCGGCGACTTCTGCTTCCCTCAAAAGAATCCGAGAGATAAATGTGAATTCTTGGACATAGAGAGACTCCGAGGACAAGCTCAAGCGAAGGCGATCGAACCAACGCAGATGCTTTTCATTATACTCGCCAGATCCGAGCGGAAGGAATTCAGAAAGAAGCTGATGCCTATCTCTATCGTCAACAAAAGGAGGCTGACGCCTTGCTCTCTTCCAAGCACAAGGAGGCCGAAGGTACAATCTGGTGAATGTTTGAATGGAACTGTCAATGCCCAACTGTGTTGTATTCACTTCGACGGTTCACTGCACTTCTAAGATTTCTCATATTATGTAATGTACATGGCTTCAGTTTGAAAGATATCACTGTCACATAAGTACGTGTGATAGAGACCGGTACCGGATATACGCCTTTTGTGCTAATTGCACGTTAACGACAGCAGAGCCAGAGTTCATGGTTTTCAAAGTCCAATGCAGTCTATCTGGTTCTCGAGCTATTACGGTAGATTAATATCCATCTTGTTGGTTAGGAACTGTGACTTAATCTCAATAAAACTGAATGCGAGGTTGCAGGTATTCGCGTAATGGCACAGGCTCAAGCTGGTTACGTGACGTCAATGTTGCAATCTTTCTGAAGAAATGTTGGTGCATTCCACGATTTCTTGGTGATCGACCGCAGAGTGTACCAAGCAATGGGCCAGATGAATGCCAACGCTATCAAAGGATTGGAGCCTAAGGTGTCTGTCTGGATCACAGAGAGTTCTTCGGGAGGTGGCAGTGCTCCAAATGCAGCTCAACTATCGCTGATGTCTACCTGGGGTGCTTTCCCCACTGCTGTCTACAATCAGAGAACATACGTTCCCCCATCAAGTGTTACCTTTTGGTTTAGTGTACGAGATGAGAACCAGATCTGACAAATAGAAGTCTCTTTTGCTTACACTGGACCCGCTGTTAACCGTGTGAGTGTGGTGACGCGCACGAATACACTGTTTATACGCGATTCACATGGCTCTTTTGGGCTCCGGCGGCCCACTAAAAGACAAAGTCCGGGCAATTACAATTTTGACGGAGCTCATGTGCACGTCAGGTCTGTCTGACGTTCAATCCCTCTGCCGGAGTCAGGCAGCTCTAGCTCCGTTTGAGCCTTTTCGAACCGGAAATTTTCTAGATTAATGAGTCGAGTGATACAACGTGCAATAGAACGATCGGCATTCCTTTTTTATCGGCATTCCTTTTTTATGACAAATTTAAATTTTCCCGAAAATGAACCTTCCGACTTCCGGTCTTCGCGGGATCAACTCTTTAATCTTTCGAAGCAAATACATTTTCGATTTTAATTTTTGACCTTCAAGACGGGATGCAGATGTAATATATTTTACCTTTTTCATTTTTGGATCGTTATTCAATGTTGATCATGTGTGATTTAAGAATGAAATCATTTTATTAATATTTTTCTTTGAGATAAAAAAAGAAATTGTTCGTCAACGAGAACCAGTTCCAGTACTTGGGTGTAATATTTTTTCTTTTTCATAACTCTTTTCTCTCCTTACTAATGTAATTAATTACATAAGATTTTCTGTTTGAAATTCCATTATCACATAATATAAAAATTCATCTATATATGAAAAAACTAAAAGCTAAATTTGATGAACATTCCTTTGTTAAAACGAATGTGAAAAAATAATTATTGATTTACAAACCCCGAACTCTTTACTTTACATAATCAATTCCGAGAACTGATTACCTATTAACGCCCGTCAATAATCCAAAGTGACCTGTCAATCACAAGTAAACATATGAGGTTGACGTACGTTCAAATTAACTGCCGGACCTATGCACTCCCATGGACATATGATTATACTCTTTTCGTCAATGTTTACAGGCTGACGGACGTCAAAACTGACGTACATCATTGAGTCA
The DNA here is from genome assembly GCA_948567375.1 of Lunularia cruciata. Classification (NCBI taxonomy): domain Eukaryota; kingdom Viridiplantae; phylum Streptophyta; class Marchantiopsida; order Lunulariales; family Lunulariaceae; genus Lunularia; species Lunularia cruciata. The sequence goes on from OX419756.1 coordinate 8,308,475, forward strand.
TGTGAAGTGGCCTTCTGTCAAGCTCTCAGTCTGCTGTTGATAAATTACGGTAAGACTAGTGCGTGTGTATGGAATTGCAACGCGCACGAATGTACTAGTGGAAATCAAGTAGTAAGGTGTGATGGACATGGTGGTGCCAAAATGCACGTGAAGGCTAAGGTATTCGTAGTTCTAGATCCTTTACGGGGTTGCAACTGAAGAAAGCGCTTGCTGTCGCTATTGTCCAAGTAAAGGCAAGAAGGACGTAAAAGGGAACACCCGTCTCTCGACCTGTTGTGTCGATGGAGAGCCTTCCACAGAAACTGGGAGGTCAGTCTCAATTGTAGAGGTCGGGTCGTTAATTTAAAATATAGATACTGTAAAAAATAAATTTAAATTAAATTAAATTTAAAATAATATTAATATATTTGCGCCTCGCGTGGTTTTGTCACTCGCATGCATGTTAGATTCCTTGATCTGTGTTTTAAGACAGGTAGGATGAAAAGCACACTGCACCAACATCGCCAGCGCGCTGGTGTCATGAAAGACTCGACCTCGGAAACAAAAGGTATGCGCTTTCGCCCTGACGGTCACAAACGGTTGTTGACGCTTGTCTCGCCTAGTTAACACCCCAGTTTGCGTTGTCTCGCAGTCTCAATATTGTTTTTTGCTATTGATTTTAATTAAATTAAATTCATTATTTAATTAAATATATATTTCGTCAAAATTATACAAAATTAAATATATTTATATTATAAGAATATATATTATATTATTTTTATTTTTAAATATAATTATATTTTACAATTTATTATTATTTTATAATAAAAATATTATTTTATTTTATTTTTTACTTTTTACTTTTTATTTCGTCTCACATTTCAAATCTAAATTTCTAATGAACGATCCAACTCTAAAGCTTATGTTGAACGTACGAGCAGATCGCTCACGCCCTACAACACAGTTCTTGACGAGCTTGAAAATTCCGAATCCGACAGGGAGTGACTTTGAATACACAACTGTGAGGTAGAGAGCCAGTTCTCAATGCCAATGGCCGCAGTTCTCAATGCCAATGAGCGGCCAGGACGCGGAACCATGTACTGAAGCACAGGAGGGTTCAATTTGGCCGCCAACGGTGAATATGACCATTGAGAGACTCGAAGGATAAGTAATTCCATGGAGATATCTGAATATCACTTTGACATGAAAGAAACACACCGTTTCTGCTGATTAAAAATTTCTCTCCACGCAAAGGAGGAGGTAAACCATGTTTGAAATGGGAAACCGCTCTCCATGCCAACTTACCCTCGATCTTTTGACCATCTCGAGCGAAGGCCTAGGTGGGATTTAGTAAACGTCTTCATGTTCTTCTTCATCTTCACTCATGGGGAGAGTGTGGAGACGGGAGAGGAGAGGGAGAGACGTGAGACCATTTTGATAAATTCTGAGTGTTCTCTAGCATGTGGCCTTCGAGTGAATAGTAGATTCTCTTTGTTTTTCAATTTCGGCTCCATTGGCACCTAGATTGAAGACTATGGAGAATGGAGTAGAAAGTTATGAAGTTTTTTAGTTTTTTTTTAGGGTTGAGAGTGATCATTATACATTGAGAGTGATGGGTTGTGAATTTTCATTTCTAATATCTGTGTTTTCATGATTAAGTTCCATGGGAATTTAATTTGAAAATTTTGGAGATGAAAATTGAAAGTTATGAGAGTTTATAGATTTTAGTGTTTGGAGAGATTGTTTTCTTATGTGAGTTGGGATGTGAGGGGTTGTGGTTTTGCAGATATGGGGAGATATGGAGAGGAGTATCATGTGTTACTATCACTATTCTTGTGCTAGCCATGGCTACACCTTCCCATGTGGGGTCGCCTAGAGCGGGTCGGGATACACCATGCCCGGTGTGTCATCGACGCTTTACCTCGCAAGGGGTAAAGACCCATGTGGGAAGGATGCCAAAGGACTATGATTGGACCACTTGGGATGCCCACGTGAGACGAGTGACCACATCGACAACAGTGACACTCAAGATTACGCACGCTTCTTCTATACCTTCGTTGATCGTTCCAGGGATACCGATCGAGTCGTGGGAGTGGTTAGCTTCTCAGGCGGGTTGCATTTTGGGGTTATTTGAGACTAGTTTTCCATGTCCATGTCTATTCCATAGGCTACCCCGCACACTCCATGATGAGGCTAGACAGGCTTTTCGCCTACCACTGGATCGTTTGGCACGTGATCCCTTGGACAAGTTAGCATGGTTCCTATTCCTCCTACTCCCTCGATGGTGTCTTCGTTATGCTAGAGGGGGACGTGCGGGGCATAGAGAGGTGGCGGCTAGATTTTGTCAATTCCGAGCGGGGGATTGGGCAACCCTTCAGGAGGAGTCTGTTAGGGCTACACGATTTAGGAGACAGGCATCGCCACAGGATACCACAAATTCCACTCGATTACGACAATGTAGGACATTGGGTCAGGCGGGAGAGTTTAGTAGAGCAGCACGAGCGCTACACCCTTTGTCTATAGCGAGTCCTACTGATGAGACCATCTCTTCCCTACGCTCATTGCATCCTATAGCAGTAGATGGACTACCACTAGAGGTCTTAGATTATCAGCCTGAGCAGCCTTTATGTCTTGATAGGTCGCTATTTGCACAAGCATTGTGCACTGTCCCTCGCCTTTCCTCAGGAGGCTTGTCAGGGATGGTTTATGAGCACCTTAGAGATTGCTTCCGGGCAGATGATCCTTCTAGTGGTTTTACCGAGTTGTTTCAGGTGGCTGCAGCAGTAGCAAGAGGAGACATTCCTATGTCTGTTAGTCGGGTCTTAGGTGCTAGTCGATTTCTCACGATCGAGAAGGACACGGGAGGCATTAGACCGATTGCTATTGGAGAGATCTTTTTGCGTTTGGTCAGTCGTACCATTGTCCTTCAGCATCGTTCTCACTTTCGACAGCATCTTAGTCCACATCAATTTGGAGTAGCTACACTTGGAGGATGTGAGGCTATATCTCTAGGCATTAGAGCACTCCTAGATATCCATCCGGAGTGGGTCGTCCTACAGGTGGATGTTGAGAACGCTTTTAATAGCGTCTCACGTGCATCCATCTTTAGAGAGCTTAGGGAGGCTGGTGGATCCTTGGCGAGTCTCATTGCTTTTGTGCAGTCTTTTTATGGCTCTCCTGCTTCCCTTTACTACCAGCATGGTGGTTCACAGGAGGGAGTCACCGTCTTAGAGTCAGCTGTTGGTACACGTCAGGGAGATCCTTTGGGGGGGGCCCTTATTTGCCATGGCTCACTTTAGAGCTCTCCAGTCTACTACTTTGGCCATGCCAGGTTGTGTATTTCCCTCCTTGGCAGATGATACACACATCGTAGGCCCTGTAGATCAGATTAGGCAGGCCTTTGACTACTTGACTACCGAGCTACATCTAGTAAGCTTGAGAGTCAAGGTGTCAAAGTGTAGGGCATGGTCCCCTTTAGGTATCCCTCCCCACCTTGAGCTTCCAGAGGGATGTATCACATCCACAGATGGACTTCGTGTTCTTGGAGTGCCAGTAGGATTGGAGGATTTTGTCACACGCTTCTTGGATGCTGCCCTTGCAGAGGATGTTCTCCATGTGGATGACCTTCCATTACTAGGAGATCCGCAGGTGGCATTTGGTATATTCTCTTCCAGTATTGCTCGTCGACCATCCTACCTCATCCGTACAGTTCCCCCCTCACCGTCCTTCCTATCACGTCTGAGAGCAATTGATAGGAGGATTATGGGAGTCTTTGGTGATATTATTGGACCAGGGACTTTTGAGTGTGTGACAGGGGATTTGGCACGTAGACAGACGGCTCTACCGATCTCATGTGGTGGGGTTGGCTTGCTTTCTATGGAGGAGATGGCACCTATAGCGTTTTTGGGTAGTTGGGCTCTCTTGGCACCCCTACTTGCCTCTCGTTTTGTGGTTGTTGATAGGCCGGTTTTGGAGACTTATGTGACAGAGGTGGAGGGAGGATCCTTTTCTCTCCAGGTGTTATTGTGGCAGACGAGAGATAGTCTATCCCCACGAGCACGAGAGGGTTTTCCACCGTTTGCTTCACTATCGTCAGATTGGACTAGAGGTCTACAGTCTTCCTTGATGGAGTGACAGTGTGAGCATACGCTACATTCTCTCTTAGTTGACTCGTCCATTCCTCAGGCTACTAGAGCATGTCTACGCTCTTGCTCCGGCAAGGGTGTAGGCTCGTGGATCCTAGCTCGACCATGCATTAGGGCTTTCCGACTCGCACCGGCTACTTTCTCTACAGCGATGAGGTTTCGCCTAGGTTTGGTCCACCCATCTGCTTCTTCACTACTCACTTGTGAGTGTGGTTCTACACTAGATGCAGCGGCGGTCCACATGACACGGTGTCCTTTTGGAGGACAGAGGATAGCTACCCATGATGCCATTAGAGACATAGTGTTTGCTATGGCACGAGAGAGTGGATACTTGGCTTGGAGGGAGCGTTCGTATGCGTTGCAGACGACACGTGTCAGGGCAGACTTATACTTGGTCCGAGATGATCAGGTGATAGTAGCGGATGTCGTGGTCACGGACACTACGCGAGATACAGTTTTGGAGGGAGTGATTACCCATCCCCCTGGATGGGCGGTGAGTGCAGCAGCAGGTCGCAAGGTCTCCAAGTATAGGGGCATGCAGCGGGGTCACCTCTTTGTTCCTCTAGCCTTGGAGTTATATGGAGCTATGGACACGTCATTTGACACATTTGTCAGGGAGTGCGCGAGAGCTTATCATGTTAGGCGTCAGGGGGTACCACTCTCACTCTCATACTTTGTAGCTTACTTTAGACAGCGTGTGTCCATTGCTCTATAGAGGGCAGTGGCTGGTGCAATCCATAGGAGAGCAATCACATTAGGTGATGTTTCTTCGGATGTTCCAGTTGTGTGTAGACCATACGACTTGCATAGCTCGGATATCTTAGGTGCGGTAGGGCAGATTTCTCATACAGACTCTATTGGTGCTTAGCCCCATGTTACCTTTTTTGTCTCTCCCTTGTATGGCTTGATGGGGTCTTCCCATCCTTCATTTTTCCTACGCGGTCGGCTTTTTTCTTCTTCCTCATTCATTCTACTGTCGTGGTTTTCCGTAGCGGCTGCACTAAGGGGTGAACGTTTCGTCGAGGATCTGTTCATTAGAGGGTTTCAAAAACCCCTTCTCGGGAAGGTCTACGGGAGCTCTCGTAAACTATTACCGGGTGTGGGAGAAGGATCCATTAGCTTTATGAGAGAATTGCCAATAGCTTCCTGAAATATGACGGGCCATGAAAAACATGAACAGTAAAATTTTACGGGGTCCATCAAATTTTAATTACCAAAAAATGATCCAAAAGAACCATTTGAAACTTTAAATTTTTATGGTAAAATCCATGAGTGTTTTTGTTTTGCTTTAGAGCTAGAGCTCCATCAATAAACTTACGGAAATGTTCAATTCCAGTAAAGTTGATTCTTGAAACCCCATATTGTGCCGCAAATATAAGTTAATGTGCACCTACTATAATATCCTGCCCGGAAAGGGGTATATAGTACCTCCGCCCCCAACCTACTTCACACGAGATCAGCTTGATGCTGATTAAAACTACGTAAAACTGTAAAAAGTGAACAACTCTTAACATCCAATCCAATTGCCAGGCAAATAATCTCCTAATTGTCAAGACAACCTGAGCCTTTGAAGTGAAAAAAGGCTATGAGCTGTGAGGTTCCCAAGGCATACGGGGTAAAGAAGCGAGGCCGAGTAAAAATGTAAAAATTGAACAAAGGAAGTTTCTCAATATCTCGTTCGATTTCTTCTCTCCAAGGCACAAAACTTAAAGAGCTCCCGAGAATACTTGAGCTAGCACTGAGTACTGTGAAACGGCGTCTTGGACCCTCTGCACATCGAAAGAGGAGCTTGCAATGAAGGCCACTTCCCATCCATTCCCTGCATGCGATATGGTCATTAAATTTAATTCCGTTACTTGATTAGTTATTGAAAGTCTTGCATATCACTTTGGAATTTTATTCCTATCCTTGAAGCATCAGTAGATTCAAATATACACCATTTTCAAATATTTTCTGTGAGCTCGTGATTTCCCCGCGCCTTGCATGCACAACATTCTATACTATTATCTACTTTGTATTATTAAATTCAAGAAAGTTTCAAGCAAGAATCAATGAGGATATACACACTCTTCATGGAGCTAGGATCCTATTTGTGGAGTGAAAGCCTCTGGAACTTGGCTCTATGCCTTCCCTTTGAAAGAGTATTTCTGCTTGACATTTGAAGAGTTTTTCATTATACTTTGCTTGTATTTGGATCTCCCTCGTTTGGCCTTGCTAGGGCTTCTAGACAGATGGACATGTGGTTTCACATATGATACATAAGATTTACTTATTTTAAAGTTTGCTATAGATGGAAAGCACACCAGAGTTCATGATATCATCTGTGATACTATAGCTCAACTCCTTTGAGGTACACAATACACCGGACAGATCGGGCAGTTGTTAGATCTACCAAGACCACTTCCACACAAGTGAGAGCAGATATCATCGCATTCACATATAGTCGGTGTACTTTGTTTAATGTGGTGATTGCAAACCCTTATGAACAGAGATACTAGCACTAGCTAGCATTCAAGCAGAGCACCAGTGACCATCACAACATGGGAAAGGAGGATCATTGTATATCACGACTCGTGTTAGATACCTTTGTTCTTCAAGTTGAGAAGAGTTTTGGGCATCTTCACACCACTTTGAAGGATTACTTAGGACTAGATTTCTTGCAATGGAGATGGGCTATGGCTATTTCCCAAGCCACGTTCAACTCTTACTTTCAACTAGGAGTTTTAGTCACATACCGTATAAGAGTGCCTATCAAGTCTAAAGCACTCTCTTCTCACTTCCAAGATATACCTTTAGAATTAGAGGACCTTTACCAACTCTAATTATACCAACAACCAGTACTTATTGCAACAAATCAACATTTGCATGGATGCTTGTCTCCATCTTTTCCCCGCTCTCCTTCATACTTTAGAATGCATCATCGGGTAACTTTGCTATGTTTGGCTTGCTTTATGTACTAATCTATATTTCCGTTCAGGTATTTAACAAGGTATTGCTCGAGTCCTTCCCCAATTTCCTACTCATTATTATGCATTCTTCCTTTGCTCGGGATTACTTTGCAGTTTGATTTATTCTGCTTATTCCTATTCCTTCTCTTTAGATGACCCTTTCCTTCCTATCTCCACAAATTCATGATAGACTTCATAGTAGTTCCCTACTTGACCTTCCTGGTTCCTGAATAAGTTTCAGCTTGTTCTTTACTCCGCTTCGATATTGCTTTGAGTAGCACATTGGGATTTGACAAAGTTTGCCTTTTTGCACTCATGAGCATTCAAACAGATACGTGGTGGTACAAGGGGTATTGACATTCACTTGGGCATTGTGTTAGGCACTAATGAAATCATAAATGCTTTCATGGAGGTTTATTATGGTTACCTTTTACCTTCTTCGGTTGTTTAGCATTTCATAATGCATATCACGATATACCCTATCCAATCCTAATACCCTAACACTTCGCTCTCCATCCCCTTCTTTGGACGGTTCCTACTCTCACCCTGTCGTCTTGTACGTTACTCGATGTATAATATTTTTAACATAGCTGTTATCGTTTACACGTTGCTTATTAGTTCTATACATGTATTGCTCTCGGTATGTTATTATTATGCATTTGCTTTAATTGACATTCGATTCGTTATATTCACTTAATCTCTTTTACAGATTTAATACTCAAACTGTAGTTCTAATTGTTGCTTTTCTAGCCTCCCCCTTGCACAAGCTTGAGAGTCTCCCCCATGTGCTAGCCTAAGAGTATGGTTTTGTTTTAGTTTTTAGGCCCTTGTTTTCATTGGGCTCCCTAAGCGCGTAGGATAACTAGAAGGAGAAGAATATCTCACCAAGCCGAACAAAGATAAAACGCTAGAGGTAAATGGGACTAAGCTCTATTTTAAATATGGAGTTCAAAAATCATATTGTTTTACAATTATTTAATTATCTAAAGAAATATTATTTGTTTTTATAACCTTCTATAGATTTCATGAATTAGTATCTATGATTGTGATCGCATTACATGTTCCGATAAGCGGCTACCCTCTCGCAAGTCTGCTCAGACGACAGCGATCATTCCAATGGTACTGTCTATTACCAAGAAACCTAAAACGAGATCCTTTCGTAGCTAAAATAAGATTGCAATAGATTTGTAGTCTGTCACCATCTCTTCTTGTGCAAAACTCTGCTGCTGCAGTTGAATTCCGGGGTTGTATGAGGACTCTGCTGACAGGGACCTTGAGACGCGGTTTGACGTGATCTTTCGCCCTATTGTCAAACTTGTGGTTGATGTGCAGTTGGGTGCATGCGTCAAGCTTGACAGAGAGGGGGCTAGTCAATTGAACTTAACTGAGGGCTAGTTGTGTCTGAGTAGTGCTAGATACGCGATTAGTGAGTTAGTTACCTCATGTAGCGTCGAGAATCGCAACGTATAAGTCTGCCTTACTGCAATCTTCCATGTTGGGCATTTGACTACACAACAATTTAGTGCACCTCAGTTGTTAATTATTCGTGCAAGAAATTGTTCTTTTAGATCGGTAGAATTTTGCAGATTGATTTGTTTGCTTGTAGCTCCTAATCTGCGTACTTCTCTATACATAGCTTCGAACTTTTTCTAGCTTCCAGTAGATTGGTTCGACTGTCAGAGGTTACTGCTTCTCATTCTGCTCTCAACAGATTCCTTCGAGTTCCAGACAAGTGTAAAAAGCACACATCAATTAATCCCTTGTTTCTTCATCGAATAGTGATTCGAGACGAAAGCAACAGATTCGCTTTACTTTCAAACAGATAAAACCCATCGCAAATCTTCAGATACAGATGTGTTTATTCGAAGTCAAGTATGTTCACATCTAGTATATACTGTCGTTTCCGGGTCTGTCTTCCTGATGATGGTTGTGCACGTCTGAGATCTGCTACTCACCGATTTCCTCCATGTTCGTAAGGTTGTCTTGCTCCATAATACGGCAATTCCAACTTGCGGCTAGATGTAGTGATTCTCCTGAGAGTGGTTCTCGTTCAATCCTATTAACTGTACTTGGTGAAGCTGACTGCAGATAGCCTTTAAACTCACCGTTCATGAACATTGGTGAATTGGAAGGTGGCCTCACAATCTTCCAATTTTGCCTGTGCATTGAAGCTTGTAGATTAAATCTGATTTGAAAAACACTAGAATCAACAACAACAATCTTAAGGGGAAAGAACGTCTTCCACGATGAGATATATGATTGGGAAACCGTCCGAATATCTCACTGTTAGTGGTTCGGGTATCGAGGACATCAAGCTCGTCAAGAAAGGCTGGATATGGCCTATGCAATCTGCTCGTACATTCGACATAATCCCTATGAATTACTCGTTCGACGTCCAAGCCATGAGTATAGAGAAGTTTCCGTTCACCTTACCCGCGGTTTCCACAACTGGTCCCCGAGATGACAAGGATTCTCTATCATGTGACGTGAAGCTCATTGCTTCTCACGACATGTCCAGTAGCCATGTCACGGATTTAATCAAGGGTATCGTTGAGGGAGAAGCTCGTTCCCTTGCAGCGGGCATGTCCATGGAAGAGGTATTTAAGGGTTCAAAGCCATTCAAAGCAAGAGGTATTCTGCAAAGTGCAGCAGCTCAACCAATTCGGACTATCATATTCCGACGGTAAAGATCGGACGATAATGATGATTCGGCGGTAAAGATCTGGTTGCTCAGAGTTCAACTCCCCTGTCTAGCATGTCCACTACCCTTACTACAACTCGGAACAATTTCCAAGGTGGTGCCAAAATTGCGAATGCACGTGAAGGCAAAGGTATTCGTAGTTCTAGACCCTTTACGGAGTTGCAACTGAAGAAAGCGCTTGCTGTCGCTATTCTCCAAGATCAGGGCAAGAAGGACGTGATGAAGCAACACTTCCCTGGACCTGTTGTGTCGATGGAGAGTCCGCCACAGAAACTGGAAGGTCAGTGGCAAGTGTAGAGGTCAGATTGTCCACGATTGAAAAGGAAATTATCCAAAAAAGTGTTTATGCTTCAGGGACAGGTGAATTCTCTGCTACCATTTTCAGGAAGAATGTCTGGGAAATTGAGAATGCATTCAAAAGCCCAATATGGACTGCTGGAGATCAGAGAGTAAGAGTGAAGCTTCGTGTCGAGCAATATCGTGTCCTCCAACAGCTGTTCAAAGATAAAGGTAAGAGAAGTACGAGGAGTGATCAATCGGTTTATAGTTACTTGAAGTCCAGGGCCTACGTTTTAAATGGAGACGCTGGTGCAACCGGAAATATACCGAGAGTGGAGGTTGGAGACTGCTTTCGCTGGAGAGAAGAGCTGATCCTCTTGAATATCGATCGTCCCTTTCAGCGTACAATTGCTGTGTATAAGAAAGAGATTAATATAAGGACGGACAGCAAGTTTGTGTGTCTGTAGCTGGGAGTATCATAGACACAGGAGGTTACAAGGACAACGAAGGTGAAGGAGATGCACTGATTTACACACGTGTAGGAGGGACCGCGAGCAATTTGTCGCTCAAGATTGACTGCCCAAGTAAAAGTGGATCTCAGAAAAAGAAGCATGGTGGGCGGAAATCTAGCAACGGAGAACACTTGCGACCTTCACATCCCAGTTAGAGGGCAAACATGGTTAAGCGGGAAGCATCCATTGTACTTCTATGTTGGCCTCTACATGGTGAGAAACTACTATGAGGACACAGGTCTTACTCTCCTCAGACCGGAAGGTCAAAGAGAAGTACGGTTGCCATTCTAAGGTGGAAAAAATGCATTAGAGTTATTAACCAGCTCAGGAAGTTCTTTAGTTCAGGTTTCAATTCCAAGTTGCAATCCCAGTAAATATATCTCTTATTGCCCTTTACGTAGGCACTCAGGCGCGGTGCAGGATCTAAGCATTTGGATAGCAGATGCAGGAGAAAATGAAACACTTTGGATGAATTCCATGTAATAGGACTAAATAGCTCAGTCAATTTTAATCTAAGAACAATCACGTTACAGTTTAGATGAACTCTATCTGCTAGGTCTAAACATCTCAGTCGACTTCAAACTAAGAATAATCATGAGCTCCATTCGATCTAATAAACTAATCTGAAAATGCACATGCATAAGCTACATTCAATCTCTTCGAGTTCCAAGATGGGTGAAGAACTGACCTTCGACGATGATTGAAAATTGACACGTCGTATTGTATCAACATTTACAGGAGTTCATCGGTACATTACCTTGCTAAAGAGTCTCAAAGAGACCATACGTAACGAAAGTGTAGATCAATTAACCGATCGAAGCATTCATCAAACACTGAACGCAGTGCTAGTCATGAGGAGTGATCGAATGAGGCAACGACCGGCAGGAACAAAACGACGAACACCTCTAGATCTAGCTGCATTGGAGATTCTGTAACTTTATTCTCGTCAGATTTGAAGGTCCACGAGGGGTGCGATTGCTGTTCTGAGGGTAAAATCTTCTAAGGAACATCAGATCCTTCTAATCGGAATACTCCTTGAAAGTTTAAACTTAACTGAGAAAAGTCTTTCAATTCCAAATAAGTTTAGTTCCTATTAATAGGTGCAGCCTCTAACTTAGGTGCACGATTTAACCATTTGGAGATGATATTCAGGGGATTTGAAATCGTTTACATCCATTCCATGTACTAGATCTAGACCAGCTCGAGCTCAGTCCGCATCTTACATTATCATTTCAATGGTGCCACGAGCACCATTGAAATATAATACCTTGCTAGAATGTGATCATATACATGCATTTGCTGCGTACAATTCCATATCTAGCGACTGTGTATTGAGAACTGGTCACCATGAACGCTATACTTCTGCGATCAATATTATATTGCTACTGTACATCAGCTTGCCAAATGAATTTCAGAGAACATATCTCAAAGTGATTTAAACTGTTATCCGAACCCTTCATAGTACACACACACACACAGTACATACAGTACAGAGTAAGATATGATCGAAATCATAATTGATAGAAGATTTTATACTCAACAAGGTAACGGTGACTCTGGAATCCAGAATGAGACACACGACTAGAAGGACCAAAGAAATGATGAAGGCTTCTACTACCTAGTGGTTCGAGGCCAACTGGGGCAGCTAGATCAGTATTATTTGGAAATAAAACGACTTTAATGGCAATACTTGAGGTGCGAAAAATCACTAAAAACCTGCCAGGAGAAATGTAAGCCGTCACAAGAGAAAACTGGGTACAGAAGCGTCACTAATATCACAATGTCATGCTAGCACTGATCTAGTAAGATGGAGGCTAAACAAATCAGCTGTACAGAACGAAATTTGATTGCCCGAACGGATGCATTGATTCTGGCAAAAATCGAATGGATGACTGGTTGAGTATATTTAAATTTAAGAGCAATGCTTTCTAGATCTAAATTCTTTACCCTATCGCGCTGGAAGTCGGTAATCTGGTTGTCCTCTTTGTCTCACCAACTTGAACTTCCAAACGCTGGTTCCAGATGCTCCCTTTGTTTCGAAATAACCGGTGATATCATACAAGCCGCGATAACAGTAGATCTTGGACCCTTGCTTGCCTTCACCTTGTATAACCCGGACCGGTATTCCAAGATCATGAGAGTTTTTTAGTGCCAAGTTGCCACGAATCAACTCTTGGCCGTCTTCTTCGACAGGGCCAGCAACTTGCCCTGGAACAATCTTCACGTGCGTACGATTGGACATCCCACCTTGACCTGCGTACATAACGATATCGCCTCCTTCTTCGTTATCCTTGTAGCCACCTGAATTGACTACGCTGACAGCAACGGAGAGTGGATAACCAAATTCATCCAGATACACACTTTTTGATTCGGGAATGTAATCAATTCCTGCTTGGATTCTACGATGTAGAGCCAAGAGGAGAAGTTCTGCGCGGTAGGTGAAACAATCTCCAACTCTCACTCCAGGAACTTCTCCAACAAGACTGTAACCATCATTGAAACTGTACCTCCTTTCTCTCAAGTATTGCCCCGCTTTCAAATCAGGTCTCATACCCCCTCCGATATTTCCTCCCTTCCCGAGGAGTACATCACCTGTCCGAGATTGATCTTCATAAGAGAAAGCCTTCACACAGTTAGCATACTGACATCGTATAGTCTTCACCCTGACCCGATCGTCAAAGCATTTCCATTCTGGTCCTTGGAAATGCTCATCAACGCGCTTTAACACCTCCTTCACTGATGGACCTGAATCTGGAGGCGGCGGAGAAAGTACTGCAGACACGGCCACCTTGTAAGAATGACGTTTGCTTGACGGGGCCTCAAATTTACCCGCTGAATATCTTCCCCTGTAAGATAGTTCACCACTCGACGAGGAATCGGGCTTACACGGTGAATACCCCTTACCGAGCTGCTGGACGGTATCATTCCCCCGTGCATCTGGAGCGGGAGACGATCTATATTTACCGTATTTTCCAGATTTGATGTACTTCCTCTTCACACGGGGTGGAGTATAAGCATCTGAAGCTGCTGCTACTGCTTTCCCGTTGTCATGTTCCTCTGAAATTTCACATGGACGATCACCACGCACCTTCTCCTTCTTGGCATTATTGAGCATAGTCAGCAACTCCTGCTCTTCCCCATACAGATTGGGAGTGTCGTCATCATCTTCACCTTCAGAGGTCGAAGAAATCCAACTTACTTCTTTCTTGATTGAGGCATGTACAGGTCTTGGTTCCGCATTTCCAAGATCACATCTCGTGATCAGTGTCAGCCTTCTATTATGTTCAGACTTAGGGATAAAGTCCCTGCAAGCGATCCTGGTCGGTAGGTCCTCCCATTCCCGGGTACTCGAGGACTGACCGGGGTCGACGGTCCTGGGCAAGTCGTCCAGTTTCCGAACTCTCGGGACATCGTCCAACAACTTTCTGCTCCGTATGGAACTCCGAAGTTCCTTGCCATGTTCAGCAATGTCCAAGCCTTCTGTATCAGGCGGGAGACGAGGTCTTGGCCCGTAATCTTCTGGCTCTCTTTTAGAGCAGTCCACAAATTGCATGTATAAGTCGTCATATTGTCTCCTCATTCTTTTCAACTGTAGGTTTGGTGTTGTCCTAGCACTAGTCATAGTTGTCACCGACGACCGATCCGAAACAAGTGGAATACTAAACTCTCAGAGTCTGCATAAAGCGCGGCACTCCTCCAGATCTTTCAGTAAATGAGAGAGCACTTCGTCTCTAAATAGTAACAAACGAGGAGCACTTAGTATCGTTTCGATATCTCCTCAATGCAGATGCAAATGCTTATAAACAGGCAGATCGCTGAGTCATCTCCTATCACCACAAGAACTCTTCACACTAAAGCTCCAACGCAAGCAGCTGGCAGGCCTCCAGATTGGCCTTTGAGCTCGTTATCTCACCAACGCAAAGCAACCTTATATCTAAAAAGCGAGCTCCTCATCAACCAGCGAACTGTGGGAATTCGCCCATGCACTCGTTCTTTTCCACCACTGCAAAGTAAGAAGATACTCCTCTCGCGACAACTTCTGCAGAAAATACTCGCGAGCAGGTACGGAGGAAGGGACAGCTCCTACCGAGAAGGGCTCCTCATCAAGAAACAGCATGCCTCTATATTCGGCCGTGCAAACAACCCTTACTTCTCTCGAGATAACCAATGCTAACCGCGAACAATACTAGTAATTAGCAGGAATGGCGAGCTCCTCAAAAGATTAGCTCCCCATCAAGCAAGGGCATGTATCCAAATGTGCCGATATAAATAAGTACTCATTTTTAGAGAGAACCATTGTGACTGCAAACCTCAAACCAAGTAATTGTAAGCCAAGTTAGCCAGGTGACAGGAAGTAAGCAGGGAAAGCAAGTTCCTCACTGAAAATCGTACTCATCAATTGCAATTAAGTAAGCAAGCAGGAAGAGCTACCTTCTCTCAAGAAGAGCTCCTCATGCACCATGCGAACGGAGACCCCAAGTTCGCGTACTGACACAATTACTCCTTCTCTCACTAGAACTACCCTATACCTCGAGACCCTGCAAATTTCAAACTAAGTACTCGTATGAGGAAGAGCGACCTCCTCAAAACAAGAGCTCCCATGAATTCGCTCTTGAAACCATTCTCCTGCTCCCCGGAGAACCATTGCAAACGGCTACGCAAGACAAGCACTTCCTCCACTACTCCTAAGCAAGAAAGCAAGCTCTTCGCACCTCATCAAGCAACGGCAGATATCCAACAGGGATCCAACGGCAGAGATCCAAATTCGCCCACGCAAACAAGTACTCTTTTATCTGAGAACCGATGCAACCACTAGTAAGCATACCTTCAAATTTACTCACTGCAAATAAATACTCAAGAAAACCACTATTATCCTCGAGGACTATGCTCGCTTCGCAGACTTGGTGACAATGGGGTAATGCTAACTTTTTAACACTAGAATGGCTCGTTGTACGAAGTTTGCAGGCTTGGGGAGCACGGAATAATGCTGACCTGAAAACTCGAATGGCTCTTTGTATGGAGTTTACACTGCTATAGTGCACGCTCTGCGGCTTCTGCTGGAAAGGAGTGGGAGGAGAAGCTATTGCTGGTCTCAGCCGACGAAAATGAGTCTGTACGACTTTGATAAGATTCTTTGTGCGTGGAAAGCTACGGCTGGCCTGTCCTACGGAAGTGCTTGTATGTGAAGTTAGCAGTTTACAATAGTGTGTCCATACGTGTTACTTTGATAGTATTCATCATGTTATCCTAGCTGCTGTTCTGGAGTACGAAGAAAGGCAGCCAGGAAACTACTCATTACTACTAAAATCGAGCTCGAAGTGCATCTTGTTCAAAACTGACAATGCTCAACTCTTAAGCTCTTAAACTTGCTGTTGCTCTAGGAAAAGGGCAAGAAAGCTCACACATATCTAGTGGCAGACGTTCACCACCTCGAGCCCGCCTTATTATTCTCGAGTAACGTTTGGGATGGAGAATCAAGGATATCGTTTACCACTTTCATGATAGGGAGTCTTCATGATGGGTCTTCTCATACTTCTCGTTGTCCTATGCGTGTTGACTTCTCTCTTTCATCATAGTAGTTTAGTAAGAATGCTAGTGCTGGCTACCTCTAAAATGATGGTTTTAGTGACCTTTATATTATGGGTCTTTTGCTGCATGTTGATGTGCTAGTGCTTTGGATTCCAAGCTGCTAATTCTGTGGTAATTTTGGTATTAGTTATAACTGCATTCTGTCAACTTTGACTACAGGTCACAACCTTTGTTAGGCTGACGTCGGCTACTTGTAATGGAAGTTACTGTAAACATTTTACTGCTACTGCACATCAGTGGTATAGATTTAGTGATACTTTTAATGCTGGGTTTTATAACCTCTTATGTCAATGATTATTTTGGTGATTTGACCCACTGATTTCCTGCTTCTTTAGTTGTTGCTTTCGTGGTTTTATTGATAGCCTCTTGGTATTTTCAGCTAGAACGACTGAGATACTGTCCACATTAATACGTTTAGAGTCAGTAATCTCTAGAATGTCTGGCGTATTAGACTTGCAAATGCTTCAAAACAATGCAGCTGTATTTGGCGTTTAGAACTGCACTTGCAATCAAATTGTCCAAATTTGAATTATCCGGGTTTGTGCATATAGATTGAGCTAACTGGTCTAAAAGCGGGTGCTATCGGCGATTACAGCATTTATTTGAGAAAGAATTTTTTTAATTTTGTAGAAAAGTGAAGAGTTTCTAAACTTTTTTCTTTAGTATCATCTGCTAATAATTTTTTATTTACAATTAAAAATTTATTGATCATAAATAATATAATATATTTATTAAATCATAAAAAAATAAATTTAGGTGAATATTTTGTTTTTAAATTTTTATTTATACATTGTACATAATTTTAAAATTAGACAAGAATTTTTAATTTAAAATCTGAGGACCAAAATGAGGAAATGACTTACAATGGTACCGGATATGATACTTGATACTGTAAAACAATGAATCCATACTTGATATTGTTAAAATAATTCAAGAATGGACAGAAACCTGACTTGTGTCCACCAATAACGTTATCTCAAATAATATTGCTCATGCTCATGTTCCGGCAGTTAGAATTCATATCTTATGCATACCTATCAACCCCATAACGTTATTGCTTATGTTCCGGGATATTTAGATTACGCATAACTACATATTGTTTAGGTTTACCACATAGTACATAGTCGAACGTAAAACATTATATAAGTACATTGTGAAAGATCACAGTAACAATCATATGAAGAGGACTTGATGCAGTTTTATAGTAGTGGTTTTACATTACTAGTTTTGTTAGAGTGCTTTTATGTGCCATGAAATTATGGTGTCATCATTGTGAAATAATAATGACAATATGCTTATGAGTCAAGTAAGTTAACCAGACATCACTAGTGTATTTTCAAATCAAAACCTGCACATATGAAAAATTGAGTATCAAAACTATTCCCAAACAAATAATAAATTTTTTATTAAGGATTTAAATAACAAGTTTTGGAAATTCAACCAAGCTAATTTAACTATGGTCACAACTAAAGACTAAGGTTAGAGCAAATATTGCTTTTGTTCCATCTGCAATTATATTTCCCTTTATTTACCAATGTTTCCTCATTTCTTGGTTTCACTCATTGTTATACAATACTTAGCTTGGATTTAGAAGTGAAGATTGAAGCTTTGATATTTAAAACTTGATTTCACTTGCAATTGATTTTGTCATGTAAATCATGAAAGACTAACAAGGTTTTGTCAATCGCGAGTTCTTTAATATCTTGTCAGATTTCTATATGAATGAATTTTTTTAGTAGGATCTTTGATTGGTTTAAATTCATAGATTGCATAAATACAAATTTTGATACACACATCAAAGGGAGTCCCACTTTATGATACATTTGGTGGGCATTTCTACAATTCATATAGCTCCTACTTCCAAAGTATTAGAAGACTTGCCTAGAGATTGTAGATTGCACTCCCTTGGTATGTAGCATGCACAAGGAAATCAACACCAAGAAGGCCAGAGAGGACCAGCTATAGAAGGGCATGAACAAGGCGAGAGACTATTGAGTGTGGAGTCTGATTGGGGTTTTCAGGATATGACACTAAACATTGGTAGGATGTATGGGCTGAAGACAAATTTTGGACTCAGCTCCATAGTTGGAGTGCTGCAAAAATTTTATATCTAGAACATGGAGAGAAAAACCTAATCAGAGTAGTACAGATGTGGACATAAGCAATTGTCTTGGCTGAACCATGTAATATCTATGTATGTGTTTTTCTTTCCTTTTCTCCTTTTGATTTTCAATCTTGTTTTTAGACAATCAGATTCTCATTTCTAGTATAGACCATTTCAAGGAAGAAGCCAAGAAGGTGAACTCCTTGATACAAAAGTTTTTTGAGGTAAAGAGACATAATTCCCCATGCCCCAGTAGTGTCTCTTTGTAGAAGGAACATGAGAAGGAAGTGAGTAGAGTGAGGCACAAGCTAAGGAAGCTATGGATGGAGAAGAAGGAGATGCAGTTGAAATACAAGGACCAATTGAGGGCTAGGAGCAAAGAGGTGGAAAGCCTTTTCCATGAAATGAACAATGCAAACATTTGATTGGCCACCTTCAACATTCAAATGACCAAGTATTAAAAGGAGGTGCCTTGTAGTTGGAAACTCAGGCAAAGGATCTTGAATTAGCCAATTAGAAGGAAGAGGAAAGAGAGCAAATGCATACGGCATTCTAGGAAGACTTCCAAGCAAAGTGCCAACACTTGCAAGAGTTGAAGCAGCACAACATCCAGCAAGCGGAAGAAGTCCAAGAATAGGAGAAGAGCTACTATTGCTATAGAAGCAAGAGTATGAAGACAAAGATCAACAAACTAAAACTATAGGTACAAAAATTGGAGGGGAATGTCTATGAGGAGGAGCAGATGGACTAGCTAGCTCTTGCACTAAAAGTGCATTTCGATAGGAAGTTCAACAAAGTTCCTAATTCCTATTTCCTGAAGATTGTAGGCTACAAGGAGCACATCAAGGAAGTTCTTTGGCAACTCAAAGGCAAATGGTGCTCTTCACAACAAAGTACAAAGCCAAAGGTGATTCCTTTGGTAGTAGAAGGAACCATAGTGCTATATTAGTCTGTACCTAGCCATTTCTCCTAGTAATTATACATAGAACTTAGCAACACTTGTAAGAAATGCAAACTCAACCAAGAATAAGAAGTTCTTTGTAAAGTTTGTAAGATAAAAGCCAAAGAACTTTAACCATGTAGGAATTTGGGATAAATGCTTTTGGGTTTGTACTACCACTTTTGAGTGGTAACTTCAAGGGAAGGAGGATTTATGATTCATCCACTAACCTTGGGGAAGAATTTACACCTTTCCTTACACTTATAAATCTTAATCAGGCAATTATAATAGGATAAGATAGGAATTAAGACCTTAATTGGTGGTGGCGGATTAGTTAGGTTTGGCAAGGACCCACTTAGCCATTAGAGACCCTTTGGGGTAGAGTGGAGTAGAAGTAGGACATTTTACATAAGGCTTTGACCCAATAATTTCAAAGTCCACTTTTCCATGCAACTTTGCATACAAACCAAAATCCAGTCTGATTAATGTGTATGCACCTAGTCAACTAACAACAAATGGTCTTGCACAAATAGTGTTCAAATCATATAGTAGGAGCTTGAGTTGTTTGAATTTTGGAGAGAGGATTTGCACTTGGGTTTGAAGGTGTAGAGTAGACAAATGATGGACTTGATCAGTCATAAGTGCCACAAGTAACACAAAATTAAAAAAATTAGGGACATCTAATTCCCACAAAGACTCCTTTCGTGGCATTCCTTCTAGGAAAGATAGTACATGTTATTGGGTTGAAGGCTTTAGGGAGAAGTGAATCATCACTTGTAGGGTAACTTTGGTAATATTTTTTTAGAGAGATTTAGGATTTTCTGTTTTCAATAGAGCATCGCAAAGGGCATCTCTATTTTGAGCGGTTCCTACCCAGTGGTTTAACTAGCAATAATAAACAAACTATGCCTTGTGACACATTCCTCTCACTTTTAGTCATTTTTACCCATATCTTCATGTATAGACTAGGTCTTACTGATTATACTATTAGTACATTGACATTGGGTTGTCACAAGCTACTTTATAAGAGGACTTTGTTTATATTGCTTGTCTTAAGAGATAGTTTAGCCATAAGATCCTACATATTTCACCTGATTATAGTAGAGTATGATCTTGAGTCAAGTTGGAGAGTATAGTAGAGTAATACAAGCCCTATATCCTTTGTTTATGGCTAGTCCCATTGACAATACTATTTCTTTTTTTTGGCTTTTACATCCTTTGCTAGGAATCATTAGAGGATCTAAAGTATCAACTTAGAACTATTGTGTATTGAGAGATTTGCACATATATTATGCATAGTCTCACACTTCTCCTTAAGAAGCTTATTATGGATGATTTATAAGCATCTTAGAGATTACTTCATCTATCAAGAAGTAAATAGTTTACTTCCTGATAGATTATCACTTTAGTGGTCTTATAAAGTTGTTTCAAGTGGTGGTAGTAGTAGCCAAGGGGAATTTCTACATTAATTAATTAAGTGCTAGCTTTTAGTCAACTTCCTATCATGAAAGATAAAAAATATATTAATTGATCATTATTGGAGAGGTCTTGCATCTTGTTAGCCAGATCATTGTCCTACAATATAGCTCTCAATTCTAACAATATCTTAGTCTAAACCAATTTGGAAGTGCTATATAAGAGTGTGTGATGCTAATTCTCTAGGGATTAAAGCACTCATAGATATCCACCTAAATTGGATTGTTCTATAAGTAGGTATTGAGAAATTTTTGTGATTTTGTTACATATACATCCATCTTTAGAGATATTAGGGAGGTTGGTGGATCCTTGGTAAATATTATTATTTTTGTTATCCTTTTATAGTTCTCCTTCTCTTTACTACCAACATGGCTTCTCACAAGAAAAAGTTAATGTTCTTTAATAAATTTTTGGTACATAATAGGGAGATCTTTTAGGGTAATCTCTATTTGCTATGGCTCATTTTTATACTCCCTTATCTACTACATAGGCTATGTCAAGTTGTGTTGTTCACTCTTTTGCAAACAATACATATATTATGGGCCATGTAGATCAAATTAGGCAAAACTTTGATTACTTGACTATTGAACTTCATTTGGTAAGCTTTAGAGTAAAGTGTCAAAGAGTAAAGCATGATCCTATTTAATTATTCCTTCTCACCTCTAGTTTCCATATGGATGTTCCTCCTCTCTTCTAGCTTTCATAGGGATGTGTTACATCCACTTATGACCTATAGATTCTTGGAGTGCCAAGAGGGTTGAAAGCTTTGTCACATGTTTTAAAATGCCATGCTTGTAGAGGATACATTTCTATGGATGATCCTTCTCTACTAGGAGATCTGCAAGTGGTATTTGGTATATACTCTCATGTTGTATTTCTCTCTAACCAACTACATATTTCACATAGTTCTTTCTTCTCCTACCTTCTTATTATATTTGAGAGCTCTTGAAAAGAGTACTTGTAACAACCTAGTGTAGACATATTTAGTAGAATGGTAAGAATGAGTCAATCCCATGAGGATATGGATTGGAAATGATTAGAAGTGAAGAGAAAGTGTTATAATGTGCAAATTTTATATTTTTTATGTTTAACCTCTTGTGCAAGAACCAGTCCCGGTATGAGGGTATAGATACCTACTACAGCACTCTATGATAAACTAGAAAGATCCTAAATTACTCTTAAATTTACTAATTGAAGTTAAAGTTGATGGTGCAATTTACTCCCAAAGTTCACTTTGCCCCAAAGCCCTCAATCTGGATGGCATGTTCTCCTTTTCCTTCAAGGCACACCACCATAGTGGCTTAATTGGCAAGCAAATATCCTTGAATTTTGATTCTATGTTACTTGTGGCACTTGGACTGATCAAATATCTACACATTTAAAATCCAATTTTCAACACTCTCCCTAGGATTCAAACAACTAAAATCCTATTGTGAGATTTGCACCTCTACTCTTGCAAGGGAATTTGAACTCAGACACTAGGTGAATACAGATTGATCAAACTGGACTTTGGATTGTATACAATATTGCATGGAAAAGTGGAATTGTTCATTATTGAGCCAAAGCCTTATGTATAGTTTCTAATTACTACTCCGCTTTGCTTTAAAGAGTCACTGATGG
This sequence comes from Lunularia cruciata, assembly GCA_948567375.1. Taxonomy (NCBI): domain Eukaryota; kingdom Viridiplantae; phylum Streptophyta; class Marchantiopsida; order Lunulariales; family Lunulariaceae; genus Lunularia; species Lunularia cruciata. The sequence goes on from OX419756.1 coordinate 8,330,768, forward strand.
TGAATCATGTTCCTCATCAAACCTAACTACCAACCACCATTGATTTTGGTCTTAATTTCTATCTTCCTAATTACACTTCTCTCAAGTCCTAGGGCAGCTGTCAATTCTTACCCAAGGTATGCACTGCAAGAAATAAATTTCCTTCCCAAGCCACCACACCAAAGTGGTACTTGGTAGGGAAGGTGGTGTACACAAACAAATCCCATTTGTCCTGAAAAGTTCTATTGGACCAAAATCTTTAGTCTTGTCCTAAGTTACAAATTTACAAGGAACTTCTTTTAAGAGGATGGGTTTGGAATTCTATAGATATTTGCTAGGCCTATGCATAGTTTCTTGAAACCATAGTGGAATGCAGACTAATCTAATACAATAGTTCCTTTTTGTATCTCAAGTTCCTTTAGCACTGCACTTTACTTGGAAGAGCATTCTTTTCCCTTGAGTTGTCATTGAACTTCCTTAGTGCGCTCCTTGTAATTAGTTATCTTTTTCACATAAGAATTGTGGACCTTATAAAATTTCCTATCAGTATGGCTTTAGAGGCAAAGAGCAAGATGATACATCCTCTCCTCCTTGTAGGTCTTGCCCTCCAATTTCTCTAGTTGCAACTCAATTTGTGGATTTTGGCTTTGGTTGCTCTCACTCCATTTCAGCTTCCTCTTGGAGCAGTTCCATGAACTAAGTTCAAAATTCTTCCACTTGTTGTAGTCCTTCCTTCTTCTTCTCTTTGATCTGCAGACACCTCTTAGAGTTTACTTTCTTGGCTTCCTCCTTAATTGAATCTTGGGCCCAAATTGACTTCTTCTTGGAGCTTGTCTTCCTTTGCTTTCTTTGTGTAGATTAGATCTTATGCATCCTCCACACCAAGGTAGTGTTATCTACAATTTCAAGACACTCCTACTTATATTGTGGCAATAGGAGCTCCCTCAATTGCAAAACCACTCCCATTGAATGAATAATGAAGTAGGCTCCCTATGAAAATTGGCTAGTGGTGGGTCAGCTGACTTATGCTTCCTTTGTTTGTGGTATAGGGACTTCTAGTTTTTTTGCTATTGGTGCTAGAGTATTCCCTACTTTGATGTCAATCTCCTCATCTTTTGCTCCATTCTTGTTTTTGAGCCAAATGTCTTCTTGAACTTCAAGCCACAGTTCCTTCCCTTCTTCTAAGGGTGCAACCTTCTTCTCTGATCATGGAGGTTAAGAGATTCCCTCTCAAATCCCCACTATTCTTCTCCCTCCTTACTATTGTCTCATGTATCATCTCAGAATCTTGTCAAATCCTAATCCCAAAGCAAGAACCCAAATGCTTGCTCTAAATTACTTCTCTCTTACATTACATTTCTCATTGATTTGTTGCTAGACTTAAAAAGATGGTTTTGTGAGCCTTATTCATGATTTTTTGAATAAACATCATCTTCACTAGACTGCTAAAGAAATGAGTACAAATTTGCTTTGGCTAAAAGGTAGAAAAATTTGAGGAACTAGCACTCAATTGCACTCACTTCTAGATTAAAAACAATGTTGATGTTGCAAAAAGTGGAATTGATCATTCCACACTTTGTTTTACAGTGAAGTCTTCAATCACTCTTCAGCCACAAGTGGTTGACCACTCCCTTGAGTCCCTATCATGCACTTAATGTGTGGTACCTTACACACATGAAAAACATCTTCCTCCTCAATAGTCATTGTTAACAAGGCAAGTAATGAGCGGAATGCCAACCGTCTATCTTAGAAAGCAAATGACCCTTCTTGAAGTAAAATGGTCAACCTTGAACTAGGTGGTGGCACATTCAAATGTGTGTACTGTTCTTGACATCTGTAGGCCTTGTGACAAATGATGATGGGGCAAACTCATTTAGTTGAGTTTTGGTCTCAATTTCTCTTCTTCGGATATCAAAGTGCTTCTATACATACATCTTTTTGCTACAATTCTTCTCCACCAAAGCCATTTGCACTTGAGTCTTCTTTGGTCCGGTGTAGGATTTAGCATTCTTCATCTAGATGACATTATGGCTTATGATCTTTGCTTCAGGTTGTTGACTCTCTTAGGCACAACCTAGAGGACTGCTATATTCAAGAGCTTTCTCCTCCAAGATTCTACTAACTCATAATTTTCTCACCAATAAAAATGAAACTAAAGAAAAAATACAACTAATGCAAAAATGTGTGAACCATTGTACCATGGGATTTTTTGGTGATATCATTAGACTAAGGACCTTTGGATGTCTAAAAAGGGATTTTCATATAGATAAATATCTTTACAAGTTTTTTTATGGAGGGGTAGGCCTATAATCTCTACAATTTTGGGTAGAATGAGTTGAGAATGTCTTCTCAACTCCTTTGCTTTCCTCTCAATTTGTGGTTGTTGAGAAGCAGATCTTGGAGATATATGTGATTGAGGGAGAGGAGTGATCCTTTCTCGTACATGTACTATTTTGAAAAATTAAAAACAGATTATGCTCACAAGATGATCTTCCATCTTTTGCCTTTTTGCAAAGGTTTGCAATGTTCCTTGATGGACTTCTAATTTCAATATGAGCTACATTCTCCCCTAGTTGATATTTATTTATTTATTTATTTATTTATTTATATTCCTCTTGCTATTAAGACATGTCTTTGTTCTTGCATTTGCAAAGGTATAGACTCTTGGATCTAAACTTGACCTTGTATAAGAGCATTTTGACTTGCATCAACCACTTCTCTACAATAATGAGATTCTCCATAGGCTTGGTCTACACATCTGCACTTTCATTACTCACTTGTGAGTGTTGTACTACCTTAAATTTAATAAAGGTCCATATGACTTGTTGTATATCTGAAGAGAAAAGATAATTATCCATACCGCCATCAAAGATATATAGTATTTGTAACTGTCTATGAAAGTATATACTCTAGTTGAAGGGAATATTTTTATCCTTTACAATGATGTAAGTTAGAGAAGACTTGTATCTAATCCGCAATGATCAAGTGATAGAAGTGGATATGGTGGTTATGGTTATGGATCTCACATCTGATTTAGTTTTGTAGGGGGGATTATGCATTCTCTTGGATTCTAGTCCATGATGATCAGGTGATAGAAGTGTATAATAGTGTTATAGATCTCATACGCTATGCAATTTTGGAGGGGGTGATTATGGTTACTCTTGGATAGAAAGGTGAGCTCCCTAATGATTGCTAAGGTTTCCAAGTATAGGAGTATGGAATGAGTTCATCTCTTTGTTCCTTTAACTTTCAAGTTGTATAGAGCAATGGATAAGACGTTAATATATTTATTAGAGATTGTGCACTAATCTACTATTTGAAATAACAAAGAGCCTCACTTTCATATTTACTATTATACATTTTACCTTGGATAGTATATGTGCATTGTTCATTAAATAACATAAGTATGGACAATATGTAGGAGATTTTTCTAGAAAGCTCCAATTGTTTATAAATAAGATAACCTATAAATAATCTATAACTTTGATATCCTATGCACAATAGGATAAATTTCTCATTTTGATATTATTGGGTTTAGTCTCATTTATCCTCTAGGGTTTTTCTTTGTAAGGATTGGTGAAATTCTTGTTATCTATACCATCACCATTATATTTACATTATAGTACTATATATCATATAATTTTAATTCAAATCATACATTTCAAAATGGTAACTTTGTTTTATTTATTGATATAATTTTACCATTTTATATATCACATTCAATATATGATTATCATAATAAATATATATTTCCTTATGCATAAGTGTACATCCAGATACAAATGATCTGTATCTAGAGCCTCATACCATTTTCAAACTATATTCTCCATCTGTCATATCGTATGATTAAAGCTCTATTTATTTATTTATGTATTGTGTATTTATGTATTTTTTTATATTTTTATTATTTTTATTTTTTATTTTTTTTATTTTTGATGAGTTTTGACTCTACATCTAGATATATCTTTTTCCTTCTTGCGGATCCGGGAAGATCTTTTGAATTGTTGCATTGAATCTAATATTTACTTGAAGTAAGTATATCAAGCAAGATTGCATCCATCCGACGACTCATCCAACCATCTGCTTCCACCAACAATTTCAGAAGGCTCTTATGCGATTCACATGGCTCTTTGGGGCGGCAGCAGCCCACTAAATGACAAAGTATAGCAATGATAATTCTGCCTGAGCTCATGCACACGTCTGGTTTGGCTTACGTTCAAACCCTTGGCCAGAGCTTACACGTCAGGTAGCTCTAGCTCCATCTAAGTCCTTCGATTGGGAGGTTTTCTAGGTTAATGGGTTCGATGATACAATGGGCAATACAACTTACAAACGTCCCATTTTATGACAGGTTTAGTTTTCACGAGAGCAAGCATATCAACTTTCCAAGCAAACATATCAGGGTTCTGATTTTTGACCTTTGAGATTGATCAGATATGTAATATATTGTAACTTTTTCATTTTTGGATGTGTTGGGTTATTCTATAGCTCAAATTGAAGGTTATACAATGCTTGTCATGTGTTATTTAAAATGAAGACAATAGATTAATATTACAGTGACATTGGTGAGATGAAATTTCTCTTTCAAACCAAACTTTTCAATGTATATTTTTTGAATTTTGTACAACAGAATGGAAGAGATTGTACAGAATGAGAATGTTTTGGGAGCTCTTCCACCTATAGAACCAATTACATTGGTGAGAGATTTGCTTGGTGAAAAAAAGAAAAATTCATCATCAAAGGATGCTCTTGTGAGAGGTATGATTTTGACTATTTCATATGTAGATTGGAATACTATTCTAAAATAATAATAAGTTGATTATTTGTCTACTGTTGTCAATTGTGTTTCTAGTGTTTCCATTCCAAAAAAGGCTAAAGTGGAGTGGATTTCTAGTCATGTGAAGCTTTTTTTGGATTTGTATGAAGACATTTATTTTAATCATTGTAACCAAGGCAATGTAAGTCAGGATAAGTGGAAGGTGTTTGCTAATAGGTTCAGTGAAGCTATCAATATAACACCACCTTATGAGCCACAGATTCTCAAGAATAAGCTTGATGGTCTAATTAAAAAATACAGGGTTGAGAAACAAAAACACACCATAGGCATAGAACCAAGTTCATGGGAGTTCTATGAACAGATGCATAGAATTAGAGGTGGTTCACCCAAAGAACAAGGCATTCTAGGAGCATGTGATGGTGGTATTAACACTTCAATAACTAGTGAGAGAGGGTTTCTAGACTTGACTGATGAAACTATTGATGGGAGTGAGGAAGCATCTCATATAAATCAAACTGAAAAATCATGTATGGATGTTTTGATATTTGATGATGAGAAAGAAACACCACAAGTCTCTACACCTTCTCTAAAAAAAATTGGTAATCAGGCCAAAATCAGTCCCAAGACAAAAGCTTGTGCTCAACCTGGTGTTGTTGGGCAACGTAACAAAAAGCAAAGAGTATCAAAAGAAGGTGAATACGGAATGCAAAAGTGTATGCTTGAATTTACTCAAGTAGTGAAGGAAGCAAATGAGAAGAGATCCTTGCAGGAAGATTGTAAATTTGATTTGATGATGGTTCAATAACAATGCAAGATGGATTTAATGAGCCAAATGCTTAAACTGAAACATATGGAGCTTGAAATCTTGAGAAACAACCAACGTGGACCGACATCTTGAGTAAGTAAATACCTTCACTCTCAAACTACATTTGCTATATCTAGATGAGCATGAGTACTTTTGAATTGCTTGTACAAAGCTGCTCTTACTAATTCACCTTTAGTTGTACTCCATTTATCTGCTGCAAATCCTAGGAGTGGCAAAATATGTGCTCCATTTATATGCTCATCTACTACATTGATGTCATTAGGTAATGGTTCTCCTTGTTGAATTACAAAGTTGTGTAGTACTGCACATGCAAGTGTCACTCTTGGAACAACTTCAATCGCATTTGACAGTCCCTTAGTGTGCTCCATCTACCTTTCAATTGACCAAATGCATTCTCCACACGTACACGTGCTTTTGATGTATGGTTTTCAAATACATTCTGCATAGGTTCTCCTTGATGTGAATGTAGATGCCAACGTTTCAACAACCATTGACGTAATGGATAGGCTATATCTCCAAGGATCGCTGGTGAAATCACTTGTATCGTATGGTTTTCTTGTGGCAAAATGAGTGTTGGGTGAGTGAGAGTTGTCCTTGATTCCATTGCTTGATATAAATTGGACTGTCATAAATGTGCAACATCGTGAGTAGATCCAAGTATTGTACAACACAAGTCACAAAACCAAAGATCCAAATCACAAACGCCTTGTAGTAGAACCGAGTAATCTGAGTGTCTATTCCTATAGTGTTTAGAATAAATCTCATAGCTTGTTTGGTTCTCAATTTGATATGTGTACCATCTATACAACCAATGATTTGTGGAATTCCACAGATCTGTGTAAACTTTGACATGCTCTCAATAAATTTTGCTATTGTAGGCCATTTGATGTATTTAGAGTATATTTTGTCTTTATCTGCTAGTATCTCGACTATAATTATAGTGTACTTCACTATAGTCTATTCACCAAGACAATACAGATCACTAAGAGTTCTCAATGGTGAATTGTGTGCAAATTTGTGTAAAACTACAGCTACACATTTTTCTAACTACACTCTTTTTCTAGCATATAGCCATTCAGACATAGCATGCATATGTAGTTCAATCTCATCAACCAATTTCTTAACTAGTATATGACATACGGGACCTACTTCTCATATGATTGTTTAGAAATTCTGAATCCATTGACCATACTTGCTTGTGAACAATCTCACACCATGTGTATTGTCTTTGTATCACCCAAAAGTCTCTTGGTATTCATCTTTGAGATAGCAAAAAATAAATATTTGCCATCAAGAACCAGCTCCAGAACTCTAGTGTAATATCTCCCTCTTGTTCAGAAAATGTTTCTCCCATCAACAAGGTGTCTAACTCCAAGAGATTTTCTGTTTTAGATTACATCAACCAGAAAAACATGAGATCACAAAAATCCATCTTGAGTATATGATAGAGGACTGAAAGTTGAATCCAATGAGCCCTTTTCTGTTAAAAAACTAGTGTGAGAGACAAAAGATATGGACATTTGCAAATCCAGACCCCCTTATTTGTCGTACCCTAATAGGAAAACTGGTTGCATGGTAGCTCGAGTTAATAATCCAAAGTGACTTGTTGTCGCATGTATATTTAGATGTGTGATGTCCGTCCAAGTTAATTGCCCGGACCGCTGCACTCCCATGGACACCTAAAGATACTCTTTCCGTCCTTGCTTAGAAGGCTAACGTACGTCGATACTGCCGGACATGAGCCATGTGAAGTGGCCTTCTGTCTTTGGTCGTAATCTTCTTGAGCCATGTGAAGTGGCTTTTGTCTTTGGTCGTAATCTTCCCGAAGTGTGCTCTACACCTCAAGTTTCTGGTATTACTTACAGGAACAGCAGTGTATGAAGCTGAAACAGGTGATGCGCTCAGCACCTCAACATGTTTCCTCGTCGCATACGGTCTCACCACGTTCTCATCTTAAACAAATTGCTACCAGTTAGATTTACTTCGGCTTGATTGTGCGAAATAAAAATTTACAGAAATTGATGCTCCCAAGCTCTGATCGCCCTTCTCTGTTTCATGCCACACGATTGACACAATCTTGGTGGCTATCAGCTCAATCTCTTTCATTCTCATGTATCGATTTGAAGCATCCAGCCAGTCGTTGTGATCCCCATATCCTACCACAAATGTACTTATGAGCGAGTATGATGTCAAGTACCTTTGCCAATCTGTATAGCCGATGGAAGCTGGCACCAATTGACTTGATAGATTTCAAGGATTGCCCGCATCTATTAACTTTCAGCTTAAGTTGGGTTGATCTCTCACTGATCGCCTGAGACACTCACCACATGTGTCCATCAACAAAGCTTCAGATCTTCACATCGAAGGAATAGAAGAAGTCTGCGAAGTCATCGAAGGAATAGAACAAGAGATGGTCTGCTGGAACTGATCTACAACTGTACCCTCACCATCTCATCGATCTGGACCATGGCCGATCTGTTTTCTCTTCAAGATTAACATCACAGAAAGCATAGATCTACTCTGATCTCATAGTATGTCCAGTCAAGATAATTTCTACGTATAGCGTTGATAAACGATGATCTCGTAAACTGTTGCATCTATCGATCGATCGACAGACCTGCGATGATCTCTATCTATGTGATCGAGATGATCATCTATCGCATCGATCTGTGATGATCTGCGACTATCAGGGAGATAATCTTATCTATCCGACAAGATAATCTAGATCGATGATATCGATCTAGTGTTCATCACGATCTCATCAAGAATTGTGGTTCAGAAGATCTCTATCTATGGCATCGATCATGATGATCTAGTAAAATGTTGCTCCTATTACGGAATTGACATGTGTTCATTCTTCTGTTGCTAACAGACACATCTCACGACCAGTATTCATCCATCTATCGTATTATGTGACGATCGACACCATTGCATCTATCTGGATGCGATCATCGATATCGAATGCATCTATGCCCTGGAAGATCTGCTCTGATGTTGGATCGACTTGATCTATCTCAACGATAAGTGACTATCTTTAGAACTGTTGCATCGAGATGATCTGCATCTATGGTTTCGATGGCAATACAGGAGCACTGTTTCTATATATCACGTGAATCCACGATCTCACATCCAGACAATCTCAATCTACTTGATAAGCATCATCCATCCGACTGTCTTTTTGCTTGGATCAACGGATTGGTGTCATCCATCACTGCACAACTCATAGACTTCCACAGCGAGAAATCAGTATCGATCGCATCAATCATAGAACATAAAATCTTATGGATCTGTGATGAACTCACGGAGAGTTGAATTGAGATGATTGTTTCTATCGCATCGATCTGCAATGATCTCGTGAAAAAGTCTGCATCGGGGTAAGTTTCTACCTAACACACCGAACTGTTATGCTCACAAATAGATGCATCGAGATACTCTGTGCTGCCGCACGTATTGGCGATGATCTCAGAGGCAGATTTATCCAGATAACCTCTCTCTGTTGCAGACATATATGTTGATTTCAAATTGTACATAGTAACTATCTTCGATTTAGAATGGTCTATTGTGTTGTGGCTCAACTCCAACTTCTGTAACAGACAAGTAACCAATTCCTGATGAGTTCACTGAAGCACTCTTTATCTACAATCATTGCCACCAAACTACCACGACCATAAAGAACTCCATATTAGTTAAGGATCTGTATACAGACATGACTAACCTTCTCACTGTTCAGTTCAGTGTAATATCACATTTTGAGCGCAAACCAAGAAATGAGCAATAGCAGAAGTTCGATGAAAGATTTTTCTTCAATCCTTGAGCAAATCCAATATGACGAGTTTCTCTCAGGTCTAAAACGAACAAAACAAAAGTCTTCTTTTGTTGAAGAATTTCTTGTCCATACTCGGGCAAAGCCAAATATGATAATCTATTCTCTAATCTGAAATATCACAATATACACAATCTCTCACAATATACAACCCTCAACTCCAACTTCTGTAACAGACAAGTAACCAATTCCTGATGAGTTCACTGAAGCACTCTTTATCTACAGTCATTGACACCAAACTCTCCCTTGTACGGCTTGATGGGGTCTTCCCATCCTTCGTGTTCTCTACGCGGTCGCCTTTTTCCAATTGTGTATAGTGTGTAAAAAGTAGTTCAAATATCTCAGTCAGGTGCTGTAGGACGGATTCATGATCCTGTTGTTGAGACTTAGCCTATCCTATCTTTTATGTTTTATCCTTGTATGTTTTGATGGGTCTTCTTATATTCTTGTTATCCTATGCGGTAGTCTACTGTTCATATCGGTCCTCTTATGTCTTATTCTTGTATAGATTTATGTGGTCTTCCCATCTTCTTGTTATTCTTCACTTACTACCTACTCCTACTGCAGTAGTTACGTAGAATGTTGGAATTGTAACTCAGGTTAGAATCTGAAAGTAAGATTCTAACCTAGCGTGAAGTGTGGCTATGTGGTCTGTGGGGAAATTAGTCGGCTAGGAAACTTTGCTTTCGATTTAGTGGCTAAGTAAGTGAAATACACTTTGAGAAAAAATAATAAGATGTGATGCTATTCGCATGGGAAAGCAAGACAGATGAGAAGATCGCATCAATCTTTACAAGGACAAAAACACAAAGATGAAATGGGTTAAGTCCAAGAATATTGGTACGGGAAATCTATCTATTGCACCTAGAATAATTAGGTGATATAAATCATCTGGGTTTCATAATATTGGAACATCTGAAAAAATATCACTCATTGTTTTCCTATGGATGGTGCCCGTTCCCCTTTTTTCTTTTATTTGTCATATATTGCAGAATACTAGTGCTTTCTCCCTCTATGTTTAGTGAGTTCTGTAGTGGGCATATTTATTTTATTGGAGTTTTAGAGTTATGTCACTTCTCATCTTGCTGCAAACAGACAAGTACGCACAAAACAACGCTCTTAAGGTTGCCATAGGAGGCAGATAGTACTTCAAGCATGATCTAGGACGTCTATGATATCACCTTATTTCAAAGAATGTTATAGCTTCTTATGATAGTTAACTTGATTTTCTATGATAACTTTTGTGACTAATAAGTAATGTTTTGTTTTTAATTATGTGGCCATTCTAATTTCTTGTTTTTACTCTATAATTTCCAATTTGTTATGTCAAAAGTAACATCTGTTTCTACCTTAAAAGTCTAGGGTGGAAATTTACTGTAGAAAGAATAGTTACCTTGAATATCAAGCAAAAGAGTGTAGCTGTCCCTCTATTATCTACAACTATTCCCTCTATGGTTTCTATTAAATTGAGCAATCTATCACATTATCGGTCCATCTAATAGTAACTCTCCAAGAGGATTTAAATATCATAATAATATTACGATCGTGAATGGTACTTATTCAGATGTCTCCCTTTCTTTTACAAAATTATAATAAAGATATGAAAATCAATTAAACACTCTGTTTTCATCCTCTGATATAGTGCTAATAGATTCATTCATGTTTTGATTCACTAAAGTATATTTTATCATTATCTCTCGTCGAGAGAAACCGGTAGAGAATTTGTATTAATAGACAACTCAATCTATCTTTTCATAATGAGAATTTATCTTTAACTTTGCATTTACTATCAATACATGCAATAAATAATAACAAAGAATCTTCTTTTGCATGTTGACTGTCCATGTTGTTGCATGTTGAGGGATAGTGCAAATATGTGCATTATACAAATATCTATCTTGATAATACCCACATATAAGATTGCTTCTTTATTTAATAAATAAAGTACTTTCAAATACCTACATTATAGAAAAGCAAAAAAATTTCTTTCTTAAAGTGGTTCCAAAAAGTTTTGTGTGAAGATATCAATTTTTCAATGGATTTATATTATAAGCATTTTGAAAAGTAAACTTCTGTATTTGTAGCTTTTATCTGTATTTGATTATAGGATTGATAGAATTTAAAACTATCTTGGTTCCATGAGGTTGCTTCTAATGTCAGTCTTTTTTTTCTTCTTTTTTTAACTTTACTGAAAGGAAATATTCTACTATCTTCATATTGGATAGTATTTGTTTTATCTTTGGGACAATCTTATTACACAATATTATATATATAATACAATATATACACATTAATATATATATATTAATGTAGATAGGATTATTTGTTGTAATTAAGTTCTCATAATTAATAAATTAAAATTTGGAGAATAAAAAATTGAATGGTTATTAACTCACTCTTTATTTGACATCCATATGATTTTAATTTTAATGTTTACATTTTTTAGATCTTGTTGATTTCAACATCTTATATTTTGAAGCATGGTTTCATAATAAGAATTTTTTTATAGAAATAAAATTGGGTGATTGTAACTTCTATTACAGAAAGAAACCACGATAATTGAATTAAAAGATTAGTCTAATGATTTTTGTTATCTTATATAATCTATCTTTTATTTTATGATTTCATTCAAAGTAGATTATTTATAATGGACAATCTAATTTGTTATTATTATAATAGAACATATAGAACATATAGAACATATGTTCATATTATATGTTTCTTATGTTCATATTATACAACATTATATATTATATGCTTCGGCATATTCTAGACATTTTAGGTATATTTTGCAGCATATTGTAAAATAGCGTGTGTCCATTGCTCTACAAAGAGCATTTGCTAGTGCAATCCGTAGGAGAGCAATCACAATATATGATCTTTCTTTGAATGCTCTTGTTGTTTGTATACCATATTACTTGCATAGCTTAGATATCTCAGGCGTAATAGCGCAAATATCTCTTACCTTCCGGACACTAATATGCATTTTTATCATTTTGCTCCCTATATTTTCCTTGTATGGTATGATGGGTCTTCTCATCATTCTTATTTTCACTTGCGGTTGCATTTTCTCTCTTTCTACTATACAAATCCAAATGTTCTTCCTATAGAGTTTGGAACAAAGTATCCAACAAATAATTAACAAGAAAATCTAAGATATCTATCGGGGAGTAATATATAATGATTAAAGAAAAAATTCTTTACTAATGTTGAATTAGATTATCAAATCCACAATAATTAATCAACAATTTGTAATGTGGTTTCTTTTTGATATTTAAGTATCTCTTTTTCATTTAATATTGATTTATTACGTCCGATAATAAGGTACTGTCTTACCAACTATTGATAGTGAGCATTGAGTGAGGAGTTAATTCAAAGCATATTATTTTGATTGAAGGAAAGTGATCGAATTCATTTTACTATATTGTATGAATATAAGAAGAAGTAATAGCAAATAATCTTAAGAAATTTATAAATATTTTTATTTTACAGTATCTTGATATATAATATTATTTTACTAATTCTTGTACAAATACTTATTAGAAGTAGAAGGTTCTATAATTCAAAAATATATATCATCACTCTTTTACATTTAAATTAATCTATCATATAAGTGCAAATCCATATGTATGTGCAATTATATTTAATATCTCTTAGAATGCAAAGTAAGTTCTTAAACTTGGGAGCAGTCGAAATGCTTGGATTGTGATCAATATGATAGATTTAATTACTATAAGTATAATTATAAAATGGGATTCTGTGAAAGGATAAAAGGAAAATTTCAGTCTATTCAATCTACTAGATTGATTTATTATAAGGGCTAGTTTGTGATTTTCAATTAAGTGTCTTATGTCATGATAAAGAGAATTACACTTTAATAAAAGTTTAGATATATCCCAATTCATTCCTAGCGTTAGGGGATTGATACAACCCAAGTTTATCTTGATAGTAATACTTCCAAGTACTATGGAATGGTTTGTTATGCATTTGTTGGTTATCTCTTAACTAACATAGAAAACTATATATATATATATATATATATATATATATATATATATATATATATATATAATGATAATTGAATAAACGATCATGATACCTTATTTAGAGTCAATTTAGACTCTATTGGGGCTTAGCCCCATGTTACCTTTTTTGTTTTTCCCTTGTTTCGGCTTGATGGGGTTTTCCATCGTTCGTTTTTACTACGCGGTCGCTTTTCTTCGAATTTAGAGTCAATTAAAAAATACTTATAGATTTAAAGATACATAGAGATGGAAAATATTTGGGAAAAGTTCTGGTCCTATATTTAAAGTACATACTATATTGGATTGATAATAAATTAATCACAGGATATATATTAAAAACCAACCAATAATCACAGGATATATATTAAAAAGTATAATCTACATAACATATTTTGTCACCGAGTATAGTTTATCCGTGAGGTTCTAAAACGAGAACTAGAGATTTTACTCTACTATATAAAATTTTACTCTTATATACAGAAAACTATATTTCAGTTTAATATTAATTCTATAAATCCTAGTTAATTTTACCTTGAATTATCCTTTCTCATATATTTAGATCTTATTATTTTAATAAAATTATTAACGAATATGTCACACTAATTTTTTCAAAGTTTCCAATTTCTGAAATGTATCTAACTAAATATTATGTACCCCTTGTGTCTACGTTCGAGTCCATTCACATGTGGCTACGTCCGTCATACCGAAACTTAACGGGAGTGAAAATCTTCGTTTTGATCCGTACATGTTTTCAACGCTTTTTACCGGACGGAGAGGGAAAGCCATTTCACTTACCCTAGAGTACGGAGGTTTTCACTTGCCCATAGTTCGCTCATCCTAGCCGAGTTGTTTGGTGATACTCAGGTGCGCATTCGGTGATACCGGTGTGCTGTATGCGCAGAGTGGAGCAAGACAGGTTTGCTCTTGGTCATTCATGTTGTTTCATTATCGCCTCACCGATGTGTTGGTGTGTTTGCTCTCAACCGTGAAATGACTTTTCCTGGAACGTGAGGCGCTGGTGCTCCAATACATGAATCTTAGGTAGTTGGGTATTTGTGGGAGAAATGGTTCTCAGTGAAAGAAAAATTCTCATATTTCGACTACCTTGCTTCGTCTCCCTGTTTATGGGAATGCAGGCATTCTTGAGTTGAAGCATTGAAATTTTGTAGAGTATGTATGAATCTGTTTGATCTGTCAACCATTTGTCCCCCCTTTCTTGACAACCCAATGGCTGAGTATCCGACTAGCTGGGTGAGTGCACCCATTCTTGGAAGATTTTGTGACTACTCGGTGGATGGGGTTGAGCGCCATGTCCGATCACTAGTGAACGCATTGACGTCAAGATTGCGTTACTCATGACGGGTACTCGTATAGCAGGGTCTTCAGTATGCTGAAGTATCCCGACCTTGAACAAGATCCAGGTCCTCTTCTGTTCATCCTCCAAGTCCAGCTAAGGTCTGGTTCGGGGGCCCAGATGATACTTGAGTGTCCGTTCTGGAGCGATTGAAAGTTTTCAGACCGGAAGCGCATCGCTTCTTTCACTTTCGCTGCGCTCGTCGCATTAGGGCATCTCACTGCTTATGAGAAGATGTCCACTCAACATGCAAGGACGGTTCCCAAGAGCTCCCAAGTAATGGACTTCAGAATTAAATGTTGAATCCTTAGTCGGTTGAGCATTTATTTTCTGGGATCGTGGTTTTTTCTTCTTTAGAGATCTCGATCTTGCTCGTTACCCAAAAGACCAAGGCTTGATCATGGTCATCGCCACCACTAGTTCCTGCCCCTGTCCCTTGAGACTAGGACAGTGATCTCGACCACGACCATACCCAGAGCGATAACCGCAGACATGGCGAGAGGACTTAAAACCTAGACTTGGAATGCACCACCTACATTGCTGATCTGGGCACGGATGAGCTCGCTTTTCACTATGATCACAACTGTGGTCTTTGGCGTTTTCAATCAAGAAACCGTCGATACTCAAGTACTATGGTATCCTTAATCTTAATTTTGATTATCTCAGTACTATTATTTAAGCACTTTAAATTACGTCTTGGATGTCATTCTGCCGTTTAAGGAATGGTGCGTGCATTAGTAAAGATTCTGAGAGTTTTATCCAGGTAAAATGTCGTATCGATTTCCAGCACTCATCTACAATGTCGATGTCGTCGAAGAAGCGCCGCAGGATCTACTATTTTTATTGTTGAGACTGACTGCTGAGCCTCACCTCAAGCTGATCATAAGGTGAAATCGATGAACAGTGTCTAGATTTTAGAATCTGTAAGTTGTTAGTATACCATCCCATGGCGCAGGAACTTCAGTCATAACGTCTTGCAATTTGTAGTGATCACATTAATTTTCCGTGCGGCCTATCATCCAGGAAATACCAAGTGGATTACAGTCTCAGGATTGGCGGGTATGAATGGGTTTGATCACAAGTTCCTTCCTTGTCAGCTGAATAGACGAGGGTAAGCTAAGGAAGTATGAATGATTGGTCTATCCAAAGCGGTTGTCTTCATCA
Organism: Lunularia cruciata; assembly: GCA_948567375.1. Lineage (NCBI taxonomy): Eukaryota > Viridiplantae > Streptophyta > Marchantiopsida > Lunulariales > Lunulariaceae > Lunularia > Lunularia cruciata. The sequence continues at coordinate 8,346,716 of OX419756.1, forward strand.
AACGAGGCAAACGGCGAACTTTAATGACGTTTCGTGCTAGCATCCTAGCAAGTCATATCAACTCATCCTCACATTTTATGTTAGCTACCCTTCGTTGAGGATGCTACCAGAAATGGTTATAGAGATTCTGCTGAAGGTTGGCACGTCTGAAACCACTTGCGTGGAAGTTTCAGTGGTGGAGATCCGATGCAGATTAACCGGAAAGTGGAGCTGACTAGGAAGAACGATGGTCTCTGGGCATGTAGATAGCGAGAGAATGCAGCATACTCTAGTCTTGTTGATGCGTATAATGCCTTCGTTACCGACAAAGATTGGTTATAGTCCTTGGATTTAGTTCAGGTGAAATCAACGAGAATATAATTTCGACAGTGCACGGAAACTCCTGCGACCTCTACACCTGCTTCGTGGTGCAAGAGTTACGGTACTACAGAGAAGGTATGAGGTCAGACTCTACGCTTCACCGGATCAAGTGGACTCATAGGGTTTTGCCTTATACATTGCACGATGATTTGATAGTCTACAGCAAAGCCTATACTCCGACGTCCCATGAATGCGTTCCACTGGTCTCCCTCCGGGATCTGTCTAGAAACAGAAACACGCATGGGGATAAATTTTAGTCGATGATTTATCAACATCATCTAGGCACATCTTTAACACGGCCCCTCAAATTCCTAAAGTGATCACGCTACTGGAGCTAGAAAAGCCAGACTAGACAGACCAATACATGCCGTGATGAACATATGTCTACATGATGTTGATAATCCATTGAATGAATTTTCCCCCATGACTTGAATCTGTTCCTAAGCTCAGGAATGGCGAACTTGGATTTGCATCGAATCTCAGGATCTGACTACAGGATGGGCAGGCAGGGGCACGCGGATGTTCTAGATATATCCAGTGTTGCCATTTCAGTTTCATTTTCATGTCTGTGTGGCATTTCAGTTCTTCTGTCCAAGGCTATTTTGGGTAACCCTCTTGAAACTTTCCTGCTAATTAAGTCATATTCTGCAGGAAAGGGAGCGGACTCGATATGCAGCTAGGTAACTTTGAGCTTGCTGATGCTACCTCACCAAAACATTGATTTACGCCCTGATGATGTTATAGTACGCCCTCTCTTTGAGTTCCTAAAGATATGTGTGCCGTTGTCCTGTCATTAGCTACTGCAAAGCACATCTTGCTACACTGCAAGTAAATAAAGTTCGCATCCTCTCTCAACTGTACCCTTCAATAGGAAGTGCCTCTATTTCTGGACCCCCTATTCCTTCGGGGCAGTGACTGAAAGAAGGAATCAGGAGATACTCCAGGCATTTCCCACACAATCTTGGCTAGGGATTTTTGGGCAGTGTAGATCCTTAAGGTATATAGATGCCTGTAAGGCATCTCTCCAGGATGTAGCTAGTTATAGGCACAGGCGCTCTCTGTTAATAAGTGTTTCACGGTTTTCTGCATTAATAAGCATAAATAAATGGGTTTGGTTACTGTCTTAGCATAAGTTTTGGCCACATGCCGTATTCGACGAGATTCAACCATTTTTCAGTTCGCTCCAGTAATAACTCGGATTTACATCTTCGAGCTGGGATTCTACATTTTCAAGAAGGAGAAGCAGTACACGCAGTTTTATGATATGGGTTTGACAAATAGATTGCTTGGTTGGAGCTCCTGGCCTCTCAATTCGAAAGCAATATAGAACAGAGTGCTCCTGGCCTCTCAATTCGAAAGCAATATAGAACAGAGTGTAGTGCGGTTCATCGAAAATATAAACAGAAGCGTAAAATCTCAAGATTCGATTGTTTATCTGCCGTGTCCGCTTTGTGTGCTTCAACTCTGAACTGCCCTGGGCACTTCATGTGGAGACCGAAGTTCGAAGTACCAATTCTGGCTAAAATGTCTCGGGTCGCTTATAGCCTCTACCTATAACGGGTCTACTTATGCTCTCCTCCACTCTCAATCAAACAGTGTTCCAGAAATTGGGAATCTGTCTCCTATCCACATACCGGTGACGAAAGCGGTATCTAGTTTATTGTACTGAAGATTTCATACTTCTTGGACTAATACCAATTATACTACTCGTGCATGGGAAAGGATAGTTGTAACCGTCATTTTTCTTCAATGTCATCCAAGAGTTTATCGGTACGAGTTCTCTCGCTGCATAAAGCGTTATTTGACGCAGAGGTGTCGGTACTGCCACGCAAAGGCGGAAAAGATGCAACGAATGGGCTGCAGCTACGTGTTGAGGCCTCATGTCAGCTGCATGTCGACTGTTTGTCTTTTCTGTCCCGCAAGCCATTTCTCGACATGTTTACACTCCAGTTCTTCCTTGAACTCAATAACCTCATCTGGTAGCGAGCAAGGTGCAATTGCAAGGGTAGAACAAAAAGCAAGCTCTTGGCTGCTCATTATGTGAAATCGCGCGGTCAAAGCTGTGGATATTACATCCTGAGTGACCTGCCTAGAATTCCTGTGTTGAAATCGAGGAACTTTTGTGATAGCTAGGGCGATGGAGGATCCTGTGAATGAAATCGGGGGCATATTACGGAGTATTTTACAGAGGCCAACTTTTGCTCAGCAAACTGCGGCTCTGAAAAAGGTTTTCACGGAGGATGCTGAGTTTTATCATCCCTATGTGTCTCTCCGTTCTGGACTCGCTGCAATTGTCACTATCTACAACTATGTGCTACTATTTGTCAATTATCAAGATGTCTTCGTACGGGATATCGTTTATGATCCACTGAGGAATTCTCTTGTAGTTCGTTTGTCTGTTCCCACGAAGCCGTGGGTGTTGCTTTGGCGGACAGTCACCTTGCAACTGTTGGCACAGTTCGAGTTAGAAGACGTATATGACGAGGTAAGCTATCCTGCAAAATCTGTTCCTTTCTTTGGAGGTAGGTCTTGCAACCTTGAAAGATGTGAACCATCCGGAAGCGGACACAGGAGTGCCATTTGCAAAGCAACAAATTTCTCTAACTGCTATGGCATGCCATGCACTGGGGTTATGATACATTTCTGAAGATTTTACATTGTGCACAATCGGACAGATAAATGAATAGTTGGTTTCCAAGTAGAAAACAGAGATGGTAACACTCGCTGTCCTTCAATATAGGATGCAAAAGTAGATTATGTGACTTCCATGGAATGACTGTCCAGAACATCGTCCAGGACTGCGTATTTCAGTAATTTGTTCGTGGATGAGAACAGCCACCAAAAAGTTCAGCTTCTAATGAGTTAACCTCCAAAGAGTGCAGCATCTGAGTGCAGAAGTCTCTGTTGCTATCGTCAGTGTGCTTACTTGGTATGCGACCATGGAAAGGGCAGTCAAATGTTGCTGTTGAAGCTAGTTATAATTTTTTATCAATTCAAGATTTAGGAAGTCACTAACAAGTATAATTCTGGCAGTAGAGGCCTTGACCCTAAAGTGTGTTATCAGATCTGGATCTCTTAATTTTATCTTCTATTGGAAGATCACCAAGACACAAGATTTTCGATAAGTCCGAAGGGATGCTTGGTACTGTGAAAGTTGAGAGTTATTGGAAGTCAGTCATGCATGAGAAACAAAATGATTGACAAAAAGTCACTAAAAAGAGTCAGAAAAGACATGTAGATACCATCACTTATTTTGATCTCCATAAGTCAGCTATTCTGGAAGTCCGATATAGGTAACGATGTACCCTGGAATTCGCTGACACGCCTACTAATCTGGATGTTAATTACTGGCGTTGTGTTTTATAGGATTCAGGAAAATATCTGAAGAAGATCAAGGTACAAAGAGACTACTTTATTCGTTCACCTCTAGTTCAAGCTATACCCATCATCGGGGACATCTATGATTCGGAGAAACTGAGAATTTGGTTGGGCATACTTACTTTCACCGCATGGCAAATCGTCATAGCTCTTTACCTAAAGTACGTACCACAGAGCGTGAAAGATACACTTTTTGACTTTTGGAGAAAGCATCTTCAAATTCCAGTTACCGAACAGCTCCATGTTAAGGAGAGAGCTAAGATTAAGGACTAAGGATCAATATCTGGTATGTATATATTGTAGAAATAAGAGAAGCACCTGGGTATCTTCTGAGTCAACCATAGATGAAATTATGCAGGGACTGTAATTTCCACGGGGTTCAGTTATCTCCTCTGTTACATGGACCTGCTTGAATGGGTACCAGAGCAAGAGTTGGATGACTGTATTGTGATTAAAATTGCATATTAATGATCATACTGTGTGATACGTTCGGTCAGCTTGTTCCCATCGGATTGTATCCGCACTAGTACTAATATTCAAGTTAGTCCCAAAATCAACTGCTATCTTGTATGCTTGTGCTTGAGAGAAAATGTATATATAGGTATACGAGAACAGAAGCCGTTCTGGGAACGGGTTATCCAGAACTCATGACATATATAACTCATGAACATATATTAAACTTGACTATACTGTTGAAGAGACTCCTAATTTTCGTATGCATTAAGTAATGAGGAAGATGAAGTGGTACAGCTGTTCTTGTGAGGAGAAGTTAGCGATCTGTATTTTCTCACTGAAATGTCAATCTGACTTCATACTAGAGCAAAACACTTCACTCGGGAAGTTTTTTTATGAAAACTGAGAAATCTATGTAGCAACCTTTTCTCGAGTGAAGAAACTGCCGCACTTGGTTCTATGACTTTTTGATGGGCAGTGACAATGAAAAAGTTGTTATGAAATGATTTCCACATCTAGCAAGATGCTGTAGTTTGTTTGGTAGCAATGAGAATGCAATGGACATTGTTTCAATAGTAGACAACAATCGAGAATTAAGAGAACATACTGCAGTCTTAATCCAAAAGCCATGTCCTTGAGTACAATTCAGAATCACTCACCTGCCCAATGGTGTAAACAGAAAGAAAACTTCACGACGATGTGATGTACCCACGATCTTCTAGCTCAGGGATCAAATTTTCTAGGGTCCCGTTTCCGGAGATTTGGGACCAGATGTCCCTTATTGTCTTAGCTCGTCAATGTTCATTGACAACATGGGGTAAGCAAGCAGAGATCACTGTTCCAGTTACTGCAACTTGACAATAGTCAAACCAAGATACGATTGCCTCCTGATCTTCATGCAGCAATTCACAGGTACAGTAATATTAAGTTTATATATCCCTTACTAATTCATTTATTGGTGATGGCCCTTTATCTTTTCACGGAGTGGCTCGATGAAATGTTGGAAGTGTTCTCAAGAGTTGAAGAGCGAACTTCAAGTTGGGACGTTCGTGCAGTATCTTGGAAGGGGAAAACCAAAACCTATGACGTTGCCCTGTTCTCTGGCGGTCATTCTGTCTCATGGATTGGAAGGTATTTTTAGTGCATCTCTTGTTTTGGGTCAGTTGTTTAGATGTAGGATAGGGCAGCACCTGGTTGCCGAAATACTCCTCTTGCTTAACTGACAATAGCTCAAAGTACGTAGTGATACTTGGGCCCAGAAAACCAGAAATGTAAAACAGATAAAACCGGGGGATCCCCCTGCGTCGGTAGAATCTGAGTATATTAGGGGTTGTAGTGAGCACGTACCAGGGGTTCGTTGGGTACAGAAGAAGGCTCTCTTAGGACAGAAGTAGCGGACGATTGGTTGAATTGCAGCCCTTTCAATACCAGACTCTCCGTAATACCGGAGGATTAAACTGTCGGATGTGGAAATCACATGTATGTGCATCGAGTTTCCATTTACTCCCCTCCACAACTCCATGTTCGTATATATCCTTACGCAATACGTATCGATATGTATGGGTTCACGTCTTGAGCGCAAGGAGCCCCACTGAAGAACCATAAACTGGTATAGATTGAAACCCTGTAGCCAAATCAGAGGATGAGAACAATTGTACGAGCAACAAGTCACCGTTTCACCCCAAGAGACGCAGTTCATGGACTTGACTACTCAAGTGCGATGTGAGGAGATGGATCTAAGTACACGACACAGCATGATGCATTGACTACACATTGAGTAACAGGCAAGGACGATATCCAAGACATTTGTTATAAAGGTCAGCGGGACTTGAGACTGAGATTAGAGTAGCCAAAGAAAGACTTAATGTTCAAGGAGTGGGAAAAACTGACCCTGTTCTTTAGTATCAGCCAAACATATCAGCATATCAGATTTTCATTCTCCTTGGTATAGTATTTTAGGACGTAAACAAAACACCGTAACCAAAATATCTGCCGATCAAGAAAGCTCCTTGATAGTCAAAAGAGCAACTCGTTTTAGAGGTGAAGAAGGAGCAAAACGAATTGGGAAGGGAAGGAGACTCTGATTGCAAAAGGAAGGGTCAAGCAAAGGAAAGACCTGGAAGAAAGTAAAACTTATTATTACAGAGTGATACCCATGAAAAGACAACAAGCTGAAACCATGATGTGAGCTACTCGGTGGTGGTGGAAAGGACATTTGGCGGCAAAAATGGTCGGATTCCGAGGCACAATCAAAGTTGCTCAAAATACGTGCGCCTGAGAATCAAGGACAAAAGAATTGACTTAAACTATCGACCGTGAGGAATGAAGAAGTAGTGGAATGAAGGAATGCGTCAGAGAGGAAAGAATGAAAATGAAAGTGAAGCATTCGCCCTGAGTGAGAATAGCTGAGGCTTGAACAAGAATACAATGCAAGTACAAATACTAAAGGCGGGATCCGGAAACTGTTAATAACGTCCAAAACATCTTGTTCGAGATTGAAAGGAAAGCCAAATTCAAGTCCAGGAAGATTGCACATAGAGAAAGGAGGGATTGTCAAGGAAATGAGCTTGGCCTAAAAGAATGTGTGGGATCCCGACCTCTTGAAGCAAGGTTGATTGGATAACGAGGATAGGAAGTCAAATCCCTTTCTAGCTTTGAAGACGAAAATAGGACACCAAACCTTCTTTAGGAGTCGGACACGTTACCATCGCGCCGCGAATGTCAAAGTATACAGGTATCCTTTATTCATTGCCTATAATTTGTTGAAGATGTAGATTTGACTCCAAGAAAAAGTTACGGTACAAGTAAACTCTACATTAATGTATCCATCCATTAGATGTTTTATTCCATATATAATTCAGAATATTTGACAGCTCTACCTACAGGATCGTAGTGTGTCTATTCATAATCTACAAGCGAATTTAGAGATTGACCTCATTGGTGAAGGACATCTGTTGTCTCCATCCATTAGAAGGTTGCGTGTTTTCTTCAACCTTCGAACTACTCCATCCACACAATCTAAATCTGTGTTCACAACCGTGAAAAGGATTTACCGATTGGCTAAGTTATCTAGTGTCGACCAGAGATATCTGGTGCAAAAAAACGACGAAGATCTAACATCTCTACCAAGAAGCTGTTATATCTCTATTAATATTAATAATTTTAGATGTTGCCCTTGCATACAAAGTTCTCTATGTGGATGACCATCCGGCCCTAGGAGATCCGCAGGTGGTATTTGGTATACTCTCCTCGAGTATCGCTATTCGACCGACGTACCTCATATGCACAATTCCCTCTCTTCATCCTTCCTATCATGTTGTATTTGGTATACTCTCCTCGAGTATCGCTACTCGTGGACGTACCTCATATGCACAGTTCCCCCTCTTCATCCTTCCTATCATGTCTGAGAGCCTTTGATAGGAGAATTATGGAAGTCTTTGGTGATGTTATTGGACTAGGGACTTTTGAGTGTGTGATAGGGGATTTGGCATGTAGACAAACAGCTTTGCCAATCTCTTGTGGAAGGGTTTGCTTGCTATCTATGGAGGAGATGGCACCTATAGTGTTTTTGGGTAGTTGTGCTCTCTTGGCATCCCTTATTTCCTCTCATTTTGTGATTGTTGATAGGCCGGTTTTGGAGGCTTTTGTGGTAGAGGTGGAGGAAGGATCCTATTCTCTCCAGATGTTAGTACGATAGATGAGAGATAGTTTTTCCCCATGGGCACAAGAGGACTTTCCATCTTTTGTTTCATTATCGTCAAATTGGACTAGAGGTTTACAGTCTTCCTTGATGGAGCATACACTACATTCTCTCTTAGTTGACTCGTCCATTCCTCAGGCTACTAGAGCACGTCTTTGCTCTTGCTCCAACAAGGGTGCAGGCTCTTGGATCCTAGCTCAACCGTGCATTAGGGCATTCAGACTCACACCAGCTACTTTCTCTACAGCGATGAGGTTTCACCTAGGTTTGGTCCACCTCTCTGCATCTTCATTACTCACTTGTGAGTGTGGTTTTACACTAGATGCAGCAGCGGTCTATATGACACAGTGTCCTTTTGGAGGACAGAGGATAGCTACCCATGATGCTATTAAGGACATAGTGTTTGCTATGGCACAAGAGAATGGAGACTTGGCTTGGAGGGAGCGTTCATATGCTTTGCAGACGACATGTGGTAGGGCAGATTTATACTTGGTCCGAGATGATCAGGTGACAATAGTGGAAGTCGTGGTTATGGACCCTACGCTAGATACAGTTTTGGAGGGAGTGATTACACATCCCCCTGGATGGGCAACGAGTGCAGCAGCAGGTCGCAAGGTCTCCAAGTATAGGGGCATGCAACGAGGTCACCTCTTTGTCCCTCTAGCCTTGGAGTTATATGGAGCGATGGATGTGGCATTTGACACATTTGTCAAGGAGTGCACGAGAGCTTATCATGTTAGGCGCCATGGGTACCCTCTCACTCTCCTACTTTGTAGTATATTTTAGCTTGTGTCCATTGTTCTATAGATGGCAGTGGTTAGTGCAATCCATAGGAGAGCAATCACACTAAGTGATGCTTCTTCGGATGCTCCAGTTGTTTGTAGACCATACGACTTGCATAGCTCGGATATCTTAGATGCAATAGGGCAGATTTTTCATATAGACTCTATTGGGTCCTAGCCTCATTTTACTTTTTTCGTCTCTCCCTTGTACGGCTTGATGGGGTCTTCCCATCCTTCCGGTTCTCTATGCGGTCGTCTTTTCCCATTCTATTAATAATCTGGAAACGAATATGGAGATTGAATCGACAAACCTGTTCCATAATGTACATCGCATTTTGTGTTTAAGAGTTCGTTACAGTACAGCTCTTTCTAATTTCTCCGTAAGAGCCTGTCTTCACCTGAATGTTTCCATTTTTACCATCGAGATCCCAAAGGCGATGGCAAATGTACTGCCGTCTACTAGTGAGTTCACCATTTGCAATTCAGATGGGTCGTTGAGTATTCGTCGTCCGAAGCAAGAACAGACTTCCTCGCCAGAATCTTTACATACAAATTACTGTCAAATGACGCAGTCGACGAATCATCCAATCCAACAAAGTTATCGGGAGCGCTTTGAGGGCATAGGATCTTGAGAGATAGTGAGAAGTTGGTTTCGATGGATGGGTCGGAAGTGTTGGCAACACCACCGAAATTATAGAGATGAGGAATGAATTGTTGACAGTGAGCTCGTCCGATGGTATGTGCACCTGCATGCGGTAATAAAGTGGAACATCGTAAGCATACTGTAGCAAGACCAGCCTAGGAAATCGTTATTTCCTTGCTATCTGTATCCAGACTATCTTCACAGCCACGAAAAGCAGTAAACTGCAAGCAACCTATACTTCGGTAATTGTTAAGTTAAATTTCGGGCAAAAGAACAGGTCCTGGAAGACATTCCATTTCCCTTATAACTCCATTGACTGGTGCCAAACCCCTAGATCCCAAGATAGTGTGGATCATTATCTGCACGTTTCCAATAGGCACTGACCTCAGGTAGGATATCCGTTTCCGCAGGAAGTCAATAGTTCAAATTGATCTCGGTCATTGTTTGTCATATCTAGAAGGATCAGAATGCAAATTTCGAGAGCACATCTGTTGATGGGTATTACATGTATGTACCTGATAGGACAATCATGTCATTGGCTCGAGTCCGAAGGCAGCAAAACTGGCCACAAGCTGTGCGAAGTTGAGAGGAGGAGGAAATAGATCTTGGACAAATAGATCAAATCTTGGAGGAAATAGATCTAGAACAGAGGAGTTGTATAAGATTTGTGGAATGGAACTGCTTCGAGAGTGCAATAAGTATATTGGAGTAGTAGTATTTTTGGATATCATGGTGAAATATTCTGGAGAGAGTATCTTATCACCATATAGAAATATGAAAACTACCTTCCTTTGATAGTTCTCAAGATTATTTATAAAGATAGAATGTCAATTGATAGATAAGAAGTTTATGCGTGTTTGATTGATATGCAAACTATAATTGACCATGTGATAAAAACCTTGAAGCAACCTAAATCTTTTATATTACCTATGGTTTGATACTCTCAAATAGAAAGTAAATTATATTCATACTCTTTTATTTATAGATAGAGAGCAAAAACAGGGAAATAGAAAGAAAAAAATTAATAAGAAATTAAGATGAGAAGCTTATGGTTTTCTTAGGTAGAAATGGAGAAGATGAAGAAGTTTTTATGGGAGATTTTATAAGTGCTTATATAGACAAAAGTAAATGAATGGATCTCATTACTACCTACTTTCTTTTGAGATATAGCTCTTACATAATCTGATTCAAAATACAAGAAGAAGAAAGAGAGGAGAGATGACCCAAGAGAAGTCTTGGGAGAGAGTGATGAAAGTTATAAGATGTTGATGAATGAGGTAACATTCCTTAAGCAAGGTGGTCTAGATAAAGGAGAGTATATGCAAAAAGAGTATAAAATTTAAATTCAAGGTACCATATTGGCTTGAGGAATAGTGTAGATGATGTGGAGATTATTATGATTATTATAGTTTTCATGCTCATCAAGAGTTTTGCAAAAGAGTAAAAGCCACATATTTGAAGTAAAGTAAGATATGAGAACCCTTATTCTAAGGCAAAAGCCATCAAGATCACAATTTTTATGGAGGAGAGATTTTAGGAGGATGGAAGTGATTTGGTGGTGAAGGAAGTTGTATATCTTTCACAAGTCAACAAGTATGGTGAGGATTTTGGTCCTTTGATGGCAAGTGTTGTGGAGGTGCAAAAACTAGAACAATTACTACAAGTAGTAATTGCTCTAGTTTTGCACCTCCACCCAAAGATTGTTTATTTGAAGATCAATATTTTACAACTATGGGGAAAGAGAGATATACCAAAAGAAGCCTAGATTTTATTGTAATTTTCTGCATAAAGAAGATTAGCAAACAAGAAAATTTAATTCTAGAAATTAATTGGTTATGGAGGTAGAGGTCACATCTATAAGAATTGCACAAATATTACCTATCATGGAAGAAGTAGATATAAGGGACAAAATAGACTGAAGAAAAGGGGGTACATGCACCTCCCTTCTAATGTAGAGGTAAAAGGATAACATCCATAGATAACACTAAGATTAAGTATGAGAAGAACAAGTGCTCAAATTCCAAAAGGTTAACTTGGAGCTTCTAGCTGTTATTTTACACAAGATGTAAATTCAATGATTCACATCTAGCAAGGACAATTGTATAACCACTAGGAATACTCACACCACCATCTCAACTCTATCAACCACAAAAATTTCAAGAATGAAGCTTGGAATGATATCTTGATCTAAAAGCAAAAATGGTCAAGAATAGCTTTATAACTTATTGATGCTATAAAAGGAGCTTGAGAATTAGGCATCAACCATCAAATTATAGTTCCTAACATTGATATTGAATATACATCATATTCAAATGCACATTTTGATTATTTGGAATAAGATCTAAAAGAAAGAGCTTTAGATGTGGATACAAAGATGAAAAGAGAGTACACTTTAGATGAGATGATTTGATTTTAGTTCAAAATTACATCGTTTATGTGGTACTAGTTGGACATGTCCTTTGGACACAATATAAAATGAATTTCATATATTTGAGATTTTGTGTGTGGAGCATCCAATGATTATGGCATATGGGCTCAAGGGATTAAATTCACGAGTTAAGTTTTACTTCTCATTCTCATTGGTATAAATGACCTTTCATCTCTTCAGGTATTTTGCTTTCATTATTTGGTTTTAGTTATAAACATTAAACCTTTACGTAATGGTATTTGTATATAAGTTGGTTACAAAGTATGTGCACATTGATAAGAAAAAATCATAAGTAGAGAGTTTTTTTATCAACATCCAAAGGTTGAACTCTAAGCATTTTAAAAAATTGGAGATAAGGAGTTAACTTCTCTAGTATCAAATGGTTCCATGCTGCATGTACTTGGTATGTCACAATCTTGTAGTTGCAAGATTTTTTTCAATGGATCCTACATATACCATCTCTTATCCTTTAAGGACTTTAAATGTAGAGAGAGTGATGAAGCAAATTATGGGAGAAATATGTACATTTTTAGGCCTAATTCATCCATTTAGGCCTTTGACATTGACTCTAAGTCAATGTCAATTTCCAGCCTATTTTTGGCTCCTGCCCTATTAGTAGAAGTCCTCTTTTGGTGACACCTCTATATGAACCACCTAGCCCAACATGCTTAACATCCTTCCAAATTTTACCAAGCCAATTTCCACCTCTAGATAATATGTCTAGCTTTTGGTATTAAAAATTCAAGCTATTTTTAGCTCTAGGTCTATTAGTAGAAGTAATCTTTTGGTCACACCTCTATCTGACCTACTTTCCCATCATATATAACATCCTTCTAGATGTTACCAAGCCAATTTTCAACTCTAGATGATATGTTCAGCTTTGGTATTACAACTACCAAGCAAAACAATTCTAACTTGAGTTTCAATTAGGAATATCAAAGCTAGATCATAAAAAAGTTGAGATTCTTAAAGTAGTCGTTACAATGATGGAAAATATAATAGTGAGGTAGCCATATGAAGAACCCACATCTAGGATATGCATTCTTTGCTTCAAGTGGTCCGTGAGTAGAGAGAGGTAATATACATGTTTTTGAAAGGTACTCCAACAGTCTAATGTGGTAAGTTTAATCAACATCATGCTTAAAACATAATGAGCCAAACAAAAAAATAGTAAATAAATTTTCAAGAAAGGATAGATAGAAAAAACAACTATGGCATCATACTTTCAAATTTTTGTACCTAATAATAACCTTAAGAAACACTACATTGCTAAACCAAATTGAAATAGTTGAAGAGATGATAGAGCAAAAATCATAGAAGGTAAGACAACTGATATTTTATCTACTAGGAGGACAAAATTAGAAAATGTTAGATATTCATAGAAACCTTAAGGAAATTGGGTAGAAAATCCATCAAAACACTTTTGAGAACAATTTCTAGTAATAAAGCAAGTTGTGTATATTGCTAAGAATCACCAAAACCGGAATCATAGTATTTTATTATAGAGTAGATAGAATTTTAGCTAAGCTTGATACTTTTAAAGGATCTTGATAAATCATCATTGACATCCAAAAGAAGACAAAGAGTAAACTATCTACCCTCATGATGGTATTTAAATGTTACAAAGGAGAAGAAAGTAAGATTTCAAGAGATTTTCCTCAAGTGCATCTATGTGTTTATTTTAAGTTACATATAACAAAATGAAGTACCTCCAAGGAGTAATTAGTAGAAGTGAACTTGTATGCAAGTTCTTTTTTAGAATTAGTGTTGCATAAGTCCATTAACAATTGAGATTGTAAAGGAGGAGATAGACAAGCTCAAGAAAGTTGGGTTTATCTTTGAGGTAAGCATTCATAATATGCACCTCTAATTGTGATTGTGAAAAAGAAGAATATTAAATCTATGTATGTATGGATTACAAGAAGCTCAATGTTGTCATTAAAAATGATTAATATTGCTTGTCATTGATTGATTGATTGATGAGATCTTGGAAGAATTTTGGGCCATAAAAGATATAGTTATAGAGATGGTTATAATGGCCATAACTAAATCAAGATTGCACTAGAGCATCAAAAACTCACAACATTCACCCCACCTTAAGGTGCTTATTTTTCAAGGTCATAACTTTGGGTTGTGTATTATTATAACCATATATCAAAGGTTCATGAACAAAAGAGACTTGAGCCTTTGAGATGATTAGAATACATCATAATATTTATCCTTGAAATAAGAATTATATCTCTATCTTTGTAGAATAAGAAAGTAAATGTGTGTGTGTATATATATATATATATATATATATATATATATATATATATATATATATATATATATATATATATATATAGCTATCTATCTATCATTACTTAACTTGTACAAAGTTGGCTTTAGCTATACATGGTCTCAAAATGGACCACTTATCCATTGTAAAACAAATTTGATTGGGTTCTTATATAGTTTCAGTAAGCTTCTATAGTGGATGTTATGATGATCCATTTGAGTTGGAGCATACTTTCAAAGTGGAGTAGACCATTGGAGTGGAGAAGACACTTTGGGGCTAATATCTCCTTGGTTACTAATCCAAATGTGGCATATGTCATCTAGTTCGAAGTATCTTCTCAAGGAATTTCCATAGAGACTAAAATCATAGTAATTGGAGCTTTGTAATAGAAGTTATGGCCACCTAAAGAACCATTGGGTTGGAGACTTCACCACGACACCACAACTATCAAAATGAAGCACACCATTGGAGTGGAGTAGACTGTCAGAGTGGAGAAGACACTTTAGAGCTAATATCTCCATATTTGATGGTTCAAATGTAGTATTCATTATTTTGTTAGTAGCATCTTGTCAAGGGCTTCCTATAGAAACCAAAATCATGGCAATCTAAAGTCTTTAGCAAAATTTACAACCATATGAAAAAGACCATCAGATAGGGACCTTTGGAATGACACCAAGACCATCAGAGTGAGGTGACCATTGAAATGAGATATGACCATTGGATTGTGATTATCAAAATGGAGCATACACTTTGGGACTTATATCTCTATGGTTACCAATCCAAATAGGATACACTTGCTCTTATTGGAAGCTTCTTCTCAAGGCCTTTCCATAAAGACCAAATGCATGGCATTTGGAACTCAATAGCAAAATTTAGAACCATCTAAAAATACTTGTACTTTGGGTTGACATGTCCAACTTTTGGTTGCATGTCCACTTGTAGGAATTTAGGAGGATTTGAGATTATAGCAACAATAGTTCTTTATTTGGGACTTGGAGTTCTTGCAATGGACTATGGAGTACTATTGCATTGAGGATTATAATAGGGGACTAGTGGAGGGAAGCATTGGGGAGTTAGCAAGGAAAAGAGGGTTCAAGAGTTTTGGACTAGTAGATTGATAGGGATTATAGCAAAAGGGTATTAGGGGTTTCAAGATTCCTTAATTGATTGAATGTGGATTGATTGATTTAAGGATTTTAGGAGAGAGGTTTTGAGAGTCAAAAAGTTCTAAATCAATTGAACTAGATGATTGGAGAGTGTGTGCTTCAATAGAAAGGGTTCTTGTTCAATATGTCAAAGGAAGAATCTAGAATTTTGAGGGGTTCTATGTGATTGACAAGGCACAAAAGAAGGTTTTGAGTAGCATATTCTAGCTAGTCCTTTTTGAGTGCAATTGATAAGAGGAAGGCTTCCTAATAGTTCTTGATAATCAAGACAAAGTTCTTAAGAGCAATAGAAAGTGAGTGAAGAGACATTATACTTCATACAATTGTGAAGAAATTTGTGCTTTGTGAACTTTAAGTAAATATCTTGAGTTTTATAATTTTTTGAACCAAGGGTATTTCAATACATTTCAAAAGTTATGTTTGGAATGAATGAAGTATTGAGAAGCAATTGGATTAAACTAACAGTTGTAGTTGTGTTTATTTACCAAGAGTTCTTGTCTCTTGGTAGTTGGAAACTAAACTCCATAACAATGTAAATTGTATATGTAAGATGAAGTTGAGTATAGTCAATACATTATAATGGGACATTGTGCATTTTTTTCACCAAGTTTGAGAAAATTACCCTTATCAATAGCAAGAAATGACCAAATCTATTCAAATTCTAGTTTAATTTAAGCTAAATTACATATCTAAAGATACTCTAAATTTTGACATAGGCACAAGATATTTGCTAAATTTCACAAAATTTGATAAATTATTAAGAAATTTATACACCTTCAATATTGGTAATTTTCAATGTACTTTGTGAAAAAACCTAGCTTTTCTCATAAAACTAGCCTAAAAAATGGACACTCATCTAGTGTAGCCATCTATCATGGCATTTGAGGTGACCAATTATTTACCTATTACAGCTTTCTTAAAAGTGTTTCTTCACCTTAGAAAACCACCATGTAAAATATACTTCCTATTATCCACATATTGAAGACTCCACTTCCAAAAAAAGTTCTTACAAATATTTAGCTATTAAGTATATATTTATTGGATTATGGTTACCTTGTCCAAGCATTGAAAGACTTTGATCAAGAGCTCAAAATGCTCCTCCTTGCTTCATAAAAAAAATTTATTAATGAAATTTTATACATATTATTTTTATATTATATAAATTTTTATTTTTTATTTTTAAATTGATTTTCTAAGTTTTATTTTATTTAAATATGGAATTTTGTTATTATTTGAAATATGTCTTTGTTATATTTACTTGGGATTGAGAACTTTTGCTAGGATAGTTCAAGAAGGTTTTACACTCATAATGCAACCAACAGTCACTAGTACCAGATTATACATTGATTTTAAACATGTGGGTTTTTGCAGAGGATGGTAAAAAGTACTTGAATATTGCAATAAATAGTATGGATCAAAGGCAAGACTTCCATACTCTATTTGCCATCTACTCTAGAGATGTAGACAAAAGCTTTTGAATAAGCACCATACAATTAATGAACTGATTTTTAACCATACTTTACAAGTTAGAATATATTGTGTGTATTGGAAAATTAATATTAATACAAAATTACTGTAATTATCATCTAAAATATTATTCTAGAATGGGATGGAAACTTACCTCCAAGATTGTATCTTTAGTGTAAGTATATCAAAAGAGTATATCCTCTTTTGTACTCTTCTTATTCAAATATGCAAGTCCAAAAGATACAAGTAAGTTTTTTTTATAGGTCACACCCATGATAAATTTGATCAAATATTTAGTTGACTTAGCAATCAACTTAAAATGGGAATGTGCTTCCTGTATCCTCTTTGTACTCTTCTTACTCAAATATGCAAGTCCAAAAGATACAAGTAAGTTTTTTTTATAGGTCATACCCAGTATAAATTTGATCAAATGTTTAGTTTACTTAGCAATCAACTTAAAATGGGAATGTGCTTCCTATTGCAAAATCTTATTAATACAATAGAGGCATCATACAATTCAAAACCAAAAGTACCTTTAGCTATCAAATAGTGGGATATCAACTCTTAATTGAAAAATCCACATTCTTTATTACAAAAGATCTAATAAGGTTGTCCGCAAAGTAACAACAAGATTTTCATGACATGACGCAAAAGTAAAATGAAAAAGTTAAATGGGCGTCAAACTTACTCCTATGATGGGTATATTTCAGGAACTTTGACTATATTTAGTGATAGATTATAAGGTACGGACATGACAGCATAGATCATATTGCTCCCAATCAAAAGTCCACTTCTGGCATTGAGGAGTTACCGTAAGCCCACAAAAAGGTCATTTTGGTGTGTCAATGAGATTTGTGGAACTTTGCGGTATAACTCCCTCACACATGCAGAATATCCCTACCGCGAGAGCCTATCATGTTAGGCGCTAGGGGTACCACTCTCACTCTCATACTTTGTAGCATATTTTAGACAGAGTGTGTCCATTGCTCTACAGAGGGTTGTGGCTGATGCAATCCATAGGAGAGCAATCACACTAGGTGATGCTTCCTTGGATGCTCCTGTTGTCTGTAGACTACACGACTTGCATAGCTTGGATATCTTAGGTGCAATGGGGCAGATTTCTCATATAGAATCTATTGGGGCTTAGCTCCATTTTACCTTTTTCATTTCTCCCTTGTCCGGTTTGATGGTGTCTTCCCATCCTTCAGTTTTTCTATGCAGCCGTCTTTTCCTACCACAAGTTTAAGGTGTGTTTAGGGACTTTGTGTACAAAGTTAATGCATCATGTTCAAACAACAATTCAAGTTTATATTGAAATTTTCTATATAATAATCTAGAACAAATTTTAACATTTGATAAGTTCTGGTTAACTCCCAATGGAGTGGAATTTTTTTTAATGTGGCTTGGTTCAATAACTCCAAGTTAGTCAAGTTGAAATTATATTTTAAAATCAAGGAAGATTATGAGCAAGATAATCAAGCAAATGCATTTCAATCACTGCAAGACCTCAAATCAGATGAGTATTGCTAGTTTGAAATACTTTGATGTAGGTTAGACCTCTTGGTGACGGATATTTTTATATGAAAGATACTCTTATTGAATTCATTGCATCAAAGAAAGGAATTACTCTATCCATTCCATTTGTTTTCCATAATCCCACATCCACGATTGATGGCAGGGTAAAGATGATATTGAAGAATTCATGGTCTTGTTTACTGAAATCTTCCAGAAAGATAAAACAATACTAAATGAAGGATAACATACGCAAAATAAACAAGACGCCGTAAAAATTTTAGATCAGTTTTTACCACAATCTACAAATTATTAGAAAACCATGCGTACGATATATACTATAAAATGTTATAAAATATATATAGCATTTGTTGGATGATCTACTATAATTTACCAGGTGTTTTTAAGATGATCTATAGAATTTACGATTTGTCTAACAGATTTTCATGGTACTCTAATTCTTCCAGGCACAAGTGCAATCATCCTCTCATGGGCGGAGGAAGAGGAGAAGAGGTGTATTGGTGGTGCTCCTCTCTGATGAAACATCGAAAAAACTCGAGACCAAATTGTGTAGAAAAATTGAAAACCGCAAAAGAACAGTTTGAGGAAACCGACTTAAAGCTTCCATATGCGACAACTCAATTCTGTTATATTATCGACGATTTATATATTCTAAAATGATGTAATGGATGGTGTGATTATGGATTCTACGCGGTGCAAGTCTGGTGGAGAGGATTATATGTTTTCTTAATTGGTTGATAAAAAGATAAAAAATAAAACAATTAAGGTTTTCAAAAGTAACAATATGCAATGAGTTACTCTTTATTTCTCTAGTATACAATTAAATTTTTATATCAATAATTTTACCAAAGCTTACGCTGTTAAATGATAGAGTATTAATATTTTTCTTTTATTTTATAACGTCCTTTAAACAACATTATATCCATAGCTCAACAAGAAACGCGCTAGTGCAATCCACTATAGAATAATAGTATTGAATGATACTTCTGTAATGTAGAGTGTGTGAATAGTTTGAATGACAGTTTTCATATTGTGGATGTAGTAGAACACTATAACGTTATTAGAGCTTAGTCACATGTCTGACTTTGTTAGACTCAATTTGTGTTATTCTATGAACATCGCTTTTTCTCTACTATCCAAGTTCTGCTAGTTCCATCCAAAGAATGACTTAACTGACCCTCATATCTTCCACTTTGACTTAACTTAGCTGAGCCAACTTCGCAAAAAGACTTAACCGACCTCCCTCCCTCCCTCCCAAGTACCACGTTGTTCAATCTCACATCTCCGATTAAGAGTTGGCATGGAGTGAGTTCGTGCGGGCAACCAAGTTGTGAATCTCAAATTGTCGAACGCGGTTCTTCTTAGACACAGTATTTGAATGGTTCCGTCAAATCTATTACCACCTAGGCGTCTTACGTCACGGCTAAGTCTTGTTGCCAGCTTGGGAGTCGGCCAAGAGCCAAAGATGGGGTTTGGTTAAGTCTAGCTCTAAAGTTAAATCTGCTAACCTTGGTACTTCGATAAACTTAAACATGAAGATCAATGAGAATGGATAAGTTTGCTGTAAGAAATCTTGGCAGCAAGGTAGTGAAAGTTTCACAGCGAGATTTTTATCCTAGTTTAACTACCGCTAACAAATTTACCTTTGGTGAAACCTCGTTTACTATGGCATGTCTACTGTTGATGCAAATGTTTTAAATTGAACTGCGAGTTTCTCGCGGTTTTGGTGTGGAGAGCACATTTGGACAGCAGATTGTGCATCCGGCAGCGGCATTCAATCCAGCAACGTCATGGCGACAACACAACAAAGTTGGTGAATTCCCATAGGTAGTCATCAGAGAGAAACAGCGAATCTTAGTGCTCTGCGAAAATCATCAATTCAGTTTCTATGAAAGAACTGTGTCACGCTTACGGCCCGGCAGGAGTCTTGGATCCTATGTAAGGACACGTGGCTTTCGACCTGGAAGTACGATATCGTGGGAGGAAGGTGTAAGTTTACAAGTATGCCGATTCTCACGTTGAATCGTCTGGGGACAACAACGAATCGATCTGTATTTCTTCTGTCTCTGCGTCCGACTTTACTTGAAGATTTGGCTCAGCGAAGAAGGCATTCGGTGAATCTAAGGCGGACAAGTTTTCAACGAAAGACACGAGAGAGTGATAATTTCAGGCGAGGTTTGGCTATGGCTGAGAGTAGTGTAGAACCCAATTCGCAGTCTAGATCCCCACATGTTGTGATCTGCGGTGGTGGAGTAATTGGTTCGTGCACGGCGTATTTTCTTGCTAAGAAGGGAGCTCGTGTGACGGTAGTGGAGAAAACAGCAGTGGCTTGTGCTGCATCGGGAAAGGCTGGAGGGTTTCTCGCATTGGATTGGAGCGATGGAGGTCCATTGGGAACCTTGGCAAGGGCAAGCTTCAAGCTGCATGCGAAATTAGCCGAGGAGTTGGATGGCGAGAGTTATGGTTATCGCAAAATTGACACCTTGAGCGTGACCATTGCCGAAAACTCTCAAGAAAATGGACGTCCTGGTGGAAAGCTCGATGCTCCAGACTGGGTCACTGGGCCTGCTAAAACAGTCAAACCCATAGGGTCGACGAAAACTACAGCTCAAGTGCATCCTGGCCTGTTTACGAAGAAACTCATGTCTGATGCTGTAGAGAAATATGGAGCGAAGCTTGTTATTGGAGAAGCTCAGGAGCTGAAGGTAGAATTGGATGGCACGGTTCCGCGACTGACAGGGGTCTATGTAGATGGAGAAGTGATCGACGCAGATTCTGTGGTTATAGCGATGGGGCCGTGGTCAGCTACCAACAAGTTGGTCTCAGCTCTCACCACCATTTCACCTCTCAAGGCCCATAGCATTGTGCTGCGTCCCAACCCGGAGGCCAACATAACACCCCATGCACTCTTCCTCTCTTACAAAACTCTCGAAGGGAAAGAGATGGATCCAGAGATTTACCCGAGAGCAACAGGCGAAGTGTACATTTGTGGGATGTCCGAAGAAACAGAACTTCCACCCGATGCGGCACAAATATCTCCCAGAAGGGAATCAATAAAAATGTTGCAAAGAGTGGCTTCCACTGTATCCTCGCATTTCACAAATGCAACTGTAGTTACAGAGCAAGCATGTTTCTTGCCATGTTCAGAGGATAGCCTACCTGTAATAGGAAAATTGCCCCATCTTGAAGGTGCGTATGTTGCCACGGGACACAGTTGCTGGGGGATCCTGAATGCTCCAGCAACGGGAGCAGCGCTGGCAGAGCTGATAGTAGATGGTAGATCCACCACAGTTGACTTGAAGGCATTTGATCCTTCGAGGTTCAGCAATCCAGTGAGTAAGTACTTTAGAAAGGCTTAGAGACACTGATGCTGACCAGGCAGTGGTTGGACTGTAAATATCAAAATGTGATTACAGAAAGTGCAAAGAAAGTTACTCTTTCGTGAAAGAAGAAATTGACTCTGGCGTCAGTAAAGTTTCTGATGGGCAGGGAAGCTTTGCAGTATCACACACCGTTGGATCTATCATCCCTCTATCTTGGCTCCCATCGACATAACGATTTGCTTTCCTCGAAGAACTGCTTTGTATTGATTAACACTTGAATAACCGCGAAGATATATAGCTGTTTGATGCGGAGATTATATATATTACGTACTTGACCTTTTGAACTATTCAGTCCATATTAATCCCTCCACATCAAATGTCTAGATTCACGTGCAAAGAATGAGATCGTCTTGGCTCCTTCAACGAAACTTGTAACAAAATTGAAACCTGTATGAACACTGGACAGATGATTAATGTACATGGTTCAGCTCATCATGCTTGACAGTTACACCACATGCTCAACATGCAGTTGGCGGAAACGTACCACGCACTGCGGAAGAGAATGGGTCCCATCCCAGTCTCGCAATTGCGGATGGAACATATCCATCTTGTGGTGGAAATGAGCCCCAAAACCAGTCAAGGCATGGGGTGTGTGTACACTCTTACTTCCTCCAAGTTACTTTAGGGGAAGAGCAATGTTCCTTTCTCTCCAACGGAACGACGTCTTGCGCTTCGTTCCGACCCAGCCAAGACATCATCCAGTCCTCCACTTGGCACTTGGCACTTGGCACTTGGCACTTGGCACTGCACTCATCCTAAACGAAAGCCGTGTTTTGATCTGCTCGATGTTCTTTGCTCCTTGCTCGATGGTTCTCTGCTTGATGAGCATCCCCGGCTTTCAATTTCGGATGCTTAATCTTGTGTCCTGGATGTTATTACGTGGCGTATACTAGTTCTCAGTAGGTGCAACTTATGAAATGTATCAATTACCTTTCTTTCTGCTTATCTTCGTAATGTTTGATTCACTTAAATTCCATTCTTAGATGCAATTCTTTTCGATTTCATGCTTGCGTTTCATATGCACGTTCTCGATTCCATACTTAGTGGGTTCCTAGATGCAATGCATTTCAGTTTGCGCACGTTTATGCTTGCTTTTCACATGCACGTTCTCGGTTCCATACTTAGTGGTATCTGCTTCCCCCTTTCGAAGAACGGCCTTCCGCTTCCATTTCTCAAATAAACGGAAAGACGTTCTCTTTTATATGCAAGAATGTTAGTTTCCACGTATAAATGGAAAGACGTTCTCTTCTGTTAGCAACGTCAACACCTGAGGAAGCAAACGCGTGAGTGCGAACCAGAATAAAAGATGTCAGAATCGTTGAAGTTGCGACTTCCACATGCCAAACTTCCTTCCGGAGCGGGTACAAAATTTTCTTATCAGGTCAAGTAGATGTTGAAGTAAGTCCGCTGCCGAAAGCCCTGAATCTGATATCTTCCTCTTCATTCCTCATCATTTGAATATTCTATGTGCAGGAACACTGGTGCTCGTACCTGTAAGATCGTCAAAAAGCATAAATGTAACAGATGTACTGGTTCTTGTTTTCAAGCAGAATCATATATAAGTATACCTCGTAAATTTATTACGAACGGGAATGGCTTCTTTAAGCAGATCAGGTGTATTGTTCCCTAACTTGTGCTTAATCTACTGCTTTCACTAAGCTGCAACTATCGGACAAATGCAGAATATTGCGAAAGAATACGTTGCAAGCCAAGTACACAAACGTACATACCTTTTCAGATTCTCCTTGAAGCTTGAGCTTCATAACCTCCACTCATGCATGGGCCTAGTACATCTGTCACCTAGACTGATCATGAGCAGTAAAGCGGGCAAGTCTACGACGGAAATATTAGCATACTTCCGTAGTTTGTTCCTACCAAATTTGAAACGTCTTACTTAAACCAAACATCAAGGGAGCGCTGTCTTTGCCTCAGCCTTTTGCTCGCTCTAGGACAAAACCATTGTTCCTGAACCTCCTCGGTACCGAGTGTCACCCGCTTTTCAGCTGTTGCCGGCTGAGTTGTAAAACCAGCACGTGATGTGAGTTGAGTTTGCTTTGCAATGTATGTTCTGCTGCCATCACCAATCGTGTCATGTGTATATTTTTCAGGCCGTGCACCAATTGTGTCATGTATCTTTGGTTGGCTCGAAGTCCTGGAGCAATCTTTCCAAGGATATCCAAGGAACCTGGGACCTTGGTCTAGAACACAAAATATGCAACGGTTTCAGAACGTTTTCTGAATTGTTGAGAGCAATACTTCCAATAAATCTTGAAGATGCGTATTATTGGGTATCTGGTCAGAGTATGTACCAGCTTCAACTTTAGGTGCTACCAATTCACTTCTTTTGGGCGTATTCTTGATGGAAAGCATTGTGTTGGTCGGACGGCAACTATTCAAGTTCTCTTTTCCCGTTGCAACGTGTTTTGCCCGGAGAACACCTGGCAGCACAGCATGGGGCATATTCTGCAAAGGAGAGGCTTTTAAGTTAGAGAAAGGAAAGCAAAAAGGGACGATTGCCAATGGAGAAAAGCAAAATCCTCTATTAGGAGTGGCCTGATAACAACACTTCGACTTGTACAGAATATAAAATGCTGAAACACTGACTGTGCAGAGCGTGTGAAGACCTTGACATATGAGAGATGAACCAAATTGATAACCGACATCACACCATCTTAAGACTGATTTCGTGGTATGCTTGCCAAAATAACACATCTGATGGGAATTCTGCACACACTAAAAAGAGAAAGTAATGACTCACCTCAAAACCTTCAGTAATAGAATTATTGGCCTTCGTTACCTTACAGCACGTTGGAAATGTGGTTCTTGTGTTTCTCCCATGTCTGTTGAGAATAGGATGAGCTGAGAGGGATCTCAGCGGCCTAAGATTGTTTCTTAAGCGATCCCTGGAAGAGTCGGTAGTTGTTGTCGAACATCTTGGCGGGGAGTTGACATCAATTGATGAAAGTATACTTTTTCTTCCTTCTCTGCTGGGTGTCAAGTTTACATTGATGTCTTTCAAACCTGTAGAGGAAGAAAATGAAACCATCTTCGAATCAGCCAAGTCGCCTATGTCAACATTGGAGTATATTTCATAGGGGTTAGAAGAGGCTCAGTCGTAGGTTGAGATACAACAAGAGCATGAAACAGAAAGCCTCCGATCTAAAAGCAACGATGCTGAAATCCAATGCTCCAATGATGTACATTTGAGGCTTCACATCTCCGTCAAAATTCCAGGAAACAAGCTGGAGCTCGTACATCAGTAGCACCTGAAGTCCCCAAACAAAGGAGAGCCATCCGGGCAAGTAACGGCGAACTTTATTTACGCTGCACAGATATTTATACGTACAGCAGCTAGAGTGATTTAAGAAAGAAGCAGAGCAAAAGCAGAGGAAAGTTCATGCTCTCCACCAGCTAAAATTGTTACAGATTGCCGTTTACATCTCATTTCCGATACGATGATGAAACAGGCGGAAAAATAATGCTGGAGCAAGACTGACGATTTACCTCTGCTCTCGACTCCAGCCGAACACTCGACCTTCACTGCTGATTCTTGAGCATGATACAGGGTGGTATCGGTCTTTACGTTGCGAAGTGAAGGATCACCGTAATCTGAAAACAATTTATGGGCCAGATCATTATTTGGTGGTACCTGGTTGACCTCAGTCTCTGGATTCCATGCAAACAAGTCAATTCTAACCAATAACACTTCTCCGACCTGAGTTTCCATATACAAAAGTCAACAGGGACATCTTATTCAAGATTGATGATACGGAAGAGTCAGGAAAAGACATTTTGATTGACACTATCTAATAAACTAGCATCTAGATTCATCCATATCGCTGTTAAGTTCAACCTACCTTGCGAGTCTACTGTGTTTAAAAGTCCTTTTGGAAATCTTCGACTACGAAGAGCATTCTCCGGTGTGGAATCACCCAGCACCGAATTCTGGCATGTGGTAGATTTTCTAGCCAACATAATTTCACCAGCTCCCCGCCAAGGCGCAAATCCTGCAAAATATTGAAGTGTTTGACTCATTGCCAATATCTCTCGTTGCATCGTAGTTGCGTCCTCTAAGATAAAGCACATGTACATGTGCAGAGAAAATTGAATGGTTTAACTGGAAGTATAGAGACAGTAAAAGGTCTTAAGTTGTCTAGAAAGAATTAAGACGCGGTGATGTATATTCGTCACTGTAAAATTCAAAACAGGTTCTTATGATCTCATTTTCTCGGTGAAAGGACTTGGAGCTGCGATCGTCGTTGGTCGTAAACAACCGATTCGCAGACTCGTGTATCTAAACTTAGACTCTCAGTATTAATGTCAGGAAATGATTTATCACATTATTCTGAAATACCCTCGGCGACAAGTCGACTGCAAAAGGATAGTCTGCAATGGATGTGATCATCTCAAGTGATAACCAAAATTGATCCATATACAAAGATCAAAAGGAAACTTCATTTTACCTTGGGTGTCATGAGGAGGACAGACTCGAACTTCCTGGCCGCCAAAAGATCTCACTTCAGGGCCAGACTGGGAATTAGTCCCAAAGTCAGCCAGATCCCAACATCGCATTCCATCTGATGATGATCTCTGTGAACAAGTTGGCGAACTCATCGACAACTTTTCATCGTCTGTCATACATCTTCTCTCAAACTCTGCACCTCCAACGCATGGGCATGAGGAAACTGGTCATTTGGGACAATTATTTCATTCTCCGATTCGTCTTAACAATTTATCAGACTGTCAAATTTAAATGTTGGAAAACGAGAATCTTATAGTTACCTTCAGTGTCGAGCGATGATGGAGGACAAAAAGGGGCTTCAGCTTCACCGACGGAGCGAAAGGGGGTCTGTGAAATGACCTCGCCTTCAGCCAAATTCCAGCAGTCCATTTCAGGAAGTGATGATCTCTTCAAGCGATTCAATGACCCCACAATTGGTAAACTGTCTGAACTCATAGATCTGAGGTCCAATTCTGCACTCCAAGAAATAATTGTAAGGAATATGTTTCAATTCCCTTCACTAACCTGGGGATTTCATTGAATTCCACCGCGAGTGTGCACGAGATGATGTGAGCGACTGTACCTTGAGTATCCAGCGAATTAGGAGGGCACGTCGTGATATCAGCAAGACTAAGGTGGCCAACAGGACGCTGTGATTTAGGCTCGCCAGAGGCCAAATCCCAAGGCTCCATGTCGAGCCTTTCTGACATCTCCAAACGTCCCAAAGAACTCGGTACATTGGAGATAATCTCGGGAAGAGAAAAAGACAAGAAACCCTCATGTTTTGCACTCCTCACCTCCTCATCTGCAGTTCCAACTTAGAGTTGTGATTAACTTGCTCAAACCCTTCAATCTAGCTATACTCAAACCAGGATGCAGAGAGACTAGTAGCGACCTTGAGTATGGAGAGCTCTTGGCAGATTCAGGGGAACCTGAGAGTCTACGATAATAGAATCCTGTAATATGATTTCTCCTCCAGCCGGGTTGCAGCTCACGACGTGATGAGACGCTTGCCGCCTAAACATCTTAAGCGTGGAATCAAACTTCACATATGACAACAGAAGCTCGCGGAATTTCTCAATCAGCGCTTAACCCCTCGACCTGCTGCAACCGCCAAGAGGTGTAAACTTACAAAACTGCACCGGACACACTCGTTCATCTCTCACAACTCTGTTGTAATCCTTCATGGTACATCCTCGTCATTTAGGAATTGGTACAGAGAATTCTTCTCGTAACTTTACTTCAACTTTTCATACACAATTCTCCATAACAAACCGGCAGATCAACATCTTAATCTTCGCCAGGCTTCGTCATACGTGAAGCTTCTTCATAACGTGGGCTCTGATGAGAGGAAATTTCAAATTTAAAGCGAGGGCTCACTTGGCGTGTTGTGGCGCGCATATTTTGAGTTGCGCAGAATGGTGTCTAGCTTAATGGCCACGTCAGCATTGAGTGAAGCCCGGGGATACACGTAAGACTCGATCCAATCTGCTACATGGTTCTTAGATTGGGATATCGGGTACTGTAGGTGTTGAGAAGAGGATGTAGGAGCGTGGATTTCTTCACTTCTAGTGTCCGTGAAATGCGGTTAGTGCAGGAAGCATTACCATGACCCAGGCACGTGAATCGAGAAAAATCATGCAATGGCGCACTTCGGAGATCTTAGGGAAATATTTTGAGTTTGGTGACATCTCCTCAAATTCGCTCTGCAAATTCGAGGAGGGGTTCTCAAACTCCCTCCTAGGAACCAGAAACAATTTCAATAGCAATTTGAACCGTTCAAGCTTTAGACGAGTTTTCTTAGGAAGAAAACAATCGGAATGTCGCTAATCAATGGCAAGCGATTAGAAAACCTTTGCGCGGATGTCGTATTAGATCACTGGTATCGGTAAATTTTACCATTGGAGCAAGAAGGAGAGAATCCCTGCAACTTTCTGCCCCAAAAATATTAAAAGTCATTACCATGTCTCGTCTCGACTAGAGAATATAGCATCCGAACTAGAGAGAAACACTTGAAGTCCCAATGAAGTTACAAGAGAATCAAGCATGCAACATGTGAATGGAAGCATAAAGTCAACTTGAAAAACAAAGAACACTAGTCAGCAAATACAAGGGTTGCAAATTACAATCACTACAGCTAAGGTGGAACAACGCCCCTATCACTCTAGCCAAAGCAATGACATCAACTGCAAGAAGCCCTAGAGTCATAGAGTACCATTGGCAGATAGGTTCTTAGATGAGGGTGTACACTTTTATTGTCACTCATCCTTCATCGTAACATATGATGACTCAAGCACCCATGTTTCCCAAACATCTCTTCACGATTTATAACTATAACTTTGTATCTCTAGATTCTAGAAAGATTCAAACCTAGCTTAGTGAGCATATGCACACTCACACTATAGCATTCTCGAACTCGAATACAACATCCTTCACAAGAGTGCATCAGGCAATATGATATTGCATGGAGTTTTGCCGAGTCGGATTTGCTTCGTTTCCGGGAAGATGGCTCATGAATATCAACATGTACATGTACCTTCATGTGTGCGAGGTATTTACTCCTAGTGAACGTGCACAACCTAGGGGTAGAATGTTGCAGCAGAAACTCTAGAAAGCAGAAGCAAGTGGATAAGGCGTGGAAACATTGTGTACAAAACGATTGAAAATTGCCGGCTAAGGACTGGCTGCAACACTTTTAACAAGAAGATGTCTTTTCTTCTTTCCAGCTTTCCAGTCGGCACGAGACGTTCCCAGCAGCACCGTGAATCTACGGATTACAATCTCATGTTCCTTCAGGTTATAGCTCAGTTTTTAGCAAGATCTACCCTAGCAACGATGGTTCGTTAAAGAAGATCATGTTCAACTGTTGTGGACTAACTGTATCAAGCTGTAAACCAACCTCTTGGGCTACTTCGAGAAACTCCCATCAGATTTTAAAGTAGCACGAGAACCTCGATGACTATTCGTTCACCGGAACCAGAAGTCAAGATTGTGGTGGAAAAGGATCCGGTAAAAACCTCTTTTGGAAAATGAGATAAATTCAATAAATTAAAAATAATTGCATAAAAAGATTTCAAAATCTTGATAATGGCCTGAAAAAATCCAACAAGTTAATAAAAACTTGTTGTACAAAAACAAGAAATCAAATACTTTATATTTTTAAATAAAAATATATTAAAAAAATATTATGAACCATTTTCCTTGGCTAACAATAATTATCTTTTCCTTATAGGTGCAGGGTTAATAATTCCATTTTTACCTTTTACAGGAAACAAAATTCTTCGTTTAGAAATTTCTCCTCCTCTTCAAATAAAAGAACCTATTGAAGCTGCTAGTCGCAAACAAATTGTCTATACATCATGCACAACAAATTGCATAGCATCGTAAACAGAAATTCCAGCGGATCAAATTTTATCTAAACCAGAAGGGTTTAGCGTCCACTGCTTCCAGCGCTCCCGGGATCAGGAGTCATAATTCATAAACGATCCAATAGTCAAATCTCAAGCCACAATTCAAGTATCCTAGAATTTAACAACTCCAGCATCTTGTGGAGTAAAGCGGACTTGTGCTAGCCACAAGATCAAGATGCCGCCAAGAACTAGGAAGAAGCAGCTAGCTACGTACGTACCAGGTTCACACTTCGTAGATTAGGGCTAAAGGTTATGAATTTGGAAGTTGAACGTGTACATTTGGGAGGTAGATCATGTCTTAGGAATTCATGTCTTTTAGGGCCTTTGTTTGGCGTCCCCTAAGGATATAGACGCTAAATTAATTGATGAACATATCAAGGTAAGTAGCAAAGGCCAATATCATACTTAGAAAATACAGGAAAAATTGTTTCTGTATTGTCACCGCGGTTCTGTCTTTCAATTGCATGAACGAATTTCAATTCATGAAAAAGAGTGCAAATAAGATCCTAAGAATGAGATGCAGCCCATAGAAAGAAATTTCCGATAACTTCTTTTAGTGAATGTAATTCTAATCAAACCAACTCTACAGAAATGATATTAACATTGACTATTACATACAAATAATACAATATACTTCCTTCAGCCTACGTGAGAAAAGATTCGATGAATTCAGTGATGTTAAAAGAGGGAACCCCACACGGAAGAGAGCTGAAATTCACATTTGAAAGGAAGAAGAAGAATAAGATTCTATAGAATCTTGTGTCACCATATGTGAAGTTTTAGCGCTAATGTGGAAGCCCTTCGTGTTAATCCTGTTTATTGCTGAACACATGCAACTATGGTAGTTGGAGAGGGGTACTGTACACAATTCCGGACTCCGTCATCCTGACCACGTGAATCGAATGGTCAATCGGGAGAACGTGGAATGTACACAGTTTCCCTCGGTCGAGTCTTTGTTTGGCAGCTCAGGATCTGTATGACATTGACAACAGTCGATAAGGAACTGTTAAGACAGTTTGCATTCACCGATATATGCTGTGGGATTGTCCATGTCTTAAGGATTTCGCAGTTGATAATTGATTCTGAGACAGAGACATTGGCAGGGGAGGGGCAGAGTCTGGTAACGATCGGAATTCTGAGATGGGGATCCAGCAACTGCGAGATTCATTCAATCTTCAGCCTCATCCGGAAGGGGGTTACTATGCTGAAACTTCTCGAGACGATTCAGTTGTGCTCCGAGCCGAATCGCTTCCCCCACGATGTAAGTTTCTCTCAGTCGTCACCTCGTGGTGACGATTGGCTCATCTGTCAACCCTGCAGGGAGAAGATGGTTCAACGACACTGTCAGGCAGGGAATGTGTATGGAATGAATCTGAAAACGACTGAAATCATGGTATTTAAAAACTTGGTTAACGGGGAAGATCGTAAGTATGAAGTACCTGGAAGTTTGTAGACTCAGTGAAGACTTAGTGAGAATTCTCAAATCCAGTTGCGAGGTCAGTCCACGCACAATCTAGAGGGAATCTAGAGGGACCTGAAAAATTTCACACTCCATTTCTCCAAGGGGTCTTCCAAATGACATGAGAACTTTTGGCAAAATGCAAGTCGAATTGCACAAGGATCACGGAACTGAAGTGAATTGATACTGGGAAGAAAATCGAATGACCTTGTCAGTCAAGTATCAGCTTCAAATAAGTTGTCAGGCTTTCAACCAGATTGATGGAGTTCAGGCTAAGTGAAAATGATTACAAAGGTGTAGTTGTTGTTGGAGAAGAGTTCCCATGACCTCGTATGTTCAGTTTTAACTTCACCTAAAACTAATTTTGTGGACTGGAACTTTTTGTTCTCAGTCAAGGTGGATCGTCCTGTAAGCACAGCTATCGTCTTCCTCATGCCCACCGGAACCGTGTCACGCTTGCATCGCATACCCTCAGCCGAAGCTTGGCACTTCTATGATGGTGAGCCATTGACGGTGAGATTTCAGAGCCCTAATGACTTGTACGCTATGTCTGCTATTTGCTCCATTCATGAATTAGAGAATGTTTAGTTCATCTCTGTTTCCATATCTTGAAAGGGTTCTCCGCCCAGAAGGAACACTTTGCTCACAGTTTGCACAGAAACTGGTCATGTTTAATCGCACAAGGCTGTCAGGTGGAAAAGTAACTGCCACATGGTGTAAATGTGAGGATGTTGGAACTTCCGAGTTCAAGCTGTAGTCATTAAGTTGCAGCTTGTAAGAAGCCAAAGAATATGTAGATGTGCAGGCGATCATGGGTTAGAAACTAGCGGTATACAGGTGACATTCTAGAGGAGGTTGAAATGCTCCACTCTTGGAATGTATCGGTCCATGAATCTCTGTCGTTAAGGGCAGGTGGTACGTGAGAGACATATTTCAGGTTCGATGGATAACCACCGTTGAATCCGCCGGCTAGGCTACCTATAGCTGAAAGTGAGATTACTGTTTACTCAATAACTTGTAACATGAGTTGCTCCTTGTTGCAGATTTTTGAGTTACACGAGAGTGGGCTGATGAAGCACACAGTTCTAGGTCGAGACTTTGCAGCAGGACAGCAATGTCAGTATGTTGTGCCCCCTTCGGTCTGGTTTGGAGCCTTTCCTACAAATGATTACAAAGTGAATATTCAAGCTGGAAGCATCGAGAAACTATCTGCAAGAGAAATGGAGGATCATTATTCGTTTGTTGGTTGTACGGTGGCTCCTGCCTTTGAGTTTGCTGACTTCGAGTTAGCAAGTCGTGCAGACCTCTCTGCATCGTTTCCTCAAGCTAAATCGTTTATCGAGTTCTTAACTGATGCAGAGTGATTATTTTCTTCCAATCAGAATTAAGTGCAAAATTATTAAGCTGCGGAGTATTTAGAACTCTCAGTTTATATGCAATCAAGCAAGTCGTATTATTGTACGCAACTATTTATCACTGCAGTTATTCGTCAGGTTGGCTGGAAATACAGTGTTTCCAATGGAACAATTACAAGAGACTTTACCTATGCCCTGTCTTACCTCATCATTCCCTTGGCTCTTTCCGCGCCTCGTCAAGGGCGAGAACATTTGCATAACTTCTTCAACACTTTTGAATAGACAGCGAAGATTCACGGGGTTCGTTGCTATGTGCAAAGTTTACATGATTGCATGTTCCAGCCCTCAAGCATACAGCGGTATTTAATCCCTACAGCAGTCCATTAATTGATCACGTTCCAAACGTCATCAAGTTCTGGAGCTCTAGTTCAAGTTGTCTACGAGCTGTCAGTGGAAGGTGTTTAGCACATAATCGATCGGACGTTGCAGTTCACAAGTAAGAATCTTAAGTCTCTTGTGCTTTCGGTGACAAACCAAATTTATAACCCTAAGATGTCCATATGATGACCCGCTCACCAATGCTTTTGAACCAGCTCACATAATGGTCATGGCCATAAATGACTGGTCGCAATTCGCACCCCTGGATTTTGGTACGTAAGGCTCTTTACGCTACTTAATTGAACAGGTTTTCACAATCGACCATAACGATTCGGGTCACATGTCAAATCAACATTGACGTTGCTTTTGTGATGCTTTTGCTTGTCGCTAGTGAAGTAAGCCTGCAGCAGTGAAGCCAATAAAAACGGATCTGGAAAATCGAGTTTAGGGAATCGTGGTATCATGAAGCCTGTGTATCTAAATCTGACGGAACGCAACGGTCAATTGTTTGTCTGGCCTGTAACCTCAAAACGATGAATGGAAAACCTCGAGATTATCGGAAGGATATTGTTTGCTGTACAACGTCCTGGAACTGCTCCATACACTACAAAGATATCCTGGTTAATAACACTATTTGGGAAAGCTTTATATGCAGTTTATCCAAAAAGACCTCCGATCAAAAGTAAGATAGTACCATACAATTTGACCAAATCGGGTAAAGTAATCAGTAGGCACAATTCTGGAAGGAAGTACGGACGACATATCTATAGATCTCTTATCATCAAAATGGATCTTTCTGAGTTAGAATTCCGACATATCAAGTCCACAATTGACAAACTGTAGCGCTCTAATTTCTTAAGACTACTTTAGTTCTCTGGAGAAGATCTGCCTACAGACCCAACATCTCGACAATGAGGGATTGTTATGAGGAAACGGTACAAACAACATGGGTTTGCACCTTGCTCTAGATGGTTGTCGAATCAAGTACACTCACCGTCCAAGTAGATTATTCAAAGAAATAGGACAGCTTCGAACACAAGTGTCAAAGAAAGAGGACAGCTTCGAGCACAAGCTTTCATAAGTTGCTGAACCTGAAGCTCAAATCTCAAGAAAAGAGAACCTTAGAATCGAACTTTATTGATGAGCTTATATAACTTACCCAATTGAGCAATTGAAGATATTATCGTCCCTTCAGGATAAAAGGAGCGCCTATCATTTGCCTTGACACACAAGGAGGTACTCTCAACTCTCTAAGGCAGCCCCTTGTTGATACTTATCCTCACAGTTGACATCTGTTATCTAAGGATGCTGGACCCGCCACCAATCCCTTAAGGGATTGGTGGAGGGTCTACACTTCTTGGGAAAGGCTGAAAAGATAAGGACTCAGCTACATTGTAGTGAAGAATCACGAGGTTCCTATGTCCATTCCACCAATGGATTAAGCATGACTCACTGGATCGCTTACTCCGTATCCAATGGCAAAGTAACGCGCAGTGAACCTCAGATCACTTCCAAATTCGTTGCATGGTGTTCCTGACACATTCCTTCGCTTGTACTTTGTCTTTATCGCACGGTCTGCTTACCCTCTAGATTCACCTGGAATCCTCATCCATCAGTAGAACTGTCAGACACAATTGTGGCAGGCCGTGAGTAGATGGAGATAGCTGTCTGTAACAACAGAGATCGGGACACGCAAAATGCCCTCTTGTGAATCCCCTTTGTTTGATGAGAGGTGTATCAAGGTTAAACATCGGAGCCACTTCATTTCGGAGGCAGCTCCAACTCATTATATTGACCTATTATATTGAATCTTGGATGTGATTTTCACTAATTGACTAATATCTGTGGGAGATCCTTCGTGGCACAGACCTGAGCTTTCAGAGTACGTGTAAGGGAGCTAATCAGTTTCCATCGGACATAATGTCCCACGAGGAGCACTAACCCAGGGTGTATCAGCCAAAGCAAACCGCCACAACGCAGCCACATCCTTCGGTTCGGCATAATCAATCCCCACCCTAGGACCAACTAGTATCCTGTCAGGTAATGGTGCATCCAATATCTCCAAACCTCCTGTAGTCACCAAACAAGATATATTCACTTTCAAGATGAGCAGCTCATTCATACACAAATTGAGTAGTAGGCCCTGACATTGCCAGAGAATAAACTGGAATAGGCATCACACTCTTACCAGGGGTGTAAAGAGGATGATTTGTCCAATCCGTTTTTAACCCCAAGGCCTGGCCAACCTACACAGCGCACCCAAGTCCAATGGATTGAATCCCAGAGACTAGCCACACATTGAAAGTTGAGGGAACGAAAACATATTATGACCTAAACACGGTCGGATCACGACCCACGAGTGATGAAAATTGTTTCCGTGTAAAATAATAACCACCGTCCCAACAATACAGGATTTCTAAACTCGGATCGAAACACTACTAACTGGTAGTAAAGATATTTTTTATTTTGTACAGCACATTCCTTTTAGAGCTAATAAGAAACGACCATCTCCCGTACCATGGCTTAAGTAACCGACTTGAAACCCATGACGTTTCTGGTGGGAAAGATAGAAGAGCTAACCTTGCCTGGCCCTGTAAGAAGTACTGGCTTCTCAGTCATTTGACCCCTTCGAGCTTGTATAGTTTTCAAACCTGCATAATGTCTATAACTATCACTTTAAAAAACTTCTTATAGAACTGATGCCAAGGTAAGAGATGAAACCAGCAGCAAGAGAAACAAATACATCTAACAAATCTTAACTGAAAAGACCAATCACATAAAGCTCAGTCCATTCTTCACATCTCCTACTCAGTTACACATGACAGGCAGATCTGTAGCTGTGTCGAAAGAGGAGGCTAAGTTGAGTACAAAACTATTACTGTTGAGCAGTTTCTTTTGCACCTGTAACAGGAGAGCACGCTCTTATGAGTACTGCTGCTCCAACATCAACACGGTCGGCCACCACATTCAGCATAACATGCAACCCATAGCAGAGGTAGACATACGCATGACCTGCAGGTCCAAACTGTGCATGAAATGCACCAGTTAGTTGAAAGATATTGGTATTTGGTTTTTGCTACTCTCCACATGAACTCAAATGCAGATGGAAAGAAGAATATACTGCGAACACCAATCACGCAAAACTTCATACCGGTACACTAAATTTCAAACTGTCTAAGTTCAGCTAAAGCAGGATAAATCAGCGCAACTTTACGTCCAAACTCACCAACGGTTCGGTACGAACGGTTTTACCCACTCGTGCGTGGCAGGCTGTGTCATTAGGTCTATAAGCTTCAACCTGAAATTTTATGGTTCGAGATATAGAGCAAGCATTCAGTACGGAAGCGCGAGTTCATTATAACTCTGAAGTGGAGTTCAATGAGCGAGCAACGTCAGTGACACCAGGGCAGTCGACATCAAACTACAGAGCAAGATATGCCACTTGTTTGCATAGAATGCTGTGAACCAGAAATCTAGAGAAAACAAAATCTGTATCGACAGAGAAGTTTCTGAAGACAGCAGTATAAATTGAAGAGCTTATACAACAATGAGCTGATTCAAGCCTCGTAGCTGAAAATCGTTTATGCTCTTCCAAGCTCAAGACTGCAACGAATTCAGCGCGAATGCAATGTCGAAGGAATTTGAATACCTCGGTAATCCGCAAAGTTACATCATCGCGACGAATAAGCTTTCCCAGAAGCTTCGGTGCCAGCTCCAAAGCATCACATTCGAAGAAACTAGAATCTAACCTCCTGTGAGCCTCAGGATTACTACTGCAAGTAGTTGCATCTTGAGCCTCCCCTCCGGCAGAAGAAGATGAATGTACACAGCTGGAAGACTCTAAGAGACCGTCTCGAACGATGATCTTCGGCGACCGCTTAGAACGAATGGATCGAACCTTCGTTTCATCCATGGACATTGAAGTTCCATGTTCTCTTTTCATAACAGTTTTGTTGCTTTGAACCTCGCGCTCCTCACCTCCACCTGTTTGTATGCTCCTCTTGCGTAAGTTGGCGGTCACAGCGTTTCTTAAAGGCGCGGTCAATGCAAACTTGGACAACTGCTGTACCCTATGTGACCTCCTCTGCTCGACAATTCCTTCTTGATTTACATTCGCAGATGCCATGGCCGGGGATAACGCCTTCAACACAGCGGAAGGCGATTTTGCCATAGCGTTCGTGTTTTCTCTCACTTCATTTCGCTGCCCAAAAACCTTCGTCAAACCCCTTGACAAACTTGAAAGTGCCAATTGTTCGGTTTGTTTCGCAAGATCTCACAAGCTTGTCCAACTTCCGGGATGCAGATGTTTTGACGCCGTATTCGCAATTGTTTCTATAACGCCTTCAAAATATTCGTCAAGTTCTCTCAGTCCGGCCGCTGGAACTGAATTTCCACTCTGCAAATATTATACATTGTTGACACGGCAACAAATCTGTCTGATATTTCATCTTCTACTTGGCTTCCCAAAAGTCTTAAACAAGTGCGTAGGATTTAAGCTCCTGTGTTGAATTCAGAGCCTCATTAAACCTGCGTCGAGTCCTCGACCCGGTTGTAAAGTCCTTCAAAATCCACGTTTCCGCACACGCGCAGGCCTGTTCAATTGCCCTTTCCGAGTCTTAGAACACAGAAATCACAACTTAGCCAACTACACTGAAAGGAGAGACAATGCATCATAAGGCAAGTCCACCGGACGTTTCTCAGCTCCCGAGATCAAACACTCCAGCTTCTTCAGCAAGATTTCGACTATCCAAGGATTCGGAGTAATCTTCGGGGGCGGAAGTTGAGGAATCCATCTCTGCGATTTCTATTCAAGGAAAAGGGCAACCGCGTAGGAAAAACGAAGGATTGGGAAGACCCCATCAAGCCGTACAAGGGAGAGACAAGGGAGAGACAGAAAAGGTAACATGGGAAAGGGTGTTTAGGCTAACAAGTATGTTAGCCTTTCACAAGTAGGAGTTTGACTAGACTAATTAGTTACAAGAGCACTCTTTGGGAGGCGATACTAGAGAGAGATTGAACCAATTATGCGATCATCCAAATCATTTCTTTTCCCACATGGTATTACTGCCTCGGACCCAGCTAGTTCCTCTCAACTTTGTGTGTCGCCTAAGGACCATGTTATTGTCTTGTTCTTTTCCCTGATGAGTTTTATATTTATGTATATTTAGAAAGGCAATTTGGATTAACATGCTATTTCTTTTTATCATATCTTGATATAGACTATCAACAAGCAAATAAGGAGAGTCTCTGTCCATTAATGTTCTGTTTTATTTTATTTTTTATATTTATATTTATTTTATTTTTCAATATTGAGGACTCTGCTCATTGATCAAAGAGTATTAGGAAAAGGTTTTCAAAATACACATAAACTGTTCAATAAATTAGCCGGACAAGGAGAATTTCATGATTATTTAGGGTGTACTTAATGAGTCCTTGTCAATCAACACAGAAAAGCCATTTTGAATCTAAAAGATAATCACAATGTCAATAGATTTTAGAGAAAACCAGCCATATGGTAAAGAATTTTTTTACTCACAAACATTAATCTGTTTAAAGTGGTTCCACTGGCTTAGGTTGGACCAGGTAGCAACATTTGAAAATAAGGCATTTGTTGTGGACAAAGATTCCAACACCCCTAGCTCCAATTCCTGCAGATGTGTGAATTACAATTGGAAACGAGATTTAAAAACAAAATCATGTGTAAAGCATATCCTACCTAATACACGTCACAGCCTGAATAAATACATATATAAATGGGTATATAAATACTCATATGAAATTTCTAATACGCACCATAATATAAATCAAAGTTAAAATATAATTTGTAATCTAGTTATATCTATATGTGTTTATGAGCATTAAAAATGTGTTTTGGAGTCGGAGATCTTCTTACATAAAGTACTGATGGAATTAATTTCTATATTGTGTATCTAAATCTTGAATTATTATTCAAACCAATGGTTTCTCTCTTGTTTTTTCTTCCTTTGCGCACAAGCAGGTTGAGGTTGAGAATCAAAAAAGTTACCTTATTTTTGTAGTTATTTTCCAAACAAAAATGAAAAGCTGTTGTAAAGAATTGTTATATTATATGAAAAGATGTTATTATGCGTGGTAATCTAGTTCCATTTTTTGCACTTTTTTTTCTCACCCTCACCTTTTTGGCGGGAGTTGGATTCGAACCCACAACATTCAGATTATGAGCCTGACGAGTTACCAATTACTCTATCCCGCGAACAGCCAACAAAAAAAGAAATATATTTTTGTTTATCGCCTTTTATTTATCTATGATGATTCATCATTATTTATGATAATTCCTTATTAATGAGGATTCATCATTATTTATCTACGATAATTCATCCAGATTTTCTATTAGAAATTATCCTAGATTTAACCCAGATTTTTCTAGGTTCAAGGGGAAAAGGGGGCGCGCTGCAGCCCGCGCCAGCCCACTGAGTTGAAGTTACGGATAAATTTTGGGTGTTTACCCAACCAAAGCAATTGACTAGAGACAAAACCACAACCACGGTGGCTTCCCCGCCCACAGGCTATAGGGGGGAGGCACGTAGATTACCTTAGGCAACAGTCCCGCAATCGGTAACATAATTAAAAAGTACACAGGCACTACGTGCTTCTTTGGCTTTGCCGGGACATACTTTTTTTGAGTTTTTGGCCGGAGCGAAATAACAAATTTTATGGAATACAGGAAGCGAGAAGGAGGCAGGGAAGTTTATAGAAGGGATTGAGCTACGCTAGCGATATGCTTAACACATGCAAGTCGAACGTTGTTTTCGTCCTTACGTGTTGAAGGTTGCATTCGGAGAAGAAAGCCTTTTTTCTTCTCTGAGCTGCTCAACTTTTAATCAGTTGAGCCTGCGGCCTACGATCAACCGTGAGAACCGTTGAAAACAAAGTGGCGAACGGGCGAGTAATATGTGGGAATCTGCCAAACAGTTTGTTAGGATCTTAGAATATTTATCCAAAGCTCAACATGTAGTTTCTATGATTATTAATAAGTATGGTGTACCAATCAAGAAGTTTAACTCAATACAAACTTAATCTTATTTGCATAGTGTAGCAACATGGTGTCACTCATATTTGTAATATCATGGTAAAAACCAGTCAATCCCATGGGGATGCAAATTGGATATGAAAAAAAAGGTAAGAGTGTCACAATGATGATAATCTATTGTTTTGTATTTAACCACTTGGGTGAAATCATTCCCTAAAGATAGAATAGCACCCCTATTGGCGTACTACAAAAATATAAATAACCATAAATCACTTTCATTGTAAATATAGTGAAAGTGAAAGGTAGATCACTCCTAATGGTGATGGATCATTCATAACAAAGGTCACGCAGTCTTGGAATTTCCTTATCCTCCAATTAGCCAACCAAAAGCTTGACTACTATTGTTATGACATTCACACAATCTACCATTTTGCATCACTTTTATGAATTTTGGGTTGTACAAGATTAGTAGAGTTCATGGAGTCTTATGAGTAGTAGGTTGGAATGCACAACTTGTAAAAGGGAGACCTATAATAGTCCATTATAATATTTTTCCTTACCTATGTAGACCACCTAAAGGTCCATCCTCTAGTTCCACATGAATGACTCCTTCACTCTAATGCTCACTCTTCTACGCTAAGATTCCTCACAACTAAGTGACTAAGTATGTAGACATCCATACAAAGAGCAGACATAAATGCATATACCAACTTGATTGTCTTGATGGTATAAGCCTTTTTTACTACAATGAAAAGATACAACAATAAATATAGTAAACATCAGGTCTAAACTCTATATACATTCCTACATAGCCGTCAAAGAGATCCAATTACTACAAAGGGCTGGAAATCCAATAAGTGTATCTAATCCTCACTAATATGATTCCTATCTTATGCTAATCTAATCTCCAAGTTGGTACATCTAACATGGGACTCCCACCTCATCAAGTTGTTGTATCTTCATTTGTCATATAAAGTCCACTTGGATTTTGTATTTACACTAAAGTCTATGAACTATTTATAAGTATGTAGTGTCTTTGTTACAACTACAAGATGTGAACAAACTATGAGATGGGTCTAATTTGCTTGATTCAAAGTTTGATGGGGTATGGTTTGTATGACATTGTTGGAGTCATTTCTCATCTATAGGATGATTTGGTGACACTAGCGACAAATTACTTGCACTTTTGCAAATTTGAATGAGCCCTACAAGCTCCTATTACCAATAACCTCATTGGTGAAACCAATTTGTCCCTCCTTGAACTTGGAGTTTGTATGACCTTGCAACTTCAAGGATAAGGCTATTAGTTGGTCACTTGTATAGACCTTCTTCTTGAGAGCCTTGATCTATGTCCTAATGTCCTTGATCTTTGTTCATTGTGTTGTTTCATTGGCAAGTCATTCCAACTGCCCCAAAATTTGCACCATCTTGTGCTCCATGGTCATGAGAAGCCCAATACGTTCATTCTTCACATTGTCTTGTTCTTGTTGGAGTTTTGCCTTTAGGTCTCTTGTACCTTTGTCTTGATTTCCTCCTCCTTGTCTTGTGACCATGTCAAGCTCATTGTAAGTTCCTAAATACAAAGGCTGGTAAGTTCTTTCCAGTTCTTGTATCAAGTATTTGCCACAATTTCATTAGAGTTGGAAACCTTTACTTTTGCTTTGACAATTATCACTTCTCTGTCTTTTGCCCTAATTTTTTCTTTGTGCAAGACTCTTAGCTCTATGACTTTATCTTCTATTGCATTAACCTTTTTTTGTAAGCATCATAAGATGAATTTGTGCTACTCTTGTAATGCTAGTTCCTCCTTCTTGAACTTCTCCAGTGATTGATCCTTTTCTTGTGAGGATTTGGTCTCCTTCATAAGTCATTCTTTGACTTCATTCAGTTTGGTATGAAGCACGGCTTTTTGCTTTGCAGTTGCACTCAACTTGTTATGTAGATACTTCACAAGCGTCACTAGCTTTTCAACCATGGAATCTAGCTCTTTGTAGAAAGGCAAGATATTCTCCAACATCTCCATAATTGGGGTTATCATATGTACAAAATACGCCAACATCAACCATGCAAGTGAATTATTGTTGTACTTAAGATGATGACAAATGTCCTCCATCATATGTGTTTTCCTCATTTGGTCCTCTCATATGAGATGTTGAGCTTATGGTGCATTGTTAGAGTCACAATAGATCTCTTGATGTGGTCTAATATTATTTTGATGGTTGCTCTTGTATGTTCATCCACTTCCTACAAATGCCATCTTGTTGAGTCATCTTCTTTTAATTTTTGGGCCCTTACATCATGCAATTGTTGCAGAATTTCCTTGGCTGTAGCTGAACTTTGTCTAGAAAATCCTACTTTGTTATTTTTTATACCCAAAATGATGTCAACAAGGTTGGCCCTTGGACTCTTAGAGCAAGAAGATTCATTGGAGAGTGCAGAGATTGCATTGGTACTTTCTTCAAACTAGCAATTGGAGCATCTTTATCTTCTTCCATCATTAGCTTCCTCTTGTCCTTAGTTGTTTTGTCATTTGTCAATTCCTTAGTTGATTTGTTATTTGCATTTGGTGACAAAATGTGGGTAAATGAGCTTCCCAACTTGTCCTTATTTTGGGAGATATCTTTCCCTTGTTGCTCATTTTTTGGGGACCAAAATGTCCTTTGTCATTTGTTGAGGCATCATTTCCACCTCATACTTCAATCTCTACACCACTTCCACTTCCACTCCCTCTTGACAAATATGTCAATAATTTGGGTTTCTTTCCACTTCTTGGAAATCTGAGTTTTGGATCTTGCAGTGTGCAACTTCTTACATATAGTTATTGTATTGTATGATTCATCAATGTGCACAAACTGCTTGGTACAAGCATACTTCTTGTGTGCCTCATGACTTCATGTGTGCCATATTTGGTGATTTTCTTGACAAGGTCAAGATTTCGACTAAAGTATGCTAGATTGTAGAAGTGGTTAGGAAATTTCTTTCTCTTCT
The DNA here is from genome assembly GCA_948567375.1 of Lunularia cruciata. Taxonomy (NCBI): domain Eukaryota; kingdom Viridiplantae; phylum Streptophyta; class Marchantiopsida; order Lunulariales; family Lunulariaceae; genus Lunularia; species Lunularia cruciata. The sequence continues at coordinate 8,389,390 of OX419756.1, forward strand.
TTCGTCAATAAGTTAAGTCCAAGGTAGAAATGTATGATGAAAATGGCTACAATTTTGGTTGCTCCTATGGCCATGTCCTACAAGAGCTCATTGACTTGTTAATGGAACATCCACTCCCAACTCATAGGTTTCACTCTATGCAAAAGTTGGAAAAAGAAGGCTTGGTTAAAGTTCACATACAAAATTCATTTTGATCAAAATAGTTGCATCATTGACTCATTACGACTTTTTAGATGGGATCTTTCAAACATTCTATCTTATATTCATTTGTGGACTTCTCTTGAACAAATATATATATATATATATATATATATATATATATATATATATATATATATATATATTGGCTTTTAGGTTATTTCTTTGTCTACCATGAGGATTATCAACATATATGTGCCCAAATGGTGCATACTTCTCTCCAAAGACTCATTGCCAATGATCTTCTATCCACATGATCGGATTGGCTCTTAATATCTTGCAAATTGTGTAGATGTTATTCCTAATTTCTTCTAGCAAGGATATATTTTTTAGGCTCTAATCCCATAGCATGAACTATAGATTTTGTAAGTTTTCTGCCCTACGTACAAATCTTAAGTGTTCTGCACTACAATGAAATTTGCACATGAGCAATTTTGGTGGTTTAAAACCAATCTTAACCTACTTTTGTTGCTTGGTTTCTATTATGACTACCATTGCATAGTTTGCCATTGTTCAGCCTTTGGGAGGTTGTCTTGATCCTATTACCCACACCCTCTCACACTCTTGCAATTCTGTACTTGAGTTTACCTTAGTGAATCTTTGACAAATATTCAAGAGCTTTGCTAAGCAAGAAAAGTAGAAAATTGAAAATTGAAAAGTAAATACTTGTCAGATAGGGTCATCCTTTTTATAGTTTTGGCCTACCACTCATTCCTCAGCCATCAATATGGTTGGTGAAGGGTTGTGGTCAAATGCCACATGCGTGAAATCCTTGTGAGAAATGGTTGTTAAAGGGTCTTTGGCAGCACATGCAAAAATCCTCATGTCGTAAAATTTTGAAATAATAGTAGAAATTGTTTGGACTTTCTTTTGATAGAATTTCATAGTACCAAAACTTGTTCAAAGAGGCTTCATGAATCATTTGCCTTCATTGTGAGCCACCTCATAATATACCTTGTTGGAGTGGTTGTTTAGTACAATGGCGGTTATAATATGACTTCCACACCATTTGGCCAAGACTATACGGATGCAGTTCTTTGTGTTGCAAACCTATAAGTGTTTTGAGTTTTTTCATGTAGTGATCTATCATCCTAATTTGTAAAATTTTAGGCCTGCACCAATAATTTTTTTCCTATTTATAACTATCATAGTGCTTCTTGTACTAACAAGAACACTATAAAATAAAGAAAATAAAGAAAAATAGATCATTTCAAATGAAATAGGAAGTGATATACCTCCCTCTTCAAATGTGAGTGTCCCTATAAACAAACAAAAAAACTCTACCAATCATTTACCCTAGCGGCAAAAATATTGCCATCTAGATTGGACAATTATAACAACCCATTGTCATAAACCTTATCTACCCTATACGGGCCCATCCATCTTAGATGGAACTTATAATAATATGGAGTTAGCATATGAGTTAATAGAAGCTAATGAGTTAGTAGTCTGAGCTAAATATAGCAATAGGAAGTAGAACTAGCCTAAGAATGTTCTAGAAGCATCAAGGAAGCTTGTGGGTAAAATATTCTAGAAGCACCCAAGAAAGAATCTTCTAGGAACTTTCTAAAGGTAGAGTAACTTGTATGGCTAGCTTAGCTTATATACCAAGTAAACTACTAGCTTGCACTCCAAGTAAAATGGCTCCTACCTGAACCTTTTTGGAACCTCCTTGGGAATCTTGTATCCAAGTTATCTATAAATACCTGACCCAAGCTCAAGCTAGGCATTTGGAGTTCCCTTCACTAGAGAGTCTCAATGCAATATTCCACTTTGGTCTTTCATTCTCTTGTTTCTCTTCTTGGTCTTTTATATTAATATCAAAGCAAAAGTGGGATTGATGGTACTATGGATCACCAAATCCATTTCTACTAAACCATTGGGATTTTTGTATCCATGTACTACCAAAGTACATGGATACACACTTTGGGAAAAATTGGTAGTACGTGGATACACGCTTTGGGTAGACTTTTCACACTTGCCCAAAGCATGATTTCCACTGCCCAAAGCATGAAATCATGGTTTGGGCAAAATTTTCTATATGTGATCACCTTATCCAATGAACCATTGATCCTTTTGATTGTAATTTGCATGGGAGTGGTGGACATGTTGCATCTACATGGTAACTTAGATAATTGCAAGTAGGTATTTTGGTAGAGTAGTAGTCATGATGGTGATACTTGGAGTTATCATTGTTAAGTAGCAAAAGATTGAGCACCTTACTTGATTGTTGGAAGAAAAAGATCATCAATAGACAGAGCATGTAGAGAGAGTAGTGTTTCAAGAAGGAAATGAGAAAATTTGATTTCCTAAGTATTTGAAGGCAAGAATCTATTGAGTGCAATTGAGAATTTCATGTTTGATTATGAACTTTATTTTGAAGCTAGAAATCTTTAGGATGAACAAAGGAATATTCTCTTAACTTCAAGTCAATTAGATAGAAAGGAAAAAGTATGGTGGAATTTCTAAGTGGAGAAAGCTAACAAGAATTTTTTGCTCTAATTTAATCATGGTAGGAATTCAAGAGAAAAATAATTAGGAGATTCCAAGTAGTGAATGTTACATAACCAACACAAGATAGATGTTGAGACTTCAAGCTCATTATCAAAGTGAACTAGTTGATGGTTGGACTGAACTTGTATAGCATTGTGTTCATATTAATTACACTTGTTACAAAGTTAGTTAGAAAGCTACCACCTATGTGGCACTCTAGATTCCTAGCATACCCTCCTTGTGGGTAGCACATTATTCTTGGATTTATATAGATTAGGAGGTGTTGCTACTTAGACCTTTCTCTTGGCATGCTCTCTCTCTCTCTTGTGTTGTGAGTTTCTTGACAAGGGTATGATACAAGTTTTTTGACAATAGATTGGTAAAATTGAAATAAATTGGTTTTGTAAGGAGCTACATCACTTAGTTCTAAAATACCATAATGCAAATTCTAAAGATACTAGAAGGTGAAGCTCTAGATTGATTTGTGAGGAGTTTGAAATCATGCATCAAATTAGAAGTGACCATGTGGGAGTCCAAACACTTAGAAGAAGCCATGTAGTTGGTTAAGCGCTTTGATTCTTTGGGTGCCACAACTTGGTCTTGACCAAGACCTCCTTAAAACTTACAAACACACCACACAACGAGTGAAGGAGCCCACATCAACAAAGATACCATTCAATGGAGAACACTTGGTACTATAGATATACAAAAATTGCAACAAAATGGTGGTTGTTTCTACTGCTACCAAATTGGACATCACATTGCCAAATGTCCAACTAGGAATGAATCACCTTAACCCATAGCCCAAATGGAGTTCTTAGAACATGATGATCAAATAAATGACAAATCCCAATAAGAGGTATTCAGCCACTTACTGGGAACTTAATTTGTTCCAATAGGATTGATGTAATACTCCGAGGATAGGAGACCTAAAGAGAAACACACCATGAGAAACACACATTCACACTCAAACTCCGATGCCCCAAAGGAGCACCTTCTCTTTATTATATAGGCAAAGCGAATGAAGCTCCACCATAGGATTAGGTACATAGATAAGCTCCACCCTTGGATTACTTACTTGGATGGGTGATATGTCGGTCCTGGTCCTATCTGGTTGGTCAAACAAGCTTTGACCAGAGGGAATCTTGTAGGGAATCTTCCTGTATGAATCTCATAATCACATGGGTGAGATATCGTTGGAAAGCTCTCAATGAGACAAAGTAGGGGGGAAGGAAGGCCATTTTCTTCCATTGAAGGGAATTCTTCATTTTCAAGGCCTAATTCATCCGTTTAGGTCTCCAAAATTGCCTTCAAAGATTTCAGGCATATTTCAGTTCCAACTCTATTAGTAGAAGTCCCTTTTTGGTGATACCTCTTTCTGATATATTTATTCCATCCTGTGTAACATTCTTCCAGATGTAACCAACCGAATTCTCACCTTCAAATCATATGTCTAGCTATTGGTTCTAAGGTTTTCAAATCTATTTTGGTTTTCTGCTCTATTAGTAGAAGTACCCTTTTGGTGATACTTCTATCTGATTTAGTTTAACCATCATGTATAACATCATTCCAGATGTTACCAAACCAAATTTCACATCTAGATCATATGGCTAGCTCTTGGTATTACACTTGACCTATGCTAGCTTAATACACTTGCAAGGTATGATATTTGATTGTGATTCTAAGATTTTGGTTGATTGTGGAGTTTTGAGAATTGTATGTCTATGCAACTAGTAAGAGAATTCTATATTCTTGTCAAGCTAGTATTTGGTAGTAGATTGATGATGGTAATGGTAGAAAAGGTTATGCATTTTGTACCTTACACCTTGTTACATTCAAGATTGGGAAGGAGTATTCAAAGTGTATGAGGTTAATAGTAGCTCTCCTTCACTACAATGTCATTCTAAGTTTTCCTTACCTTTAATATCATAAGGTTCAAGTTGATTGGACCTAATAGCAAATTCAAGTACAACAACAAAGTAAGAATTATTGATTAGGTTGTCTTTCACCTCAAAGTAAAACAAATATGAATAGTTACAAGATGGGAAATTTGTCAATATAATAATTATAGAGTAAGCCTTGGAGGAATATATTTTTGTTTTTGCAATCTGGATCAAGCCAGTTGCATAAGGAGATTTTGATAAGGATTAGAAGCCTCATCAAGTACTAGTTGATCAGATCATTTAGGAGTTATAGAAGAGTTTCCATATGATCTTTTGAAGGGGTTGCCTTTGATTGTGGTATGTCCTTCAAGATCAAACTATTGCCAAGTAGCACTCCAATGAGTAGGCCAATCTATTTGCTCTCACCAAAGGAGTTAGAAGAACTTTAAAGAATATTGACTGCATTGTTGGAGAAGTAATTCATACAACATAGAACATCTCCTTGGGGAGTATTGGTACTATTTGTACCAAAGAAGGATGAAAGATTTTGGTTTTGTATTAACTATAATCATCTCAATAAACAAATTGTGAAGAATGCATATCCTTTGCCTCAAATTAATGACTTGTTGGATCAATTGAGTGGAGCTCAATACTTCTTAAAGTAGATCTTTGAAGTGGCTATTGGTAGATTCCAATTGCTAGAGAAGATGAGCAAAAGATTATCTTTTGTACCAAGTATAGGCACTTTGAATGGAGGGTTTTACCTTGTAGGCTCACTAATGCTCTAGTAGTCTTCATGGATTAAATGCATTGGATGTTAAATATGATATTGGATTAATATGTGGTAGTGTTCTTAGATGACATTTTGATTTATAGTATGATAGAGGCAACACACAAAACAATGTTTGAGAAGTCTTGAGAAGACTATAACAAGGGAAGTTATGCAACAAGTCCAAGTGCCTTGTGGCAAATAGATGTTACCTTCTTGGGCCATAAGGTTTGAAGAGAGGCGATCAAGATAGAAAGAGGAGAAAATCAACACCATTACCAATTGGCCTACTCTTAAGGATGATATGGAAGTTTGAGGATTCAATAGATTTGCAAGTTTTTACCAATGGTTCATCCCTTATTTTGCTCATGTGGTTGCACCATTAATCGACCTCTTGGGGAAGACAATAAGCTTTGAATGGGGTACCAAGCAAGAAGAGGTATTCAAGAAGCTTGTGGATGTGGTGTCTTTAAGACCCATCTCCCAACCATATGATCCTCAACTACCTTGTGTGGTTGATTTTGATTCTTCTAACTTTGCAATTGGAGATATGTTGCAATAGCATTCCAAGATGGATTGCATCCCATAGCCTTTGTATCTTAATGACTAAATTTAGTAAAAAGGAATCTTTTTGCTTGAGATTGAGAAAAATTAGCAATGGTGTATGCAAAAAAAAATATGTTAACATTATCTCTTGGGGAAGTAGTTGATTATTTAGACCAATCATAAACTCTTGTTGCAAATCTTATAGTTGGATCACATGAAGAGCCGATAGCATTGACAAGAGTAGCAACTACAATTTGTTGACATCAAGCTTGAATAAAAACTAAGAAAGTTCTTTTTCACTCTTGATGCCTTATCATGATGACCTAATTTGAAGACTCTTCTAGAAACTCTTATGACAATAGTAATTAAAACAATGTAGATTGAATCAATAGTCCAAATCAAGTTTTGGAGTGCTTTAAAATAGAACCTCTTTTTTAATTGGTACAAAGTTATCTGAAGCATATAATTAATAATACAACACCTTTCTTTCAAGGAAATCCTTCTATTCTATGAAAACCGGATCTATATTCCAACCAAGGACAATCTACAACTTGTGTAGCTTCAAGAAGCCCATGACTCACTAATCATTGATTACATGGAAGTGGAAAAGACTTTGAGTACCCTATAATGTGAATGGTGGTAGCCCAACATGGTGTAATGTTCCAAGGATAGTAGAGAGACACAGAAGAAAAACACAAGTTTCACACTTGAACTTTGATGCCCCAAAGGAGCAACTTGACTATATTATATAGCAAAGGAGACTCCTCCGAAGGAAGTTCCACCCTTGGATCAGATACATGGATTGGTGACCTTTAAGCAAGCTATGCCCTTAGATTGGTTGCATGCATGGGTGATATGTCAGATCTGATCCTATCGGGTTGGTCAACCCATCTTTGATTGATGGAATCTTTAGGGAATCTTCTTATAAGAATCTCCAAATTGCGTGGGTGAGGTCCCATTGGAAAGCTCTTGACAAGACAAAGCTGAGGAGAGGGAAGGCTATCCTTTCCTTTTTTGGTGGGAAATGTGCACATTTTTTAGGCCTAATTCATCCATTTAGGCCTCCAAAATTGACTAAAGATTTTAAGCATATTTCAATTTTTGCCCTATTTGTAGAAGTACCCTTTTGGTGATACCTCTTTCTTATCTACTTATATCATTATGTATAAAATCCTTTCAGATGTTACCAAACCAAATCTCACCTCTAGATCATATGTCTAACTATTGGTTCTAAGGTTTTCAAATCTATTTTCATTTTTACTCTATAAGAAGTACTCTTTTGGTGATACCTCTATCTGATCTATTTAGTCCATCATGTATAACATCCTTTTAGATGTTACTAAACCAAATTTCACCTCTAGATCAGATGTCTAGCTATTGGTATTACACATGGCATGAGAGGTTTGAGAGTTTTCTTGGGCTTGTGAGATTTGCCAACATAACAAAGCCAATAACCAAATGTTGAGTGTACTCCTTCAACCACTACCAATTCCATCTACCCATTCAGAACATGTGAGCTTAGACCTCATCAAATTAGTGAAAAAAATGGACCAAGGCCATATAATCATCATAGTGTTTATTGATAAGCTCGGCAAGCAAATTCATTTTGGCACCAACCATGGATACAATTGATGCTTCAACATTAGCCAAAATCTAGTTAAAACCATCTTCAAGCACCAAAAGATACTAAGAATACTCATCTTTGATCATGATCCTTGCTTTATTGGTAAATTTTGGCAACCACTTTTTAAACTCCTTAGCACCAAACTTGCATTGTCTACAACCTATCATCCTCAAAATAATGGAAAAACAAAAGAATAAAATTGCACTTTGGAGGATATGCTACATTTTTTTTCAATGTTCATCACATTGACTGGGATATTTATCTTGCAACTACTAAGTTTGCCTACAATAATTCCAAAGAGGCAAGTATTGGCTTGTCTCTCTTCTTCCTTAATTATGGGCAAGATCCACTTGTTTTAGCTTCTCTTCTTGCACCTCCACCATCTTAGGTCCTGCATACTTCTACTTTCTTGACCAAATTATCTATGTCCTTATACCAAGCCAAGTCTCATCTTATTGTTGCTCAAAATTGGCAAAAGCAATATGTCAATCAACATTATTGTGATCTTAGCTTTTAAATAGGCAAGAAGGTCATGCTTTCTTCTTGTAATCTTCCTCTCCTACTTGATACTTAGGTTTTTAAACTTGCTCTCACATGGATAGGTCCATTTGATATTACTTAGATCCTTTCTCATGTTGCCTACAAACTTCCACTTCCTAGTCACATACAAATCTGTCTTGTCTTCCATTTTCTGAAGTTAAAACCCTTTGTTTCTAACCCCACTTGCTTTCCTACTCATATCCAACCTCGTCCTCCTCCATTCACTATTAGTGATCATGAAGACTATAAATTAAACCCTATTCTTGCCCAAAGGAACATCCAACATGGCCACCAACAACACATCAAGTACAAGGTTCTTTGGAAAGGATATCCCCTTCTTGATGCCACATAGAAACCTCTATCACATCTCCAAATGCGCAAACTGCCATTCATACCTTTGAAGACTCAATGGTGACAAAGATATCACCAACTAGCAATTGGAGAATATGCAATGATATAGAATTAGCAGACAAGTTAGTAGTGTAAGCTAAATATAGCAAAAGGAAGTAGAACTAGCCTAAGAATGTTATAGAAGCATTGAGGAAGCTTATGGGTAGAATATTCTAGAAGTAGGCAAGAAGATTCTTGGTGAGAAGCTTCTAGGAACTTTTTGAGGGTAGAGTAACTTGTATTGCAAATAAATGGCTAGCTTAGCTTGCACTCCAAGTAAGATTGCTCCTGGAAGGAACCTTCCTTGGAAGCTCCTTGGGAGTCCAATATCCAATTTACTTATAAATACCTAAGCCAAGCTCAAGCTAGGCATTTGGAGTTTCCTTCACTTGAGAGTCTCAATGTGATATTCCATTCCAATCTTCCATTCATATTTCTCCCGGTTTTTACACATCTTATCTAGAAATTACCTATGGTGGCTATTTTATAATAGCATTAGATTTTATATTTTTAGCTATACTTGGGATCATCCTTGTTATAGTTCTAGTCCATTGGTCATTCCTTAGTTGTCAAGATGGTTGGAAAAAGATCATGGTCAATTGCCACATATGTGAAATATTTGCCGAAAATGGTTGAAAATGGTTCTTTAGTAGCACACATGAAAAAACCTTGCATTGTGGGATTTTGAAATGATGATATAAACAGTCAGGACTTAACCAAAATTTCATTGTAGCATAACTTGTATTACAACAACATAATGTTGTTCAAATTTGTAATATTGCACTAAGAACCAGTCAATCTCACAAGGATACAAGTTTGATATGCCTAAAAACAAGGTCAAAGTGTCACAATGATGACAACCTATTGTTTTATATTTAACTTCTTGGGAAAATTTATTCTCAAAAGAGGGTAGTCTCACCTCTATTGGTGTACTACAGAAATTTAAATGATTACTAACCACTTTCATGGTAATTATAGTCTAGAGGACTCTTGAAGGTGATGGATAACTTGTAATAAAGGTCACTTTGCTATAGAATTCCTTTATCCTCCAATTAGCCCAACCAAATTCCTGCTTACTATTGTAATGACCATTTTATGATCTACACTCTACACCATCATTATGAAAATCAAGTTGCATGAGGTAGATAGATCTCAAAGGGTTTCACATGTAGTAGGATAGAACGCACAAACTAATTTGGAGTAAGATCTCCCAAGGGTTCTATCTCTCTATCATCTATGACTATAACATAGTGTTCAACCCTTCTCAACAAGCACTACATTGGAGGAGGTTAGAATGATTCATACTTCTTAGTCTCTCAATTTGTGGTACTTAATGATTCATAGTCTTTGTAGAGCACCTAAAGGTCCATCATCTAGTTCCACACAAATGACTCCTTCATTTCAATAATTATGCTTCTACACCAAGATTCCTCACAAATAAGTGACTAAGTAGGCATACATTCATACAAAGAGCAGCCAAATACACATACACCAACTTGATAGTCTTGATGGTATTTCCTCATTTATTACAAAGAAAGAATGCACCAAATAATCATAATAAAATGTGGATTTGAGCCCTATATACATTTCATACTTAGTTGCCAAAGAGCTCCAACGGCTACAAATGGTTGGAAATCTCCTAATTATATCTAGTACTCACTAATCTTGTCGTATCCTATCTAATCTCCAAGTAGGCATGTGTAACATAACATTGCCACATGAACAGAATTATCACATCTTCTTGTATCTTAAAGTGGTCTCCTTGGATTTGGTATTTACAGTAAGGTCTACAAACTATTTACAAGTACAAAGTATCCTAACTATGACAACAAGAAGTGAAAAAAAATTTGAGGTGTAAATGAACAACAAGATGTAAACAATGACAAAATGGGTTGATTGTTACTAAGGTGTCCACAACTTGGGTCATAAGCCATCATTGAGGTTGTTAGTCATTGTAGGACAATCTTGTGGTACTTGTGATAAAATACCCATACCTTTGCATATTTGAATGAGCTCAATTAGCTCCCTTTTATACCCATCAAACTCATTTGCAACACTTGTTTGGGCCTTTTTGAATTTGGAGTTTGTGTGGCTCTATAATTTGAGAGATAGGTCGTAATTGGTAACTCATATAGACTTCCTTTGAAGAGTCTTGATTTAAGTTTTGAAGTCTTTGATCTTTGTCTAGTTTGTTGTGTTGTTAGCTATCATTTCCAATTGCCCCAAGAGTTGAGTCATCATATGCTCTATGGTTGTTAGAAGCACCATATGCTCATTCATTAAGTTCTCATAGTCTCATTGAAGTTCTAACTTCAAGTCCTCTTGTACCTTTATTGTAATCTCCTCTTCCTTCTCATGTGCTTGTTTTAGGCTTATAGTAAGTTCCTTAAAATGAGGATCTATGAGCTTTTTCATGTTCTTGTGTTGTCCCTTTGTTGTAGTTGCTTTTGTATTGGTAGCCTCTAGTTCTTTTTTGATGGTTGTTAGCTCTTTATCTTGTGCCTTTAGTTGTTCTTTGTGTTAGGTTTGTTGTTCCTTGACCTAAGTCTACATTGCATCCAAAACTATTTTTAGGCATCATATGGTGACTTTGTGTTGTTCTTGCAATGTCAATTCATCTTCTTGGAACTTCTCTAATAGTTGGTACTTCTCTTGAGATGATGCAATCTCCTTTCCGAGTAGTTCTTTAGCATTGGTCAGCTTGGTAAAAAGTAGGGCTTTGTCTTTGGCATTTATGTCCATCTTGTTGTGAAGGTATCTAACAAGCTTAATTTGCTTGTTGATAGTGGAGCTTTGCTCTTTGTAATAGTGCACAATCTCCTCCAATAGTTCCATCATTGGCATCATTGCATGTACAAAGTATGCTAACATCAACCATACCTTTGAGTTATTATTGTATTGCAAATTATGGAAAATATCATCTATTTGTATTTGGTTGGTCATCTTGTGTTGGAGATTTTATTGGGGGTGTTTTGTGAGGAACACTCTCTATCTCAACATATTTTGATGTTGTCTTGCTAGCTATGCTAGTGTGTTCATCTCCTTCTTGTAGGTGGCTTGTGGTGGAATCAATCTTCTTCTTTCAGCTTTCAAGCTTTTACTTCTAACTACTACATTTTTTCAACCATTATGGGAGCTTGTTTGGTTTTTGTCCTCAAAAAGACATTGGAGATATTCACCATAGGATTCTTAGGTTGACAAAGTTTGGAGAAGAATATATGCACTTGCATGGAAGCTTTCTTTAGAACCACAATAGAGGCATTATCATCATTTTCCATTGGTGCTTTCCACTTTTCATTCATAACTTCTTAAGGTGTTCATGACAACTGCACCTTGTCATTCATTGCCTCTTTTGATATTTCATTGTTTGCATCCAATGACAAGTTACATGTAAACAAGTTGTTGTAGCTTGACTGGAAGCTTGATTGAGAGGTTTCTTTCTTGGAGCCAAAATGACATCAATCATAGAAGCCTTGTTTCCACCTTGTCTCTTGAGTTCACCACTTCCATTTTGTCTTAACAATACTTCAATAACTTGGTTTCTCTTGAAGACCAAGGTTTGTTCCTTGCATACCAAAGTTTTGGCCTTTGTCATAGGCCAAAACTAATTAACATAGTGTTGTAGGATTCAATGATATGTACAAACTTCTTAAGTGCAGGCATACTACTCATCCATATCATGATACTTGGTTGTTTCCTTGGCCAAATTGAGATGTCCATTGAAGTATGCTAGATGGTGGAAGTGACTCAAAATTTCTTGTTTCCCTTGTTCATTAGAAAGACCATTCCTAGGTAGAAAGGAATTATGATCATGGTTATTTCTTGTTCCATATCCTTTTGCAGCTAATTTACTTGTTTGTGGAACATCCACCCCCAACTCACAAGTTTCCCTTAGTGTGGGAGTTGGAAGAAAACACCTTGGTTGAGGTTGACATACAATGTTTGTTTTGATCAAAATAGCTTCATGATCAATTCCACTATTACTCATCTAATGAGATCTTTTAGATATTGTATGTTATACACATTAGTAGATTTCTCTCCTACAAACACATTATCTATCTTGGCTCTCATACTCGTACTTGGTCTATTGTGAGGAGTACCAATGTAAATTTGGCCTAATGGCTCAGACTTTTCTCCTAAGACTTGTTGCCAATGGTCTTTGGTCATGTACTAGGGTTGACTCTCACAAAATTTGCATACATGTTTTTTCATATTTCTTTTAACATTGGCAATTCTATAAAACTCTACTCCCATAATAGAAATTCTAAATTTTTACTTTTTCGGTACTCTACTATACAATGGAATCCCTAGTTGAATAATTTAGGAGGTTTGCAAATGATCTCATCCACCTTGCATGGCCTTGCTTTGGTCTTGACCACCATTGCTCATTATGCCATTATATAACTATTTAATTTGTCTCAAATTACCTCTCCTAGCGCTCTTATATTTTCACTTTGCACTCAAGTTTGCGCTCTACATTATGCAATGGATCTTGGACAAAGGTTTGAGAATTTCCTATATGAGAGAATTGCAAAATGACACAAGTAAAGTAACTCCTCATGGAGTAAGGTCGGCTTTTTATAAATCTCTCCTCTTAATTGCTTCTTGACTGTTGTGATGATTGGTGAAGTGTTGTGGTCAAATGGTGCATGTGCAAGTTCCTTGTGCAAACAATTGCAAATCGTTCTTTGGCGGAATGATACAAGTTGTAGTTCATGGATTTTGAATTGGCAGTAGAATCATATTGAGCATCATTTTGATTGAATCTCATTGTTCCACAATTGAAGGACTTTTATGGACTTCGGGCATAATTGTGAGCCATCTTGTATCATTGTTCTCATTGCATGGTTTTTTTCAGTGCAAATAGTGTACAACATAAAGTCCATGTATTTTAGTCTTGGTAAGAAAATTCAGGTCTTTGTTCCAAACACCTTTAATTAGCTAGAGGTTTGCCAAACCGGATTTAGAATTTGTTTAGGATGAAGTACAAACTAATTATTTTACTTAGTATTATCTTAATACTTAATAATTAAAGATGAAAAAGTTTTAAGCTTATGTAATTTATGTTTCTAATGTTTATAGACCTTTAGAAAGAAAGTCAAGTGCTTGAGATTAAAGCTTTAGATATTTTGGAAAATTTAGTCATCTTTCTTAGTATATATCCTTATTAAATTTTCATTCTTATAAACTATTTCTCTTAACTCTATTCAGTTTCAAAATTTATGTAATGTTAATTTCTATCTTATCATAGATTGGGTCCAATGTGTACATTATGATGTAATCTCACTTAGGCTCAACAAAGGAAATTCTATGGAATTTCTCTAAATAAGGATTTAGTTGCAAAACTTCCTAAGCTATTGATGAATGGATCAATAAGACATGCATGAAAAATAGCATGAAGGAGTAGCACTACATCCAACTCAAAGTTCAGTTTGTTCTAGGATATAAGCCTTGCCTTTTATATTAAACTGCAAAAAATTCATAAATAAAGTCATAAATAGAAAATTGGAACCTTGCACATCTACTTTGCTATTCAATCTAAAATTTACTAATTCTTTGATTTCCAACCTAGATAGAGATTTTGTATTTGCCAAAATCTATAATTAAATTTATTTAGAAAACCTGGTCATGTTATTGAAACATGAATTTTCAAGTGCATTAACTTTAGTGGACCATAGTTTTAAATAATATATGTGAAACACACACCTTTACCTTTTATATATTTATGTATAAAAAATATGAAATTTCTACATAGAAACTCCATCTATATATTCCAATAGTTTTGCACTACAAAGTGTAAAGTGTGTAAAGTGAATTTTTTTTATTTAAAGAGCTTATAAGTGGATGATATTTCACCTAAAAATCCAATTCAATATATGCTTGAATATTCAGAACCATCTTATGTAAAGTTTGATAAATGCCAAAGCTTAGATCTTGTGGAGATATTGATTAGTAAAAACAAAGAGTAGCTAGTTAGAGGTCAATCTTAAGAAGATCTTGACTATCATAATTATTTCATATATGAAACATTTACTGATTGAATTCATGTTGTTATGTTAGTCAAATTCTACTATATGATATATATATTATTATTAAGAGTAATAATATTAGCCTTTGTGGTAACACTTCAATGTACAAAGAAAGAAGAGTTGAAAGGATATGATGTTATGAGCATTTTATCCTTGACCTTCATTTGGAGTACTTTATCTACCTCTAAACCATAATAGGTCTAAAACATACAATAAGCAATTAGAAAATCAGTAACTTATAAAATTCATGCAAATATCTATAAAATTACTAAGACATCTTATAGTGACAACTTGATATGAAATTGAGCAAGGAAATAAAATCTTCACAAGAGCTTTCATGAAAGTTAGAATGAGTGAGTATGTTAAAATCAATCAATCAATCAATCAATTGTCAAAATCTACAAGAATAAACAAAGATCCATAAAAAGTTACATGTCAACTCTCAATACAAAGGTAAAATTTTACAAGTCTATCCCAAAAAATTTAATAGACGTTTGTAATAGACACTTTGAAAGCTCTTAATGTCATCATAATCAAATTTCTTTTCCATGAAAATCAATACTTGCTCTTGGAAGACTAATGAGGTTATGTACCTCAATTATTAAAGTGATACAAAGACTTACTTTAGAAATCTATAATATTTATTGAGTTGAAAAATGAGCATGATGGAAGGGGTATAGCATAAATAAAATAAGAGTATCAAGCAAAATTTTCAACCTTTTTGTGTAAATATACTTCTCTCTTACTTGTGTTGATGTGGTCTTCCCATCCTTCATGTTTTCTACACGGTCGCCCTTTTCTCTTACTTAGGTTTAACCTTTGATTGTTGTTAAAGCTACATCCCATTGATAGGAAAAGCATGAAATCAAACTCAACTACACTTCTTCAAAAGACTTGAACTCCAAATTCTGAGTTATATCTCACTAAAAAACTCATCAAGAGAAAGATGATTATAAATGAAATAATTAAGCTTTAAAGTTTGGGGTTTAGTATATGAATCCCTTCTCATCACATTTTTATTCATATATAAAAAATGAAATAATTAATTAATCTGTTCTTTAAATACTCAAATAACTCAACTATTAACTCAAATAATTACCAGAAATATTCTTAAGTCCAAAAAATATCCTAACTCATGAAATATGCTTCACAAGCATGTGTTGTTATCTTAAACCAATACAAATTCAAGGATTCCCTTGTCTATTATATTATTAGCTTATAAATGAATTCATACAAGAAAACAAGGAACTAAAAGTGCTTAACACTTTCATCTTATCAAGGTGACTCTTTAACCACTTCTTAGGATCACAAGTGTAATTAAGTTGCAACTTATTTATTATGAAAATTTCTAAAATATGTAGAAGAAACTTCTTTTGTAATTTCTTGAATAGAATAGAATATAGTATTATGATCAAATTAGCTTCATTGAAAAGATCCATATTCTTCTTGGTTTACATTTTTATCATAACAATTATTTGATTCCTTTAGCTTAAAAAATAAATTTTAACTATAACAACCACTATTGCATCCTCTAATCTCACACTTCACCTCATTATACTTTATTCAAAGAATTACTACAGGGTAGGAAGATCAAATTGAATAGTTAAAGTATACTCATAATCATACACCAAACAAAAATATATATGGAATAGAAGTCTTTATGGCTTCCTTATATAAACATCTATATGATTCCTCTTATCTCAATTGTACTTAGCACCTTCTATCTTTTTTATTTATTGACCACATTAGGCATACATTTTGATTTTTTGCTGATGCCAAGCTATTTTAGATTCTCTTTTAGAATATAATCATCCAATATGATGCACATATAACATACAAATAAGAATACCTATCTCTTCTAAACTCCTCTATAAAATCACAGACTAATTGTGATTGGTAATGAACTACCTATGATGTGCTCAATGATATAAATAAATTTACAAACCTCATTCTCATTCTTGTCTCTCAATAGATTTTATTTTGATGAAAATGATGTAATCAATTCATATGGAAAGGAAAATATTATATTTTTATGGTAATGATACTCTTTGTAAACTTTCCATGATTTAAAACTAACTCCAAGTGACAACAAATCTTATGATAATGCATTCATAAAGAAATTTACCAAAGTCAACTCTTACTATTCTAACCTCTACCTACTTAGTAAGTAATCAATAATTACTAAATTTATCATTTAGCTTGGGGTTTTATTGATACCTCATGTCAATATCAATTCCACACTTCAATAATGGCCATATTAATAGAAATTTTCTAAGAAGAAAGTTCATTTCCTAAGGAAAATTTGAGAAACATTCCAATTTTTATAAAAATAAAGATAATTTTAAGAAGTCTTCCTTTAGTAACAAGTGCATCCAAAACCTTAAAATTAATCATATTTTCCAAAAAAATTGATATTTTCATAAAAAACAAACACTAAACTCCTTTATAATCATGAGAGACTTTGCCTTACACCCTCGTCTTCAAAGTAGGCTATTTGATACTTGGTGAGAAAAAATTACTTCCACTTTTATGGAAGGATCTAGATCTTATTAGAAGTGCCTTTTCTCTACTTAATGTGTATTAGGTTTGTATAGCTACCTCTTATCATCAATTCTACCATCTCCTCATAGTCTATTAGAACCTCTAAGTGACAAAAAATATTGTAAATTCCACAAAAAATGCATCTATTAATTTACCTATTTCATGATACGAAGCCTTGGATAAAAATATTAGCATTTTTGTATTTCCTTAGCCTATCTTCAATTGTATTATCATATGCAAATAAAAATATAATCTACATAGCTAGCCTTCTTCTCTACTTATCTTATTAGAGATGTGTTGTAATACATTGTGATCTTTGACGATTTAGTATTCTCTCCAAATGCAAAAAACTTCTTGAAGTAAGAATAAGTGTCAATATTTAAGGATCATACCCATCTTTGTATAATTGACTAAGAGTGCATCTTATAGGTACATGGGAATCACAGGTGTAATTAATGAAGTGCTCTTTTTAGTGAAGTTTGGAACTCCTCACAAAATTTTAGATAATCTAGATCATAATATAATTGATCATTGCTTAAGTCTCAATGGAAGATAAATCTCTTGGAGTATCCAATCATTCACAAGAATTATCGAAGTTGATTGATTAATATATCTCATCCAAGTATTGTAAAACTTGGTGTTCAAAATACTCTTTCTTATTTACTTTGAGCTTATCAATCCCCTCCACTATGGTTTGACTAATAAAATTTCATTTGGCAAATGATTTTTATATGTGCATCTATCTCTATCTTGTGCTTTTCTAAGTGCCTTCCTTTAGATCCAATGTACTTGACAATAACTAGGTTGATGTGTTTATGGAAGTGTTTTGAAATATCATATATGGACAGATTCTTAAAAGTCTCCTATTTATCTTCTTTGGTGTTTATGGTGATTCATCAAAATATTTCAAAACCTCAAGTTTAGGCACACAATCTATATCATGTAGCAGTTACACATGTGATTAGAATCAAAGTCATCCTCCTTTAAATATTTTTCTTCTTCCATGCTTGTACATATATTTTAAACTCTACTTCTTATATTAGATTCTCAATCATTAGTACATGTGTAATAGTCCAAGGATAGTAGAACCTTCAAGAGAAACACAGGAGAAGAAACAAAAAGCTTCACACTCAATACTACGATGCCCCAAAGGAGCACCTTGTATTTATCATATAGCAAAGAGGATTCCCTCTAAGTAAGCTCCACCTTTGGATCAAATATAGGGATTGGTGACATGTCAACAAGCTCCACCCTTAGATTAGTTACATGGATTGGTGACATGTTGATTCTTGTCCTATCTAGTTGGTCAACAAAGTTTGACTAAAGGGAATCTTTAGTGAATGTTCATATGAGAAGCCCAAAATTGCATCGATGAGGTCCTATTGGAAAGATCTTGATAAGACAAACTAAGGGAGAGAAGATAAGTCTCTTTGATCCAATGGGAATGATTCTTTTCATATTTGAGGTCTAATTTTTCTGTTTAGGCATCCAAAATTGGCTATGAAGTTTGAAGGGTGTATTCTACTCTTGCTCTATTAGTGGAAGTATTCTTTTGGTGACATCTCTATCTGATATTTTTAATCCATCATATATAACATCCTTCTATATGTTACCAAGCCAAATTCCACTTTAAAATAATATGTACAGCTAATGGTATTAAAACATGATACTTCTGAATATAAAAAGTACTTGGAATTGATAATAAGAATTATAACATGATGTCCCAAATTTTAGGTGTTGCTTGTACAATTGTTTAACAGTATAATTTGGTCTAAACAAAGCCAGATGTGGGACCTAAGTGTTTTGCAAAAGTTGTTTTAATTATTTTCTCTCTTTTCTACAAGGATATAGTAGAATAATCGCTTGTTCAAGAAAGAAACCTCTTTATCAAGGAAAGAAAACCTCTTCGTTGGGTTTTCTTTGGGGTTGTGCTTGTACACGCAAGGGTAAAAACTGAATAAGTATGAAGTTGAAAGCACTCCCAAGGAAGAATGTCAAAGATGCCAGGTTCGATGTGTGGTAGGAAAGAGGCAAAGAACTCAAGGACAAAGGGCATGTGGATCCAAAGATCTTTGGACCTAAAGATTGAACTATTGACATTGACTATAGATAAAAGCAACCGCATAGGAAAAATGAAGGATGGGAAGACCCCATCAAGCCGTACAAGGGAGAGACAAAAAAGGTAACATGGGGCTAAGCCCCAATAGAGTCTGTATGAGAAATCTGCCCTACCGCACCTAAGATATCCGAGCTATGCAAGTCGTACGGTCTACACACAACTGGAGCATCCGAAGAAACATCACCTAATGTGATTGCTCTCCTATGGATTGCACCAGCCACTGCCCTCTATAGAGCAATGGACACACGCTGTCTAAAGTAAGCTACAAAGTATGCGAGTGAGATTGGTACCCCCTGATGCCTAACATGATAAGCTCTTGCGCACTCCGTGACAAATGTGTCAAATGCCGTGTCCATCCCTCCATATAACTCCAAGGTAGAGGAACAAATAGTTGACCTCACTGCATGCCCCTATACTTGGAGACCTTGCGACCTGCTGCTGCACTCGCCGCCCATCCAGGGGGATGGGTAATCACTCCCTCCGATACTGTATCCCGCGTAGGGTCCGTGACCACAACATCCGCTACTGTCACCTGATCATCTTGGACCAAGTATAAGTCTGCCTTGACAAGTGTCGTCTACAACACATACGAACGCTCCCTCCAAGCTAAGTATCCACTCTCTCGTGCCATAGCAAACACTATGTCTCTAATGGCATCATGTGTAGCTATCCTCTATCCTCCAAAAGGACACCGTGTCATGTGGACCGCCGCTGCATCTAGTGTAGAACTACACTCACAAGTGAGTAATGAAGATGCAGATGGGTGGACCAAACCTAGGCAAAACCTCATTGCTATAGAGAAAGTAGCCGGTGCGAGTCGGAAAGCCCTAATGCATGGTCAAGCTAGGATCCATGAGCCTACACCTTTGCCGGAGCAAGAGCATAGACGTGCTCTAGTAGCCTGAGGAATGGACGAGTCAACTAAGAGAGAATGTAGCGTATGCTCACACTGTTGCTCCATCAAGGAAGACTGTAGACCTCTAGTCCAATCTGATGATAGTGAAGCAAACAATGGAAAACCCTCTCGTGCTTGTGGGGAAAGACTATCTCTTGTCTGCCGCAATAACACCTAGAGAGAAAAGGGTCCTCCCTCCACCTCTGTCACATAAGTCTCCAAAACCGGCCTATCAGCAACCACAAAACGAGAGGCAAGTAGGGGTGCCGAGAGAGCCCAACTACCCAAAAACGCTATAGGTGCCATCTCCTCCATAGAAAGCAAGCCAACCCCACCACATGAGATTGGTAGAGCCGTCTGTCTTTGTGCCAAATCCCATGTCACACACTCAAAAGTCCCTGGTCCAATAATATCACCAAAGACTCCAATAATCCTCCTATCAAATGCTCTCAAACGTGATAGGAAAGACGGTGAGGGAGGAACTGTACGAATGAGATAGGATGGTCAACGAGCAATACTTGAAGAGAGTATACCAAATGCCACATGCGGATCTCCTAGTAATGGAAGGTCATCCACATGGAGAACATCCTCTGCAAGGGCAACGTCTAAGAAGTGTGTGACGAAATCCTCCAATCCTACTGGCACTCCAAGAACACGAAGTCCACCTGTGGATGTGATACACCCCTCTGGAAGCTCAAGGTGGGGAGGGATACCTAAAGGGGACCATGCACTACATTTTGACACCTTGACTCTCAAGCCTACTAGATGTAGCTCGGTAGTCAAGTAGTCAAAGGCATGCCTAATCTAATCTACAGGGCCTACGATGTGTGTATCATCTACCAAGGAGGGAAATACACAACTTGGCATGGCCAAAGTAGTAGATAGGAGAGCTCTAAAGTGAGCCATGGCAAATAAGGGCCCCCCCAAAGGATCTCCCTGACGTGTACCAAGAGGTGACTCCAAGATGGTGACTCCCTCCTGTGAACCACCATGCTAGTAGTAAAGGGAAGCAGGAGAGCCACAAAAAGACCGCACAAAAGGAATGAAACTCGCTAAGGATCCATCAGCCTCCCTAAGCTCTCTAAAGATGGATGCACGTGAGACGCTATTAAAAGTGTTCTCAACATCCACCTGTAGGATGACCCACTCTGGATGGATATCTAAGAGTGCTCTAATGCCTAGAGATATAGCCTCACATCCTCCAGGTGTAGCTACTCCAAACTGATGTGGACTAAGGTGCTGTCAAAAGTGAGAACAATGTTGAATGACAATGGTACGACTGACCAAACACAAAAAGATCTCTCCAATGGCAATCTGTCTAATGCCTCCCGTGTCCTTCTCAATCGCAAGAAGTCGACTAGCACCTAAGACCTAACTAACAGACATAGGAATGTGTAATACTCCGAGGACAAGAGAAGAGAGAAAACACAGATTGCACACTCAAACATTCGATGCTCCAAGGGAACACCTTCTCTTTATTATATAGACAAAGAGGATCTCCTCCAAGGAAGCTCCACCATAGGATTAGGGACACAGATAGGTGACATGTCAGCAAGATCCACCCTTGGATTACTTACTTGGATGGGTGACCTGTCTGGTCTAGGTCCTATCTGGTTGGTCAAACAAGCTTTGATCGGAGGGAATCTTTTAGGGAATCTTATTGTAGGAATCTCAAAATCACATGAGTAAGGTACCGTTGGAAAGCTCTCGACGAGACAAGGCAGGGGGAGAAGGAAGGCCAGCCTTTCCTCCGTTGGGGGGGGGGGGGGGGGAATTTGCACATTTCCAAGGCCTAATTCATCCGTTTAGGCCTTCGAAATTGCCTTCAAAGATTTCAAGCATATTTCGGTTCCTACTCTATTAGTAGAAGTCCCCTTTTGGTGATACCTCTTTTTGATCTGCTTAGTCCATCATGTGTAACATCCTTCCAGATGTTACCAAACCAATTTTCACCTTTAAATCATATGTCTAGCTATTTGTTCTAAGGTTTTCAAGTATATTTCGGTTTCTGCTCTATTAGTAGAAGTACACTTTTTGTGATACTTCTATCTGATCTATTTTTACCATCATGTATAACATCATTCTAGAAGTTACCAAACCAAATTTCATATCTAGATCATATGGCTAACCCTTGGTATTACAGAATGTCTCCTCTCGCTACTACTCCAGCCACCTGAAACAACTCGGTAAAACCACTAGAAGGATCATCTGCCTGGAAGCAATCTCTAAGGTGCTCATAAACCATCCCTGACAAGCCTCCTGAGGAAAGGCAAGGGGCAGTGCACAATGCTTGTGCAAATAGTGACCTATCAAGACATAAAGGCTGCTCAGGTTGATAATCTAAGACCTCTAGTGGTAGTCCCTCTACTGCTGTAGGATGCAATGAGCGTAGGGAAGAGATGGTCTCATCAGTAGGACTTGCTATAGACAAAGGGTGTAGCGCTCGTGCTGCTCTACTAAACTCTCCTGCTTGACCCAATGTCCTACATCGTCGTAATCGAGTGGAATCTATGGTATCCTGTGGCAATGATTGTCTCCTAAATCGTGTAGCCCTAACAGACTCCTCTTGAAGCACTGCCCAATCCCCCGCTCGGAATCGATGAAATCTAGCCGCTACCTCTCTATGCACCGCGCGTCCCCCTCTAGCATAACGAAGATACCATAGAGGGAGTAGGAGGAATAGGAACCACACTAACTCGTTCAAGGGATCCCGTGCCAGATGATCTAGTGGTAGGCAAAAAGCCTATCTAGCCTCATCATGGAGTGCGCGGGGTAGCCTATGGAATAGACGTGGACATGGAAAACTAGTCTCAAATAACCCCAAAATGCAACCCGCCTGAGAAGCTAACCACTCCCACGACTCGATCGGTATCCTTGGGAACGATCAACGAAGGTATAGAAGAAGCGTGCGTAATCCCGAGTGTCACTGCAGTCGATGTGGTAGCTCGTCTCACGTGAGCATCCCAAGTGGTCCAATCATAGTCCTTGTGCATCCTTCCCACATGGGTCTTTACTCCTTGCGAGGTAAAGCGTCGGTGACACACCGGGCATGGTGTATCCTGACCCGCTCTAGGCGACCCCACATGGGAAGATATAGCCATGGCTAGCACAAGAATAGTGAGAGCAACACATGATACTCCTCTCCATATCTCCCCATATCTGCAAAACCACAACCCCTCACATCCCAACTCACATAAGAAACAATCTCTCCAAACCCTAAAATCTATAAACTCTAATAACTTTCAATTTCCATCTCCTAAATTTTCTAATTAAATTCACATGGAACTTAATCATGAAAACCAAGAGATTAGAAATGAAATTTTCCAACCCATCACTCTCAATGTATAATGATCACTCTCAACCCTAAAAAAAACTAAAAATCTTCGTAACTTTCTACTCCATTCTCCATAATCTTCGATCTAGGTACCAATGGAACCGAAATTGAAAAACGAAAAAAATTGACTATTCACTCAATTGCTACATGCTAGAGAACACTTAGCAATTATCAAAATTGTCTCACGTCTCTCCCTCTCCTCTCCCGTCTCCACACTCTCCCGCGGCTCCCCCGCGCCGATATGTTCTAGAAAGGCTACAAAACTCATTGACTATTGGCATTGACAAAAGACATTGACTATTGGCATTCACCAAATGTACGGCGAGTGAGTGCTCACTTACTACCTAAAAACCTTAGCTGTAAAATCAACTACACCGGGAGGCAATTTCACCTTTTGCAAACAATTTTCAATCTCAAATTGAATAGTGAATAGTAATCTTAGACCTTAGATGAATTTAGTAATGTTAAAAGAGGGAACTACACACGAGGGGAGAGCTGAAATTCACCTTTAAAGGGAAGAAGAAGACTTGGATTCTATAGCATCTTGTGCCACCATACTTGACGTTTTAGCGTTAAAGCCCTTCGTGTTAATCCTGTTTATTGCTTAACACATGCGACTATGGTAGAGGAGAAGGGTACTGTAATCAGTTCCTGAATCCGTCCTCCGGACCACGTTAATAGCAATGGTCAATCGGGAGATCGTGGAATGTACACAGTTTCCCTCGATAGAGTCTGAGACAGAGACATTGGCAGAAGAGGGGCAGAGTCTGTAACGATCGGAGTTCTGAGATGGGGATCCAGCAGCTGCAAGACTCATTCAATCTTCGGCCGAATCCCGAAGGAGGGTACTATGCTGAAACTTCTCGAGACGATTCAGTTGTGCTCCGAGCCGAATCGCTTCCACCACGGTGTAAGTTTATCTGAGTCGTCACCTCGTGGTGACGATTAGCTCATCTGTCAATCCTGCAGGCAGAAGATGATTCAAAGACACTGTCAGGCAGGGAATGTGTATGGAATGAATCTGAAAACGACTGAAATCATGGTATTTTGGAAACTTGGTTAACGGCTAAGATCGTAAGTTTGAAGAACCTGGAAGTTTGTAGACTCAATGTAGACATAGTGAGAATTCTCAAATCCAGTTGCGAGTTCAGTCTACGCACAATCTCGAGGGACCTGAAAATTTGCTCACTCCATTTCTCCAAGGGGTCTTCCAAATGACATGAGAAATTTTTGCAAAATGCAAGTCGAATTGCACAATGATCACGGAATTGAAGTGAGTTGATACTGGGAAGAAAATCGTATGACCTTGTCGGTCAAGTATCATCTTCAAATAAGTTGTCAGGCTTTCAACCAGATTGATGGAGTTCAGGTAAGTGAAAATGATTACCAAGGTGTAGTTGTTGTTGGAGAAGAGGTCCCATGACCTCGTATTTTCAGTTTTAACTTCACCTAAAACTAATTTTGTGGACTGGAACTTTTGGTTCTCAGTCAAGGTGGATCGTCCTGTAAGCACAGCTATCGTCTACCTCATGCCCACCGGAATGGTGTCACGCTTGCATCGCATACCCTCAGCCGAAGCTTGGCACTTCTATGATGGTGAGCCATTGACGGTGAGATTTCAGAGCCCTAATGACTTGTACGCTATGTCTGCTATTTGCTCCATTCATGAATTAGAGAATGTTTAGTTCAGAACTGTTTCCGTATCTTGAAAGGGTTCTCCACGCAGAAGGAACACTTTGCTAATAGATTTGCGGAGAAACTGGTCATACTTAATTTCACAATGCTCTCAGGTGATAAAGTAAATTCCACATGGTGTAAATGTGAGGATGTTGGAACTTCTGAGTTCAAGATGTAGTCATTAAGTTGCAGCTTGTAAGAAGCCAAAGAATATGTAGATGTGCAGGCGATCATGAGTTAGAAACTAGCGGTATACAGGTGACATTCTACAGGAGGTTGAAGTGCTCCACTTTTGGAATGTATCGGTCCATGAATCTCTATAGTTACGGGCAGGTTGTACGTGATAAACATATTTTCATGATGGGTAGATGGCGTCGTTGTATCTGTCGGCTAGGCTATCTACAGCTGAAAATGAGATTACTGTTGACTCAATACCTTTTAACATGAGTTGCTCCTTGTTGCAGGTTTTTGAGTTACATGAGAGTGGGCTGATGAAGCACACAGTTCTAGGTCGAGACTTTGCAGCAGGACAGCAATGTCAGTATGTTGTGCCCCCTTCAGTCTGGTTTGGAGCCTTTCCTACAAATGACTACAAAGTGAATATTCAAGCCGGAAGCATCGAGAAGCTATCTGCAAGAGAAATGGAGGATCATTATTCGTTTGTTGGTTGTACGGTGGCTCCTGCCTTTGAGTTTGCTGACTTCGAGTTAGCAAGTCGTGCAGACCTCTCTGCATCGTTTCCTCAAGCTAAATCGTTTATCGAGTTGTTAACTGATGCAGAGTGATTACTTTCTGCAAATCAAAATAAAGTGCAAGATTCTTAAGCTGCGGAGTATTTAGATCTCCTCTCGGTTTATATGCAATCAAGCAAGTAGTATCACAGCAGCTATTCGTCAGGTTGGCTAGAAATATTTTGGTTCCAATGGAACAATTACAAGAGAACTTACCTCATTGTTCCCTTAGCTTTTTCGTCAAGGGCAAGAAGATTTGCGTAACTTCTTTAACACTTTTGAAGAGACAGCGAAGATTCACGGGGTTCGCTGCTACGTGCAAGGTTTACATGATTGCATTTTCCAGCCCTCAAGAATACAGCTGTATCTAATCCCTACAGTGGTCCATTAAATTGATCACGTTCATCCAAGTTATGGAGCTCTAGTTCAAGTTGTCTACGAGTTGTAGGTTGGAAGGTGTGTAGCACACAATCGATCGAACGACTTCGAAGTTCAAAGTGAATAGTTAAAGTATACTCATAATCATGCACCAAATAACATAAGAATATGCAATAGAATCTTTATGCCCGCCTTGTATTTCTAGAAATCCATATGATTCCTCTTATCTCATAATCATGCACCAAATAACATAAGAATATGCAATGGAATCTTTATGCCTGCCTTGTACTTCTAGAAATCCATATGATTCCTCTTATCTGAATTGTACTTAGCACCTTCGTTTTATTTCTTGCCCACATTAGGCATAAATTTTGATTTTTTTTATTGATGCCACGCTATTTGAGATTCTCCTTTAGAATATAATCATCCTTGGTGATCCACAAATAACATACAAACAAGCATACAAATAAGAATGATTTCTCTTGTAAAATCCTCTCTAATATCATAGACTAATTCTTATCGGTAGTAAACAATCTATAATGTGCTCAATGATATAAAGACATTTATAAACCTCATTTTCATTCTTGTCTCTACATATATTTGATTTTGACTAAGAGGATGTAATTACTTCTTCATATGGGAAGGACAATATTATAATATTATGGTAATGATACTCTTTGTAAACTTTCCATAATTAGAAACGACTCAAAGTGGCAACCAAATCTTATGATAATGCATTCATAAAGAAATTGACCAAAGTCACCTCTAAATAGTTTGAACTTTACCTCCATAGTAAGTTTCAATATATAATAAATTTATCATTTAGCTTCGGTTTTATTGATACCTCAAGTCAATGCCACACTTCATAAATGGCTACATTAATAGAATTTTTTTAAGAAGAAAATTCATTTCCTAAGGAAAATTTGAGAAACATTCCAAGTTTCACAATAATTAAGATAATTTTAAAAATTCTTCCTTTAGTAATAAGTGCATCCAAAACCTTAGAAGTAATCACCTTTTCCTACAAATTGAGCTTTACATAACAAAAAAACACTAAACTCCTTTATAATCTTGAGAGACTTCTCTTTACACACTATTCTTCAAAGTAAGCTTTTTGATACTCCGTGAGAAAAGAGAAAAGACTACTTCTAAGATCTTTCTCTTGTAAGGGTCTAGATCTTTCTCTACTTAATATATATAAGGTTTGTATAGTTACCTCTTCAGCAACTATATCATCTCCTTATAGTCTATTAGAACCTTTGAGGACAAAAATGTCATAAAATTATACAAATTTACATATTTTAGTTTACCAATTTCATGATACAAAACCCTGGATAAAAATATTAGCATTTCTATATTTACTTAGCCTATCCTGAATTTTATTATCATAAT
This sequence comes from Lunularia cruciata, assembly GCA_948567375.1. Lineage (NCBI taxonomy): Eukaryota > Viridiplantae > Streptophyta > Marchantiopsida > Lunulariales > Lunulariaceae > Lunularia > Lunularia cruciata. The sequence goes on from OX419756.1 coordinate 8,416,929, forward strand.
CAAATAAAAATATAATCTTCATAGCTAGCCATCTTCTTTATTTGGCTTATTAAAGATTTGTTGTAATGCATTGTGATCGGCTTATTAAAGATGTGTTGTAATGCATTGTGATTGGCTTATTAAAGATGTGTTGTAATGCATTGTGATCTTTGCAATGTTTTCTTCTTGCCAATGAAGTAAAGCAACATCACTAATGGGAGGAATAACTACAATTGTTTGACCTCAAACTTGAGTACAAACCCAATAGGTTCCATGTCACCCTTGATGTTCAATCACAATGACTTGGTTTGAAATCCTTTATTCTCAAGTTGGTGGCAATTATAATAGTGTCAATTGATTCCAAGGTCCAAATTGAGTTTAAGACCACTTTACAACAAGACCTCTTTCTTTAGATGGTACAAGGTGCTCTGAATGTACATGAAAAGGAACAAAACACCTTCTATTTTTGGAGAATCAAATTTATGTTCTCGCCAAGGGTGATCTATGATTTGTGGGCCTTCAAGAAGCCCATGACTTACCAATTACTGTTCACATGGATGTCAACAAGACCTTGGGTACCCTACTACACCAATGATGCTGGCCTAACATGGCAAAAGATGTTTGAGAGTTGTTTGATCTTGTGAGAACTATCAATGCAACAAGGCTAACAACCAAAAACCAAGTGGATTCTTTCAACCACTTTTTATCTAATCTGCTCAATGGGAATATATGAGCTTAGATCTCATCACATCCTTGCCCAAGACAAAGCAAGATCACATAACAATCATGGTGTTTGTGGATAAGCTCAGTAAGAAAATCTATTTGGCACCAACCTGTGATATAGTGGATGTTTCAACATTGGCCCAAATCTACTTTGATAATGTTTTCAAGCATCATGAGATACCTTGTGTACTCATATCCAACCATAATCCTTGATTCATTAGAAAATCTTGGCAAGCACTCTTCCAAATACTTGGGACCAAGCTTATTTTGTCCATAGCCTATCATCTTCAAACTGATGAATAAACCAAATGTGAAAAATGCACCTTGGAGGATATATTTTGTGTCTTTGTCAATGTTAACCATACCAATTGGGATGAATGTCCTACAATTGCTAATTTTACCTACAATAATTCCAAATATGTAGGTATTGGATTCTCTTCCTTCTTTCTTAATTTTGGTCAAGACTCACTTGTTCCACATTCCTTTCTTTCTCCTCTTCCATCTCATGTATCTCATACTTCCACCTTCTTGACCGTAATATCCTAGTCCTTATAACAAGGCAAATCTCATCTCCTTGTTGCTCAAAATTGTTAGAATAAATACATGGACCACCATATTCATGATCTCACCTTTCAACTTGGTGATAAGGTCATGCTTTCTTCTAGTAACCTACCCCTACCAATTGATACCCAAGTTTATTAACTTGCTCCTAATTGGATAAGTCTATTTGATGTCACCCTAGTCATTTCTCTAGTTGCTTATTGACTTGCTTTGCCTTGTCATATGCAAATCCACCCTATCTTTCATATTTCCAAATTGAAACCCTTTGTTTCTAATCCATCTTCCTTTTCCTCTCGTGTCCAACTTCCTCCTCCTCCTCCCATCCCTCTCAACAATCATGGGGAGTATAAATTTGATTGTATCCTTGCATTTTGCCACATTCTACATGGCCACCAACAATATAAAGAGTAGAAAGTCCTTTGAAAGGATATCCCCTTCATGATGCCACTTAGGAGCCACTTGGGAGCCACTTTCTCATCTCTAGAATGCACAAACAACCATCTAGGAGTTTGAAGCTTCCATGGTAATGGAGGATTTTGTCAACTAGTAGTGGGGGAATATGTAACAATATAGAATTTACCAATGAGTTAGTTGAGACTAATGAAATAGCAAATAGGCCAAATTAGCCAAGAATTATAAAAATATTCTAGAATCATCTAAGAAGCTACTTGGTACCTTCCAAGTATTGGATAATGTGCATGCTAAATAGTGACTTCTAGGAGGAAGCTTCTTGGGAAGCTTCTTAGCTACCTTAGCTTGCATGCCAAGTAGGCAACTTCTAGATGGAAGCTTCTTAAGAAGCTTCCGGTTAGCTCGGTTTGCACTCTAAGAAAATGGCTTTTAGAAAGTTTCTTGAGAAGCTTCTTGAAAGAGCATTGTATACTTCCCTTTAACTACTAAAGCCCAAGCTCATGCTAGGCATCCAGAGTTTCCCTCATTCTAGAGTCCCAATGTGATCTTTCATTTTCCTATTTCTCTCCTTGGTCTTTTACATCTATTCTCTTCTTGAAGTACCACCATCTCATGGCCCTCATGATTCCATTACTTGACCATGCTATCTAAATCCTTATAGAAAGCCAATTCTCAACTCTTTGTTGCTCAAAATTGACAAAAACAATATGTTGATCAACATTGTCTTGATCTCACCTTTGAGATAAGTGATATGGCTAGGCTCTCCTTTAGTGACCTTCCTCTTCTCCTTGACACCTAAGTTTGTAAACTCACCTCTAATTGGATAAGATACTTTGCTATTATTTAGATCATTTCTCTCATTGCTTGCTCATCTTAGTCAGATAAAGATCCACCATGTATTCCATATCTCCAAGTTAAAATCCTTTTTTTTATTATCCAACTGTATTCTCCACTTGTATCCAACCTCCTCATCCTTCCATCTCTATTAAAAATCATGAAGAATATGAGTTTGGTTGTATATTTGAATTTTGAGGCATCTAATTTGCCCACCAATATGACATTGAGTATTAGATCCTTTGGAATGAGTATCCTCTTCACAATGCCACATTGGCACCCTATCCCATCTCTAAAATGCACAAGAGGCTATTAATGTGGAGTTAGCAAATGAGTTAGTAAAAGCTGAGTTATTAGAATCAACTATATATAGTTAATTCTATTAAAAAAAAGAGGTAGAACTAGCATAATATACACATAATAAGAATATGCTAAAAGTATCTAAGAATTTTTGGGAGGAGAAGCTTATAAATACCTTCCAAGGATTTGGTAACTTGCATACCAAGTTAACAACTTGTATGCCAAGTAGGCGGCTTTGAGAAAGATGCTTCCTTGGCAACTTCTCAAGTAGCTTAGCTTGCATTCTAAGATGACAACTTCAAAAGGGAAGCTTATTTGGAAGCTTCTCAAGAGCCTTGTATTTCTTTACTATAAATACCAAAGCCAAAGCTATGCTATGCATTTAGAGTTTCCCTCATTTGAGCATTTCCAATGTAACATTTCATTTTGATCTTCCATTGTCCTATTTCTCTCATTTATCTTTTACACAAGGTGAATTTTTGCATGAAGTGAGCCTTCATGAATCATTTGGAATAGAATTGTAGTGCCAGTAATTCTTATTTTCCCTTTTCTTGTAGTGAATCACATAGTATGATACTGCACTCTTTTGCAAATAGTTTTAAGTAAGAAGTTAAATAGGAAATAGTAAAGGACAACTATAAGTGAAGTTAAGCTTCACTTTCAAACATGTTTGACACGTATCTCAAGGGAAAGACTTGTTCTTATTGTTTTATTTTTAGTATGTTGACTAAACTATCATATGCTTTTTGGCACCATTGCCAAGGATACACTCCTAAGAGTGGCTAGAAGTGAAGATAGGTGAGGAAATGAATGTCATTTAGGGAATCCAATATCATAGGACATTCAAGCTCCCTCATCAATCAGAAGTGCAAAGCAAATTGGGACACATCTAATGAGAGAAAAACTCAATAAGAATTCACCAAAATTGAGAGAAAAGTAGTTTTGGATACCAAAATAACCCTTTAATATATATCCTTGGAAAAAGGTGATTATGGAACTAAAAATATAACTAGTCAATTGTTCCATACACATTTGAGTCCAACCACTTCTTCACCATCAAGTGTAACCAAAGAAGAACTCCCACTATGGGTAGAAGGAGTACCTTGGAAATACCTTCAAGTAGAACACTCAAGGCACTTAGGTTCCTTTGTCAAGCTTAGGTATTGAGGAGGAATATTTGCCACTAGTTCAACATGAGTTGTTTGTCAAAGGTCAAGAAATCAATGATAAAGTTACTTTGGTGGATTAGAGTATAAGCTATAATTGGAAGATATCCAAAAGGTCTCAATTGGGATGCATTTCCTTTCATCACAAACAAAATAAAAGGTTTTCTACACCATGTGCCAAATTTTGATTTTCACTTGCAAGCATAATTCTTGCTCCTACCACCATCCTTATTCCCATCTAAATGGCAAATCATTCTCCTTTCATGCAATAAAGTTACCAAAATTTTAAAAGGATAGATGAGGAAGAAGATATCATGACTTCATGAACTAATTTAAAGCAATTCTTGTAGCCAATGTGACAACCTAATGTCAATGTACTAATAGTAAAAGCAATAAAAACAAGTTTTTCCCAAAAGGATATGGGTTTGAATTGACTAGAATGAAGAACAAATATCACTTATTTTCTATTCTTTCTTGGTTAACCTCTTGGGAAAACAACACTCCCAAAAGAGTGTAGGATACCCAAAACGACATCCTACAAAAAAGAAAAATTTACAACCACTCAATCAGAAGTTCTAATCTAACAAGCCCTTGATAATGGTGGTACACTTAATGCTAAAGGCCCCTCCCTCCCAAAGAGCCTCTTTTACCTTGGTGGCTAGTCCCTTCCTGCAAGGATATTTCACCACAAAGGTTGGTTTTCAGGCCAATGGTTCTTTCATCCTGACTCCATCATTGATTGCATGCATCTCTTCCCAAAAATGGCAATCCTAATGAACTCCAAAATTGGCTATCTACTTGGCTTTTCTATTTTGTGGTACTCTTAGTGCTCCATCATTCCTAGAACTCTTCCTCACATTGACTCACTCGTTTAGAATGTAAAGTGTAACTTTCTTGATCATGTGTGAATTTCTTGCCTAAGTACTTCAATACTCATTCTTGCAAAACATCAAGGGTAATTTCCTCAATTTAGTACAAAATTTCATAAGCAAGTACTCAAACACACACTCATATTGCAAGTTTCCTCACATCTACTTGACCACGTATGCAATCAAAGATGTAAGCAAAAGCAATCCAACACAAAGACTCAAAAGAGATGTTTGAGCTAAATACTCCATTCATGAAAGAAGTGGACATCATTTTCATGGGGTTGCAACCCATATATACAATTTCCTAACTATTGATTGAAGAAGATCAATGGTTGAGGATGCCCATAATCTTTGAACTACTCCTCTTAATGCTAATCCTATCTACTAATCTTATCCTATGTGCAATTAAGAAATGTTTGTGCACCTGCCCTTAATCACAATTACTCCTTATTATTATTTTACAAGCAATCACGCTACCATAATCATAAACTATAAAAATGTTCCTAAGTCAAAAATTATTTCAAGACAAAGATATACATTAGGGTAAGTGCATAATTTAAGGCCAAAGAGAATTTCAAGCTGAGGATTCATTATACTCAATAGATTTTGATCAATTCCTCTTGGGCTAACAATTATCTTCTTCCTAAAATCTAATTTGAAGAGCTACCTTTGCCTTTCCAAATCTTGATCAAGAGGTCAACTTGTTCACAATGCCTTGAAATTTCAAGCAAGAGCACCATAGTGGCATCTTCAAATTTTTTTGATATGTGCTTGAACAACCTATGAACTACCTACTACAATTGCTTGTAAGAGTAGGTCTTCATTGTTAAAGCATTTAGTTGGGATTAGGAATCTCAACCCTTCAATTTCTCCAAGAAGACTTCTACTATCTCTTAGCAATCTTCTCTGGATGGTCAGGTGCCATCTCCATCTTTGCTAAAGTAGTGTCCTCTCCAAAGTGAATTGGTCTTGTTGTTCTTGGATTTCAGCTATGATTTCCTCCCAAATAGTGGCTTCTCCTTTTTTCATTTTTCCTCCTTCTTTTGTAAGGTCTCTATAAGGCTCTTTAATTGGCTATTTGCTACTTGTAGCTCCTCATGAGTAAAAAAAATTTCTGCCACAAGAGATACCACTACCTTCTCTATTCCTCCCTTTAATGCATCAATCTCTTCCTCTTGGGCCTTTACCTATTCTGTAACTTGAGCCGTTGATGTGCTTCTTCCTCTTGGAACTCAGACATCTTCTTCCTTAATGTTTGTTTTTCCTCAAAATCCTTCTTTTGTTTAGTTGGCCTGGACTTCTTGCTTGAGTTTAGCTACCTCTTGTGCTAAGTTGTTACTTTGTTTCCCCATCCCTAAATGTTGGGCACAAACATCTTGCAATTCTTCCCATGCCTTTTTCTTTTCCTCAACTCCTCCTTAAACTCAATGGTGAAGATGTTGGACAAGGGTCACATAGGCTATAATTCCCTATTGGATTCCATGTAGATGGGTAGAAGATGCTCCATCAAGTTGAAAGCCAAGCTCACCTTGTGCACCATTAATTGGGAAAGAGGCACTATTATGATTTGCCTAACCTCCTTCCTACTCAAGCTTTCTCCTCTCCCAATCTTGACTGAAACCAAGGGCCCACTCTCCTCTCTCTCAACATCTACAAAGAAAATAAGCTCCCAATGCTCAAATAGTTCCTCTGAAAGTGATCCGGCTCAGGCTGATATTAGTTTGGTTGGGACAGGTGCCTCTATCTTGGATGATCATTCATTTTGCCTTTAATTATGCTAGTGAAGCTAATTTTTGGCCTCGGGAGCAACATTGTCTTTGCACAAACATGCATCTTCCACCTCAAGTACGTCTTCTACATAAAGGACACCCTCTTCTCTTGACTCTACTTCTCCTAGGGTTGGGAATAAATGAGATTTTTTCATCCCTGAACCCTCTACCAATTGTTTCTTTGAATTGGAAGGTCCAACTTCATGGTAGTAATGCCTAAGATGGATGTTTTTCCCTCCTCCTAAAAATTGGTTTTTTGGGGAGAAGTTGAGGCTGGGGTGGACTGTAATTCTCCACCTTCATGATCTTCTACCTTATCCTTATCAAATAAGATGACAATCCATGTGAGGGATTGTTTGCTCATTGTGGGCATAGGATCCGGCTGTGGTCCTACCTCCTCTTCTTCTTGAAATTCTTCTTCTTTGTCGTCTTGCAAGTAGATTTTCCTTGTCCACTTGGTGGCCTTTTCCTTTGGCCTAGTAGGAATAGAAGGTCACTTTTGAGTATTTTTCCTCCTACCTCTACTTCTCAAAGCGTGGAGTATTGTAGGCTTCCTTTACCTCCACATATTTCCCTATGAAGGAAAACTCTATACCTACCTCTACATATTTGCAGATCATCAATGCTCTTTCTTGAGGTGTTTCAAAATTTCCTTCTAGGAAGAAGTGTTAGGATACTTCTTCTTTTCTTTGTTAGTCATCAATCCCATGCCCAAGTAGAAATAGATGACAAAGAGGAGACAAGAGTTAATTTGCCTTCTTGTTCACTAATCATGTGAGCTCTCTTGTTCTAGGCTAGAACATTGTTGCCCAATTCATAGGTCATCCTTGGTACAAGTACTCAAAGAAGATAGCTTGGCTATGAAGTTGTTTGTGTAGGTTTGAACAACTTCATAACTTATTCTACCAAGATCCTTCTCATATGATCATTAATTCTAGGGATAGACCAACCATTGTCGGTCTTCTTGTAATGAAGGGTAGACTTGAATTTGGCCTTAAAGGTAAAATCAGGTCTAGTCCAATTTTTTTCTAGAGTAATGCTATTTGGGGATGAATTACTAGACTCCAACACTTTCCATCAATTCTCTTTTATCCAAGCAAAAAGATTCCCCCTCAAATTGATTAGCTTGGGATCTTGGTTGTCACAAAGTTCATGCAACATAGCATTATCACTCAATTCCCAATTCCACAACAAGAATTTGGGCTTCTTGCTACAAAATAGCTCTTGTTTACAATATAGTCCCCACTTGACTAGTCTAGGGGACTTGATTATGAATTCTAGAGCTCTATGCATCCTTTGTGGCATAGATGGGATAGCTACTTTTTTTTCCTCTAATCACTTCCCGCTCTCATTTACCCTTTCTTCTTCCCTTCATGTAGCCTCTTCTCTCAAAATTTACAAGTCCAAGTAGAGGTTTTTTTGCCAAGGGAGAAGGTAGCACAACTAATCTGGTCAAGATAAATCTTGCAAAAAGTGAAGAGATTCCAAGCTCTAGACAAATAATTATTTTTTTGTTCAATTGTTACAACTTTTGGTAAGCATACCCTTTGGTGAGCCAATCAATACTCACACATGTGAGTGGTCAACTCAATCAAATGGTCTCTATTATGGTTCTTGATCTGTTAGTGCTATCTTTATGTGGGTTGCTTCAAGCCCAAGGTCTTCCATGGGAAATGATATTTTTGGCCAAAGATCTGCCTTCAAGTCAAAGGGCCCCCTTGCCAAAGGTTGTCTTGGTTGATCATTTCTTTTATACCAAATGACTATTCCTATACTTTTCTTAGCTAGAATCTAAAAAACAACTAAAAGAACATACTACATCTAGAGGTGCGGCATCACAATCAACAATGAAGACATAGATGCCAATAAACTCTGCATATTCCTAAGTTTGGTGAAAAAGAAGGCTAGGAATTGGTATACATATGCAAGTCAAAATCCTATATGCTTGGAAGATTGCCCGATAATCAAAAGGTAATTCCTTGAAAGATTTTGAGATTACAAGGCAAATGTATTTGCAACTATCAATGGTCTAGAATGTTAAAGGAATAAGAATTTATGTGACTATATTGAGAGGTTTTAGAGTCTTTTGAGTAGAGTACTTGGAAGAGGTACCACCTAAGATATTTGGATGCACAAGTAGTAGTGTGGTTTTTGTGAAGAATACCTACATAACATTGTGTCTTTGCCAAAGAATAGGAACACAATATGTTAACCAAGATAATGGAGTCTGCAAAGTTGTACTAGTAAGCCTAATTGAACCTTTCAGATGTTGCAAGAAGACAAAGTACAAAGAAGCCAAAGAAAATATCAACCCAAAGATTTAAGTCTACAAAGCTATATTAGTGAGCTCAATTGAACCTTTCAAGGCATTGCAACAAGGCCAAAGTACAAAGAAGCCAAAGATCAACATATTCATCATGAGTTGTCTAATACAACATCCTCTTTGGAGTTATCATCCAAGGATTAAGATCTTCCTAGGAGATGCACAAGAGTAGTGTTGTGGTTTTTAGGAAGACTACCTACATAAAATTGTGCAATTGCCAAAGAACACACTATGTTGACCAAGGTAATGAAGTCTGCAAAGTTGTACTAGTAAGCTCAATTGAACCTTTCAAGAAGTTGCAACAAGGCCAAAGTACAAAGAAGCCAAAGAAAAGATCAACCCAAGATCACCATATTCATCTTTAGAATTTTCCAATAAAAAATCCTCTTTGGAATCATTAACTAAGGATTAAGATCTTCCTACCTTCAAAGCATACATAGGAAATAGGAAATTGAAGAAGTCACAAGGAAGTGATACAAAGAAGTCAAGAAAAGATCAACTCATGAAATTAAAAGAAGCAAGAGTAGTTAATATTGTCAAGGAAACAAAGGAAACAAAAGGAGAGTTCTAACAAGAGGCAAGGCAAGAAGAAGGTGGAGCACTTCAAGGAATTTGATTGAGTAATGTTTTTTAATTCCATTTGATTCAAGAGGGTGCAAAAGATGCATTGCCTAAGTACTTTGGACCTTTCATGGCGGAGAAGTTATGGAGAAATTACACCTATAATATTAAGGAGTTAGGAAGAAGACACTTTAATAAAATTAACCATGATAATTTGAAGTTGTATTATAAAAGGTGAAGGCACCTTCACTTTGAGTGAATTTTAGTCTAGGGTGAATGTAACACCCAATGGTACATGTATGCTCTATATAGGGATATTTAGTTTGGTATTGCAAGTAATTGAAGGATATTATTTATTTGGAGTTTAAACAAGCTTGTATATTAGTCATGATTAGCTAGAGTCGTAGCCAAGACTCTAAAAGTGACTCTACTTTAGAGGAAGTAGAAAGAGTGAGCATAACTACTTTGGAAGTCTAGTGTATTGACTTTATATTATTCTTAGCCATTTGGCTTTTAGGAAAGAGTTGAGAACTCTTGGGTCCATAAGACATTTTGGTGTACATTTTCTACAGTCCAAAGATAGCCCATGTGAAAGAATCCTTGAATTAGTTGGTAGATCAAGATGAGACTACATGCTTAAAAGATTATTCTCATGAGTTTGAATATTTTCTTGGACTTTTGACTTTTTATGACTTTTAGTCTAATAACTTAAGGTAGTCTAGTAATTAGTGACTTTGGTGTGTAACTATTTCATTGTATAAACCAAGGGTGAAGTACTCATCATGTTTCCATTTGCAACTATCTCTCATATTGAGTTCTTCTAGTGAGAAATAGTTTGAGTCTTGGAGTTCTAGCCTTGAAGGAATGTGATGGAGTTTGGATTCTTTGCCTTGTTAATCCACGGTGTACTACCTTAATAGCCATTAGAGGTTCATCTAGATTGACATATTGATGTCAACTCATAGTACTTGCCTACTTAGAATTATTGTAGGTAAACTTGGAAGCTGCAAGACAAATATCCAAACAAGTGTGATGAATTTTGACAAAGGCATATAATATATCTTCCAAAGTGCAATTTTTGCAATTTTTGCCCATCAATTTGAGGATGATAGTATATAGATAAGGCAAGCTTGGTGCAAATAAGTTTGAAAATTATTAGCCAAAATTTACCAATGAATCAAGGATCATGATCAAACATGGGAACTCTTGGAGTCTCATGGTATTTAAAGATCATATTGAAGTAGATTTGGGCCAATGTGGAGCATCCAGTATATCCATGGCAGGTGTTAGGTGAATGTTCTTGCTAAGCTTATCACAAACACCATAATGGTTATATGACCTTGATCAATCTTTGGCAAGGGTGTGTTGAGGTCTATACTTACATGGTTCTATTGAGCATGTAGGATGGGGAGTGGTTGGAGTAATCCACCGGATTGTTGGTTGTTAGTTTTGTTCCATTGGTAGCTCTCACAAGATCAACAAACTCTCAAACCTCTTGTGTCATGTTTGACCGCCACCATTGCATTGTAGGGTACTCAAGGCCTTGTTTACACCCATGTGACCAATGATTAGTAAATCATGCACCTCTTGAAGTTGGAATGTAGACTTGGTTCATGCAAAATAGAAGCTCATCTTTGGTTGAAAGGTGTTATATTCTTTGTCATGTACTATAAGATGACTTTGCACAAGATGAAAGGAGGATTCATGTTGTAAATTATTCTTGAACTCTATGTGTACCTTTGATTCTATCAACATTGTGGTGATAGTTAATACCATGGGAGATTCAAGAAGAATCTTCAAATCAGGTTGTCATGATAGTGCACCAAGAATATTATGAATTTTTTTGGATTTGTATTCAAATTTGATATCATAACTATAGTTGGCCCTCTCATTGATGTAACACTGTGAGGACAAGAGAAGAGAGAAAACATAGATTTCACACTCAATCATTTGATGCCTCAAAGGAGCACCTTCTCTTTATTATATAGACAAAGAGGATCACCTCCAAAGAAGCTCCACCATAGGATTACGCACATAGATAGGTGGTATGTCAGCAAGCTCCACCCTTGAATTACTAACTTGGACATGTCGGTCTTGATCCTATCTGGTTGGTCAAACAAGCTTTGACCATAGGGAATCTTTTAGAGAATCTTCCTATAAGAATCTCAAAATCATGTGGGTGAGGTACCATTGGAAAGCTCTTGATGAGACAAAGCAGGCGGAGGGAAGGCTAGCATTTCTTTAATAAGGGGAGAGGAAGCAGCACATTTTTTATGCCTAATTCATCCGTTTAGGCCTCCAAAATTACCTTCCAAGATTTCAAGCATATTTTGATTCTTACTCTATTAGTAGAAGTTCCATTTTGGTGATACCTCTTTATGATCTATTTAGTCCATCATGTGTAAAATCCTTCTAGATGTTACTGAACCAATTATCACCTTCAAATCATATGTCTAGCTATTGGTTCTAAGGTTTTCAAGTCTATTTTGGTTTTTTTCCCTATTAGTAGAAGTTCTCTTTGATGATACTTCTATTTGATCTATTTTATCCATCATGTATAACATCATTCTAGATGTTACCAAACCAAATTTCACATCGATATCATAAGGCTAGCTCTTGGCATTACAATTGTTTACTTGGCATACAAGCTAAGCTAGTTGTCAACTTAGCATACATGTTACTCAACCCTTGGAAAATTCCTAAAAGTTCCTTGCAAAGAAGTTTCATGGGTGCTTCTAGAATATTTGTATAGTTTCCTAGCTATATAATATGTTAATACTATCTAATAACTATCTTTATACTACCTAATAACTATCTTTAGCTTTTGCTAACTCAATGTTGTAGTGCACGATCACTCAAATTGTCAATATTTAGCAAAATTAAGTAGAAATAGATGAAAGGTACTATGAATTGCACCAAGTATGAAGATACCACCAACTCACATTGAATTCCTATACTCAATTTTCCCACTCATTTCTTTTGTGTACTCAAATGATAAGATGATCAAAACTCAATACTCTCTACCAATAGCCATTGATTACACTGTTAAGCCACATACACCCTAGCTCAAAGAATACAGGTTGCCTATCTTTATACACCATAGCCAAGAGCTCAAAGGCTCAACACGAAAGAAGTGAGGTCTTTGGAGCTACATTTCAAAGTATACCTCTTTGGGACGCCAAGGAGTCCAAACCTAATGGCACATCTAAAAACACATCAGATGCTATTGATGATGCAAATGGTGCAATCAAAAACCCTAATATAGTAGACAATCACCACCAAGTAAACAATGAGTAGCTTCTGATTAAACTATGATTTCCAAGATACTAATTCTAGTGTCCTAGCAAACTTGCTTAGGCGCTACAAATTTTGTGGCAACTTTCCTTAAAAAATTGGTGGCAATCATGTATTACACACAAGTATTGTTTTAGATAAAGATCCAAAGTTTACAAACATGCTTTTAGAGGAGGATTGAGGATTAAGATAAGCTTTAACATTGCTATTTCATTCTCAAATAGATGGACAAATAGAAGAGTTTAACATTATATTCAGTAAATACATGAGAACTTTATGATTGCAAACCAACATGATAGGATAAAATGACTTAATATTTGTTAATTTTGCTAAAAATCTTCCAAGTATAAAACAATGAGAAATCTACATCACTTGTAGCTAACATATGTGAATTAGAAGTACTTCTTGACTTCACTCTTTTAAGAGCTCTATATTGGAAAAATCACAAGAAGCAATGGCCAAAGGCTTGGTGGCAATAATTCTTTAGATTTATCTCTAAGTAGAAAATATCCTTGAAAAATTGAGAGATTGGTCCATAACTCATGCAAGCTTATGAAGTGGGAGCAAGGAAAAACATTAATGAAGCTCAAAGTAGCTATATCAAGAATGGTAACAATTGGAGATGCAAAGTTAGAGAAAAGGTTTGGTTGACTATGAAGCACCTCACTGTGCATAAGAGTTGACAATAATGGTCCAATGTTCCTCTTCTAAAGTGGTTTGTCTAAGATGCTATAGAAAAGATATGATATCAATAATCCTCTTGATACAAGCTTATCTATTTGCTTAGAGATATAACCATTTTCTGTCTATCCCCAATCCAACTCAAGAGTATAAGATTTTCCGAAGTTGCTCCAGCAATAGATAAGGCAAATCCTCAACCCAAGAGTACAAGATTTCTCAAGTGGATGCAAAAAATAATTACGTCCAATCTACTTGGAAATTGGGATGAACAATTAGTATGATTCTTGAAAAACATCCTTGCTCGATAGATCTACCCAATTGATACATGCTCTAGCTTTCTTGAAGTCCTAGGAAAATAGCCTTATATAAGGAATTATTGATGTTTTATTTTAAATGGTTGGACAATGGGTAAGAATGGAGCCTCAAGAAGTAACTAATCTTTGCTTTACGTACCAATAACCTATGTAGCTCATTCTTCATGATAGATACACTTGTTGAAGTCTTCTCTTCCTTGATCCTTTCTATCTATCAATTCTTGAGCAAACATAAGAGTAATACAATTTTTTATTTTTTTGGTTTTTGAATCATTTTCATACAAGTAAATAAATAGTGCACTGTAATTAAACCTTTATTCTGATTTTTATTCCAAAATTTACTTCTAAGAGTTTTGCGATGGAAATGTTATTAGCTGGGTTCTTATTTTGGTTAAGTGACATACTTAACACACTTGAAGATTAGGTTTTACGTTGGATGTTTCAAATACATTTAGATGATGTTCACTGATTAATCTCAAATGATCTATTGAAGTTCATATTGGTCTATTATAATCCTTTTGATTTAAGAAAGGCCTTACGGGAGGATCGATGAAGGCATGCCGGATTGCGGAGTGAGTACATCAATGAATGTACACCACTGGGTGATGGGTGATACAATTCACTTTCAAGAAGGTTGAAATCTTCTTTCAATATACTTGACTCTCGAGCGAACTTAATTTCCATATATGAGTAAGAGATCACTTTTAGCAATATGCTTGTCGGTAATTGATCATTATTTGACTAACAATAATGTTATTTCAAGAAGTTCAATGTTGTATCATAATCTGATTATTATCTGTTGAGCAAGAAGTTGTTTTATGTAACAAACGTACATGAACGTTTATAAAAGAAAACTTGGCTTTCAGATACTTTAAAGATATTTGTTCCTATTTTCTATTTTCGTCCATTTTTCTCTTCTTGGTTACATTTTACTTAAGATGTGAGTTTTGTTTTGACATGAGAAAAATGTGCTACTACATGTTTATTTAATATCTATATCAATTTGCAAGCTTGAATTATCTATGTTTTGTGATTTCATAATCTGTTTATTACTTAGGAATTTTGAAGATACTAATTTGTAAACGAGTAATATGTGCATTTTTTTGATTGACTAGTTTATTATAATATAAGATACTCCTTTGAGTGCTCATACTGTTGTCTCAAGTAGAGAGATATGAGAGATGGAAAAGTATTTTCTTGGTGATAAAGAATAGGTTAATTGTTTGTAATCTTGCTAATAAATGCAACTATGAGTAATATTAGAACATAGTGATGTCTGAAATTTAATCTAATCAAAAGAATAATAAATAATTTCTTGGAATGCTATTTCTTTTTCTTCTAAATTTTTTGATATATAAATTAATTCTATTAATATATTCTTAATAGACATACTTTTCAATTTTGGTATATCTTCAAAAAATCAGAATAGAATCGGCATATTTTTTTTCTCAATAAAGCAAATTGGAACTGAATCATGTTCATTCTTATACTGATATCAAGTTATGAAACATTAATATACATATCTCTATAACAATAATTATATCTTTCAGTGAAAGATATTGACCTATCTAATCGGAGGTTAATAAAAAAAGTAGTAAATTCATCAAATATAAGTTTGAAAAATTGAGGGAAAATGAGATGTTACGCTGAATTTATACATGAAATAATAAATAAATTTTTATATATTCCAATCAATAGGTAAAACCTCAATCAATGGATCGATACTTGTTAAAGAAATTTATTTTTAATGCTTTTTTATCCTCAAATATTATTTTATCGAAGGTTTCCCAAGTTCAAGAGTTTAAACAAGTAACTGATTGTTGCATCGACGAGGAGAATCACAATTTAATGAAGGTCAACACAATTTTTATGAGGAATTGGTTATATCGCTTATTCATCATATTAGATTTTCGTAACTTAGCTCGCTGGGCAGAATATACCACAAGTGAATTGGAATATCAATAGTGAGTATTTTCAATCACTAATAATGCTCTTAGTCATGGCGAAGAAAAGAATGGTTTAGAAACGATGTTGATTTTGATCATTGCAATTTCCACATTTTAAAAATACTTTTAGTTTTAATAGAGCAATTAATAAATTTTTATCTGATCATAGTGTATAGTGTATAGAGTCATAATTTCAAGTTTATCGATATTTTTATATCATAGAACTTATATTCCTCAGTCATTTCAAAGTTTAGGGTTTCAATATTTAATATTCTACATATATTAATTCTTGATACATTGATTCCAATTTTACTGTCTCTTTAGCTCTGGTATAAGCTAATAAATTCATATAATCAAATTTCTGTTCTCAGATTGTCTAATTTTTGGACTTTTTTGTATCAATTGATAAAGCCTAACTATAGAGAAAATTTCAGAAGATTGCGAAATGAAACCACATCATGAATTTGCTAGGATGGCAAGCTTTTTACACTTGAAAAGGTTGCTCCCACTTGAAGAGTCTCAGGCATCGCGTCCGGTACAATAATTAGTACAATCATGAGTATTTTATCGACAAATTAAGTTTGATTTAAAAATATTTATTATTAAAATATTTATATATAATATTGGCTTTAGATTACTAATAATTTTAAAACGTGCAAAGGAAGATTGCATAAAAACCGAGAAGAAGGGGAAGAACCCGTCAAAGTCAAATCGTACAAGAATGAAACAAAATAAGCAAAGTAGAATGAAATCCAATATGTCGATATGAATTTAAAATGAAGAGTACCATAGTTTGTTCAAGTCATAATTTATTGTTCGTATAGGGTTATGGACCTGTCTCGTACTACAGCGCGACTAATGGCAACTGATCTGGTGCATGCTAGGACACGTTTGATAAATGAACCAAGCGTTGTAGATAATGTTAGAAATTCAGAATTGGAAAAGAAACTAGAGGCTCCCCGGAATTCAGTTTCAGTTGGTGACATGTATCCGAAACCGACGATACAAATCCTCTGCCTTCACAAAGTGAGAGTTAAGCGAAAGTCGTCGATTCAAATGGATCCCGTTCGGACAAGGCTAAGAACGGCGGTGGTGGAGTATTTAGTATTTGGTTCCATTAATGGTGTAAGGCTGCTTGACTGCCAGATGGCAGGGCCTCCTAGTAAGCCGCCATTGTCATGAAGACCTCCTCGTGCTTAGGCGCCTAATGCACCCCATCGACTTTATGATACCGAAAGTCGGGCCGCAAAGAGTTGGCAATCAGTTACGGCGGAGAGTATCTCAGTAGGTCCATCCATTTCCTGTGTGAAACCTGTCATGCTAATTTTGATTTCCAGCTGTTTTAATTTAATAATTTATATTTTAAACTCGATAATCTGTTCATATATCTCGCAAAGATTCGCTGTCACGGGATGTGTATCCAGGTAAGATACAGCATGGCATGTTTAATACTGTTGCACCGTAAGTGTATTACCTGATATGTGTGTAATGAGATTGAGGATTTTCCTACGGGACTTGGACTAACTGGCGCAGTGGACGTGGATAGCGCACAAACGACTCAAACAGCCAGAACCGGTGGATAATCGATAATCAATACTGTAAGTGAATACATTGTGAGGATTATGTTATTTGTAATAGTAGATTTGAAAGATTTTTGATTTAGTAAAGAATGATTGCCAGACTTATAGACTTATGTGTGAAAATGCTAAAATGGAACGTACAAAAATCGAGCGTGCATATACCCCCATACCTCCATAGCTGACACGAATATATATATACCCCGCACCACACAGCATACCCCCCTCAAGCTCTAACCCAAAATATAATAAAGGGAATTTTAAAATTTCATAAGTATTGATAAGACAATGAGATTACCATTAAATAATATAGTGTAAGTTGGTCTTCTCGAGACATGGGTAGGTTGGATATGCTAGTTGGATGGATGCCAATGCCATGAATTTTATTCAGGACATAATCGATTCAAACTTGGGTCCCGAATCCATGCTATACTATTACTTTTGTTTATCGTACCAATCTATAGTTTAATAAATCAATGTATGCTGCAACAACTAAAGGGAAATGATGTACACGTATGTGGTGGTAGAAGTATGTACAGTGTACAGCCGGTACACTTGGTATCCCAGATTTTAGTGGCACGTATTGAGCCTTTAGAGTGTGATCGGAAGGATGGGAGTGGAGACAAGTAAGATGTGTGCATCATGCTTTGAAGTGGACTTAGTATGCAGGATTGAAGTCACTAACCTGCAGTTTTACCTCTACTGAACAGTCCAAATCCACAATTGAGGTAAAAATTAGATAGGTACCTGGCCCAGGTCTAGTGCTTCCTCCTTTCTGGTTATTTCTATTGGTTTGACCTGCATGGTCAGAACACACACTCATCTTGTCGCTATTATCCTCTCTACTCAAAGATGCTCCATTGCTTATACTTAGTTCAAAGAACTGTTTATCCTCCGTCAAGAGGGCTTATAACCAGTGGCAAGCATCCAGGAAGTACAGTAAGTTTACAACAACATTGGAATCTTCATAATCTGAACAATCCCCTTACCACGTCTTTCCTTTCATTTCCAACTCTACAGAATCTAAATTGCAGTGGAACACATTTTACCAAATCGCTAAGCATCCGAATTCAATCACTATACACAGCACTCACTTTGGTTGATCTATGCGCTTTTACGAGTCTTTTTGTCTCTTACAACTCCGCTTCACTGGATCGTAACCTCGTGGATCCAAGCTAGTGTGCGAATTTTATAACTTACTGTTGTGCCGAAGCGGGGCAACCATATGATGACCGTTATCTGAGTTAGAGTTTGCGCCATATTGCACATCCATAGTCAAAGATCCCTGTTTCCGGACCAGGTTTCAACAACGATCCCGACCTAATTTGATTCGCACTCAGTTTATTAGTATTTGTGTGTAACGTTGACTGTAACCAGTTAGGCAACAATCTGGGCAGAAAGAATATCCTGAATACCAAATCCGATCATCGTGATTCCAGATTCACCCATGGGTTCCTTGTAAAGCTTGGTTTGTACTTTAGCTTCGTTACGATTGACGTTTCGAGCCAAGGATAGGACGGAATACCTCAAGAAACTTACTGTTGGGCTAATTAGACGCGCCTTGGAATCAGTAAGTGGGCAAATACAATGAAAATGCTTACTGCTTGAGTGCATACTTTACGCATATATTTTCTTTCACCCTCAACGTCCAATTGCATGGAATTCCTACATGCCACAGCCTTATTATCTGAATGGGCCTTTAGAAACGACACACATTGGAATTATCAAGTGGGAGACGATTGTCTGATCTCTCATCGAGTTGTAGAAGGTCACCTAAAATTCAAGTTATATCAAGTCTCACGCACATGACCGGTCTGACCTTGTACCCTAGATAAACTCACCTCTAAGCTGGATAATTAAAGTGGATGGTTTGTAGATACCTTTGCAAGATCCCAGATTATATTTCTGGGAATATGTACTAGTATGACAATTCATACGTAGCTGCCTTACATGCACCCGCTAAGTCCCATATGCTCCGTAAAGGTTCATGATTGTCATTTTCTACTTGTGACAATCATGAGGCGAATCACCAATCATGGGAGGAGAGGGTTTTTCTAGGTTGCAAATGATAAGTGGGAATTACATGGATCAAGTACATGTCATGCGTAGTAGCCCGTACTTCAAAGTATTATAGAGGTGTAGTAACAGGCTTTCTACAAACTAAGATTCTTGTTCTTAAAAATGAATCTATTTCCATTGCTTTCAACAAGAAAACTTTCCTAATATATACATTTGGTGTGCAATTCTTGTGCTGCCGAGGTATGTAATAACACCACGGAAAATGAAAACTAAGTCAGTTACGGAAGGTCATGAGTTGTATGTTAAGACCTCTTCAAACATTTCTCTCCTACCGGTAGTCGTCATAAATAGAGGCCATCTTAGGCTTTATTCATGAGCTGATGAGCTTGTGGTGATATTTTACCGAAGTCAGAGAACTGAATTATGACATAACTCCAAGTCAAGCACTTTGTGCCAGTATGGTTCCAATCGTTCGCAGGAGAAATTGCAGAATGCCATGATCAACTTACTGCACTCTGATAACCATAGAGACAAATAATTGTAAACTGAGGACTCACATCATGAATATAGCTGGTTATTAATGATGCATACAGTGGACACCGTGTCATGCTACACTATTCCTTTCCAATTCAAGAGAATTGAAATAAATTATGAATATAATCTGGGCAAGAACCACATGTGTTCCACGTTTAAAACTTCAACAAACAAAGGTTTGAATGAATTCCTCAAGCATATTCTAAATCATCTTTCGCTAGAGTCGGATATATCACCGAGCTTGTCTTCTGCGAAACTTTATCCAAAAGCCAAGGCAGGATGTATCAAAGGGACTAGAGCAGTTATTTTTTCAACAAAAGAAGGAACGTACGAAATGACCACAGAAAACTACCCGAGGGCACTTTGACATATACAGTACTCCTTTCCTTTCTGCGGAATCGGTGGAAACGCTATACCAGGGTTCATGAGGACGAGCGGAGAGCGTGGGGTGAAGGGTCCCAATTCGGAATCGGGCTGGAAACTATGACAAAGAATGGCGATGTTAATCCTGTGGTGGTTGACAGGTGTTACTAACGCACGCTGGTCAAGATGAGAGACCTGGACTGTTGGCCAGAAGGGAAGGAAAGAGCCCGTTCGCAAGATCGCTTGCCCACCATGGATGGATCCATCGGACGGAACTGCAAGGCCGTGGCAGTCCGGACGGGAATGAACGAGGTATGAGGGCTGACAGAGGAAATATTGTGGGATTCTGAAGACCATCAGTTCCCGCGAGATACGGAATCTGACGCTCGGTCATATTTCGGGCGAAATCGGGCTCCTACTGCTGCTTGTTGCGGAGCGTAGTTTCCGTAGTTTGCAGCGGGTCAGTGTGGAACGGAATGAATTAGGGGCTATGGAGCGAACGCGGGTCAATGGGAAGAGGACGCGTGGCAGGCGGTTTTGCTCTGTGGGGAGTTAGAGAACGAAGGACACGGCGTGGCGCGGGTGGCCCGCAGGGAGAAAGAGGATGGTGTTGCGTTCCCTGAGAAAGTTGCAGATTGCCGGTGCGGTGGTGGTGCTGTTGTTGGATCTATTTTCGTTGAGGTGTTGCACTGTGTAGACAGAGTCGAACGAAAGAAGGGGGGAGAGGGGTTGGGAGGTCGAGGGGAGTGACGGAGAGAAGAGTGGTTGGTGCGGGATTTGGAGCTTTTAGGGGAGTTTTTGAGCATTTTCTTTTATTGAAGGGAGCTTTGGGGTGGAGGTGGTGGTGGCTTTTGCGGCGGGAAGGGAAGAGGGAGGATTTGGGAGGGTTTTGAGAGGAGCGCTTTTGAGCTCTTTCTAGAAGGGAAAGAAGAAGGTGGGAGAGGAAACGGACAGAGGTGAGAGAGAGAGAGAGTGAAGAGAGGAGAGCGAGGAGGAGGAGGAGGAGGGGCCGTGTAAGTGGTGGCGATTCTGGTGAAGAAGGGAAGGGCCGGGCGCGCTTCTTCAGGCAGGACAGCACTGCATCTGCAAAGGGAGAGGGTGAAGGTTTCGTGACGGGCCGCTGTGTGTGTGGAGAAGCGCTGGTTTGTTCGCCCGCTGGAGATCGAGGTCTAGGAGGAGGCAGGGTGAGTCGATTTCGATAGGGTTGGCGAGGAAAGAAACGTTACAACCACTTTCTTCTTGGTAGGGATTGTGTGCGAGTTGCGGCGAGTCATATTTTCGCCCTCGCATCTGAGAGATCGCCAGCGGTTCCTTTAGAGGCTGTGAGTGTACGACGTGGGTTTTTTGTTACTTCGGAAGTGTGTCCATTCTCCATCATCGCCGGAGTCTGCACTCGGGATTACCTGCTGCCAGATCCTCTGTTGTGGAGACAGGGAAACACGAACGCAAAGCTGGAAGACATGGCAGCCCCTAATTCTTCTCTTAGGAAACCAACGTTTATTAAGGTAGATCAGCTTCGTCCCGGAACTGCGGGACACACGTTGACTGTGAAGGTCGTTAGCTCGAAGCTGGTCCTGCAGAAGGCCAGGCCTGATGGCAATCAAGTCCGACATGTTCGCATTGCGGAGTGTATCGTCGGTGATGACACCGGTGTGATCGTCTTCACAGCCAGAAACGAACAAGGTATTTTCCCCGATTACGATTCTACCTTTCTTTCCTCGTGCATCGCGATTACTTAGACTCCTTTGACCTAATACTTCTACTTGATTTCACCCATTCTCGTATTCGATCAAGATTTACTAGTATTGATGCATTTGAGTGTCGGATTCTTTCGATCGTCACCGTCCATTGTGCCCTACTTCCCTACTCATATCTGTAGGTCTCTGTTTACCCCGAACTTTCCTGTGGATTCGAGTGAATTCGACTGAGAATTCGTTTGTGCATGGTTGTATCAGTGGATCTTATGAAGGAAGGAGTTACTGTGGTATTGCGGAATGCCAAAATCGACATGTTCAAGGGGTCAATGCGGTTGGCTGTGGACAAGTGGGGCAGGGTTGAAGTCACGGACCCAGCCAATTATGTGGTGAAAGAGGACAACAATCTTTCTCTCGTTGAATACGAGCTCGTCAATGTTGTAGATGAATAGTCTTTTGAGCAGACATAGATTTCGGGGAATGTTAATCGATTCCCTTGGGATTAATCGCTCGCGATCAGACGATATAGAAGAGGCGGCAAGCAGAGACCCAAGCAGTGCAGGCAACAGACCGAAAAGACAACATTTATTTCCTCCCCCGATATTGTGAGGTGCCGAGAAACCCTGGCCAACTTCAGCTTTTTTGAGTTTCCGACAGCGATCCTACAAATCATTTGCTTCTCACCGGAACACCTACCTCCAGTGTTTTTCTAATGTGCTACGACTCCACTGAAGACCAATTTTAGCAGGAAGTGCGAGTATGGCATTTTTATAAGCAGCTTATCTTTGCCAGACGATAGACAGGCATTGGTGCCTCTGTAGTTCCAAGACCTATGCTATCCTGGTTCTTTTGCACTACAAAGAGATGTGCGGCGTGCTGGCAATCTTTCTTCCAGACCACGATAGCATATCTGGCAACTAGCATGTGGTCGGTTTCACGGAAGGCTTTGAATGGGAGCTCAAAGCTTGAAACTACAGTTTTACTAACCTCGGCAAAAATCATCTCAATCATCTCTCCTGCTTATTACCGATAGAGATGCCGTCAATCTATTCACTCAGGAAAGACAATTTAGGCACAGTGAGTCTTGTGGCCCATATAGAGTGCGCGTCTGGAGTGTGTTGCTCTTTGTGTTGCTCAGGAGAGTTTGTTTGTACAAATTTTCACCCTGATGCTCTTGAGCCTACTGGGCATGTAACTGGTCTTGCCTGTCCTTATTGAGTAATGGTGTTATCATCGTATCTGCGCAGTTCGATTCTCTCTGATCTTCACTCGTGGCAGTTGTTTAAGCCACCATGGCATGTACTGGATTTTGAATGATATATTAATATACATATGCTGTACCCTTCATCGTCGACCTGAATTCGTGTCGAGCATGTCGTTTTGAGCAGCTCAAGGATTGTCCGTTGTGCATTTCAAGAGTTTCTCTTTGGGGAATTAACCACATCTGCAGTTAGTCCTCTTTGACGCTCTAGGTAAGGTGTGAACGTTCGTGCAGGTGTTTCCTTTCTTTTATGGCAGAAGTGAGTTGCTGTCGGTGAATGTAGGCTTTAAGAATGCACTGGCCTCACCTTGAGTTATACCAGTTGCCGGGACGGTTTGTTGCAAGCTGTCGCGGCAATCAACGGATGCAGAACAGAATAACAGAGGTATTTGTAGACGAACGGAGGTGATATACATCGTGACTTCCAGTTTTAGAGATATGCGCTGTGCAATTGTATTGATAGTTCGTCATTGTAGTCTCGGTCCTACAGGTCGTCTCGACTCTCATCGTACTTGGCTGTTTACCTTAACTCTCAATTTCTGGGTCGTAGCCACCGAGCAGTTGTAACCTGTGATCTTGCTTACTCGACGTTGTAAGGATGTGGAACCGGACTTGACAGGCTGTCGTGTCGCCGCAGATTATATCAGTGATGGGTTTCAACACTGTAAGAGGCGTCTCTTGTACGCTGAAACCCTTTAATTCATAGGTGGTACGAATTTATGCATTCGCCTATTGGCATGTCACTGACAGTTGGATAATTATCTCTTGATTCTGAGTAGATGAACGTTTCGGACTACAAGGATGGGAGTCGTAGTGAAAGTTTTGTGAACTTTCGATTGCATTCGAGGCAAGGGTAGGGGTTTGTGGGACTTGTAAGTTGAGATAACTTTCACATCTGCTATATGGGGCTTTCCGTTATGTCGTCTAATATTTCCTGTTTATTGTTAAAGGCAGGGTCTACCACCGTACTACTGGCATATAAACTCTTCTAGTTTTCTTAACCTACTGTGTGGCCATACCGCCCACCAACTGATGACAAAGATCAAAGAACCCAAAAGTTACTGACTTATTTAACGAGTCACGAAACGCCCACGAAGTGCTCTAGCCCGTCATGTATCGGTCCCGGAGGGAAAAGCTGACCGTAAAGCACTAGACGTCTGGCGGAATGTGCGTTTTGTGCATTTGGCCTCGTTGCCTGTCCACCGACACCTTTTCGCTGTGCTGGGCTTTGCCTATGAGAGCTCGCAGAGCCTCTACTTAGAACTGAGTGCACGAAAAGGTACTGCTAATGCTCTTTTCCTGTACTATCCATAAGCGGGGGCAACGCCGATTAGTCATGGTGGGGACCATTTTGACTTCTTTTCCAATTGCAGATGCCCTTGGATTGTCTGTACAGACGAGTTTCCCTTTTATTCCTTTCAGTTCGCAACTTCTCCTGACCCGTCATCAAACCACGTTTTTTCCTATTTGTTGTCTCTCTTTGCTCTGCCTCACTGCAGTTCATACTTCAACGTTAGACCGTGCCTGATCCAGAACTAGTGAAGAATGTTAATAAGTAGTCTCGGCGGCATGATGTCACTATGCTGGCAGCTGCCCGTCTTCCTGTAGTGGGTTCCATAGGGTGAACCAGACGATTTCTTGATCCGTCCATTTCCCAACTAGACCTAGCATAGCGAGTTAGCAAGAGAAATTCGCGGAACAGTGTATCCCTTCCCGTCCAGCCTGTTCGCTCGATCTGCTCCTAGCCTTCGGTGGGGTCTTCCTGCGTTGTTAGATACCTTAGCCAACGAAGATCAGCAATCTGCGCGCAGGCAGAAGAACGTTGCTGTACCCCGCCAACTGCGGTGGCCAAACGTAGATTCTCACGTCATCTACGGTGGTCGTTTGGGTTGGACTCGACTTGTGAAACATGACAAAGGGGGAACAGCAGGGAGATGTAACGATGTGATCAAACAGCCAGATTCAGTTATTCGATTTTGTGTAATACTGGACCCACACAAACCTGAATATGTTGGGGGTGCTGTGTACATTAAGTAAAGACTTCTTTTTTGCGCATTGATGTTGTGTTCTATCTCAAGCCATGTTAAATTTGAACTCCTTGATTCTATGGTTTCAAGTAGAATTTATGAGCTATACCGTGTGGAGTAAAAGTTTAGAAATATGAAATACTTGTATGGAAGTATGCATCCCATTGACATCCATAATAAGAAGAAGAAAGACCCTTTATCAAATCATGCGCTGCAATAGATATCTAATCAAATGATCTAAGCTAGTTTAGCTTAATAGGATTTTCACACATTTGACGTTTCTCTTATTATTACCATTCTGCTTAGGAGTTATTGTTTATGGAAGTTTTGGTGTTTATATTTATTATATTTTGTGACATAATTTTATAGGATTAGTTTTTGAATAATTTTAGATAGTGGTTTTAAAATAATTAATGAATTTTTCAGTATGCTAGACTTGTCTATTATTTTTCTTTATTTATTATAAGATAATTTTCCAAATTTGGTATATTTAATATCATTTGGCGAGATAAATGCATTGCGTATTAGAGTTGTGTTGGATTTTCATCCCAATTAAGCGGTCATCCATAGGATGTCTTAAATATTAATTTTGATTCAAGTTCTTTTTTAATAGGTTTTCATTTGACAGAGGATCATATCTTTTCATTATTTCATTTTATGTATAAATTTTTAACATTGAGATTATATTATTTTATAATTATCATATTCTCATGGACATTTAATTCAAATAATGTAAATAATAATTTTTTCTAAAAAATACAATATAGAATTTCTTTTGGTGATGGCATTATTTACTATATAATTTTAGATACTATAAATACTTTGTATAGTTATTAAATG
This sequence comes from Lunularia cruciata, assembly GCA_948567375.1. Lineage (NCBI taxonomy): Eukaryota > Viridiplantae > Streptophyta > Marchantiopsida > Lunulariales > Lunulariaceae > Lunularia > Lunularia cruciata. Next base: position 8,442,975 of record OX419756.1, read on the forward strand.
AATATTTATCTCTTTGATTCTTTGGAAAATGTAGGAACAGTTCATGCAATATAGACTTTAGAAATATTTTTGAGATATTGAATTTAGGAATTTAGACTTATAAATATAAAATATAAAACTTCTATAGAATATTTTCATTTTATTTTATTTATAAAATTCCAATTCTCCATAGGAGAGTATTAATATTTCCCTTTTGAAAATAAAAATTTATATAATTTATTTACCTCATATATTTTGATTCAAATTATTACCCAAGTTTATTTATTTGTCAAGTTTGCACACATGTTGTCTATTTTTTTCTTTTGAAATGTTATGTCATGGGAGTGATCTATTTGGCATTTATATATCCTCACACAAAGGAACTCTTACCACATCTAAAATCATTTGATTGTACCATGTGCTATACTTTCTTCATACTCTTAGTACTTTATATGCTCCCACAATTAATTGATGATGATGGGTGATGATTGCAAACAACTCTTCCTATAACCATGGGAAGAGGTGATATCACATCATAGAAGGCTATTGCTGCACAAACTCACATAGGAGTATGGATACTAATGATTCTCTTTTGGCAAATAGATTCTTATACAAAGTCTCTCATTTTTATTGTAATCTATAACAACAGTCAACTCAAGCACCCATGGTTTCTAGACAACTCTTCAATTGGCACGTGATTTATTGCCAATACTTGTACATATAACACTCCCACTCTTTGCAAACTTTGTATCCTTCTACTCATAGAAGATTCAAGCGGAGCTTGATGAGCGTATGCACACACACACCCTTTCTAGTTTCCTCACTAATGCACCTTTACTTGATAGGGCTAGGATCCTTGCTTGCACCAAGAAGTGTGCCAAAGCTTGGCTTCATGCTTCCCCTCTGATTGAGGACTTTTGGTTCATGGTCAAGGAGTTCACCATGACACTTTGACTTTGGCTAGGTCCACCACATCCAACACTCTTGAGCCTATTGGATTGGTGCCCATACGGTTCTACATTTGATATTGAGGGCATCCACATCTTAAGATGTGCCATGGTAGGAGAGCACTACTAGAGTTCATGATGCCATTAGATATGTGATGGCACAAATCCTATGATCTACTTGCTCACAAGTTCAAATTGAGCAATGGATGGTCATATTAGGCAAACCTCATTGGACAGTGTAGATAAATATTGTCACCTTCAAGGATGATTGAAACACTTCGTATGATATGGTAATGGTAAACACGCTTTGACCAAAGTCCTTGGCACAAGCTAGCATCCAAGCAAGAGTTGTAACAATCATCACTATCATGGGAAAGAACCACTATATCCCATGGCTTGCCTCTAACACATTTGTCACTTTAGTACTGGAGTATTTTGGACACCTTCATCATCAATTTGGTGGTATACTTTGAGAGGTGGCACAAGACTCATTATAGAAGAGAGGTGCCTTGGCTGTCTCACCTACATGGTTATTCCTTATTTTTGGCAAATGGTCACCCTATAGAGATAATAGGTTTTGACTCTCCATCGATGTGCATCAGTAGTTGGCGCTAGAACAATGGCACTCCAGTTCTAGCGATGGCACCCCACATTTTCATAGGGTCTTTTACTCTTCATTTTTTTGCACTTTTTGGTGCGATTGTATTTCTTTTTCCTTTTCCTTTGGGCATATTTATGGGACTGTCGGCCATTTGCCTTGAATTCAGCTTTTAATCTATTTGATCATCCCGATCCATAGATAACCCATTCTATTTCAGAAAATCATCTTATTTGATCACATTTGCGCAATTCCCCTACGAGTTGGAATGACTTCAGATGATCCATTCTCTCTAATCATTATTTCTGTGCACTATCTAGTGTATGTTCTGAATCTCCATAATAATTCTAATCACACCTTGTATTTTGCAGGCCTAGATTCTCTCTGGTCATGCTGATTATGGGGTTTGGTCTATGTGTACCTCATCTACCCTAAACTCTACACACCGGAGTATCAGATCGAAGGATTCGTCCTTGCAGAGCAGAGTGAACAAAAGTGAAACAATAAACAACAGAGAAATCTGTAGAAACCAGACGCATCGCTGTTCGCTACCGTAGTGGATAGCATTCCTGATGCTCGTGAGTGTTTACGGTGATAGCTCGATAGTGTTTCTGGTGAATATTCGACCCTATTGCTGCTTGTTTTTCAGAAAGCATTCAAGAGTACTGCGAGATGGTCACAGGAAGATATAGTCCACATTGTGTTTGGGAAAAACATATCATTGGATGGCAATGCTCAAGACTTAGGTCTGTAGCTGGAGATGTTTATTCTTTAGAACGTTTGCGCAACTCCACATGAAGATAGCTGTAAGAGTACACTCTTTTTGGTAATTAGTGTGGAGAATTAACCAGGATGTATTCCTAATTATGATCATCCATACTAACAGAATCCTCAAGACAAAAAAGCGAATACATATTGAATTAGTAATTTTTCAGTGTTTTCTTTATAACCAATATGCTTGGAATATTATAATATTTAGAGAATTCTATCTTATTTTTATAGCTTATAGAGTTTCTCTAACGTAGTGAATATAAGTTGACAGTGTTATTTTCAGTGTTTTCTTATATGAAACGTATGATTAGAATATGCTGGTATTTAGAGAAATTTCTGAAAATATGTGTACAGTTCATAGAGCTTCCCAGAATTATTCTTCTATGGATAAAAAGTCCATTTCGAATTGAAGCAGAGTTCAATATTTGCTAAGGATGTTCTGACATTTAGAGAATAATGTGAAAATATTTATTTAGTTTATAGAGTTTCCTGGAATAGTTCTTATAAGAATAAGAAGTTCATCTTGAATTGAAATAGGTTTGAACCCGAAACCTGAACATTAGGATCCTTTGGACTCACTCATTCTTGTCCTTTGTTTCGTGATTGTATATCAAAATTATTTGAAATCAATAATTATAAATGTAGATTTTCTCGCACTATTTTGGTTGTACTTTGCATTACCTTTGATTTATACTAATCAAGATTACCATTGAACGGTCAATAAACATAGCTTTCTTTTAAATAGTGTGAGTAGTGAAAAGTTTGAATTTTCAGTCAATCTGTACTAGAACTATCTACACTATTCATGGAAACATCAAAAGTGTATTGGGGCTTAACACCTTTTTACCTATTTTGTCTCATCCTTGTACGGTTTGATGGGTTTTCATCCTTCGTGTTTTCTACGCAGTCGCCCTTTTCCCTTTGAACCGAATTGGTATCAAGAATTAAGGATTACCGAAAAGAGTGTAGTTAGGATGCAAGGAAACCACCTTGTTAGTCACCAAGTTGTCAGGCAAATAATTTAGTGATAGAAGGACTGTTGTAGAACGTGTGAGTACATCATACTGTATTCTTCTAATTCGTCCAAACAGTAATTGCCTCGATCTATTGGAACGATACCAACCAAGTAGCGTGGGACATCAGTTTAGTTGACTTGTCATAGCTTCGTGTTGTACAGCAGTATCTGCATTACCACGGCGGATCTGCTGTAATCTCTCAACCCACCAAGAGTACTGTAATCCATTGTTTCCACACGGGTACTACATCGAAAGCTTTGCTCCTGTTTTGCAAACGTATCAGAATCTGCTGATCACATGTAGATAACTGCTGAATATAGGAGAGGCCACATATAACGTTTGAATCACTTATTAGGGCTCTGCCAGCAGCTGCAGGAGTTCGCAGGTGGAAGGAAACATCTAGTGGTGCCTTTTCAACAATTTTTTTCCTTTCCTCATGCTGCCTCTTGAATGCACTGACTAGACTGACTTACTGACTGACTCTGTTGAGATTTGGACTTCTTGCTATGTGGCTCCCGGGCGACATGAAGAATATATACGCCGATGAGATTGGGCTTTCAGAGTGCAGTACTGTAGGGTTATGCATGTAGATTCGGACCGCTGTTCGATATGGGAAAAGTCGTGCTTTTCTTGGCCGTGAAGATGGCCTTGGACTTCGAGAAAGTAATGCAAGCATAAGTTTCTTGCCACGCCACTGTATGGTACGCATGTTCAGCAATCCCAAATTTCTCCATCTCTTCCTCTCTTTCCACAAGTTGAGCTGGCTTGTCTTGGATCCCCGAGTTTAGGGCACATTACTGCAGTCCCTCAACTCCGTCCAAAGATGTGGCTACTTTCCTTAAAGTATCCCGTAACTAAATACAAGACTGACCGCAATCCCTCCAACTCCAGAAGGGGAAAGGCTCGACTCATCCTTCTCTTCGCACTAAGCTAAACTGGCCGTCCGTTTCTTTGCCGTCTTCATGCGATTCTTTGAGGTCGACTCTTCTTTCAGCGACCGTCCTACCCTACAGCTTATGTGCTTGACGTGTTCATTCGAATTGTACGTCGAATCTATATAGACGTCCATAGATCTGTGATGTACAAAAGCATTCTCCCCTGCGGTACCCGAGTCCTTCAGAGTAGCTTATACTCATGCTAAATGTAGTCCATGCAATATCCACCACTACTTGCCATGTGTATTCCTTGTTTTCTTGGTCTATATCTGTTCCGTTTTTGCTATATGCAGGCTGCCTATGTCGTAGGGTAGTTTTCTGGAAGACCAAAATGCCGTCTCGGTTACCTCCGATCTGTACTGCTTCCACATTCACTTGTTTACATTCTAGATTGGGCTTCTATGAAGTGGTATTTACAATAAAAATTCTACACGTTGAAGTTGTAATTAAACTTCACGAGTTACAAGTGATGAACACACGTCCGACTGCACTATAGAATTGCTCAATCTGGAAAGGGTATGACCTAAAACTATGTCAATACATAGTTTTATTTGGCACTCTTACTTAGCAGATTCTATTCTACATTGGGCTTCGTATATATAAAAATGGTAATAGAGTCTGTAGCTTATACTGCTGTACACTTTGACTTTACCATGTATTGAATGCGTTGCGACACTACTTTGGTGGTATATTTCAACAAATGCAAACCTCCGAAATGGACACGACCAAATGCTCACTTCTATTCTTAATAAGGTGTTTTAAACTATGATATGATTCAACAATTAATAAGGTTGGTGGTAGACCCTTAGGACAAGACCACCTTTTATTGTGCTGTATACTGTGCAGACTGTACAACCGGTCTTCAGAGAATGTTCACCAATCTCGAGTTGGGATTGCTCTCCATAAATGTTTATACGTGGGACAGGGTAGACTCTTGGCCCACTGCCGGACAAAACTTTCACACTACGATACAGTCCGCAATATACACCGACAGAATGTTCTTGGGACAATCACCCACTGCAAACTACTGATCCCATTATATCCAGTACGATGTGATCTCATACATCCTTGACGAGACATGAAACACCACACGGAGTATTTAATCTTCGTAAGACGAACCAAATTAAATCCTCCTTACTTCCTTTTGCCTACGCGGTCGCCTTTTTCCTTCCTTTACCTTTTTGTGCTGCATGAGACCTTGTGTGTCCCGCCCTGCCTATTCTCCCTCGTCTTTCCGGTAGATGGAGAAGGTCGACAACCATGGAACATTATATCTTGTGCCTCGACAATCTCCCCGCTGTGCTCGAACGAGATAATGGTACAATAATTGTATCCGGACATGATGCATGATGGAAGGTGATGCATCGGAGATGATCGGCTGGCAACAACAGATGACTCTCTTTCTTCTCATGAAGTACTAGTTGGGGGAGAGGTTTCTGATGAGAGCAGACGATACACATGAGGGGAAGCATCATGAGCTTTTCAGAAGTCAATAAATTCGTCCAATGACAGTTTGTAACCAGTTTCTTTCTCTAGTTGTAAGAAGGACAACCTTAAGCTGTTCTCTAGGGAACTTGGGGAGAAAAGCGTTGCCAAAAGTTCTAGACACTGCGGTGCTACTGTGATATAACCTAGAGTTAGACATTATTGACGCAGTGGCAACTTAAAAGACAGAAACTGGTATTCAGGATACCATTCAGGACTTTGTCACTCTTGTCACATTCACCGATATACTGGATTCTGTTACATTCACCGTGGCCAGGCAATCTTGGAATTGTGGACAATACAGCGGGAACAGAAATCTGGCGACAGGTTTTATCCACCACATGTGGAGTTCTTGTCAGGTGCGATGGTAAACGTATCTAAAGCTAATCTTTGCGGTCTATATACGTGCTTCAAAGTGCTCAGATAAAAGCGCATACAGTCTGATATACAATTTTTAGGACTAGACGTGGACTCTTTAGTATCCCTCCAGTTCTCGAGGACTGAAATCCAAAGTCATGAGGTCACGACTAGCTACAGTCTGCCCTGTCTAAATGAATTGCCTGGCAAGTAACAAGGTTTATACATTTCTAGAGGTTATACGTTTAAACGCTAGAAATTCCAAATGTTATACTGTCATAGGAATGTTCAAGGTAAGGCAAAATTTGGTGATTTCTATTAACTAGAACTAACTAGGAGTGGAAGAGGAAGCAATCTTGCCTCATTACTCTTCACTGTTCCAGGGTAAAAATGATGGGCACAGTTGAATACTTCCGCTAAAATTTTTGTCCTCCTCTTGCTTGAATTGTTCTATACTGTAACATGTATTTACTTTTAGAAAGTATCAATCTTGTTGGAGTGTTAGCTCAGATATCTTAGGTGCTGTCCTCCTTACCTCTTACTCTTACCGATACTATTGGGGCTTAGCCCCAATAGAGTCTAAAAGGGTAAAATGTGTCTCTCCCTTGTACGGCTTGATGGGGTCTTCCCATCCTTCGTTTTCATACGCAGTCGCCTTTTTCTTGATTTTACCCTTTTTGTTTTTTTCTGTGTTTTGTTCTTGTTCAGTTTGATGTTTAATGGGGTCTTTCCATCCTTCTAGTTATCCTATGCGGCAGCCGTTTTCTCTCGTTGGAGTGTCCATAATTTTTCCTTAAATGCTGAATTTTAGTTGGAGGGTAAGGTGCATATGCCAAGTCACCAAGTTATAGAGAAATTTGTATAATTAAAGATGCAAATCATTTCATAGTATTTAGCTAAATCTCACCCATACTTTGTACCTCGTTTGCAATCAAGATATTTATGCATTACATGCATGTACTCTTACGCAGGGCAGACTTTAAGTGTCATTCGATTTTGACACTGTGCTTTCAATGAGCAGATAATGTTAAAATACTGTACTACTAAGCTTAAAGATTGAAAGGTGGAAGTGAAACCACTGAAACCAGTGCAATTTACAATCTTAATCTTAATCTGTAACCAAATAAAATTAAGTGATTCATTGAGGTTTAAGAGAGTAGAGAATATAGCCTCACATTCCAGCAGCTCAGAGTACTTTATGAGGATTTCGCTTTTAATCAATCTAAAGCGGATATATGGCCTACCTATGAACAATGTGAACGACATGTAATCCAACCTAAGAGAAGGAAAAGTCGATAACCTTCAAGGTCTAACTTCGATCCAATCTTCCATCGTGATTGGTTTGTCGTGTTTCAGGTAATAAGACAGGCGGAATTGATATCCCGTACTTCCATGAACTTGCTGTGTATGGGAGGTTTATACCCATATTCGTTCCCTTACAATATCACAACTTATTTAGCCTGTAATATAGCATGATCAAAAAATCGACACGTTGCTTACGCGCGTGGTTGCTCAATTTCATAGATGTGCAACCCCGATAATGATTCCTCGAAGCTAAAGTTGAGGGTTATAAGATACCTAACATGTACATGCGACTTTCTAAGAGCATGTTATGAGAGTTCAAGATATATGGTGCTCTGATATATATATGCTCTGATCGAGGTTCAATCTATAGGTTGCACTGAATGTTCAAACACTGCAGCCGACCATGCACATCCTGATCTGTACTGCAATACGCTAAAATATCTCCTCTGCAGGTTGTATTTGTTTATGTTCACAAATCTGTAATCTTTGTCTAAACGGTATTGTGTTGGAAATCGAAAGCGATGGTTTCCCATTTCTCCGCGTGCGGATAACTCCTCTCCAGGTTATCTATTTGAATGTTTTACCAGGGTTATTTATCAGGGTGTGCCCACTTAAATTGTAAATGGAAGTCAAAACAGTCATATTATATCGTAACTACAACAGTGTATATATATATATATAACGGGATATTCAGTAGAAGCTACCTCCAACATGTCCAGTTTTTGCTGAATTCTTCTGGAAGGACGCCTCAAAAAGGACTATGTTGTAACAACGTGATCTCGAGAAATATCTTGACAGATAGATATCCATAGCCTTTACTGAGGTAACACAACATGTTTCCTATAAAACCATTTTGAGATGAAAGATAAATGATGGACGAATTCTTGGGTTCCAATCTTGACTTTGTGTAGTTAGCTGGTTTGTATATGCACGGAACCTCACGTACGACACTTTCCTGCTGTTTGCGGATGGCAATCCACGCTGAACACAATGAAGTGTCCAGACATAATGACATACACCAGATACCAGGCCACGAGGAGATGGATGAGCGCAAACATTGGTCTACTTTAGCTGAATACTAGAGTCGCTCGAAGCACTGTCGATAAGGAAGCTTGAGGTCTACTCGTTATTGAAAGAATTTTGGTCTTGGGAAAGTTCTGTTATAAAGAACCCTGTGTCATTATGTGTCTTTCGTTGCATGGATTCCAATTCTTATCTGGGCAAGGACTAGATTTTCTTGCTTACGAACTTGTATCGGCATCAAACATTGAAGAATAAAGGAAGGCTGACATGTTCCTGAAGGCTACTTTAGGTCGCTATATACAGTGGTATATGCAGGCTCCAAGATGTATAGCTCCAATATGAAATGAGCTATATCCATAATCTGGAAGTTTCCGACTACAATATGAGGATACAACATGAGTTTCTTCTCATCCTTTCTTCCCATCCTATGTATGTCGCGTTTCAAAGTGAGTATGAGGAACATATATTCAGTGATACTTCCTCTCATAGAAATATCTAAGGTCATGGAACTTTTGAATGTGTACTTCCTTTTTGGCTTCTATACATGCTTGCCTCTTTAGCTCGCTTGCATCAATGCAGAGTTGGTGTAATGGAAAGGCTAGAAAGCTGATTAGGTTATAAGCTTCTGTGCGTATTTGTCCATTTGTGCTGATTGCCTGGTGTTGACCTTAACCACGACCTCTTGCTGTACATGTCATGATTATAGCATACTGTTTGCACAAGGGTGAGAGACCTGGCCATGGTACGGATCCTATTTCATATTTGAAAATTTTGTATAGACGGGACTACAGTGTTGCCCATTGAAATTGGGTTCCTGCATTGAATGCAGGCTGGGAATGGCCAGCCTCTGCGCGAGGTTGACCTGCCCACTAGCTAGAGTTAGCCTTTCTAAGTTGCACCTGCTATTTAAACTGAACAATTTCCCCAAAATGTCAACATATTATATGGTTTGAAACTATAAGAAAATATGGTTTGTTGCAATGATTAATGTTGGATTCACTTGGATAAGAATGTCTGTTCGGCATCTGTCAAAAGTGTGCCCTTGAGAAGCCAGTGGGTAGTACATGTGTTGGATTGTGAATTCTGGATTTTTGTGTGCTCCTTGCTATCGGCGCCTCAACACTCACCCTGTGTACCAGACTGACATGCAGTTCGAATTCCAGATGCTAAGATAGTGAAGGGTACTGTGCTTGGTTCATGCTGAAGGAGGTTTGTGGACAGTCGATGATAAGACTAACTGCTCTGCTCCTTCCATTAATCGTCTGACTCTTTCAGCATGATGTCGTATCTTGTTGCTCAATTATTTGTCTTCACTGGATTTGCCCTGCATCGCCGCAATCGTACAGCAACCCCGTAATCCACCAGTTCTTACAAATCTGTTCATTAGGACCACAGATATTTCATAGATAGATGGATATAGAGCACTTCTGTTTCGAGCAGAGACCTCGAGAACTCATGATTCTCCTTATCACTAAGATTCATGTATCCCAGCTGCTCAAATATGAATGCTCCTTCCATAGAATACAGAACTTTCGCTGAGTGTCTGGGTAGCTTTCCTTTTACGTAATAAACTGTACTTTGATTCTTGAGAGGCTAGAGTCGTCACATCTAAAACGTCAGAGCTTCGAGTATGTTGCACAGCGTTCTGAATCTCGTCAAGTAAAGATGCTATAGTGAAGTGGTTCCCGAGGACTGGGCACATGCCCCGCACAAATGGCGAATAAATATTTCGATTCGACTTTTCCCAATTCGATATAAGTTAGCACCAGCAGTTAGGGTAGTCGCTTTGTCGGATTTCACAACCAAGCGAACCAAAATCGTCAAAGTTTAGCAGAATCCAACAGAATAAGCTACTTGGTCGTGCACATAAACTTATAATATATACGTCCGCCTGTTACAGTACCTGACTGACTGGGCTGAGAGATTGTTAGCACTCTATATATTTAAACATCGAGGACTGACTGCATCTCCTCCACCTTATGCCCAGCAGAAAGATCACACCTTATCCGGGAGAGAACAGAAAGGCAATATCCAAAAGGTCATGTACACTCTGCCCTGCTCAAAGGAGTAGGGCTGGGAGTGACCAATTCTGTACATTTCTAAACTGTATACCTTTATATATTAAAACTTCAAGTTCTCTACCTTTCTACAAAGCTATACCTACTCACCGATAAAGAGGTGTGGTACTTATCCATTAGAGCAATCTTTGTTTCGACACGATTATTAAGTAACCTGCATTCAATTTGGTTTTCAAACGATATACTACACTGCGCCGTGATACTTTCTCACCCTTTATGGTAACTGTGCGATATACGACCTTAGAGAAAGAAGCGTGGAACACTTGAAAATCTCGAATTCATGAGATGACTTCTTCTTCAGTTAGCTTACTAGGTCCAGCACTTGTCTTCTTCCAAAACCTTTCAAAGATAAAGTTTACTACGTTGAAAGGACATGACTTATTTCAGTGAGTATATTCAGGAAGAAAGAAGATTGAGAATAATCCTAGAAGTTGAACACACTTCTGAGTCTTTCCTCATTAATAATAAACCCTTCAAACGCAGGAAAGCAATCCTTTTTTTGGCGTTCGCTCGCATCATGCAGTACCACTTCCTCCCGTAAAGAGCCGCTAGAATTACACGAGCCTTGATAGTTAAGTGTCAAGCAATTGAGGAATTTTATCTGAATTACAATTACAAACTGCGAAGGTCGTCGTTATCCGGAGTTTCTAGATCCAATCGTTCTTCATTCAGGAACTGCCCTTTAGAATGACAAGGTGCTTGGATTTCACTTTACTCAAGAATGCGGAAGTGCAGATATCCTAAGTCCAGAACGCTTGTGACAAAAGTCGAGATGACCAAATTTGCGATGAATATCCGTACCTGGTATCCATGAACATGCAGTGAAAATGCAGGCAGCAGCATTTGTATCTGAACTGAGGTACAGTATTATGAAATCTTTATTTTCAGCATCAACCCTGCGAGTCCTCAGATATGCAGTTCCCATATCCCACTGGTTGGTAGTGCAATTCCGACGTACAGTAGGTAGGGTTTGTTTGTCATATATGCAGCAGCAAATTGCTGGAGTTAGGTATTGACCTATAATACTTACACATTGCCCCTTTCAGAGTCCGTCTGAACATGAGTCTTGTACTAGTTTGACTTGGACAGTGTCGGAAGAGGGTTTAGGGCGGTGAATACTGCGCACGAAGTTTCACGCCTGTCAGTATTTCGTGCTATGTTGGATATGGTCTGTCAATGTCTGAAGCTTTCTGCTTATAATAGATTCGACATGTCTACCATAAACTAATATTCTTATCGGGGCAAATGACATGGGAGACTGCAACCTTCTCTGCTGTACGCAAAGAAACATTGATAGATAAGAATTATATGGTTGAGAAAGGAGCTTGATGGGAATTTCATCGATCACTCCTTTCTCAGTTTGCAAGAATTATAGGCTAGCTCGTGTAGGGGTTCCAATCTGCATGTTGTTGAACAGCCACCTCAGGGGCAAACATGATTACTAGGGACCTTTCATCATCTACGGGAAAAAGCTCACTGTTCACAAGAGTAAAATATGCTTAGAACAGTTAATGGATGGACGATACATTGTTGCCGGCAAAAATCTACAGTTTCTATTGTTTCATGACACTATTAATGCTTGTAGTGTTGTGGCGCACTCAACCAGGGTTCAAAGCAAGCAGGTTGTATTTGGTTCTTCCTCAACCACTTGGCTACTATCTTCAATGATTCACGACGCGATGATTCAAACTCAGAAAGTGGGGGAGAAAAGGCACCCAGTATCATGATGTTCCGGAACAACGTCGTATGGAGAATGGTTCAAAGGCTGACATGACTACTGACATAAAATTCCTGAAATGTACTGATCAAAAGTGCACCCAAAGTCACCTTTAGTAGGCTACACTCGGACAGTCTTATCGTGCAAGGTCCTCCATTAGCATGTCTGCTTTGCAACTATAAGTGTATACTACGGAACCCATTCTGTAAAACTATCGTTGAATATTATTTCGAGTTTTGAATGTGACGTCATAATTCGGAAAAATAAATAGCGAATAGGTAAAACGCCAACAATTATTGAATATAAGGGACGAAGAGGGATAACACATCGACTCTAAATGTCTCCCTTTTATTTGTTTTCTCGTATGTAATGACTTCTATTTAATGGTTAGATCGGAGGCTTTGGATGTGACATTAAAAATTCTTTCTATTTTCAGAGTGACTTACAGACGTCAATGTGTTTCCATTTGAATCATTATTGATTCTTTTTTTCCCTCCAACATGACATCAGTTTCTGAAAGGGAAAATTAATTTTCATGGTTGTACGTTTATTTTCCTGTAGTAGAATCTAGCGTATTTCTAAAGATTTAACTTTTTTATTGTATACCCTAATCCAAGTTTTCCAGATTTTGGATCTACTCTATGCATACATGGATTCATGGCATGCATTATAAATAAAAATAAATAAATAAATCCCAAGTACGTGATATAATAAGCCAGATCTCTTGAAGGTGGTATGGAGATTTAAGTAACTTTTGTGGAGATTTAATTAACTTTTGTGATGACGAAATGGTAATGTGTATTCGAGGAGGGAATTTAAAGAAGTTATAATAGCTCTTTTCTTGTATGATAGAGTAGAAATGATAATATTAACGCATTCGATCACTATTCTTTTATTTCAGTAAATTTGATGTAGTTTTAATATGAGGGATCAATTAAAAAATAAAATGAAAACCTTTTCCTAGTAGAGGCAAAAGAAGGTGTCTTACTATTTTGGTCTTTATGTTTTAGAATTATCTTACAGTGATCATCCTTCTTACTAGTATATTCCGATGATATAGAAAGCTTGTATCTAAAGAATCTTCCATCTAAAGAACACCTTTCAAGATTTTTCATTTCCATTTTGTAATTTTATGCATCATATTTTCAGATTTTAAAAATCGAGTCCACATGACACTACGGGAAAAATAAGACGTTGATGTGTCAATCGTCATTGAACGCAAACGCCTCATATTTCATTTAAAACAAAGAAGTCTAAACAGCAATAAGTGTAATAAATAAAGTAAGCATTTCTACCCGTCGGTATGAATGAATAGCTGGAGTATAAAACTACAATGAAAGCAGATAATATGGAAATAAGTGGCAGAAGTCTAAACTCGAGCTCATCATCCATATAAGAAATCGAGTATTTCATAAAGATATGTCCATTCGTTACACCCTTAGATATCCCAGTATTCGTTCTAATTCTGGACAAGCTGCGTTACCGACTCCGGATATGCTCTGGACATAGTTAAAGCTACCATGATGATGACAAGATATCACATGCCATGCATAAGATAGTAAAATGTCCACAATCATTAAGCAATTAGTGCACTGTGCAGATCATACGTGTTATTATTCTCTAGGCAGAACCTTCACTGGAGATTCACCAGAAATTCGAAACTGAGAGTGAGGCGATTTCAGGTTTTATTCCAGACGTGGCTGATCAGCTTCCCGAGAATCTTGAGATTCATTGAATGATTACAAAGAATTCCCTGAACTTCCCTCAAAATCCCAGTATCATGCAAAAGAACTTTGCTGCAAGCTTTGGGCGGAAGAACGAGGATTACTGTTACTTGGCGAATTTGATGCGCGTAAGGAGAACAATGGACAATGTTATATTTTGTGACAAAGATTGTGAAGTTCATAGGAAAACTGTCAGCAACCACAAGATCATGGAAAGAAACCAGGGGATTCTCGAATGACTGGTTGGGGTAGGCTTTTCAACTCGGGTGATCGTCTTCACATCAAAGCACTTCCAATTTACCATGTTGAACTACTCTAAGACTGGACTTTACTAGGAGACTCGGGGTTGTTGTTGTCTCAAACTGGGACGCAAAGTTTTGAATGACTAGTTTGAGAATTTGCACCAGTTTATAAGCACGTTCAAGTTTATGGGAAAAAAGATATAAGCATACTTTGAGGTTGAATCAAATGACTCGAGGTGAGACGGGAACACATGGAGCAAGATAACTCAAAGACCCTTCCTACGGACAAACTTGATCATCATGAAGAATGGAGATCAAATTTTGGTTTCTTCATTTATGAGGAGCTAGAGACTTGGTCACAATTCATATGGATGTCACGCGATTTTGTTCTCTTGCTTTTGTGTCTCAATGACTTGGTATAACGCATAAATATGCAGCATTACCTAATTTGATCATTGACAAGTGCTTGGTCTAGAAACCGAAAAATCACTCAGGAGTGCATATCAATAACGTCTGACTATCGTTCTTCATAGATAAACTCTTGAAGAGTACTCTGGAACTTCTATACTTAGGTAGTCCTGAAGAATCAGAAACGCTACAATGGAATCTGCATGGTTCACGCATACACTCTACTGCGGAAATCTTCCAAGTCCTTGGAGAACTCATTCCAACTTCTTTCTTGCTGGGCGATCTTATATGTCCATAACACCAGCTCATTCTTGGTTTTGATTGGAATTTCTAGATCTATATATTGTGGATGGGCAATATATATGGCAATCGGGTGGTTGTGGAGTCTGTCCTCGGATTGCATTGTTTAGGGGCTGGCTGATTTCTTGCTGTACTCCAGTTATACTCAGTGAAAGGAGCTGTAGGGCAGTAGTTTTCCGGTTCGTTTCGATATCTTGCTGTCGTTTAAATTGCCATTGCCCAGAAGATATGTGGCAATGTCATTGGTTGGGGTGTTGATCCGGAATTATACGCAGTACTTTTTGATAAGCCAGGAAGAAATTGATAGGAGGACTATCAAAAGGCTCTGCCAGTGAACTCGAACCTGTGGAGATATGATGACTTACATAGTGATCTTCTAGGTGCTCCCTACTAAGGTCCTCCCAGGGTAACATATTTTGTTTTTCTGTAAGTAGACTTATTTGATAGAGCTATCTCCTTGAATTACTCCGTTGGTCTAGTCCGCATTCAATCAAATTAAGTCTGGGTTGAGATGTGAAGCATCAGGAACGCCATAAATTTGACAATGTCTCCAATATCTGCAAAATGTCATGATGAAAGCGCTCATGCTCTTGTTATAATGCCTACAGTGAGGCTGTTTACAATTGAATGGGATACAGGGTTGTTGGAAGTTCCTCGCATAACGTGGAAGGTAGTGTCCGTGTTTGCCACATCAAGACTGACTTTGCATATCAGGTACTGTAGTGTGCAAACGATGACCATCCTCCTTCCTTCTATGCTCTGCACAGTACCTCACGATTTCCGAGAGGAAGTCTATTGTAGGTGGGTGATACATAATGAAGATATAGTACAGCAGTCTGATTGTAATAGAACACACATTATGCCTGCCATAGCGTGGACCTATACATCGTTATGCGCGTGATCGTGACATGGACCTTGGAGCCTTTGACCTTTACTCATACCAATTCTGTGCCTCGTTTGTCTCAATCGTCTTTAAGGTGTAGTATGTCCTGGTCTCAAGGAGGCGAGAAAGGTACTTCGAACTTCGAACAGGTCATGAATACATATGGTGGAAATAGTTATTTGAGAGGACAGTGCGTCGGAGTAATTTATATGATTGTGCATACGATCCCGATGCCGATCCTCAAGATTCCTCGCTACTTAGATTGCTTGCCCTGTCTCTTCCGTAAGGTCTATCTGTCGTGATTCTAATACAAAAGGAAATAATTCTAATCGACATGTAGTAAGTGGCATGTGCAAGTCACATATTGACTCTTGCCGCACAGAAGGTCTTTGAGTGTTTCTGGTTCTTTCATTCATGCAAATGCTGAGAGTTGGAGTTCCGATTTCGAAATATCTGAGTCAGGGTTCATCAGGATTTTGATCTGTAGTTTTGATCAGAGTCAGCCAACTTGAAGCACTTATATAATGGAAAACTTGGGACGTCGTTTCTGTTCTATATTACAGCAGCAGAAAGGAATTTGCGAACAGGTTGAAGGTATGGGGCATGTGCACATGATTTGGACCCTATTTTCATCTTTGCTTCTTTGGTCTTGTTTCCGGAGACAATTTATTTCGCTAATGCTTATAAGCTCCCTTTATACACCTTGTGAAATATCAGGTCGCTATGATATCGCTGTATGGTAGCAGAAAGAGATCTAGAACATATACACTGGTAATACTGGTTAAGGTGATGGTGAAGATTTCCTCGCATCCTTATCGATACAGAATATCAACAATAGCAAATTGCCGAAGTGAAAACTGCATGAACTCCAGTTCAATATACGTCCGATTAACTGTGCTATTGTGTGGGCCTCTGCCCACTAATACTTTTATTTGTGACGGGGCTGTAAGTGATGTGGACATATTTAAGAAAAGTAACTTTTCTTCTTACTCATTTAGTTAGGTTGTTTTCTTAAAATTAATGATACAATGAAATTCTAAATTAAAAAAATCACTAATTTTAGTCATTTTTTTCAAAACTTATATTATTTCGAATTTGAAAGTCGATATCAAATCCTTCTGAATGAGACTTCCTATTTTCGTAACAGACTCTAACCTGACTAAAACTAAACGATATGAACATTAGTCATGACAGAGATACTTAGTGGCGTTGACCTTATTGCGGTTTGTTACTTGGACCTCAACGTCCGAGAGTACTCTCTGGTTGCTGCAATGCAAAAGAGTTTTACCGGTAGAATGACGAGATTTAAAGTCAGCCCGGATGAACTTGTTCGATCTCCAAACACAGGTTAGGTGATTACTTGTGCCAAGCCTGTGATACCTCTTGGATGAGAGCGCGAAACAATGACCTCGTACAAGTTTCAGCAAAACAGAGCGAGCTCTTTGCTTCTCTTCTCCAGGTACTAGGCTCGTTTGGAGCTCTTTAAGTAATCAGAACCCGGTAGTAGATTTCCAGTTATTGTATTGAAATTGAAGTTCGTGGCAACTAGTAAAAATCCAATCAAGGGACGAAATGGACAAAAGTACTTCTGCACATAAATTGTCGCAGGCGGTTGTTCAATCCTTTCCATGCATATTTGCTGGAGGAGGAATTGTAGTTGAATCTGGAAGTGCTACTGATAAGTTTTGCAGGTTGTACAGGTAAGTGAGTAAACTGTCGAGCTTCAGCATCCAGTCGACTTATCTTCCAGTTTCGCGGGTACTTCTAGCACCTAAACACTTCACGATGTTGGATATTAAGTTTAACTTACACCTTCTAGGTTCAACTATCCTGCTTGGTTTATATAAGTTTGAGATGGAGGATCAGTAGACAAATTTGCATAAGGTATGAAGATAACATGGAGGCCGATCTGAGCACAAAACTCCTATTCCGAACGATTTATGGCATTTTCCTCATACTGTTCTTGTGTTTACGCATTGTATCCTGACGGACGTAAGCTATCGTCAGGCACTGCCATCGCTCAAGGCCAGATATTTAGATCATACGCTAATACATGTAGAACATTCAATGGTAGGTACTAAGATTGTATTGATGGACTTACATGTGAGGAGAGATCAGGAGTGGCTGGACTTGCCGCACAGACAAGATAATCCAGGATTGCATTTCAGGTGATTTTGAGGTACAGAATCCGGAGCCGCATTTTTCTGACTCTCTCCCTTGTGGCGTAATGGCAATAAGAGGAAGAGTACGTTGAATTTAGGTAGTAGCAGTCGCTTGTCAAAATTTGGAGAAGAGGCTGCTCCTTTGAGGTACAAGTACTTTGGACGAGTAGAAGGAGCACTTTCCAGTGACATCTAACTCTATACAGATTCATAGACATGAATATAACACGAGGTCTAATCGCAAACAAAATTTCAGAGCCGGACAGGATCACGGGCTTCGCCATTACATGAATCTGGCAAAAAGAGCCCCAAATGAATGAAGAAGAAAGCGGATTGTTCACGGTAAATGTTACCTGTTTTAGTGTCGTCTGATGGATCAGATTTGCTCCGGGGTAAACGGCGGGATTTGGTCCTATTGTCCGTCGTGCTTATGGATAGCCTACGTCCTCTTTCCAATCCTTCATTGCCACATCAAATATTACCCAAGGACTCATATTTGCGAATCGAACTTTAAGGTGAACTCTTAGCTTCCCTCGTGCACTTCAGAGACTTACATACTGAATATTACTGCTAGCTGGAGAGGTGCAGATGTTTCCCGCTATGTATTTCTTGTGAGGTGCTCGACTCGACTCGACGAGGTACACGAAGCGTCCTTGAGCAAGTTATTTCGCTTTCACGTGAGTTCTTCTTACGTTGTTCATCTGCGTACTACAGAAGTCATCCGATTGCTTGAATATGCATGAAGACCGAATGGGAGGTGAGTGCTCTTCTGAGGCTCTATCCCGGAGCTATTGATCAATGCTTAGGTACTCTGTTACATTCCGGGTCTACGGTGGGTCCTCATGAATGGTACATTTTGTGGGTGAATCTTTACGTACTCTCATCTTTATTAGCTCTTTGTCGCTGCATTTCCGTCTTCCTTACCCAGATACAGGCAGGACTTAGACGGACAAATGGATGTCGTGACTTTCTGGAATCAAGGAGATCCTGCTAATGTGTCAAATTTTCAAGCAGAGAGTCAAATTTTCGGTAATACCTTCTTTGCCAGATTCGAAGCTTTCTTCCCCATCCGGTAGAAGACATGCGAATGGACGAGTCGATAGCTCAATCTAGCGTTTCGCTGTCACCACTTCGTGGGTGAATCTTTACGTACTCTCATCTTTATTAGCTCTTTGTCGCTGCATTTCCGTCTTCCTTACCCAGATACAGGCAGGACTTAGACGGACAAATGGATGTCGTGACTTTCTGGAATCAAGGAGATCCTGCTAATGTGTCAAATTTTCAAGCAGAGAGTCAAATTTTCGGTAATACCTTCTTTGCCAGATTCGAAGCTTTCTTCCCCATCCGGTAGAAGACATGCGAATGGACGAGTCGATAGCTCAATCTAGCGTTTCGCTGTCACCACTTCATATTCACTTTTCTGACGCGTGTTAGACGCCAAGTTGTCGATTCACCTGGTTTAGACATGAAGTCAACATCTGGAGACCAACAGGAGGCCAGCAAAATCTGTCAGGTTCTCTGATTCACCTGTTTTAGACACGGAGTGAACATCTGGACATTGCCAGAAAGCCAACAAAACCTATTTGCATGAAAAACTGGCATCCAATACGGGCGGACGGTTTCATCTTGCCGTCAGTCCAAGTCCAAACCTTAGGGAAACGCATTCGCTAAAACTCTATAGCAGGTGAATCTTTTGATGGAAATGGGATTGAGTTCACAAAGTCTTGTTCATGTTTTACTTCACTTATAGTGTTTTTAGATGCATGTGTTATTAAGGCTAGTTTTGGAGCACCTACAAGATTACCTCTTCTGTTCCAACTTAAGGTTTCCTCTTGTCTTTAAATTTTTTCAATGCGTCACTATTTGCCATTTCAAAATGTCACTATTTGAATGTGAAATACAAAATTCACAACAACATTCTTTGTGTTTGATGCATAAAGACCAGAATTCCCTTTCTCTTTCTTCATCCTTGATGCCATATGTCCTTGATTGATTTCATAGCTCCTCGGTGCCTCGACGGCCTTGAGATTGAGATTGACTTCATAGATCTTTGATGCCTTGACTACCTTATGAAATTGACATCGTTAGTTTTATAGAAAATAATTACAATCAGCCTTCTGCTCCCCTAATGACATATCCTCAATAGTCAATCCAGCTGCTCCTTAGTCTTGATATTCTTGACATTTCATACTAGATACATTCCATTTACTATTCCTTAAGAGGTCTGCATGGGAAATCACATGAGAATAAACCAGATTTTGATAGATTGTAAGTGAGAGCAGGAATCCCTCACTAGTTTTGTTGTAATCCATAAGATATGAGTTCTAGTGCATTGCTAAGGAAAGAGTTGAAAAATCAATATGCATTCATATAACAAAATTTCAAGAAAGTATGGAAGAATGGTGGGATGATGAACGGTCTGAATCTTGTTGGGATTAGATGCTAGTTGGGATTTGGATACAAGGGAAGGAGAATGGAGCAAAGAAGAAAATGATATGGGATATGGGTATGCTAGATAGACTTTGCAAATGGTGGATCCTTATACATGGAATGCAATAATTGAAAGAGAGATGTCAAAGTACTCGTAATATTGAATTTGTATATAGGTTTTTCTTTGTCCTTGAACCTCTTGCTTTCAAATAGCTTGTTAGAATGGACATGGCCTCTTTTATTGAGTTAGTGAATTTGATTAAAGGGCACAATATCTTCAAGAGAAGGAGGGAGTTTGGTAGACAACAAACACTTGTAGGGCTACAAGCGACATTAGCATTAGTTCATTTTGGGCATAATGGTAATGGTGCTTGTGTTGCAAGGAGAATGAACTTATGGGGAATTAGTGTAGGGTCCACAAGTAAATTACAGAGAGAGAAATTACATCATTGCTATATTGTTCATAATGAGAAACAATGGCCAGGTGTCCAAGAGAGGAGTAAAAGTTCCTTTGTATTTGCATGTAAAAGATTTCCTAGGTGTGTTGGCCTAATGGATGGAACACTTTGTCCTTTGTCACATAAGCCCACCATTGAAAAAATTGTATTTCAGCTAGAAGGAGAGTTACTCAATCAATGGGCAGGTGATATTGGATGAAAAGCACCAAATTATACACTTTGCTTGAGGTGAGATGGAATCAATATTGAATGTATGCTTTATGAAAGTGTTGAACCGAGGAGTACTTGACTGGTGAAGAAATTATGCTTTATCATCAATGTTTAGGAGGAAGAATTAGGTAGAGTTATAGATGACTGAGGAAGAACTGGTGTTATGAAAGTGTTGGGTTTTGTGTGAATGGCTGACAAAGGATCTGGTTTTACGCAAGGATGTGTGGTTCCTGTCATGATATGATATGTTTAAGGAGATCATAGCTTTGGTTTGAACCTAAGAGGAGCACGTATATCATTTGGTACAAAGCATTATTCATTAGGAGATGTTGGATATGTGCTTATGCATCACTTTGTGCACTCTTTCAAATAAGCTAATTTTCAAGACATGAAGGACTTCAATTGATGTGTGGCTAGAACAAGGTCCTTTAATGAACATTGCATTAATATACTAAAAGCTTGGTGGCATTCATCAAGGGAGTTGAGGGTCCAATTGGTTAAATAAAAAGTAATACACATCTTTTGTGTTGGATTTCTGCTTGTGTTATATTGCACAACTATCTAATCAATAGGTCTTACGTGTGGGAGAATGAAGAGGACATGTCTAGAGAAGAGGCCAAATCCACAAGTGAAGTTCATGGGATTTATCATAAGAGTAGAGAAGAAATTAGGTAGTTTGTAGTAGACATATGTTTGGCCTTCAATAGAGCACCTGATGGTTGTTTGCATCAGTCCTCAACATAGTAATAAAATGCTAAAATTCATTTAATTGTGCTCATGAAAATGGGTTTATATCAAACTTTGTGAAGGGTTATGTCAGATTTTGGCAAGAAGAACTTTGATCTCATTCTTGGTGATCCTTGTAGCTTAGGAAGTAGATAGGTACTTCAATTATGTCAAATTCCAAATGGTGATAGAGTCAATCCGGTGTTGATTTATGAGATAGAGAGTTTTTGTTTAGCCTTCTTGTGATTGGACCCCCTCCATTCTGTGCTTCCCATTTGTGCACCATGTTTGTGTGAGATGCCTTGACTTTAAAGTGTTGGTGCTCTGGTGTGATCTTGATAGTGAGGCTGGAGTGATGTCCAATCAGATTACCTATGTTTCTCTTTGGTGAGGCAAGAAGTGATAACCTGCAAACCGTGAGAGTGCGTAATGTGATGGCTGGCTATAGGTTGTCCTTTCCCCTAGTGTAGTTATTGTAGTTAGAGCTACATTAGTTGGTGACATTTAGTTGGTGGTGTTGGCACTTGGTGGGTTACTTGCGGAGGTTCCGAGTGCGGGTTGCAATTCTTGGTTACTTTGTCACGATGGAGTTCTTTGGGGATTTTGAAGGAGATAGCACTGCAATACGTAATGGGTTTACTCAGAGTGGTACTCATTATCAACCTGTATCTCAAGTCCCAATGAGGAAAGAGATTGACTCTGAGTTAGAGTTTGATATAGGAGTGATTTAGTAGAGAGTGCACTTGGTATGTCCGCATTGTTGTTATTGGACATGTTTTAGCTGGATGTACATGATCTTGATGTGAAATGCATTCAAGAATGGAAATTGGGGTGCAAGAAATTGTCTTCCTGGAGCCTATATCCCATCCTCTCTGTAAAACTCTCCTAACCTATCAATTGCTCCACAATTTTCCTCCCCAAAATTACTCAATCTTAGTAACCTTTGTCCTTCCAAGAGGTGTGATCCACTCTCTTAGATTGAAACATTCACTCTAATACCATTGTAATGTTCCAAGGATAGTAGAAAAACATACGAGAGAAAACATAAGTTTCACACTCCAAACTTTGGTGCCCCAAGGGAGCACCTTCTCTTTATTATATAGCCAAAAGGATCTCATCTAAGGATGCTCCACCATAGGATTAGGTACATGGATAAGTGACCTATTAGCAAGCTACACCCTTAGATTAATTGCTTGGATGGGTGACATGTTGATCTTGGTCCATCTGGTTGGTCAAATAGGCTTTGACTAAAGAGAATCTTTTAGGAAATCTTCATGTAGAAATCTCAAAATCATGTGGGTGTGGTACTATTGGAAAGCTCTTGGTGAGACAAACCAGGGGAGGGAAGGCTAGATTTTACTCTGTTTGGGTTTAAAGGGGGGGGGGGGGGGGGGATCTACACATTTTTGAGGCCTAATCCATCTGTTTAGGTCTCCGAAATTGCCTTTGAAGTTTTTAGGCCTATTTTGGTTTTTGCCCTATTAGTAGAAGTGCTCTTTTGGTGATACCTCTACCTGATCTACTTTGTCCATTATGTGTACCATCCTTCTAGATGGCACCAACCCAAATTCTACCTTTAGATCATATGTCTAGTTATTGATTCTAAAGTCTTCAAGTATGTTTCAATTTTTGGCCTATTAGTAGAAGTATTCTTTTTGTGATACCTCTGTCTAATCTACTTAGCTCATCATGCATAAAATCATCCAAGGTGTTACCAAACCAAATTTAATCTCTAGATCATGTGTCTAGCTATTGGTATTATAGGAACAAAGAAGTATTCATAAGAGTAATTGACCAAGTTAGACAAGAAGCTACAGAAGCCCATCAATGACAAATTTTCAACATCCTATCCAAGGTCAACCAAGACTTGGAAGAATATGAAGAGCATCTAGATGAACTAATTCTAAGATGCAATGGAGAAGATATGTTGGGAAAGCCAAGTGGGTCAAGGAAGTAAAGACTTGCTGAACCCTTGTATATATGTATGATAGGTTACACCCTTGGTGTGTGGTAACTATGCCACAATCATCAAAGTTGTTTGACCATTGAGGCCATCCTTCATTGTGGTGGGAGACTATCATAGTCTAGCATCATTATGAAAACTTGCCCACAAGGACAAGATGTCAACAAAGGAACAACATGTATATAAGTAAGCTGATGGTCGTGTACAATAGGACAATCTTGCCATTGCCATCTTATTAGGACTCCTCTTCCAATACCTAGCTGGAGGTCCATATGTAATACCAAGAGCTAGCCATATGATGATCTAGATGTGAAATTTGGTTTGGTAACATCTGGAATGATGTTATACATGATGGTAAAAATAGATTAGATAGAAGTATCACCAAAAGGGTACTTCTACTAATAGGCAAAAAACTGAAATAGATTTGAAAACCTTAGAACCAATAGCTAGACATATGATTTGAAGGTGAGAATTGGGTTGATAACATCTGGAAGGATGTTACACAGGATGGACTGAATAGATCAGAAATAGGTATCACCAAAAGGGGACTTCTACTAATAGAGTTAGAATCAAAATATGCCTAAAATCTTTGAAGGCAATTTCAGAGGCCTAAACGGATGAATTATGCCTCAAAATATATAGATTCCCCCCAACTTTGGAAAGGCTAGCCTTCCCTCTCCCCTGCTTTGTCTCGTTGAGAGCTTTCCAATGGTACCTCACCCACGTGATTCTGAGATTCCTACAAGAAGATTCCCTAAAAGATTCCCTCCGGTCAAAGCTTGTTTGACCAACCAGATAGGACCAGGACTGACATGTCACCCATCCAAGTAAGTAATCTAAGGGTGGAGCTTGCTGACATGTCACCTATCTATATACCTAATCCTATGGTGGAGCTTCATTGGAGGAGATCCGCTTTGCCTATATAATAAAGAGAAGGTGCTCCTTTGGGGCATCAAAGTTTGAGTGTGAAAGTGTGTGTTTCTCATGGTGTGTTTCTCTTCAGATCTCCTATCCTTGGAGTATTACAATGGTATCAGAGCAGGTGTTGTCCAAGAGAGCGGATCACCCCTCTTGGAAGAACATGGGCTACTGAGATTGAGTACTTTTGAGGAGAGACATTCTGGTGTAATTGGTAGATTAGGAGGATAGAATGGATGCTCCGGGAGGACAATATCCATTGGCTCGCTTTCCATTCTTGAATCATTTCAACATCAAGATTATGTACATTTAGTGCGAGCAAGTGAGAGTGTATTTGGTTTTTCACTTCAAAGCAGAGTTCATGGATACAATAATGAATTCATCAAACCCAGTGACTTTGCCTATAATGATTTACGATAGAGAGTGGGATTTGACAATTTACATTCGTTGTGATGGATTTGAATGTACTAAATCCTTTCCCTTTTAACACTCAAGTAGAAACTTGTTATGTAGTGAGACCAAAAGTGATGTTTAGGGATTTTGTGGTCAGGAATTTTGGTGAGGAATATTACCAACGAGTGGTAGCTTCTAAGGTCCCAATGGTAGTTCCAATAGTTCATGCGCCCTCTAGAGTGATCATATTAACTCTCTATTGAAGTTTAGGGTATAGCAATCGAGAGTTACAGGAACCATAGATCCGCAGTTGCAAGAGTTGGTGCAAGGAATGCAAGGGATGTTGAACAAATTTTGAGAGATTAAGATGACCATGGAGGCGTTACAAAGTCAAGTGCAGACCCTCAAGAATGATCAAGCAATGCAAGAAGAAGAGACGTCTCAACATCCAATACTTGCGACTGAAGTACTTGGAGAGGCACCTGTGCCTACAAACCCTATTAATGATGAAGTCACATTACTACTTTGGATGAAGAAGACCTACAACATCGAGCCTTACAAGGGGCAACATACGATGGGAGTAGTGGAGAACTGGATCTTGAGAATGAATTGATATTTTTGGTTATTCTCAACGGAGATCACCGAGCATGCTGTAGGCGTGTTTGCATGTGGGCACTTAACCGATAAAGCCCTCACATGGAATGACGCTTGGGAACGATCTATGTTGACCGAGAGAAGGGAGGTCACTAGACATCAATGCAAGAAGGATTGCTGAAGATTTTCCAATCGGTGGATCTGTGCAGATGGCCTGGATCCGACTATGGGGATTGAAACAAAAGAATAGCATACAAGAGTATGTGGAGGCATTTTTGGATCTACAAGTTGCAATAATCTACATGAGTCCAACAAAGGCTCTTGACAATTTCAAACAAGGGTTGAAGGAGCGGATTCGCCAAGAAGTCATGGTACAAAATCCTTGCATGATATTTGAAGCCATTGCTTGTGCGCAAAGAATAGCAGGAGCATTAGGTGGAGGTGAAGGAGTAGTTCTACCTCAACATTATCGGGCAGAAATGCCACCCATAGGTGGACCAGTACCGATGGAACTCGACAACCTTTGGTTTTGAGACCAAGGAGCACGACCGCTTCAAGGAGAACGGGGACGGGTAGAAGAATGGATAGATGGAGTCCCACGAGGAGAAGGAACTCGAGGAGAACAACCTTGTTGTTACAATTGTGGTTGTATTGGGCATATATCTACCAACTATTGTGCTTGACTTCCCAGAGGCCCTTGACCTTCATACATGCAATCTTTGAACAACATGGAGAGGCGCATTGAAGAGGAGGAGGTGAAAAACAAAGATCACCAGTAAATGTACCTTGCGGCCTTATTGGCTCAATAAGGAAGCAGAAAAGCAAGGAAAGGAAGAAGACGAGTGCACAAAGGTATCAAAAGGCAACCTCATAATTGATTATAGTGAATGGGGTCCTAGAAGGCAATCAAGTGAGAGTGTTAATAGATCCGGGAGCCACAAAGAATTTCATGTCTTGCTCTATTGCAATAAGATTGGGAATGGATCTAGAGAGAGATGAGAATGAAGAAGTAGAGTTACCTAACGGACAAATAGAGAGGATTGAATCATTACCCAGGCGGGTAACACTCTCTGTAAGAAAATATCGAGAAGTAATTGAGTGGCGAGTGATACAATTAGCTTGTTATGATGCAATCTTAGGTATGCCATGGATGAAGCATTACAACCCTATGGTAGATTGGAGGAAGAAAGTAGTGAGAACCGACCAATGGTCGATCATTGGGGTTAAAGAAAAATCACAAAGGCAAGAATTACCTCTCTATGTCATAGAGACAACAACTATCTGTAAGACTGATAGGTGTTTCATGGGTCTAATAAGAGAAGTCCAGAGTGCACAACTCAAGGGACAAATTCCTGAGAAATTGAAGGATATCGTAAATGAGTTTCAAGATGTCTTTCCTGATAATCTACCCTCAGGATTACCACCAAAAAGGAGAGTAGATCATAAAATTGAGACACTCAAGGGAAGACACCTTCCTGTAAGGCCCCATATTGCCTATCACCTCATGAGTTGGAGGAGTGCAAGAATCAAATTGAGGATATGTTGCAAAAAGGGTTCATCCAACCTAGCATATCCCCATATGGGGCTCCGGTCTTGTTTGTGAAGAAGAAAGACGGTACAATGCGCATGGGCATTGACTATTGGGGTCTCAATCAGCAAACAGTGAAGAACAAATACCACCCCTTACCTTGCATGGATGATCTATTCGATCAACTCAATGGAGCAAGACACTTCACCAAACTAGATTTGCGGAGCGGTTACAATCAAATCTGAATTGCAGAGGAGGATGTGTACAAGACTGCCTTTCAAACCAAGTATGGTCACTTTGAGTATCTCGTGATGCCTTTTGGTCTCACCAACGCACCTGCCACTTTCATGAGTCTAATGAATGACATATTTCATCCATATTTGGATAAGTCTATCATTGTCTTCCTAGATGACATCTTAGTATACGGTAACACGATGACGGAACACAAACAACATCTACAAGAAGTCCTCCAGATTCTAAGACAGAATCTATTGTATGCCAAAATCTCAAAGTGTGAGTTTGGCAAGTCTGAAGTAGACTACTTGGAACATAGAGTAAGTGCAGAGGGTATTCAAGTATTGGCAGATAAAATAGAGGTCATTCAAAAATGGAGTGCCCCAGAAGATCAGACTCAACTCAAGAGCTTCTTGGGTTTGACGGGATTCTATCATTGACTTGTCAAGGACTTCTCCAAGGTTGCACAACCTTTAACAACACTGCTTGGCAAGGGGAAGAAGTGGACATGGGGAACCGCACAAGAGTTGCCCTTTCAAGAATTGAAAGCCGCCTTGCTACATGCACCAATCTTGAAGTGGTATGACCCAAAACGTCCAATCAAGTTTGCTACAAATGCATTAGGCATAGCAATCGGAGCAGTCCTACAACAAGAGTGGCATGACAGATGGCATCCCATTGCATATTTCTCTCAAAAGTTGTTACCGGCAGAGCACAACTACCACACCATAGAACGGGAAGAGTTGGCCATCATCTTGGCAACCAAGCATTGGAAGCACTATTTGGGTGAGAAGGCATTTGTGGTAGAGACAGACCGCAAACCTCTAGTCTACCTCAAGACATAGAAGGATCTATCTTGTCATTAGATTTGATGGGCAGAGTGGCGACAACGCTTCAACATGACAATCATCTACGTTGAAGGTAAGAAGCAACTTGCAGATGCATTCACCCGCATGCCAATGGCAAACAACTTGGTGGCAAAGGTTTAGATTAACCCAAAATTTTAGCTAGAGATTCTGGCGGCTACAAAAATTGATTCACAGATTGTAGAAGGGCAATCATCCAAAGGCGTCACCAACACCCAAGGACTCACCTTTAGTGATGGCAGATTATGGATTCCAAATGTCCCAAAATTGTGCACCACCATTCTAGCAAAATGTCATGATTCGGCCATTGAAGGTCATGTTGGAGTGGACAAGACCTTGGATGCAGTCTAGCGCCATTACTATTGGCCCAAGATGAGCAACGATGTGATGGAATACATGCACAATTGCTTACTTTGTCAACAGAACAAAGCTTCTAATCAAGCTCTTGCAAGGCTCCTACAACCTCTCCCCACTCATACACAACGTTGGGAACAGGTGTGTATGGATCTCGCCTGTGAATTACCCAAGACCACATTAGGATTCAACTCCATCGTGGTCTTTGTGGACCGGCTCAACAAAATGACTCATGTATGCCCTACCACCAAGGAGGTGACCGCTCCACAACTTGATCAATTATACTTAGATGCAATCTTCTTTCACCATGGCTTATCTCAAGTACTCATCACTGATAGGGGTACTCAATTCACCTGTTTTTTTTGGCGCACCCTCTTTGGTTTCTTCAAAACCAAGTTAGCCATGTCCATAGCTTACCACCCACAAACAGATGGACAAACAAAGCGGGCTAATCGCACTATTGAAGACATGTTACACGGCTTCACCTTAGAAGAGCAAGAGAGATGGGACACCCTACTCCCATTGGTAGAATTTGCTTACAACAATTCAGTGAATGCATCCACCCAAGTCACTCCGTTCTTCCTCATGTATGGTGAGCATCCCTTCACACCTTCCAGCTTGATGAAGATCCGTCCGGTGGCTATCAAGGTCGATGGAGTCAACACATTTGTTTCTAGAATCCAACAAGGGGTGGAGAGCGCTAATGTTATACTCCGAGGACAAGAGAAGAGAGAAAACACAGATTGCACACTCAAACATTCGATGCCCCAAGGGAGCACCTTCTCTTTATCATATAGACAAAGAGGATCTCCTACAAGGAAGCTCCACCATAGGATTAGGGACACAGATAGGTGACATGTCAGCAAGCTCCACCCTTGGATTACTTACTTGGATGGGTGACCTGTCTGGTCTAGGTCCTATCTAGTTGGTCAAACGAGCTTTGACCGGAGGGAATCTTTTAGGGAATCTTCCTATAGGAATCTCAGAATCACATGAGTAAGGTACCGTTGGAAAGCTCTCGACGAGACAAACCAGGGGGGGGAGGGAAGGACAGCCTTACCTCTGTTGGGGGGAGGGATTCTGCACATTTTCAAGGCCTAATTCATTCGTTTAGGCCTCCAAAATTGCCTTCAAAGATTTCAGGCATATTTCGGTTCCTACTCTATTAGTAGAAGTCCCCTTTTGGTGATACCTCTTTTTGATCTGTTTAGTCCATCATGTGTAACATCCTTCTAGATGTTACTAAACCAATTCTCACCTTTAAATCATATGTCTAGCTATTGGTTCTAAGGTTCTCAAGTCTATTTCGGTTTCTGCCCTATTAGTAGAAGTACTCTTTTGGTGATACTTCTATTTGATCTATTTTGACCATCATGTATAACATCATTCTAGATGTTACCAAACCGAATTTCCCATCTAGATCATATGGCTAACCCTTGGTATTACAGCTAAGCACAAATTACAGATTGCACAAAATCACCAAAAGCAGTATGCTGATGCACACCGTAGGCACATGGAATTCAATATTGGGGATCAGGTGTGGCTATCAATAACCAACCTCACATAAGTGGGACATTGTAAGCTCAGACCTCATTTTATTGGGCCTTTCTCAATTCTCCATCGAGTCGGCGCGGTGGCCTATCACCTTGAGCTACCACCACACATGAAGATCCATCCAGTGTTCCATGTTTCCCTACTACACAAATATGCTCCCCGATCAGGCTTGGGTCATTCCACACAAGACATTTGACCTTGTCCGACACTTGTTGATGGCAACGAGGAATATGAAGTGGAGCGTATTTTCCAAAAATGCATGCATGGTGCTCATCATCCACAGGTGGATTATCTTGTCCAGTGGAAAGGTTACCTCCTCTATGAAGCAACTTGGGAACCCGCTGCCAATTTGACACATGCACCGGTGTTGGTGCAAGCATTTGAGCAACAATTACACAACAAGGACGTTGCGTCTTAAAAGGAGAGAGGTTTGTAATACCAAGAGCAAGCCATATGATCTAGATGTGCAATTCGGTTAGGTAACATCTGGAATGATGTTATACATGATGGTCAAAATAGATCAGATAGAAGTATCACCAAAAAAGTACTTCTACTAATAGTGCAAAAAACCAAAATAGATTTAAAAACTTTAGAACCAATAACTAGACATATGATTTGAAGGTGAGAATTGGGTTGGTAACAATCTGGAAGGATTTTGCATAGGATGGACTGAATAGATCAGAAAGAGGTATCACCAAAAGGAAACTTCTACTAATAGATTTGGAACCGAAATATACCTGAAATCTTTGAAGGCAATTTTGGAAGCCTAAACGGATGAATTAGGCCTTGAAATTGTGAAATCTCCCCCCTCCCCCACTTTGAGAAGGTTGGCCTTCCCTTCCCTCTTCTTTGTCTCGTTGAGTGAGAGCTTTCCAATGGTACCTCACTCATATGATTTTGAGATTCCTACAAGAAGATTCCCTAAAAGATTCCCTCCTGTCAAAGCTTGTTTGACCAACCAGATAAGACCAGGACCAACATGTCACCCATCCAAGTAAGTAATCCAAGGGTGGAGCTTGCTGACATGTCACCTATCTACGTACCTAATCCTATGGTGGAGCTTCATTGGAGGAGTTCCACTTTGCCTATATAATAAAGAGAAGGTGCTCCTTTGGGGCATCAGAGTTTGAGTGTGAAAGTGTGTGTTTCTCATGGTGTGTTTCTCTTCAGGTCTCCTATCCTTAGAGTATTACACCATAATGTGTAGAGTGTATAGTAGGCGCTCTTTGGTAGGTGGTGCCATTACAAAATTAATTGGGTAGGATAGAGTAGATACATTAAGGTTAGAACCAATTGGTTTAGAGCTTAATTTGGGGATTGTGGCATTACACAATTATGAATGCAACCCATCATTTTGTAGTAGAAATTATAAGAGGAACTACCTTGATATTATACAATGTTAGGATATATGACATTTGAACACTCACTCACATTCAAACAATGTTGGGATATAAGACACACATTTGAACACTAGTAAGGTCAATGTTGGGATATACAACATTTGACCACTATTGGGATATATGACATATGAGTCACTCCACTCAAGTTGGGATATATGACATTTAAACCTACTCCATGCATCTTTAGGTTTGCAGATCAAACATGGAGTTGATTGTTGGGAATGTTGACCAAGCTACCCATAGTTATTGGTGAAGAAACCTTCAAAGTGGACTACATTATTCTTTGCCCCATGACTAAGGCAAGTTACTTGGTGTTGCTAGGATGACCTTGGCTCTATGGTGCTCGAATTTTGGTGGATTGGTACCAAGATTTTTAGAGACAACAAGGCCTTGGACCTCATACACATTACGGTGTGCTAGAAGAAAGTTCCTCATTTGAGAGAAATTTTTTTCTCAAAAGGAGATTACAATGAAAATTCTTTGGATAACTGTGATGACTCCTTAGATGATGATGTGGTTAATTATCTCAAGTCTTATGAGATTGAAAAAGGACAAGAGGGAAATGATCAACCCAATGGTCTCAAGAAAACCTTAGTACTCTTGGAGCAGGCCTAGTGAGTCATGTCGAGGTTATTGTCAAAATAGATGATTGTCAAGATGTGATTGTGATGTACTCTAAACCACAACTATAACCACCAAGTGCTACCACCAAGAACCATCCAATAATGTAAGTCTGACTATGAGAACTACACTAGGAGGAAGGGTGTGGTAACCCACTCTGTGCCTCCTAACATAGATCATTGTGTTATTTTTTCTTTTATGCAATTATGTGACTATCTAGGTTAGATCCACGTTAGCAATTAGGATGTAGGACTTATAGTCTAATCTCCCAAGAGATGTTCTAAAACATACAATCAAGGGATATCACCGTAGTGAAACCACACCACAAGAGAGGTGATAGTCATAAAAATAATAACAATGATGGTCTTAAGACCAAAATAACATGAACACTATCATCATCATTGGTACAAGATGCCATGCTAGTATTTGATTGTCATTCTTAAATGGTTTGACTTTCCTTGAGCAATTATGCCATGTTGGAGAAAGAACAAGTTTTAGTTGCCATCAGTCCTTGTGCCACTTCCCACATATAGGAATAACAAATTTTCACCACTGATTGACAAACATTTGTAATGGGCCAACTGAACGATATAAACATCTTGCATTGTAGAGAAGGTAAGTTTTCAATCAATTGAATTTGCACTACCTCCAAATTAACCAAGCAATTCACTAGGGCGCATTAAGTGATCTTGCAATACATAGTTTTGAGTCATGAAGTGTAGCATGAGAGGTTGTGTGAACATGTGATAGGGATTTGGGAAGTAGAAGGAAACTAAGAGAGTTTAATCTCAAAATGTTGGGCAATACAATGCTGCCCAAGAAGAAGAAAATGCCAATTGCAATTGCTCTACAAACTTTGAGAGTGGAAAAATGTGCACACCAGTACTATGTAGAGTACCTCAACTCCAAGCATATGCAGTTCTTGCTTTGGATTTGGGATTTTAATTTTCTCCCAATGGTGTTGGAGATAAAGGAGAAGAAGAACCAAAACTTTACCAAACCATGGGACATAGAACCCAAACACATTTTATCATTGCACTTGTAAAAGTCCAAGACCAAGGAGAAAAATAGGAGAATGGAAACTCACATTGGGATACTTGAATGAGTGAAAGTCCGAATGCCTAGCATGAATTTTGGCTCTTGTATTTATAGGGATCATACAAGGCTCTTGAGAAGCTTCTCAAGAAGCTTCCTTGAGCCACTTTTTTGGATGCAAGCCAAGTTAATTAGGAAGCTTCTCAAGAAGCTTCCTTATAGAAGTTGCTTACTTTGTGTGCAAGTTAAGCTAATTGGAACATTCTAGAAGCTATTTACTTGAGGTGCAAGCTAAGGTAGTCGGGAAGCTTCCCAAGAAGCTTCCTAGATACTTTTGGAATATCTAGGCTAATTTGTCTTATTTGCTACTTTGTTAGCCCCACTAACTTTGTCGCTAAACTCCATATTATTATAGCACTCATGAGATGATGTAGCAACTTCAAACACATGGAAGAAACACCTTCTCCTCTCTATTTGTCTTACCGTCTTTTACATTGGGATGCAGCTACTAAAGAAGGAAGAGTAGACAATCTTCCCAATGCACTACTACCTGGCAGTCTACCATCAAGCCCAACTTGAACGTGCAGCGGAGACAGGAAGTACAAGGAAGCCTTCTTGCAATACTAAAAGACAAGAAATGGGCCCCTATTGACAAGGTTGCAAGAGCAAGCACAAGAAAATGAAAGGTGACCACAATGACATCCCAGTCAAGGAAGAATCACCGGCCTAATCCTTAGGTCGTGGACTCCTGATCTGTGGGTGCATCAAGATTGGGAAGTAAATATAGGAGTGACTACCACTCCCAAAGAACTCTCTATGTCAAAGAACTCCGGGTGAGTGGGGAGAAGGAATTGTCATTGGTGAGGAAGGTGGCTGCTCCAAAACATGAGACTTCCTTCTCCCAAATTAAAGTGTCCTCTAAAGGAGAGGGAGGTGATGTAGAGTAAGGTGGGGAGGTACAATCTACCCCCGTGGTAGTGGTGGTGTTAGGAGCACTAGACCAGCCCACCACCAAGAGAGAAAAAGAGATTATGGTGTATGAGGAAGAGGATATTCCAATCTCAATTACAACTCAAAAAGACTTTTCCTCTAACACCAAGAGTGGAGATAGTGACCTCCAACAATTCACCTATAATGCCTTTCAAAGGGCAACGAGTGGTGACTCCACCCCATGTATATGTACATGAGGACGTTTGGACCACACCCTCATGATTGCAAGAGAAGAGATTCTTGAGTGCAAAAGGGGAAGGGTTTAAGGAGACATCTCTCCCTAGACCTAGACAAGTAATTGCAGTTTCAACAATTATTGCTCAAACTATAGCAACATCTAAAGTATCAGGTGGTGAAAGATCAATGATGAAGAAGGGAATGTCAACTAACCTCAACACCCACAATAGGGAGGAATGAGAGCCGGTGTGACCTCATCATCTTACAAGGACCAAGGAGTAGACTACCTTGTGAATTACCCACCCTTTTCAACTTGGGTTATTCACATGTTGGGGCTGGTACTGAAAGCCATGGAGGACCTATTGCCTACGTATCAAGACATCAACCTGATCGTGATGGATTATAAGCGCTTGATAGAGTTTCTACACTATCAAATTCAGAAGGCCATATTAAAGGAGAAGTTGGGAGTTAAGAAGGAGTTGACTAAGGCTCATATTGGCATTGCATGCCTAGAGGCACAACTGGTTGAGCTCCAAGGGCATTGCCAATACTAAGAGCAAAATTTGGACCAACTAGTGGCTTGTGAGCTTGTGCCATTTGAGAGGGGGTCTGTGGCCACAAGAAGTAGAAGTCATCACCACAATCAAACTTCAACAAGTCAGACCAAAGAAGGTGAAATAGTCTTTGGTGCCAACTCATTGAAAGTTTGACTAGAGAATGCTGTTGCAAATAAAGATGTAGAGCTACAATGAGCCAGAGGGGAGCATGACATCTTGTCCTTGAACCACAAGGTGTGGAAAAAGGATAGGACCACCTTGATGGAGCAAAACCAAATGGAGCTGCACCTAGTGAAGGCCAAGCTTGTAATGATGAAGGTTGGTACTGCCCAACGTGAACAAGCATTTGTGGACTAAAAGGTGGTCCAAGAAGAGAAGTTGGAGGAGATGGACTTGATGAAGGAGATATTAGGGGCCCAACAACAAATCTCCCAATTGAATTTCAATTTGCTAACACTTAAAGGGAGGTCTAAGCGTTGTGGTGAGGAGATGAAGAAGAAGCACAAGGAGCAATTGAGTGCTAGGGATGAAGAAGTGGTGTCTTTCAAGTGAGAACTAAAGGTTCTCCATAGCCAAAGCACCAAAGATAAGCAGGTCCTCAATGTAGAGGTTGAGAAGGCTTGTTTGCACATTGAGGAACTAACCACAAACATTAGTGGCCATGAGGACCATGAGTAGATCCTCCAAGTAGGATGTAGATATTGAAGTGCAGTCCATTTGGGATACTCTAGATGAGGAGTAGAAGTGGGTGATCATAGTAATGGAGGACATTGCAAACCAGCTAAAGGCATAAGTGGGAGTAGTGGCCTTGAATCAATTTTATCATGCAAAGCTTTGAGAATCAAAGTTGGTGATACATGCCTTAGGTATGAAGAAGTATTAAATTGAGCAATTGATTAAATTGAATATGAAGCTACAAAAGCATATTCACAACAAATTTGACTATGACTTAACCAAGGTCAGCCAAGAGCTTGAGGACAATGGAGAGCATGTGGGTGAACTGATCCTAAGATGCAAAGGAGAATATGCATTAGGAGAGTCAAGTGGGTTAGGGAAGTAGAGATTTTTTATACTCATGTACATATGTAAGATAAGTTACACCCTTGGAGTGCAATTGTTATACCACAACCATCAGAGTCAAAACTCATCATAGTGGAGAACCAATGTATTCAAGCATCATCATGATGGCCTACCTGTGGAGACATGTTGTGAGCAGGAGAACAACATATATATAAGGAGGATAATTGTCATGTACAATAGGATAGTTTTTCTAGCACCATGTCATAAGGACCATTCTTCCAATACGTACCTAGAGGTCTATAATTGATAGAGTGTATAGTAGGTGCCCTTTGTAATGGCACCATTGCAACATTAATTGGGTAAGATAGAGTAGATACATCAAGGTTAATTCCAATTGGTTTATTAATTTGGGGATTATGGGATCATATAGCCATGGATGCACCCCATCATTTTGTAGTAGAAAGTATAAGGAGGATCCCACCAATATAATACAAGTTTAGCGTTCAGTTGTTCATCTAAATGCAGTTCAACTCATACTTGTACGGAATCCAAACTTCATCATTTTGTTATCCATGTTTCTACGGATGGTCAAGTTGTGAGTTTTTGTGTATGTATGAATGGAAATCTATATTGGAGATAGTGCAATAAGGAAATTTATGATCCTAAATGTATTTCTGTCAATATCGTGTATGATTCTTGATTATTTGGTGGAGTAGTGGTGAAGAACTCAAAGTAACAATGCTAGTGTTGAGGTGTAAGAGGCAATTAAGCTTGACCGGGTTGTTGGATCCCTAGGTGTTCTAAAGGATCAAGGCAATTTGCTAATTGGCTCCAAGGGTTGTGAATGCCATTAACAAAAAGCCCCTTTAGTCACAAACTTGTAGTATAACAGGTGTACGCCTATTGAGAAGAGTAGAATGTTCTCATTGGCGATATAGTATGCATGGTATACATAATTACAAGAGTATAGACCTTTGAGGCCAATGATATTCAATATGGACTAAACCATCACCTTCAAGAGCCAAGAGATAGGTTATCTTTCATGAATGTGATTGAGGTATGTGAGTTTCTTTTTTGTATTTCACCGTGGTGGGTTGGAGCACACTCTTTTGAGAATTGTCTTGTCCAAGAGGATAAAGGCACAACAATAGACAACTTTTGACAAAGTGACATTAATTCCTTCATGACTAGCCATTTTTGAATCACATGCTTGTGGGAACTACTTGTTCTTATTGATTATACTATTAGTCCATTGACATTGGTTTGTCACAAAGGGCAACCTGGAGCCTGCCATCATAATATGCACTCTCATAGTTTATAAGCCATCACTTCTTACTTCACTAGAAAGAAATATAAATAGTCTGATTTGTCATCACTCCAACCTTAATATTGAGAGCATAGCACACCAATGTTTTAAATATCAAGGCACCTCACATAAACATGGTGCACAAAAAAAAAGAGAATGGAGGAGGTCCAATCCAAGAAATTTAAAAAATAATCTTCCATCTCACAAATCAAAACCAGATTGAATCTACCACCATCTACCACCATTTGGTATTTGATATAAGAGAAGTGTCTATCTACTCCTATGCTACTAGGATCACCAAGGATGAGATCAAAATCCCTCTATTAGCCAAAGCTATATAAGTATATGTATAAGGATATCCGTCACTAGTGAGGGTAGACCAATTGGTTAGGGCACTAGTCTAGTAACCAAAATTTGGAGTTCAAACATTATTGTGCATAATCATGAAGATTGGGTAGAGTTTACCAAACAATTACCAAAAACTCAACCAAACTAATCAGTTCCACACCCACAAGCTAGCTTGTTTGCCCTTCTAAGCCTTTGTAGCCTCTCTAGCTTATGCCTCTAAACCCTAAATGGGACCTTTCTTCTTGCCAACTTAAACACTCTCTTAATTTGGCTAATTTCCACCAACTTGAGCACTAGTTAGAGCAATTCAAGTATGAAATATAGCTAGGGCAATTCAAGTATGAAATATAGCTAGGGCAATTCAAGTATGAAATGAAACTTTTCTTCTTGCCAATTTGAATACTCTCCAAATTTGGCTAACTTCTATTAACTTAAGCACTAGCTATAGCAATTTGAGTATGAAATAAGGCTTTTCTTCTTGCAAATTCAAACCCTCTCCAAATCTTAATTTCCTTTGACTCGAGCACTAGCCAGTGCAATTTGGACATACTCAAGCAACCTCCAATTTTGGATAAATTTCGCCAACTTGACCTCTAAATTTGGATAACCTTTGCCAATCTAATAGACCTCTATTATAGTTGGCTAACCGCAAAATCCTCCACTAAATGTCCACTTGGGCCAAATTGAGAGGATAAAGAATCCAAGTCTCTAATTCAAGGAGAGGTGTTCTCAAATCTGCCTCCAAATTTTGCACATTAGGCTCAATTCGCACCAAATTGACCATAATTTCACATTTGTGTGCTCAAAATCAAACACTTATTATCTCAAATTGACTCAATTTTAAGAATTTGTGTAACACTTCTATATTTAGTTTGCTCCACTATCCAATCTACAACAAATAAAGAAGTGCTTTTGCACACAATCCACACAACTGAAGGAGAATTTGAGTAACATTGAGTGTAGATACCAACAATCCCACTAGGCTTGGAAATATCACTAATGCACTTAATCCAATTACTGTTTGACCTTACTTCTCTAATGTAATCAATTTAATCTCAACTCAAATCACACTAAACTTGGATAAAAAATTGATCCTCAACCTAATGATCTGTCAACAATGGGCATTGATTATAGTCAAGCCACATCCACTCTAGCTAATAGAATCCAAGTGATGCTTTTTAGCCTTTGACCACCATAGCCACAAATTCAAAGGCTCAACATCAAAGGAATTAGCTCTTTAGAGCTACACTTTGAAGGTACATAACTCTACTTGACTTGGATCTCCAACCCTAATGACAACACTGATGGTGCAAATGGTGCAAGTGACGATGGGTCCCAAAGTGTAAATATAAGTAGCACTAACACAAATTTGGCCACAGCTTAGTAGTCTCTAAGTATCTACTAATATAACTCTAACCGCCAAGACTATCACTTGAGGGTCCAAGTAAACTAGCTTTGGAATTATAAATGTCATGACAGATTTGTAATGCTTGTATTGTATAGTAACTCCCTCCCAATCTTGATGAAGAACATAATTTAATTATAATCCAAGTATTTTGAGCAAGAAAGATGTGAGAGTTTCACATAATCATTTTGAAAGATTGCTTTCTTTTGGTCTATAAA
Source organism: Lunularia cruciata (assembly GCA_948567375.1). NCBI lineage: Eukaryota > Viridiplantae > Streptophyta > Marchantiopsida > Lunulariales > Lunulariaceae > Lunularia > Lunularia cruciata. The sequence goes on from OX419756.1 coordinate 8,482,210, forward strand.
GTTCTTGCAATATGTTTCCTTATTAGTTAGCTTTAAAGGCTTACAAAGTTTCCTCATTTTGTTTGAAAGATAAGGGCAGATTTGCAAGCAAGTTCTACATTTTCATTCTCAAGTCTCTTTATAGAGCACAGTGTAAAATTTGGTATAGAATTATGATGGACACAATAAAAGGAAAACAAACTGGAGTGACACTTGAGCTTTTACTTAAGTAGATTTCTAAAAAGTAACTTTGATAGATTATCATACTATAAAAGCTTATGAGACAAGGTTTTACAGGCATGTTAGTTTTCATTTCTCATCTATAAAACTATATAAATAGCTTCTTTGAATTTTATATCACAACAAACAATCTCAAAACAATATTATAATGGAGCTTGAAGAAGAATTGAGAGATTCCCAAGAAGCTAGTGCTACTCTTAGGATAAGATTGTGTTAAATAATGCTAAATACTTATTAATAAAAACAATTTGTAAAAAAAAGGCACTAATACTAGGATTTTGATTAAAAAGTAGAGAAAAAATGAAGAAGATAATAGAATGAGAATTTAAAGCATGGGAATAACCATAATAGTAAAATGACTACACCAATCATCAAACTTATTCCTTCTTAAAAAATATTTTTTATAGAAAGTTCTTTTTGATCTGAAATTTCAATCGATAAACATATTGAGGAAGATACAAGGAAACTTCCTTTCAACAATTAAGTGAACCATAATAAAGCATAAATGAACTGTAGAAAATAGTAACAATGTGTCATTTATGTGGCAACAACTTGTAATAATATTGGAGAATTTGTTCTAACAAGAATAAGGAGTGTCAATAAGCTCTCTTGCAATGTTATATAACTCACCTATTATATTAAACTTCAAAAAAGGATCACAAATCAGAAATGAATGTCCTAGATGAGATTATAATAATGAATGAGTTTGAGAAGTAGTGTACTGGACTTTTGTAGAGGAGTGCAAATCAAAAGTAAATGCCATTGAATAGGATGATAAGAAAGGTACGAAAAACATTGAGATCACTCTTTCTCTTAATACTTTGGAGATTAATTGAGCAAAGTTCAAATAGCTTAAGGTTGCAGATGTATACAATTCATGGAGATTGAGGTAATAAACATGGATCATTCTCTATGATATTTTCAAACCTCCGAAGAGCTACCAAGAAAGCAACAGAGCTACCAAGAGAAGTCGCATTAAAGGATACGGTAAAGCTCTAAATCTACTTGAAGGTAAAGCTCTAAATCTACTCGAGGTGGTTCCTTCGAATTGTCTGTATTCAAACTGAAGGTCCAATGCAATCGAGTTATAATACTATCTGTAACTGAGTTTGATGCTTTTAAATTTGCAAAGAGTAACACCATACCAAGAATTTCCAATTAGTTTATTTAAAGTTACGTTTTCCTCAAGAAGGTTAAATTCTGCTAAAAGAAATTAATTTTCTTGTAAGTATGTACAACTTCCAATGATGTATCCTACAAAACATGGGATCCTTGGTCTTTAGGCAACCCTTTGATGATGCTCACAAACTAGAAGCCAATGTTGTAAGTAATTCATTTTTCAGTACATATTACTTAAAGCATATGAAGAGCAAACATTATTGTTAAGAATAGCAACTCCAGCTGTATAAAATCAATTTCTCTCCGGGTCTTTGATGCTCTTCATCAGAAATTGTTTCTCCATAACTGTCAGTTCAGTAGGTGTATGGAAATATACCCTTTGGCCCTTTTTCATTTCATTCGCAGCTCGTGGGTGTGTTTGTCTATGACTAGGTATTTTGTATAAGTTTTTGTGAAGGTTGTTTCCAAAAAACTGGTTTAAAAAATAAAATAAAAAATCCCATTTAAAAAATAAACAAAAACTTAAAATATTTAGCATGCTAATTCAAGATATTGTAAGGTGTTTTTGTAGTTGGTAATAAAATTATTCTCTCGTATCATAACCTTCCCTTATTCCTTGATACTCAAAGTTTCAAACTCACTCACAATGAATTGCAAGTTGTCTATTCTCAAAGTTATTTCTCTCTTTTTTGCTTATCAACTTGATCTTCATCATTGAATTCGCATTCATGATCATCCTATCTTCTATATTTTTGGATCGATACACTTTCAAATTAACCCATCTTCTTCTCTGGACAGAATTCAAGTTCTCATGAGGATCATGATGAATATGAAGTTGGTCAAATCCTTACCAAAAGTATAGCTACTTATGAGTATAACCAATCAAATCAAGAATGTATGAAGTAGAAAGTTCCTTGGAACAACTAGTTGCTTCATAATGCTCCATTACAACCCCTTTATCATCTTCAAAATGCTCAATACGCCATCAATGAGTTCAAAACCAAAGCATATGATAAGAATGTTATTATCTATTGCAAGGAGAATGTATAATAGTACATTAAATTACAGCATAATTTAACAAAATTTTGTCATTTTAGTGACTAGAAAGTTTTGAAAGATACTCCAAAAAGTATCTAGGAAGTTTCATGAAGGAATATTAAAAGAACGTGTATTAACACTCTCAATCATTGAATAAGTTTTTGTAGACTATAAAACATAAAAGAGCCTTCTTAGAGATTGAGTAATATGGGTAAGAAATTGATATTTTACTTTGCTAGGAAGTAAGGTTATACCTCTCTCAAGTTAAATAGTCAACCCTTGGGTAATCCTTCTTCTTTTAGTGTATATTCCTTTCCTCTCTTTATTGATTTCTTCAATTCAATTCTGCCCATTTGTTGTCTCAAATTTTGGTGTCTTCTATCAAAATGAGGTTAAATTGTAACTATTTAGATGGTAAAATTTTGAGCTATTACTCTAATTATTTTTATAAAATTTCATAAAAATAATGGAAAATGGAGCCTTCCACTATATAATACTTACCCAAAAATATCAAGATATACTTGGTTGATGCTACCTTTCCTTCAAATATTTTAGTTCTAGCTCTTAATAACAAATACGTGTGCAATAAGCATCAATTATAATATTTTGGCCAAAAGTATCAAATAAAATAGTGAAAAGTATAGATAAAAATATAAAATCATTGGTAAAATTCTTTAATGAATGAAGAGAGGAAGTTTTATCAGTTTAGATATCAGATAGATAGAGTTATCCCATACTTTTTGCTAGGTTCACTCAAGTTTTTAGAAATCTAAGCAAAATTGGAAAGTATTTATTACTACTTGGTATAATAATGAAGAGAGAAGAGTAATTTGTACTTAACTTATCTACGCTTGAGCTTTCTCTATTTTCTATCTCACTTTTTTTCTCCTCTGACCTAGTTAGTACAAAGAAAAGAAGTAGATTAATATATTCACTAAGTTTGGAAAGACAAACATTTAATACATAACCCTATAACTTCAAAATAGTTTATGATAGTTCAAATTCAAAATAGTTTAGACAGGTCAATATTATGTGGCAGACTAATTTTTCATAAACAAAATTTTTATTCTGTACCTTCCTAATAAAGAAATGTCCTTATATATAATGTCAAAGGAAGATTAGGTCTACAAGAAGCCCAAGTAATAGAGTGAAAAATTAATCTATTGAATTTGATAAATCTTAGATTTATATAAAAGGGAATAATACATCATGGAAATTAAGACTCAATTTTGGAATAGTAATATGTTCAAAATATTCATGGCATATGCATCCAATACATGGTATGACCTCTGAGAGTTGGTTTGTCTCTCACCCAATAATAATCTCTAATGGCTATTAATGCAATGGACTATGGACTAAGAAGATGGCAAACTAAACTCTATGATTTGCCTCCAAAGCTAAAACTATAAGGCACCTTCAAGATCTAAGATGAGATATTGCTAATCAAGACAAAAAGAGATAATTACAAATGAAAGAATGATGAGCATCTCCTCATCTCTTATTTATATAGTTGTGAAATCTTTACTCCCAAAATTTTCTAATTACTAGACTAACCAAAAGTCTAAAACAATCCAAACTAATGAAAATAATTTCTATAAGCATTTGATCTTATCTTCACTCAACCACTAACTCAAGAATTCTCACACATGGGCTCCTTGAACTATGTTAAGAAAATTTTGACCGAAAGAGTTAGGCTTTTGTAGCTAAGAATTCTTAACTCCTTCCTTAAAGTCAAATCTTTAGGAATAATATAAAATCATTACACTACAAACCAACTTAGCGGACTCATTTCTCATATTCCTCTAAATTAAAACAACCTTAAACCCTAAACCTTTATCTTTGGTATGATTTACTTTAACTTTTTATAGCTTATTCATAAATTAAATTAAAATTTAAAGATATAATGTTATTTAATTTTTTATTATGCCAAACTAATATTCCAATATAGCATACATATACATTGGAACATCGTTTTGTATGTGATATTGGAATAATGTATCATACCATCTAATTAGTGTCTACTATACTTCCAAACAAAACTCACTTCCATTGACATTTTTAAGAAATCTTTTCATGGTTTAATTATATTAGATATTTTATGGTGTAGTAAGTTATTTGAATGTTACATACCATCTTATTAGTATCCACTATGCTTCCAAATAAAACCAAGTTTTATTGATATTTTTTAGGAAATATCTTCAAGGTAAAATTAAGATATTTGAATTGCTAAGTAATATAATCATGTGTTTGAAGTGGTAAGGTTGATTGAGGTTTTGCAATATCCTTGTGAACCTACCAAATTTTATTTTTAGATAAAATGAAATTCAAAATATTTTTCTTGGAAAAAATAAATTGGGCTAAAATTAAATTATAAATTTATTTCCTTTTTTCTTAGTATTTGGTCTTCTTTTATAGTCTCGATTTAATCTTACTATTCAAAATTAATAATATAGTGACTCTATACTTAAAAAAAGTTAAGAATATGAAAGTTTAATTACTACTCCAAATTTATATACAAAATATTTTTTATCATGAATTTAAACTTAAAATGTTAATTTACTGTATATACAAGAGTTACGGTAGAGTTCTGTTTCTATCATATTTAATAGAAAAGTATGACTTGGTTATATTACAGAGTTACATTGATTTTAGGGAAAACTTACTTCTATATAACAACCAATCTACAACATAAACTCTAAAATTAGAGTAAGTTCAAACATATGTATAATAAAATAATTTTATTGTAATTTAAATTGGAATTTTATAATTTATACATCATATTACTATTATATAAATGATGAAACGAGATTCCTCTTAAATATCAATTTCAGTTGTTTATTCACCTAATTATTTTTATAATGATATTTATGTCAATATTCCTTGAGTATTTTCTGATGGATATAACCCTTATGAGACCCTGTATTAGCGACAAGAGACCATAAAACTCACAGCGATCCTGTGATTAGTGACAAGGGACCATAAAACTCAGAAATAAGTATCACCACAGGTTACGTATTCATGGGTTCAATATATGTCGAAAGTAATGAAGTAAAGGGAAAGCGAACGATGGGAAGACTATCAAGGCGGACAAGGAGAAGACCTACGGGGTAAACTAGGGTGAAGTGCCAGTAGCGTCGGAACAAGAGATCCGTATTGGCGCACCTAGAATGTCCCAACAAGATTTGTAAGTTCTAAAATCATCCAAGATGGATACCGCGTTCCAAGTGTCTAATGGCTACATGAGGGACAAGAATGTGACCGGCTGTTTGATATCTACCTCAAAGAAACCGTGGCAACGCATTAGCAATTGAAAACTTTGCGTTTCAAACCTACAGTTCTATTGAAGCATATCTGTACTAACTACATGCTGCCCTAGCGTCGAACTCAATGTCCTGCTCCGGCTATGAAGAATTAATTCGTGTGATGCAACGTTTCGTCTGCGTTTGATAGTTGTTGATCTATCAGCAAAAGCGAGATGTTCCGTTGCATCTTACAGGTTATTTGCGGGAACTGGTGGTCTGAGCTGCTTGGGGCATAAAATGTAATGTCGGCATGTTGGGGGTTGTGTTGATGCCCGTTTGTTCTTTGATAGTAGACAGCAGTGGGGGAATCATCCGGTAGACATCAGCGATAGGTTGAGCTGCATTTGGGGCACTGCCATCTCCCGAAGAACTCCCTGTGGTCCAGACAGAAACCTTAGGCTCCAATCCTTTGATAGCGTTGGCATTGATCTGGCCCATTTCTTGATACACTCTGCGGTCGATCATCAAGAAGTCGTGGAATGCACCCACATTTCCTTCGAAAGCTTGCAACATTGACGATACGTAACCAGCTTGAGCCTGTGCCATTATGCGAATACCTGAAACATCGCGTTCAGTTGTATTGAGATTAACTCACAGTTCCTAAGCAACAACATGGATATTAATCTACCGTAATAGCACGAGAACCAGATAGACTGTGTTGGACTTTGGAAACCATGAACTCTGGCTCTGCTGTCGTCAACGTGCAAATAGCACAAAACGCGTATATCCTGTACTGGTTTCTATCACACGTACTGTATGTGACAGTGATATCTTTCAAACTGAAACCATGTACTTTACATAATATGAAAAATCTAACCAGTGCATTGAACCGTCGAAGTGAATACAATACAGTTGGACATTGACCGTTCCATTCAAACAATCATCAGTTTGTACCTTCGGCCTCCTTTTGCTTGGCATAGAGCAAAGCGTCAGCCTCCTTTTGTTGACGATACAGATAGGCATCAGCTTCTTTCTGAATTCCTTCCGCTTGGGTCTGGCGAGTATAATAAAAAGCATCAGCTTCTTTCTGCACTTTGTAGGCATCTGCGTTGGTCGCTTGAACTTTCACCTCGTAGTCAACTGTTGCCTTCGCTAGAGCTTGTCCTCGGAGCCTCTCTGTTTCTGCAAGCGCCTTCTTCTTTTCTAGATCTTTGGTTAATTCTGCATCTCGGATGGCTGCTGTTCGAGCTGATTCTATTTCAGCAATTTTAGTATTTTGTTCCCATACTGCTTTCTGTGTGGCCAAGGCCGCATTTGCTTCGGCGACTTCTGCTTCCCTCAAGTTTTCAAAAATCTTTGTCTCCGCATCGACCTGTTCCAGGAATTCGCAGGAATACGATTAGAATTGCCTCGTGACGGGCCCACGTCGGACACGATTTTCGCAGAAGCGTCCTGTTCTAAGTGTTAGTCGTCGTTTCTCATGTGCCAAATTTCTCACCAGGACGAGGTCAAACTAAATGTATTAAGTCTGTATCGAAAGTAGAATTTTGGCAAAATTGTACAGGTTCCTTTTGAGCAGAACGAAAATATAGATTGTTCTTACCTTCAATTCTTGCTGTCGTGCCTCGGACCCACGATTCTTTGTATATATTTTCGTTTCAGCTTCAACCTTGGCTTTATTACGAAGCGTCAAACCCTCGCGCTCTTTCGCTCCCGTGTCCCCCTTGTATTTCGCTTCCGCCACATCCACTTTAGCCTGGTTTGCTGCCTCTTGTTGCGTTTTTTGACCCAAGTACGAGAAGTATTCGTGACCTTTAATATCAACGAGCTGTTTGATGTTGGCGTTGTAAATATGTAGTCCGAATTGGTTGAGCTCTAGCTGCACTTTGTGGAATACCTCTTGCTTGAATTGCTTTGTACCCTTAAATACCTCTTCCATGGACATGCCCGCTGCCAGGACACGAGTTTCTCCCTCAACGATACCCTTGATTAAATCCGTGACATGACTACCGGACATGTCGTGAGAAGCAATGAGCTTCGCGTAACATGATAGAGAATCCTTGTCATCTCGGGGCCCAATTGTGAAAACCGCGGGTAAGGTGAACGGAAGCTTCTCTATACTCATGGCGTGGACGTCGAACGAGTAATTCATAGGGCTTATGTCGAATGTACGAGCAGATTGCATAGGCCATATCCATCCTTTCTTGACGAGCTTGATGTCGCTGATACCCGAACCAGTAACAATGAGATACTCGGACGGTTTCGCAATCATGTACCTCATCGTGGAAGATGCTCTTTCCCCTTAAGAAGGTTCTTGTTGATTCTAGTGTTTGTCAAATCAGATATTAATCTACAAGCTTCAATGTAGAATGCACAGAGCAAATTGGGAGATTGTGTGGGCCACCTTCCAACTCACCAATGTTCTTGAACCGTGAGTTTAAAGACTATCTGCAGTCAGTTTCACCAAGTACAGTAATTAGGATTGAATGAGAACCACTCCCAGGAGAATCACTACGTCTAGCAACAAGTTGGTATTGCCGTATCATGGAGCAAGACAACCTTGCAAAACTGAAGAAAATCGATAACTAGCAGGTCTCAGACGTGCACAACCATCATCAGCAAGAAAGACCCGGAAATGACAGTAAAAACTAGATGCGAACATACTCGACTTCGAATAAACACATCTATATCTGAAGATTCGCAATGGGTTCTCTCTGTTTAAAATTAAAGCGCATCTGTTAATTCGATCCGAATAGTGCTTCACCTTCGATGAAGGGGACGAGGAACTAATTGTTGTATGCTTTTTTACACTTGTCTGGAACTCGAAGGAATTTGTTGAGAGCAGAATGAGAAGCAGTAACCTCTAATAGTCGAACCAATCTACTGGAAGCTAGAAAAATTTCACAGCTATCTATCGAGAAGTAAGCAGATTAGGAGCTACAAGGACACAAATCAATCTGTAAAATTCTACCGATCTAAAAGAACAATTTCTTGCACGAATAATTCACAACAGAGGTGAACTAAATTGTTTTGTAGTCAAATGCCAATATGGAAGATTGCAGTAAGAATGCAGAGGCACACTTATACGTTCGATTCTCGACACTACAATCAGGTAACCTCGCTAATCGCGTAACGATCACGACGTACTCCGTGCATTCAGTTGACTATCTCCCCCTCTCTGAAGCTTCACAACTTAGCCATTCACCGTATAAAAGGCCGAAAGATCAGGTCAAAGCGCGTGGCAAGGTCCCTTGATCCCCACATTCAATTGCATCTAATACCGCGATCTAATTTTAGCTGAGAAAAAGAATCCGTTTCAGGTTCATTGGTAATAGACAAATACCATTGAAATCGATCGCTGTAGTCTGAGCGGACTTGCGAGGAACTTCACCTAAAGTTAAAGCAGAAGCGTTAGTTCCCTCTCTCTCGCTTGAACTTGCGTTTCTGCGGAAGTGAAGGCTTCGGGGAGTTTGACGGACATCCCAAGAGAAGGAAAAAGTTAACCGATCGCGACTCCGCAGAAATTTGAAATTCCCTCTGCAGCACAGTATGCCGTCCTGTTAAGAGCGAGCTGACCCACGTTGTTTCTCCAGCTCGAGGGGAGACCTGAACTTAAATTTGCCAGCCTTATCGGCTCTTATCTGGCAGAGATAGCCTATGGAAGATTAGCGAATCTTAGCTAATCTTCCAAGCCTACAGCGTTGGACCGTGTGGAACCACTTCCGTTAAGGTTTGATGGTATGCCTAGTTATCGCGAATGTGACGTTAAATTTGCAGAAACGAAAAGGATATCATTGGAATCTTCGTGATATGGTTACGAATTCATATTAAGATTAGCGCCAAGAGCAGGTGTTGAGAAAGTCAACGGATTTCGATACATATCTTCTATGTTGGATTAAATCTCATCTTGGAACTTGACACAGCGGAAACCCCAAGGTACTTTACCCCTTATGTCTCATCGTTTTGTTTTGACCTTGTCAGGAGAATTTTGTTATACAGTTCTGTAACGAAGTTACTTTTTATGTTTGCACTATCTCGTGATACGAGCAGTTCAATGGCTCAGCTCACAATACCCGTCCAAAGATTTAGGTCTTGAACAGAAAATCTTGGATAAGGTCAATTTTAAAAGACTTGGAGTGTGACAGAAAAGGAGATCTTCCACGCCGTGGACAATATCAAAACAACTTGATTACAGTACACAGTACCTTGCAGTAAGAGGAGACAAAAACTTAGTTTGCAAAAATTCGGAAAGAAGAGGATGACAATGGAGAAATGCGACACATACTGCATAATAACAAGCTTGGCGAGAAGATTTCCAACTCCCATGGCGAAAGGATTTCGGGTCCTTATTGCAATGGAGAAACGCCATACATATAGCATAACAACAAGCATGGAAGATCAGCGAGAAGATTTCACGCGTCACATATAGCATAATAGCAAGGATGGAAGATTGGCGAGAAGACTTCCAACTCCCATGGCGAGAAGATTCCAAATCCTTATCACAATGGAGAAATGCCACACATATAGCATAACAACAACAAGGAGGGAAGATTAACTAAAAAGTTTCACGTCGTGGTGTTTCTTAGAAGTTAGGGAACTCACTCTTGACCCTTAACTTCTAAGAAACACCACGACGTGAGTCCCCTATTTGTAAACTTATTTAGAGTGAGTATAGAGGTCGCAAGAGACCCTCGCTTTGCAGTGGAGATGTACCTGAGTGGGGAGCTCAGTTTAGAGGAGTGATTTCCTTCAATCATATTATTATGATAAGCTATTTTCATATTTTTCATTTTGTTTCATTTTTCTTACATTGTTTATTCATTTTATTTCTTTATTTTTGGGTTTCATATGTTTCATCTTTTGGTTATGTATTATTCTTTGCATTATTTATGTAAGAGTATATTTAATAGAATACTTAATAATACTTAATTTTATTTTTCGGCAAGGAAAAGTAGAGGAATTATTATAGCTGATACTTCTAATCTAGCACCTCATATCCTTGATTTTGTGATTATGGAAAAGATCACCTTTTCCAATACACACATATAGTTAACACACACCTATACTTAATCAAGCTCATCTAGATGGAGTCCCTTTGATCACCATGTCATATACTTTGCGCAGATCAATGGAAGACCTTCCATGTCAATTCTCTTGTGGAGAGTCACACATCTCATGTCAACTCATTCTTGATCTGACTACCACAGCCTCTCCTCCTAGCTCTTCCAATACACTACCACCATAGGATGCACCCTAGTATACGTACATACCAACTTATCAATGATCCACACAGTCGTGTTTGGATTTTCCATGGATAAAGATTGCCTTAGTATAGCATAGATGGAGATCTAAATATTTACAAGTATTAAGATCTTCCTCTACTCTTTCTATTCCTACCTCCCTAGACTATTTTTCTACTCTTATCATATCTATTCATGCCCTAGTAGATTCATATTCATGGCTATATTATCTTGACCTTATTCATGTATTTCTACCTTGTTTACCTTGCCACATATGTATACCAAAATCTCTATGCATTTACATCATCTAGTGGATTCCACACTCTCCTTCCTACTACAAGCTATCTTGGCTTAACCTTAAAAAGATGCATCAAGACATCAAGAGACCTCCTCAAGGATTTATAGGGTTTTGCAAGAGGATCGGTCAACCCTACAAAATGAGTAGATCATATAGACCCAACCAGTAACCAAGAGGATCACAAAGTCTCCACAATCCCACGCTATAGCTCCAAAGCATAATCATCTTTGTCATTCTTTGATATTAGGTTAGAAAAGTGAGAATAGACATGCAACCCAAGCATTATCATCCTCTAGACTAATACCTTTCTCCATTGATACTTTATCCACCATACTTAGTCACATACTAAACATGTTAAATTTTCTCCTATGTTGACATCTTTCTAACCATCATACTACCATAGGAGAGTTCACACAATTGGTACCTTTAAAGAGTATGTACCAAGAAGATCTCCTTGGGAGCATCTATTTGCCATATCTCACTTCAAAAATTTATGAGAGCCTGCAACCACTTTTTTTTATCATGTTTCTTTCCATACCTTTTTGATAATACCCATATATTGGGCCCCTTGGAGGATATAATTAAACCTTCTCCACTTTAACACTCTCTTCCCACACTCTCTTGACTTCCCACCAAGGTTTCAGTTTCCAATAGGCGGTTTGAGGGTTTTGAACTCTCCTCTAAAAGAGGATGATTGTTGTACCTTCTTTATCTCAAACACTTTGGTTTAAGCTACAACCCATGCCTATCCACTTCATTGGTTTGAACAATAACCAATTGGCCTTTTCCTAGTGGAAAAGGATAAGATGATATGTCCCTAGAGCCTCCTAATTACTCATCCACAGATGTATTACTACTCTATTTGTGTACATTTGATAATACCATAGACCATATTTTCTCCACTTTGTTAACATTATGTATGTTGTTATGACATTTGTAGTGCCTAAGCTAGTTTTCTAAGACACTAGAATAATTATCTTGGTGGTCATAATTGTATCAATAGTGACTCAAGGACTACTTAGTGGTGTCCATATATTTTATTAAAGTTTTTGATTGCACAATTAGAGTGTCAAGGGGTTAGTCCAATCCCCTAATTAAGGGTACAAGATGCTATGAGGCAGGGGAAGAACGAGACAATCCTGTCATGCATTGCAGGAAAAATTTCTTGGAGTTGTCTACGGGCAGAGATCCCATAAGATCTGCGGGCAGAGTTCTTGTAACAGTCTAAGAGCAGAGTTCTTGTAGCAATCCTAGCTTGACTGCAGGATAGTGTTTACCCTTGGACACCCAGAAATTGACTTGCAGGTCTGTCAGAAGCTCTTGCAAGTCTGTCAAGTCTGTCCTAGCTCAGTCTGTGAGTCATTCAACTTCCTCAATTGTCACCCTATGCATAAGTAATGAGATGTTATGGGCAAGACTATAAACACTCCTTGATCTAAATAAGAATACAACAAGTGCAATGAGGAGCATCACTTACACATAATACACATCAGTGAATTGGAAGTGAGACTCAACACTCAAAAACATCACAATAGAGAGAATGGGTTTTCTTATAATCTTTGTTGCTCAATTAAGCCAATAATAAGTCACATCAAGCAATCTTACAACCATTATTGGTATTCACTTCAACGTGTGGAGCCAATGATTACACAAGTTCCTCAACAAACTTATTAACCTTTGACTCAATCAAACAAGGTTCCCTTGAAGAATAGAATAGGAACCACAACCTCACACTATAAGATTATAAGGATTCACAATGAATAGTGGTAAAATGTAAGGATGATGAACCCACACTAAGTAGCATGAGTTGCTTTATATACTAGTAGACCTAACCCTAAAAATAATTTTTTATCTCCTTATACTACTTCTATTGTGGCCGCTATTTCCTCCTTGTGTTATTGCCATCAAGTGCCATTTGGTTCCTAACCCTTCATCACCTCTATTAGATTACAACTTTGATATAGTCAGAGCATCATCTTTACTTTAATTGCCTACCTAACTACTTTACAAAGCACTGTCCCACTCAAGATTCATCTCACACCTAGATTTGTCCCATAGATGATTCTACCTACACATCCCATATAGTTGGATCTTGCAATAGGTATTTTCATGCATCTCTTGTTGCCTTTGATACAATCTTGCAAAAGAAATTCTTGCCTTAGACATGGTTCCTTTTGACCATTGATAGAACTTTCTTTTAATCCTTGCACTTTGGGCAAGCTTTTTGAAGCTACCTCTTCTTCTTGCCCTTGATAGCATATGGAAATAATTGCTCCATGTTGCATAGAATGTTTCTATTAAAGCTCTTGCTTGGTAGTCTCTGAATATGGACTCCAAAATCTCTATGAAACCATCCATATGGGTCAACTTCAGAGCTCTCCCCATATGGCATCTCCATATACTTGCTTGTTGTAGGAGGTACATGAAGAACATGCACTTGATTTCCCAATCAAAGAGATTGAAAGTGCTCTCCTCCTTGATATCACGTCAAGCTATATGATGATATACTTGGGCAAAGACCTTATAGTAGACAGCAGCTCAAAAAAATATGGGATCTTGAGTCATACACCATCTTTGCCAACAATCCTCCAACATTTTCATGGTGGTCCAAACTCCATCCAAACATCTCTCGATATGAAGCCAGGCATGAGGCTTCTTCTCATACTCCAAATATTTGATGGGATCTGATTGGAGTATCCTCAGATCTAATCTCTTTATTAACCTCTCCTTTAGTCCTCTAGGAATGGAATCTAAAGGTGGAAGAAATTCCAATTTCTCCACGTTGGCTACCATAGCAACAATTGGTATGTGACCTTGGGAACCTAGTGATAGTCAACACAAAAAAGTGTTGACTATCACTAGTGGGAGTGCTTTGACTATGGGCTTCTTTCTCTCCAATACATATGTAATGGCCACATCCCTTTTCAAGTCATTTGAGTCATCATTGTCCTAACTGATGTTTGAGTCATACCCTTTGTCATAGCATTTAATTGTTCATGTGCTCAAGGCCTCAAAACTTTGGGAGTACTTGAAGGTGCTACTCCTAAATGATTGGACACGGTTGTCCAAATTTGTCAATGACACATCCACAACATGTTGAAGATCATCCCATCTTTTCTCCCATATGAGCTACCTTGTTTTCCTACAAATGTGAGTAATATGCACCTTTTGTGCATCTGGGTCAATGTTGATCACAACATTGCAGGTACCTTGTAATCTCACATCTTTTGGATTTTTTTGATCTCCTTGTTGGATAAGAGGTGCACCTTGATGTATTCCTTTGCGAGAAACATTTGAGGTCTTATTGCTAATCTCCAATTGATCAACTTCAAGTTGTCCATTAGGTACCTCAAGGGAAAGTACAAGAGATAAATGGCTATATATGTTATCTTGTGTGGGTGTTCCAAATGGATATCACCCTATAGAATTGCCTCTACTAGTAGACACCTGGTCTTTTGTAGATCCTAAAAGTTGATCCCACATGACCAAAGCATGGAAGATTGTTCCATGTCAACCTTTGCTCTTAAAGTGAAACAAGTCTTACCAATGTTGCATGATAAAAGGACATTGTTGTAAAACTTAGTAAGGATAACATGAAAAACTCAAAGGTGATATACATATTTTCAGTGTTGAGTGCATGAAAAAATGCATATATAGAGGATATAAAGTCAAAAAGCTTTAGTATTCTCTTACCTAAAACAATTAATAATATAGGGTAGCCAAGGCAAGATGCAAGAGAATCCATTGCTACCTTTATACAAGCATCTCTGGAGACTTCTTAAAGGTTTTACATTGTTTTATAGCTCTCAAATAAATTCAGTATCAAAGTATCAATTGCTTGGATCTTTATGGTCTAATTGTTTCATAAAAACTATTTGTTATGGATTGAATGAGTGATTGGGATTTTTGAGGACAGATTAAATTCAAATGTATTTCAACTTTATTATAGAAGCTTGCATATTCTAGTCATGCTATGTAAGTAATACCACATAGTTTTGAGTTCCCAAAGTATCTGGATCTCAACTCAATCATAGGTATATTAAAAATATTGAAATAATACTCACAGAAATATAATAAGAATGTGCAAGCTTCTAAGAAAAAGCTTAAAGGTACTTTGAACTTTAATATATCAGTCAATGATTCATCCATGTATTGCATTCAAGGTATATAAATATTACTTTTTAGGGAGAATCATTTATTACATGATATTATTAGGAACACATTAATACATGCACTAGATTTGAATATAGATAGATATGTATATATATATATATATATATATATATATATATATATATATATATATATATATATATTCAAGACAAATAGTATTTAATATTTAATCATCATAAAAATATTACAAATAAAGAAAGATAGAGTTTTCTTATCAACACTTCTAAATCAGAGATTTAAAGTATTATTAATTTGGATTCCCAAACTTATTCTCCAAAAAAATTAAATTCTTCTTTAATAAAGATTGAACATTGAAATAGCTCTAATTTTTATTAGAATTTTTATTTTTCATTAAAAATGATCTCCTAATTAATGACTGCATTGTTTTTTCATTTTTGGATGTCCTCAAAAACTTTGAGTAGGGGTAAATTCTACCAAATCTAGTTACTTAGAGAAAAGATTAAAGTTTGCATTATGATTTTCATTTCATTTTCTTCCATTGACTTTCATTTGAACCTTTAAGGACCACATTTGATAAGAGTGAAATTGATATTTTAAATTACATCCATGGGAGATTTGCTCTATTCTTGGCATGATAACCCGATATGCTTGAAACGCTTGGCACAAGTGGTTACATAAATTGGTTTAGTAGCAATCATAATAAATATTACTGTTTTGTATGCTTTACATCTGAAATGGTTAAAAAAGTTTTTTGATAGTCTATTTTGAGAGAATAACAAGATTACAAAGAACAAAAGTAGTGGTCATTTTGAATGCCACTAGCATATCATATCTCTTGTTAAATGCCAATCAATGTGGAATTCTCTCAAGCTCAAGGACCTTGTTTTTTTGCAAGTGGCCACCATGCCCAATAGTATACCCAAGAGGAGAAGGAATAAAAATAAAAAGAATACAAGCATACTATAAAGTGCAATTGAAAAGGACGAGTCCAAAACTCTATAAAAATGTGCAAATATGCAAAGAGAAACAAAGGCCTTTGCCTAGTTGGCATAAAGATCAAAGTACTATGTAGAATAATCTACACTAGAAATATGTAAAATGAGCAATCTAGGAACCTATGAATACATGGTGTGATAGAGATCCTCCAAGGGGATGTTTGGAAAATATGAGGGCAGGGTCATCAATGGAATAAGAGCGCCCACTTATTGATGCTCGACAATGAAGACTCAAAGCCTATGATCCTTGTAGGGTGATAGAGACCATTTACAAAAATAAGAGGTAAGCATGGTGGGTGAAAAAGCCAAGGTACTTCTCCTTTGTAGTGAGCTCCATGTTGCCTCTCAAAGGAGACCATCAATTTGATGATGAAGGTGGCCAAAAAGCTCTATTTCTAGAGAGACAAGGTGTAAGAGGCAAGCCATCCTTGAAGATGACAATATATGTATGCACTTTCTAATGAGGCGGATATGGTAGGACCATTTGTTGCTCAATCTGAACCTATGAGCAAGTAGATTATAGGATTTGGGTGACCATATCTCTGATGGTGTCATCGACTCTAGTAAGTTCCCCGTCTAAATCACAATGTAAGATGTGGATGCCCTCAACATCAAATGTAGAATTGCATAGGCACTAGTTCGATAAGCCCAAGAGTGCTAGATATGGTAGACCTAGCCAAATCTGAATGGCCGTGGTGAACTCCTCTAACATGAACCAAGAGTCCTCAATCAAACAAGAAGCATGAAGCCAAGCTTTGATGCATTTCATATTGCAAGAGAGATCCTAGCTCTATCATTGAGGATGTTAGAAAGAGTGTGAGTGTGGATATGCTCATTGAGCTTTGCTTGAATCTTCCTAGAGTCTAGGCATACAAAGTCTGCAAGGAGGAGTAGTGCTATGCATGCAAGTCTTGGCAATAAATCACAAGCCAATCAAAGAGATGTTTGGAAAGCATGGGTGCTTGAGTCAATTTTTGTGATAGGTTGCAATAAAAACTAGCAACCATTGTGTAAGAACCTATTTGCCAAAGAAGAATCACTAGTGCACATGCTCTTAGGTAAGTTGCCAGTGCAATAGCCTCTTGTGATATGATACAACATCCTCCCATTGTTATGGGAAGAGCTATCTTCAATTACTCCCTATCATCTCATAATTATAGGGGCATACACCATCTTAAGAGTGTGGAGAAGGTATAGTTCATGGTATTGTCAAAGGACTATAGATGTGGTAGGATATGTCCCTGCTAAATAGGAAGCTCTTAGGACATAATACTTCAAAGGGAGATAGTAAGCCACCTTAATGGGCCTAGAGCAAGTAGAGGAGAGATGCTAGTGGGAGATCTGTTCATATTTTTTATACTTCACCTGTAAAAGACCAAAACCAAGGAGAGAAATAGAGAATGGAAACTCACATTGGGACACTTGAATGAGGAAAACTCCAAATGCCTAGCATGAGCTTTGGCTTTGGTATTTATAGGTAGCATACAAGACCCTTGAAGCTTCTCAAGAAGCTTCCTTGAGCCGCTTTCTTGGAGTGCAAGCCAAGTTAACCAAGAAGCTTCCCAAGAAGCTTCCTTCTAGAAGCCACCTACTTGGCGTGCAAGCTAAGCTAGTTAGAAGCTTCTAGAAGCTTCCTTCTAGAAGCTACATACTTAAGGCGCAAGTTAACTAGTTGGGAAGCTTCCCAAGAAGCTTCTTAGATGCTTCTAGAATATTCTAGGCTATTTTGTCTTATTCTTCACTTTGTAAGCCCAATTAACTTTGTTGCTAAACTCATATTGTTACATATTCCCCCGTCGCTAGTTGGTGATGTCCTCGTTGCCAGTGAAGCTTCGAATTCCTTGATGGCCATCTGTGCATTCTAGAGGTGAGAAAGAGGTTCTCATGTGGCATCATGAAGGGATACCCTTTCCAAAGGACCTTGTACTCTGTATGTTGGCAACGGCCTCGTTGAATATGGCGACGTGCAAGGATATGATCAACTTTGTACTCCTCATGATCATTGATAGGGACAGGAAGAGGGGGAGGTTGGACTCAAGAGGAAAAAGGAAGAGGGGTTCAGAACAAAGGGTTTCAACTTGGAAACATGAAAGACAAGATGGATACCCATGTGACAAGGCAAGGCAAGTCGATAAGCAATAGGAGAGACAATGTGTGTGATATCAAAGGGTCCTATCCAATTAGGAGCAAATTTACAAACTTGGGTATCAAGTGGGAGAGGGAGGTTACTAGAAGATAGCATGACTTTATCACCAACTTCAAAGGTGAGATCACGACAATGGTGGTACGCATATTTTTTTTGGCAATTTTGAGCAACAAGGAGGTGAGACTTGGCTTGTTGGAGAGATTGGGATATAATGGTCAAGAATGTGGAAGTATGAGGAACTTGAGAGGGAGGGGGAGTAAGAAGAGAATCTGGAACAAGCGGATCTTGGCCAAAATTGAGAAAGAAGGGAGAAAATCTGGTGCTTGCTTGTTTGGAATTGTTGTAGGCAAATTCTGCAGCTGCAAGACATTCATCCCTGTTGGTATGGTGGACATTGACAAAGGCCCGCAACATATCCTCCAATGTACGATTTGCATGTTTGGTTTGTCCATCAGTTTGAGGATGATAGGCCGTGGACAAAGCAAGCTTGGTGCCGAGTATCTAGAAGAATGCTTGCCAAAACTTCCCGGTAAATCGAGGATCATGGTCAGAGATGAGTACACATGGCATCCCATGATGCTTGAAGACATTGTCGAAGTAGATTTGCGCTAAGGTTGGAGCATTCACGATATCAAAAATTGGTGCCAAGTGGATTTGCTTACTAAGCTTATCCACAAACACCATGATTACGGTGTGTCCTTGTTTTGTCTTTGGCAAGGATGTGATGAGATCCAAGCTCACATGCTCCCAACGAGCGGATGGAATGGCAAGTGGTTGAAGGAGTCCACTCAGGATTTGGTTGTTGGCCTTGTTACGTTGGCAACTCTCACATGATCGGATAAAGTCTCGAACATCTCGTGTGTCATGTTGGGCCACCACCATTGGCGCTGGAAGGTGCCCAAGGTCTTGTCCACTCCCATGTGACCAGCTATTGGTAAATCATGGGCTTTTTGAAGATGCACAAGTCGAAGATCACCTTTGGCTGGAATATACATCTGGTGTAATACCAAGGGTTAGCCATATGATCTAGATGTGAAATTCGGTTTGGTAACATCTAGAATGATGTTATACATGATGGTCAAAATAGATCAGATAGAAGTATCACCAAAAGAGTACTTCTACAAATAGGGTAGAAACCGAAATAGACTTGAGAACCTTAGAACCAATAGCTAGACATATGATTTAAAGGTGAGAATTGGTTTGGTAACATCTGGAAGAATGTTACACATGATGGACTAAATAGATCAGAAAGAGGTATCACCAAAAGGGGACTTCTACTAATAGAGTATGAATGAACGGATGAATTAGGCCTAAAAAATGTGAAAATTCCCCCCCCCCAACAGAGGAAAGGCTAGCCTTCCCTCCCCTTGCTTTGTCTTGTTGAGAGCTTTCCAATAGTACCTTACTCACATGATTCTGAGATTCCTACAGAAAGATTCCCTAAAAGATTCCCTCCTATCAAAACTTGTTTGACCAACCAGATAGGACCAAGACCAAACAGGTCACCCATCCAAGTAAGTAATCCAAGGGTGGAGCTTGCTGACATGTCACCTATCTGTGTCCCTAATCCTATGGTGGAGCTTCCTTGGAGGAGATCCTCTTTGTCTATATAATAAAGAGAAGGTGCTCCTTTGGAGCATCGAATGTTTGAGTATGCAATCTGTGTTTTCTCTCTTCACTTGTCCTTGGAGGATTACAATGGTATCAGAGCGAGTGTTCTAGTCCAAGAGAGTGGATCATCCCTCTTGGAATAGCACTAACTACTGAAACTGAGTAATTTGAGGTGGAGAACATAGAGTAATCGCTAGACTTAGGAAGGACTTTAGAGAGCGGATGGAATGGATGCACCGGGGGGACAATTTCCCGCACCTAGCTTTCCATTCTCAAACCCATTCCACATCAAGGTTATGTATATCCTGCATGAGCAGATGATGGTATCGCTAGTTTATCACTTTGGTGCGGAATTCATGGACAGAGTGATGAACTCACCAAACCCGGTGATTCTACCTGTGGTGATATATGACAGAGAGTGGGATTTGACGATCTACATTCTATTATGATAATATGGATATGAATGTCCCAAATCCTCTCCCTTTCAACACTCAAGTAGAAATCCGTTATGTAGTGAGGCCAGAAGTGATGTTTAGAGATTTTGTGGTTAGGAATTTTGGTGAGGAGTATTATCAACGAGTGATAGCTTCGGAGGTCCCAATGGTAGTTCTGATAGTTTGTGCGCCTTCCAGAGTGATTATATTGACTCTGTATTGAAGTAGACGTTAGCAATTGAGTGTTGCAGGAACCATGGATCCGCAGTTGCAAGAGCTGGTGCAAGGAATGCAAGGGATGTTGAATGAATTTTGAGAGATTAAGATGACCATGGAGACATTACAAAGTCAAGTGCAGATCCTCAGGAACGATCAAGCCATGCAAGAAGAAGAGCCGTCTCAAAGTACTTGGAGAGGCACCCATGCCTACGAACTCTATCAACGATGAAGCCACATTGCTACTCCGGATGAAGAAGACCTGCAACATCGAGCCTTACAAGAGGCATCGTACGATGGGAGTAGTGGAAAATTGGATCTTGAGAATGAATCAATATTTCTGATTGTTCTCAATAGAGATCACAGAGCATGTTGCAAGCATGTTTGCATATGGGTACTTGACCGATAAAGCCCTCACATGGTATGATGCTTGGGAATGATCCATGCTGGCAGAGAGAAGGGAGGTCACATGGACAGCAATGCAAGAAGGACTGCTGAAGAATTTCCAATCGGTGGATTTTGTGCAGATGGCTTGAACCCGACTATGGGGATTGAGACAGAAGAGTAGTGTACAAGAGTATGTGGAGGCATTTCTAGATCTACAAGTCGCAATTACCAACATGAGTCCAGCAGAGACTCTCGACAATTTCAAATGAGGGTTGAAAGAGCGGATTCGTCAAGAAGTCATGGTGCAAAACCCTCGCACGATATTTGAAGCCATTGCTTGTGCGCAGAGAATAACATGAGCATTAGGTGGAGGTGAAGGAGTTGTTCTACCTCAACATTATCGGGCAGAAATGCCACACATGGGTGGACCAGTACCGATGGAATTGGGCAACCTTCAATTCCGGGATCGAGGAGCACGGCCGCTTCAAGGGGAGCGGGGACGGGTAGAAGAACAAAGAGATGGAGTCCCACAAGGAGAAGGGACTCAAGGAGAACAACGCCGTTGTTACAATTGTGGCCGTATTGGGCACATATCTACCAATTCTTGCACTTGTTTCCCTAGAAGCCTTCGTACATGCGATCTTTGAACAACATGGAGAAGCACATTGAAGAGGAGGAGGTGGAAACCACTTCAAAAAACAAAGATTGCCAGTAAATGTACCTTGCGGCCTTATTGGGTCAATAAGGAAGCAGAGAAGCGAGGGAAGGAAGAAGAATAATGCGCAAAGATCCCAAAAGGCAACCTCACAATTGATTGTCGTGAATGGAATCCTAGAAGGTAATCAAGTGAGAGTATTAATAGATCCGGGAGCAACATAGAATTCTTGTCTCACTTTGTTGCAATAAGATTAGGAATGGAGCTAGAGAAAGATGGAAGTGAAGAAGTAGAGTTACCAAATGGGCAAACAGAGAGGATTGAATCATTACCTAGACGGGTAACCCTCTTTGTAGGAGAATATCAAGAAGCAATTGAGTGACGAGTGATACAGTTAGCCCATTATGATGCAATTTAAGGCATGCCATGGATGGAGCAGTACAACCCAATGGTGGATTGGAGGAAGAAAGTAGTGAGAACCCACCAATGGTCAATCATTGGGGTTAAAGAAAAATCACATAGGCAGAAACTGCCTCTATATGTCGTAGGGACGACAATTGTCTATAAGACCAATGGATGTTTTATGGGTCTAATAAGAGAGAGAGAAGTTCAAAGTGCACAACTCGCTGGACAAATTCCTGAGAAATTGAAGGATGTGGTGGATGAGTTTCAAGATGTCTTTCCCGATGATCTACCCTCAGGATTACCACCTAAAAGGCAAGTAGATCACAAAACAGAGACACTCTTGGGGAAGACACCTCCTTGTAAGGCCCCATATTGCCTATCACCTCATGAGTTGGAGGAATGTAAGACTCAAATTGAGGAGATGCTACAGAAAGGGTTCATCCAACCTAGCATATCACCATATGGGGCCCTTGTCTTGTTTGTGAAGAAGAAGGATGGAACAATGCACATGTGCATTGACTATCGGGGTCTCAATCAGCAAATAGTGAAGAACAAATACCCCTTACCTCGTATGGATGACCTGTTTGATCAACTCCATGGTGCAAGATACTTCACCAAACTGGACTTGCGGAGCGGTTACAATCAAATCCAAAATTGCAGAGGAGGATGTGTACAAAACCGCCTTTCAAACCAGGTATGGCCACTTTGAGTATCTTGTGATGCATTTTGGCCTCACCAATGCGCCTACCACTTTCATGAGCCTAATGAATGACATATTTCGTCCATACTTGGATAAGTCTGTTATTGTCTTCTTGGATGATATCTTAGTATATAGTAGCACGATGACAGAACACAAACAACATCTACGAGAGGTCCTCCAGATTCTAAGACAAAATCAATTGTACGCCAAAATCTCAAAGTGTGAGTTTGGCAAGTCTGAAGTAGACTACTTAGGGCATAGAGTAAGTGCAGAGGGCATTCAACTATTGATAGATAAAATAGAGGTCATTCAAAAATGGAGTGCCCAAGAAGATCAGACTCAACTTAAGAGCTTCTTGGGGTTGACGGGATTCTATCGTAGATTTTTCAAGGACTTCTCCAAGGTTGCACAGCCTTTAATGGCACTACTTGGCAAGGGGAAGAAGTGGACATGGGGAACTGCACAAGAGTTGGCCTTTCAAGAATTGAAGGCCGCCTTGCTACATGGACCAATCTTGAAGTGGTATGACCCAAAACGTCCAATCAAGTTGGCTACGGATGCATCAGGCGTAGCAATAGGAGCAGTCCTACAACAAGAGTGGCATGACGGATGGCATCCAATTGCATATTTTTCTCAAAAGTTTTTA
This sequence comes from Lunularia cruciata, assembly GCA_948567375.1. Lineage (NCBI taxonomy): Eukaryota > Viridiplantae > Streptophyta > Marchantiopsida > Lunulariales > Lunulariaceae > Lunularia > Lunularia cruciata. The sequence goes on from OX419756.1 coordinate 8,505,695, forward strand.
CCGGTAGAGTGCAACTATCATACCACAGAACGAGAAGAGCTGGCCATCGTTCTAGCAACCAAGCATTGGAAGCACTACTTGGGCGAGAAGGCATTTGTAGTAGAGACAGACCACAAACCTCTAGTCTACCTCAAGACGTAGAAGGATCTATCTTGTTGCCAAATTTGGTGGGCAGAGTGGCGACAATGCTTCAACATGACAATCACCTACATGAAAGGTAAGAAGCAACTTGCAGATGCATTCACCCGCATGCTAATGGCCAACAACTTGGTGGCAGAGGTTAAGATTAACCCTGAATTCTGGCAAGAGATTCTAGCTACTACAAAAACTAATCCATAGATTGTAGAAGCGCAATCGTCCAAAGGTGTCACCAGCACCCAAGGACTCACCTTTTGGGATGGCAGATTATGGATCCCAAATGTCCCAAAATTACGCACCACCATTCTAGCGGAATGTCATGATTTGGCCATTGCAGCTCATGTCGGAGTGGACAAGACCTTGGATGCAGTCAAGAGCCATTACTATTGGCCCAAGATGAGCAACGATGTGATGGACTATGTGCGTAGCTGCCTACTTTGTCAACAGAACAAAGCTTCTAATCAAGCTCATGCAGTGCTCCTTCAACCTCTCCCCACTTCTACCCAACGTTGGGAACAAGTGAGTATGGATCTCGTCTGTGAATTACCCAAGACCATCTCAGGGTTTGACTCCATTGTGGTCTTTGTGGACCGGCTCAGCAAAATGATTCATGTACGCCCTACCACCAAGGAGGTGATCGCTCCACAACTAGCTCAACTATACTTAGATGCAGTCTTTGCTCACCATGGCTTGTCTAGAGTACTCATCACCGATAGAGGCACCCAATTCACCAGTTTGTTTTGGCAAACACTCTTTGGTTTCTTCAAAACCAAGTTGGCCATGTCTACAGCTTACCACCTACAAATAGATGGCCAAACAGAGCGGGCTAATTGCACGATTGAAGACATGTTACGTGGCTTCACCTTAGAAGAGCAAGAGAGGTGGGACACCCTACTACCGTTGGTGGAATTTGCTTACAACAATTCAATGAATGCCTCCACCCAGGTCACTCCATTCTTCCTCATGTATGGTGAGCATCCCTTCACACCTTCTAGCTTGATGAAGATCCATCCAGTGACTACCAAGGTTGATGCAATCAACACATTTGTTTCTAGAATCCAAGAAGGTGTGGAGAGCGCCAAGCACAGGTTACAGATTGTGCAAAATCGACAAAAGCAATATGCTGATGCACACCGTAGGCACATGGAGTTCAATGTTGAGGATCAAGTGTGGCTATTGACAACCAACCTCACATTAGTTGGATCTTGTAAGCTCATACCTTGTTTTATTTGGCCTTTCTCAATTCTTCGTTGCATCGGCACTGTGGCCTATCACCTTGAGCTACCACCACACATGAAGATCCATCCAGTGTTCCATGTCTCCTTACTACGCAGATATGCTCCCCGATCAGGCCAAGGTCCTTCAACACAAGACATTTGACCTTGTCCGACACTCATTGATGGCATAGAGGAATATGAAGGGGAGCGGATTCTCCAAAAGCGCATGCATGGTACTCGCCATCCGCGGGTGGACTATCTAGTACAATGGAAAGGTTACCCCCTCTATGAAGCAACATGGGAACCCGCTGCCAATTTGGCACATGCACTAATGTTGGTGCAAGCATTTGAGCAACAATTGCACAACGAGGACATTGCGTCTTAAAAGGAGGGAGGTCTGTAATACCAAGGGTGAGCCATATGATCTAGATGTGAAATTCGGTTTGGTAAAATCTAGAATGATGTTAAACATGATGGTCAAAATAGATCAGATAGAAGTATCACCAAAAGAGTACTTCTACTAATAGTGCAAAAACCGAAATAGACTTGAGAACCTTAGAACCAATAGCTAGACATATGATTTAAAGGTGAGAATTGGTTTGGTAACATCTAGAAGGATGTTACACATGATGGAATAAACAGATCAGAAAGAGGTATCACCAAAAGGGGACTTCTACTAATAGAGTAGGAACCAAAATATGCTTGAAATCTTTGAAAGCAATTTTGGAGGCCTAAACGGATGAATTGGGCCTTAAAAATGTGCAGGTGTTCCCCCAACAAAGGATAGGCTAGCCTTCCCTCCCCCTGCTTTGTCTCGTCGAGAGCTTTTCAACAGTACCTTACTCACGTGATTATGAGATTCCTACAAGAAGATTCCCTAAAAGATTCCCTCTTGTCAAAGCTTGTTTGACCAACCAGATAGGACCTAGACCAGACAGGTCACCCATCCAAGTAAGTAATCCAAGGGTGGAGCTTGCTGACATGTCATCTATTTGTGTCCCTAATCCTATGGTGGAGCTTCCTTGGAGGAGATCCTCTTTGTCTATATAATAAAGAGAAGGTGCTCCCTTGTGGCATCGAATGTTTGAGTATGCAATCTGTTTTTTCTCTCTTCTCTTGTCCTCGGAGGATTACATCTGGTCTGTACGGAATAAAAGGCCTTCCTTGAAGGAGAAGGTGTTGTATTCCTTGTCACATGCTATCAAACGACCGTGTACCATTTGGAAGAAGTGATCTTGTTGTAGAGCTGATTGAAACTCATTATGGACCTTAGGGTCAATGTACACCATTGTAATTGCTGCCGTGATGAGAAGAAGAGCCTTCAAATCAGGTCATTGTGATAGAGCATCAGGGATGACATGAAACCGACCTAGTTTGTACTCAAGTTTGATGTCAAACAATTGGAGTTGCTCTTCCCATCGATGATGCCGACTCTTCATGTGCTCCAAGTGTAAGGTCTGCAACAATGGCTTTTGGAGTTCGCATGATCACTTGTTTCCCCAAGAGATAATGCTTCCATAACTTGGTGGCATATACCATTGCAAGTTGTTTGAGATCTCAAGCAGAGTAATTTCTTTTAGCTGTATTTAGTTGGCGAGACACAAAGGCAATAGGATGTAGTCCATCTAGAAATTCTTGTTGCAACACAACTCCAATTGCAAAGTTAGAAGCATCAAAATCAACCACACAAGGTAGTTGAGGATCATATGGTTGAAGAATGGGTCTTGAAGACACCATATGCTTTAACTTCTGGAATGCATCTTCATGCTTGGTGGTCCACTGGAAGCTCAAGTTCTTTCCCAAGAGGTCAATCAATGGTGCAACCACGTGAGCATAATAGTGGATGAATTGTCGGTAAAAATTGGCCAATCCATTGAATGCTTGTACTTTTGTAGCATTCTTTGGGGTAGGCCAATCAGTAATGGCCTTGATCTTCTCTTCTTCCATATTGATCCCCTTTGATGAGATCTTATGACCCAAGAAGGTAACCTACTTTTGCCAAAAAGCACACTTTGACTTCTTGCAATAAAATTTTCACTATCGTAGTCGTCTTAGGACTTCTCTCACATGATTCACGTGATTTGCCTCTGTCTTGCTATAGATTAAGATATCATCTAAGAACACCACCACGGACCGATCCAATAGTCCCTCTAACACCCAATGCATCTGATCCATGAAGACTGCTAGAGCATTAATGAGCCCGAAAGGTAGAACTCTCCACTCAAAGTGTCCGTACCTTGTGCGAAAGGCAGTCTTTTGCACATCCTCTCCTTCAATAGGAATTTTCCAATAACCGCTACGAAGATCCAACTTGGAAAAGTAGCATGCTCCACTTAGTTGATCAAGCAGGTCATCAATCCAAGGCACGGGATATGCATTCTTCACGGTTTGCTTATTGAGTCCACGGTAATCAATACAGAAATGAAGTCCTCCATCCTTCTTTGGACAAATAGTACCGGTGCTCCCCAAGGAGAGGTACTATGGCGTATGAAATCCTTCTCCAACAACTCTGTAAGTGTTGTTTGCAACTCTTCCAACTCCTTTGGTGAGAGCCGATAGATTGGTCTACTCACGGGAGTACCCCCTGGCAATAACTCTATCTTGAAGGGCATACCTTGATCGGAGGGTAATCCCTTTGGCAGATCATTTGGAAACACATCTGCAAACTCCTGAACTATTCGATCAACCATTGCTTGATGAGGCTCTTGGCCCTCCTCAGATTGTTCTTGTGCAATCGGCTTGATCCACATCACGAATATAGATTTATCTTCCTCCAAAGCTTGCTCTATGGCCGCTTCATTAACAAACTTCCCTTCCAGGGACTCATCTCTCTTCCAAGCTTGCTCCATGGTTGCCTTCTTGGCAAACTTCCCATCTTGGGACTCATCTCCCTTCCAGATTTGCTCTATGGCTACCTTCTTGACAAACTCTCCATCTTGGGACTAATTATTCTTAGTCGTCTTACTCCAAGGTGCCAGACAACTTAATCGGAAATTTCTACCTTGGTGTTGTACTTGAATTTATCGTCGGGTCCAATCAAATTGAATCTTATGACGTTCAAGCCAAGGTAGACCCAAATTGATATCATAGTGTAGAGGTGCCACTACAAACCTCATACACTCCAAATACTCCTTCCCAATCTTGAAGGTAATAGGATGTGAGGTGCAGAATGCAGAACCCTTTCTACCATCCGCCATCATCAAACAACTTCCAAACACAGGCTTGATAGGAATACCTAATTCCTTTGCTACTTGCATAGACATGCAATTCTCTGAAGTTCCAGAATCAACCAAAATCCTACAACCTTGATTAGATATCGTACCTTGCAAGTGAAGCAAACTTACATGGGTTGAGCCTTCAATCCCATTGGAACTAATCAAGCTCCCAATAGGTGGCTCAAAATCTCATACAAGGATTCTTCATTTCCCTGATCATTCTGTTCCACAAACTCCATCTGGGCAACTTGTCCAGGTCACCCATTCCTAAGTAGACATTCAGCAATGCAATGTCCAACTTGGCAACAATAAAAGAAACCTCCATTTTGTCGTAATCTTTCTCTATCTACTATGCCAAGTGGTCTTCGTTGGATAGCATCAATCTCCATTGGTATCGGTTCTTCCACTCGTGTGTAGTGTATTGGTAGGCTTTGTGTAGGTCGAGGTTGAGACCAAGTTGTCGCAACTAAGGAATCAAAACGCTCAGCCAATTGCATGGCTTCTTCTATGTTTTGTGGCTCCTGCATGGTCACCTCCAATTTGGGTCATGACTTTAATCCTCACACAAATCAATCCAAAACTTCACCTTCTTGGATATCTAGAATTTGCATGATGATGTTCTGAAATTGTGTGATGTAGCTTTTCACTGAGCCAATCTACCTCAACTACGCCAATCTATCTCATGCGGCTTGAGTGGCATTTATAGTTTGAAATCAACCAAGTATTGCATCTTTGAATTCTGCCCATGTCAAAATTGGTGTAACAATTTGTCATTCAACTCTTTCTACTCGGAATTGCCACCAAAGTTTTGCCACAGAATAGAAGCCAAGAGAATTTGTTTCCGCTCGTCTTGAAGATTGGTGGCTTCAAAGTAACGTTTGTAGTCAAACACAAAATTCTCCACTGTGCTCAAAAGATTCTTGCCTTCAAACACCTTGGGTTTTGGAAATCAAATGCGATCTTCTCCATCTCGAACTAGCACTCTGTCTATCTGTTCTTGTCGTTATTGGTCTCGTTCATCCAACAATCGAGTAAGATGCTCGATTTGTTGTTGCATTGTAAGGATAACATCCGGTATTGCCGCCATTGCTACTACTCTATTCCACTACCCTCAATTTATCTAGTTGATTAACACATAAATACAACACGTCCAATGTTCTCCATAAGTTACAACTGGAAGTATCAAGGGTTCCTCTAACATGGTGATCATATGTAGAAAATCCTATCCAAAGTGCGAGGTGATGAATTGTGTGAAACGATGCTTTGGTAATATCTGGACATGAAAGTCCCAATGGTTTGGCGGATGTGGATTTGGTGGTCCATAAATTCCATCCATCCCATTCCTGCTCTGATACCAATGTAAAAGACTGAAACCAAGGAGAGAAATAGGAGAATGAAAACTCATATTGGGACACTTGAATGAGGCAAAACTCCGAATGCCTAGCATGAGCTTTGGCTTTGGTATTTATAGGTAGCATACAAGAGCCTTGAAGCTTCTCAAGAAGCTTCCTTGAGCCGCTTTCTTGGAGTGCAAGCCAAGTTAACCAAGAAGCTTCCTTATAGAAGCCGCCTACTTGGCGTGCAAGCTAAGCTAGTTAGAAGCTTCCTTCTAGAAGCTACCTACTTAGGGCGCAAGTTAACTAGTTGGGAAGCTTCCCAAGAAGCTTCTTAGATGCTTCTAGAATATTCTAGGCTATTTTGTCTTATTCTTCACTTCATAAGCCCAACTAACTTTGTCGCTAAACTCCATATTGTTACATCACCTAACTTTCACTTGTAGTGGAAGCACTTACCGCCATAAATTCTTGCCGGGGTTTAGCCTTTTCTCTTGAGGGCATTTGTGCTTTTTTGTGTTTTGTATCTCATTTTCTTTCCTTTGCCTCCATTACATATCTAATTGGAATGGTGACATCACAGGATGGACATGCATTCCTATGAAATTGTGCTTTGATTGAATAGCTATCTTTTGGATATATTAGGTGAAACATAGCTAAGACGTGATGGATATTATTGCTCTTGAGTTTGGAAGAGTGTGGAGATGGGAGAGGAGAGGGAGAATGTGAGAGGAAAGATATATATTTTTTGAGGGTTCTCTAGCATATAGCACTTGAGTGAATAGTTGATTCTGTTTGTTTTCAATTTTGGTTCTCTTGGTACTTAGATTGAAAACTATAGAATTGAGTAGAAATTATTGAGATTTTCAGGTTTTTTAGGGTTCAGAGTGATCATTATACATTGAGAGTGATGGGTCAAGAATTTTCATTTCTAATTTTGGTTGTCATGATTGAGTTCCATGGGAACTTAGTTTGAAAATATTTGAGATGGAAATTGAAAGTTATGAGAGTTTATAAGTTTTAGAGGTTGGAGAGATTGTATTTTCTCATGTGAGTTCAGATGTGAGTGTTGTGGTTTTGTAGGTATGGGGAGATATAGAGAGGAGAATCATGTGTTACTATCTTTATTCTTGTGCTAGCTATAGCTACACCTCCCTATGTAGGGCCACCTAGAGTGGCTCAAGATACAACATGCCCGGTGTGTCATCGACCCTTTACCCATGTGAGAAAGATTCAAAAGGACTATGATTGGACCACTTGGGATGCTCAAGGGAGGCTAGCAACCATATCAACATTAGTGACACTTGAGATTATGCACGCTTGCTCATCATTTTGTTCACCATTCCAAGGATACCAATCCAATAGTGTGAGTGGTTAGCTTCTCAAGCAGGTTGCATTTTGGGGTTATTGAGACTAGTTTTCCATATCCATGTCTATTCCATAGGCTACCCCATACACTCCATGATGAGGCTAGATAGGCTTTTTGCCTACCACTTGATTGTTTGGCATGTGATCCCTTGGATGAGTTAGCATGGTTCCTATAACTCTTACTCCCTTGATGGTGTCTTTGTTATGCTAGAGGGGGACGTGTGGAGCATAGAGAGGTGCCTGCTAGATTTATTGATTCTAAGTGGAAGATTGGGTCCCCTATAGGAGGAGTTTGTTAGGGTTGCATGTTTTAGGAGACAGGTTTTGCCTCAGGATACCATAGAATCCACTCTATTAAGGTGTAGGACATTGGGTCAAGCAAGAGAGTTTAGTAGAGCAGCAAAAGCGCTACACCCTTTGTCTATGGCTAGTCATATCAATGAGACTATTTAGAAGACAGATGATAACTACCCATGATGCTATTAGGGACATAGTTTTTGGTGTGGCATGAGAGAGTAGATATTTGGCTTGGAGTGAGCATTCAAATGTTTTGCAGACCACACTTATCAAGGTAAACTTATACTTGGTTTGAGATGATCAGGTGACAATAGCGGATGTTGTGGTTACGGACCCTACGCCCACTAAAACTTTGGAGGGAGTGATGACCCATCTCCTTGGATGGGCAGCAAGTGCAGCAATAGCTCACAAAGTCTCCAAGTATAGGGGTATGCAGCAAGGTCACCTCTTTGTTCCTTTACCCTTGAAGTTATATGGAGCGATGGACATGGCATTCGACACATTTATCAAGGAATGCGGGAGAGCTTATCATACTAGGTGCTAAGGGGTACCACTCTCACTCTCATACTCAATAGTATATTTTAGATAGCGTGTGTCCATTGCTCTACAAAGTGCAATGGCTGATATAATCTATAGAAGAGCAATCACACTAGTGATGCTTCTTCGGATGTTCCAATTGTTTGTAAACCGTACGACTTGCATAACTTAGCTATCTTAGGTGCAATAGGGCAGATTTCTCGTATCGAACTCTACCAGGGCTTAGTCCCATTTTGCTTATTTTTGTCTCACCCCTCATTTTTTCTATGCGGTAGCCCTCTTCTTGCGGAGAGCAAGAAGAGAAAATCAATTTCCTCCTTGATGTCCATATCCAGGTGAGTATAATACGGGGCCGTGACCTTGACTTTGCACCAAGATACTCTAGTGTGCAAAGTTGTGTCGTGACGCTATTTAGGAACGGGCATATACCGGCGCCGGCGTATGATGCTTGAGCGGACGATACCGGATACCATGAGTTCCATCGAGTATATTCATGAGTTCAGTATCCCTTGCTCACGCAACGGTATGCAGTTGTCGCCTCCTGTTTACATAGATGGAGAGAGGACCATGACATCCTGTAGTTTGTTGTATAACACCTACTTGGGCTGAGCTTTAAACGGGCAAGGAACCATCAGAAGTGGGTGAAGAAGCGGAGGAGACAACAGGAACATTTTAATCTTGATTGTCCGATCATTTGGACTTGTGCCTCTGTATACTTGCTCGTGCAGTTTCAGATGCCGCGGCCTGCTCCAGCAGATTTTGATTCGCATGGTTTGCTCCCCCGTAGAGTGACCCTCTTGTATGCATAGAAGGAATCTACAGCACATTTATGTTCACAGCCGACACCCCAAAGTGATTAAAGTCGCACAGTCAAAATGCAGCGCATAGTCCTTGAGTGAAGGTTATCTCGAGGATGGACGGAATTTCTGTAGTAGCTTCTGTAAACTCCGCACTACTAACCTATCCTTTCCCGAGCTATATGTGAACTATCCACATCACTCACAGGTACACCCCTCACAAACAAACGAATATATTCGTGCAGTTTCATATGGCGCCGCCAGCTCCGGCACATTTTCACTCTCATCGTTTGCTCTCCCATAGAGTTAGCTATTCGCATGGGTATAAATGAATCTACAGGACGTATAGGTTCGTAGCCAAACACCAAGTGAGAAAGTACTCTAAAGTGTTTATATTATCCAACTTTTCTAGTTAACAACGGCGAAAAACGTGTTTAGGAATTTCTTTTAGAAAGAAAATCGATTGTTAAATAGATGTATAATGTGTTATCTCCTATTGAGGTCAAGAGAAAGCAAAGCAAAAGACGCATGCAGATATACTACATAAATAAAAATTTTAATACATGAGTATTTAGAAATTTTAATAACCTCAAAAGTTGAATAATCATCGATTCAAAAACAATATTTCAGGTATGATCATGACCATTAACTCACTCATTTTGATCTAATACCTCATTAACTTTGTATGAAGAGGAGAAAGAAGGGTTCAAATGAGGCTCAGCACAAAGTATTGTATTAAACAAAATTTGTATTTTGCTTATGATTTAAAAATAATAATTTTTATGAGGTACTAAATCATCTAAAGAAATATTTAATGTGATAATATTTAAAGAATTCATGAATTAGTGTCTTTGTCTAAAAAGTATATATTTTACTGTTTAAATTATACTGAAAACAGTAAACATAGTGACTTCATTGATCTGTATTAATTACTATGTACTTGCGTAATTCTCACCATCATATCTAAATCAGTTCATATATGCATACATTTAATTGCAAATTAGAGGAATAATGACCTTACTACATAAATAAAAATTTTAATACATGAGTATTTAGAAATTTTAATAACCTCAAAAGTTGAATAATCATCGATTCAAAAACAATATTTCAGGTATGATCATGACCATTAACTCACTCATTTTGATCTAATCAGCTCAAATCCTACCCAAGTCTACGTTAAACCTCTTTATTCATAGAATATTAACAAAAAAACCGTATTAAATATACTTGTATCTGAAAGTATTGCAAAAAAGTACCTACACCAAATGATACCTGTAGACCTTACATGAAATTAAATTTATTTCCTATTGGTTAAGGAAACAGAAAAATTAATCAAGTGATTAAAATTCTCAAAGTAGAAGTAATATTTTTTTGAGATAATTTTTTAACATTATAAATGTCTCTTTTGCTTTGAATTTATTCTGATAAGTTCTTTAATTCTAACCGAGGTACATAATCTTCTTATTTCTAAGACTATCTAACCAACAATATTGAAATCACTATTGGATAGAGGTTCCAGTTTTCACAACTGTAGCAATGTTGACGTCAACGTCATTCTGCGCCTTTCTTTTTTTCTCAACTCTAAACGTAGTTCGCTCCAGTGCTACTATATCATCGGACTATACCGCATTCAGCGCGTTCTGCACTTGAACTAGGTTACATATCCCAAGTTCTATGGCGGAAGACTTGGTCCTATACGGGAATCAAGACCCTTTCAAATAAACCATCACAACTTTTGCACTATCGCAAATTGACGTTCAAGGATCAAACCTTGAAAGCCAATGTTCGACGTGCCTGAACTTACAATTTTGATTCATGGTGCCATTTAGTCCATAAAGGTCAGAAGCCCAAAAGAACCAAGCTAGCGCGTCTTACCGAAAGGTCAGAAGTGACGTGAGACGAGGTTGAATCCCTTGGATATCTGAGAATAAATGCAGTCATTGTCGCTCGGAGGACCCTAAAAGCCGAAATCAGGACTCCTGTATACTCGAATCCTTAAGCAAGTGCGCAATTTTGAGCAAGATTGATTCCATCGCCAGATTACCCATTTTTCGTTGCCGCAACTTTCACACCAGTACTCACAACGATAGCTTGAGTGCCGCCCCTTCTACTCAGTGGTTTTCTGGTGCAACTTAATGTGAGGACTTCTAACGCAGCTATTCAAATGCGCTGGTGATACACAACCTCATTGGATCATTCATACGCTCCAAGCTGCCTTTACAAAACAGGGTTGGCAAGCGAGCATAAGAGTTCATTGCAACTATAAACCTAGTTGATTTTGTTCGATGTCGTAATATTCCGACATGTTTTTTGAAAATTAAGTTTTAAATCATAATTTTTTTCTCAAAATAAGAATGTAAAATTCTACCTCGAACTCTTGTGTATTTCAACCAAGAATGTTCCATTTAAAAATAATATTATTACTTATTATTTTACACGATCTAGTACTCTCCCTCCTCATTTACTGGATATACTATTGAAAACCTATCTCACATAATCCCCCCTTGTTTGTCAGAGTACCGTAGTTTTACCTCTGCCTTTTCTTTCTCTTTGGGTCTCGTGGTTTCCCCCTTTGGCACGTTTTGGCACCCTTGCATTCCTTTCTGTTTTTTTACTTCGGGGTATACTTTTTAGCCTTTTTGCCCTTGACAATTGATAATACTACACGCACCTTGACGTACGCTTCGGACGTTGAATCACACGCCTCGTACTAAAGTCTCAAGCGATGTTAATTTTGAAAATTTAGTTACGAAGAACACTATTGTATTCTCCAGTCGATTCGCGCATTAAGAACTTAGCTCGCTTTGGCTACCCTCGATTTTACTTGTATTTATAAGTGTTTATGTTTAACTCTAGAGGGAAAATATCTAAAATTTAATTTCACAACCAAACCAACTCATTCTTGTGTTCATTTCACTTGATACTCTTTTCTTCGATCTAGGTAAAAAATAAAGGGGATGAATGACAAAATTTATACATAATATAAATGAATGAATAGATCATTCCCTCGGTGGTGAGGGAACGGTTAATAATCCATTTGAGTCAAGAAGGACAAAACTAAATATTATTCCGTTCATTCCCCCTATCAGTGCGCGAATACAGTTTGCAACAAATTATTGAACCACTCATACATCAGACTTGAAACGGAAGTGTAAGCTGCGCAGACTAGTAAAAGGCTACTACATACGACAACAAGAAAGATACAAGGATAAATCGACAACAAGAAAGATACAAGGATAAAACATAAGAGGTAAAAAGAGATTACACACCAATAGTCAACCTTGTTAGAAGGGTTCGCCTAGGTTTGGTATACCCATCTGCATCTTCATTATTCATTTGTGAGTGTGGTTTTATACTAGATGCAACAGCGGTCCGGTCTATATGACATTGTGTCCTTTTGGCATACAAAGGATAGCTACTTAGGATGCTATTAGAGATATAGTGTTTGTTATGGCAAGTGAAAGTGTATACTTGGTTTGGAGTGAGCATTTATATGTTTGATAGACAACATGTGTCAGGGCAGATTTATATTTGGTCCGAGATGATCAAGTGACAATAGTGGATGTCGTGGTTACAGACCTTACGCTAGATACAGTTTTGGAGGGAGTGATTACCCATCCCTCGAGATGGGCGGCAAGTGCAACAACAGGTCGCAAGGTCTCCAAGTATAGGGGCATGCAGCGAGGTCACCTCTTTGTTCCTCTAGCCTTGGATTTGTATGGAACAATGGACATGGCATTCGACATATTTGTAAGGGAATGCGTGAGAGCTTATCATGTTAGATACCATGGGTATCACTTTCACTCTCATACTTTGTAGCATATTTTAGACAGTGTGTGTCCATTGCTCTACAGAGGGCAGTGACTGGTGCAATCCATAGAAGAACAATCACACTAGGTGATGCTTGTTTGGATGCTCCAAAGAAGTTGTTTGTAGACCACTTGACTTGCATAGCTCGGATATCTTAGATGCAGTAGGGCAAATTTCTCATATAGACTCTATTGGGCTTCGCACCATTTTACCTTTTTCATATTCTCATATAGATTCTATTGGGCTTGATGGGGTATTCCCCTTCTTCATTTTGTCTACGCAGTCATCCTTTCTCCTTGTTAGATCAGGTGCTTGACAGTACGTGTTCAGTTCTGCTCCATCATTGATTACCCTATGTCTCTATTACCCTATGGAACATGTTCTCTACTTCACGTCTAGTCTCTAGAATGTCAATAGCGGTTCAAGGTTCACACCCGCCTTGGGTGTGTCCCTTTGTATATCCCCTCCAGGGACTCTCTGTTAACATTGATCAATTCTGCTCTGCAGAATACGGCTTAGGAGGAGAACTATGATTCATCAACTCTTATTCCGAAGTCCCGTATTACTAGAAAGTGTGCATTTATTGCCGGTGTTTCATAAACTCCTCTCGAACCAGCCATATATAAACAAGCCCTTCCACAATCAGTACATTGGCAAAATGCCATAGCTGAGGAGCTGAAGTCTCATGAGCAAAATGAGACATGGGAATATAATTCCTTGCGTAGCAATTGATGTCTTGTTACGTGTAAATAACTATTCAAACTCAAGCTTCAACCTGATGGTTCTATCTTTGGCTATAAGGTCCATTTAGTGGCAAAGGGTTTTTTGCAACAATATGGTTTGGACTATATTGAGACTTTCTCTCCAATTGTTTGACTACAATCTGTTTCATTGATCCTTGCTGTAACTCCTCAATATGATCTTTATGTTCATCAGATGGATGCAAGACAACTTTCCTCCATGGAACTCTTGCGGAGGAAATTTATATGACCATTCTTGAGGGAGTTTCTGCTCCCGCTGACTGCCCTGTCTGTCCGCTGAAGAAGGCTCTCTATGGACTTAAACAGCCCCCACGTACCGGGTTATCAATGGTTATTTACTCCACATGGGATTCTTCAAATCTTGTGTTGCTATAAATGTTTATTATCATTCTCGTGGTTCTGATTTGCTTTACTTGCACTCTATGTTGATGATACTCTCATCGCATGTAATGACCTTTCCTTTCTAACGGAGATCAAGGATCAGTTATGTGCTTGATGTGCCAAATTTTGGGGAAGTTCATCATTGTCTTAGCTTGCAAATCACCCATGATCAACAAACAGGTTGGATCTGCCTGTCACAAAAGCTATACTTCCTTCAACTCCATGTCCAGTATTATTGTGTTTTTGGTGCTAAACCCGTCTCTACCCCTATGGTTCCTGGTTTACACTTATTATTGGCTGACTGTTGCTCCAGCAAAGAGGAGAAAGCAGAATGCTCATGGTTTCCATACCCTCATCTGGTGGGGTCCTTTCTTTTGGGCTTTACCAATACAGAGTAAAACCTTCCAATAGTGACATACATCTGTACTGGCTATAGATGTCACTATTGAGAGGTTGTCAATAACCAGAGGAAAGTGCACAACCTCTTTCCCGCATGAGTCTCGATGATATTGGAACTTGGGTGCCTGATCTACACATCTTTTTTCCACTCTCGCTACTTATCCGCATGAGTCGAGACGTTCTTGAGCATTCTGGAACTTAGGTGATATTTATCCGCGTGAGTCTAGAAAGTTCTTGAGTATTCTGGAACTTGGGTGCCCGGTCTACACACCTTTTTCCCACTCCCGCTATTTATCCACATGAGTATCAGAGTTCTTGTGCATTCTGGATCTTGGGTGCCCGACCTACACACCTTTTTCCCACTCCCGCTATTTATTTGTGTGATTCTCTATGTTCTTGAGCATTCTAGAACTTGGGTGCCCGACCCACACACGTTTTTCCCACTCTAGCTATTTTTCCTTTTCATCACACGGTGAATGGTGTAGGGGTTACTATATTGATGAATTTGAATTTGATTTTTCCTTTTGATCACGCGGTGAGTGGTGTTGGGGTTACTATATTTCTGAATTTGAATTTGATTATCTACAAGCATGTTGGTTAATGTCAAGAAGCGGAGGCATTTGGACGTGATGACAAAATTAGAGATTATCAATTTTCTCAGTCAACCTGAAGCCACCCATGAACAAGCGGCATCGCATTTTCTAGTGGCGCATCCAACTGTGACCAAAATCTGGAAAGAGAGGGAACTCATTAAGCAGGTTGCATCTGATTCACATTGAATTGGGTTGAAAAAAGTTTTGACATCAAATCAAGTGCAATTGCTTACCAATATGGTGCATCAATGGCATATGCGCTTTGAGATTGATGCACCCATGCTGAATGTGACTGGTGAGGTGCTCAAGAATAAGGCTTTATTTTTTAGTGACAAGATCTTGGAGGACTTCAATGAATGTTTGGAACCATCAAATGTAGTTGCTCTGTAGGTATTTTTTGCCTCAAACGGATGGCTCAAGAAGTATTTGAATCGTGTCTCAACAACTAGCAAGAAGAAGTGTGGAGAACACAACAGCCTCAATCCGATACAGGTTGAGAAGCATTTGCATGAAATTCATGAAATGTTGAATGATGTCCCTCTTGAATGCATTATCAACATTGACAAGTTAGCTCTACAGCATTGCACCACATCATCAAGATCATTGCACAGTCAATACGGATGGTTGTGGTATCAAGCGTAGCAAAGAACAAATCACAATGACTCTCAAAGTTAGCGCTTCAGGCAAGAAGTTTTGCATTCAGGTTATTACGAAGAGCGTACGTCCAAGCGCTTTGAAGAATATTCCAGATATAAGTAAGGCGTTTGGTATTATCTACGACCACCAAGCCAAAGCTTGGCAAGACACGTCCTCATATATGCGCTTGCTGCACACATACAACAAAATTGCCAAGCAACGCAACAACATCTTCTATATCCTCCAGGATAACTGTTCATCACATGTTTGTGCGGCTAAAATTTTTGATCCAATGGGCTCACAAGAAAGGCTCTTCAAGTATCAGAACCTATGCATCATTTTCTTCCCACCCAATGCTACTAGCGATTGTCAACCTCTTGATCAAGGTGTCATTTGCTCTTTCAAAGCACGCTTTTGCCGTGCCCAACTGAACCATCTTCTCTCTAAGTATGAAATTTGGCAAACTAGTGAACGTGCACCTGCTTCTCAATTTCTGACCAACAACCACACGCAGTTGTGCAATGTGCTTAGTGGGGTCAAATCAGCATCAGACGGTATCAAAGAGAACACTATTTGATGGTGTTTTGTCAAAGCAAATTGTCTCCCTGTTGTTACAAAACATCATTTCCAATCAGTATATTGATCACTCTACACCTAGCTCCAATCAAGCTATCGATGATTTAGTGATAATGTTGAGAGAAATTTGACTGGAGGAATCTTTCTTGGCATCATTGGGTCTTGATGACAAAAATTTTGAACACATTGCTGAAGAACTCATTGAAATGGATGCGTTTGATGCTACTGGTGACGATGAGTTTGATGATGATAGCATTGTCCAGTTTGTTTTTGAACAACACAACCTAATGCAAAATTCCAGAAATATTGATGATGGTGACGCTGAGGAGATCCCACCTTTGATAAGCTTTGAGCAAGCAAATCGGGCCATCACTGATTTAATCAACTTTCTCTCTCTTGAATCGTTGCTATCTCCAGAACTTCAAAGGAACCTGCTTTCCAACCTTCAAAAAGCTTGCCGGCTGTTGATTCATCAATAGACAAATGAGAAAAATTGGTTGCTGAAACAATCTGCATTATCAATGTATTTTACCTCGGACCAATCAGAATAACCTTAGTCAATGGAGAGAACTGTTGGGATTTGAAGTTTAATAAATATGCCACATTAATCTGTTGCCACATTCCCCCTTCACACAACCCATAATAGCGCTCTTGAAATACAGATAGGATACGTTATCTCCATATTTACACTATAGAACTGTCACTATTGGCACCATCATGTCACTATTGCCCAATTGTGACATACTGTTATTATTGGGCATATTTACTGGGTCTAGACTAATTGTTCTAGGGTTCTTGGTCACGAAAGAGAGGATGTTACTTGTACAAGGTGGCATTATTTGGAGGTTTTACTCCGTACCCAACCTGATTTGTCATATACAACTAATGCACATGCCCAATTCATGGCCAATCCAAGTTGAAAGCACATTTAGGCTATTAAACATACCCTTTGGTATGCTAGTGGTACTGTAAATTTATATGTCTAGTACTCTTGTCCAGCTGATCCTCACTCCCTTTTTGGCTTTAGTGACTCTGATTGGGTCGGCAAGGTGGACGAGCGTCGCTCTGCTTCTGGATTCTCTATGCTTTCTCTACTATGGTGGCGCTATAAGCTGGGGAAGTTCTTGTCAGAAAACTATTGTCAAGTACACAGGTCGAGTACATTGCAACGGCAACTGCAGCTTCCGAGGCGGTTTGGCTTAGTCAATGGGTCAAGATTATCAAGTTTTCACCAACTTCCATCGTTTGTATTTACTGTGACAATCAAAGTGCTCTTGCGCTTATTGATACGGCCAAATATAATGGCAAAAGTAAGCATATTGCAATTTGTTATCACTTTGTTAAAATATTAGTTCTCGGTGGCACCCTCATTTTTAGTTATTGTCCAAGCAGCCAGATGGTTGTTGATATTCTTACTAAGGCCCTTTCAGGGCCGAAGCTTGCCAATCGTCTCCCATCGATACGTGTGCTAGGAAGAGACGTGTACGTCTATCAATTTCAGTGTCTTTCACTTAAGGAGGAGTGTTAGAGTGTTAGAACAGGCGCTTTGCAATACTTGTTAAGTGCTACCACTTCACTGATTAGCTTGTGTGGCCTGGTTCTCTACTTCCCGTCTAGTCCCTGGATTGTCATACTATCCTTCAAGGTTCATACCTATTCAAGGGGGCGTAGCCCTGGGTGTGTCTCTTTGTATATCCCCTCTTGGGACTCTCTATTGACATTAATTAATTTTGCTCTGCAGAACACAGTTTTGACGCTTCTTAACTTCCTCTCTTATTTATGTCTAAGCTTTCTATTATACCTGAAAATGTGCTTTGACAATTTGATGCTCAAGATGGAGATAACTCAAAGAGAAAGTAAAATTTCATGATGGTACTAGGTTTCCATGAGCTCGCTAACCATCAAGCACAGTTTCCAAATTTTCTTTGATGTTGGTATTTATCACCAACTCCTAGATGATTACAAGTGTGTGAATACTACACGAATGTATGCGCAAGAGGGGTCGGGAGTAGAAGTATTCAGATTGTAACGCAACAGCTTGAAAGGCCCTTAAAACACATATACTTTACTCCATGTTATTACTCGTGAAAGACCTCTCATCACAAAAGTGAGTCTGGATTTGAACGGACTTCCCACCGGTTATTTCTTGTTTACTCCCTACATCTCTCTTTCCTTGTGACTTGTCTTTAGGCAGGCACTTACCTAATCCACTTAAAAAAGTGTCTTAGATATTCAAATAGCAGAGAACCAAGTGACATGCATGGTATCCAAAACGGAATACCATATAAAATTTTTATTTGACATTCAGAGACATTGCAGTGGGCAGAAGATATTCGAGGATGATGTAAAGATAAAAGTCATCAAATTTGGTTCAATTAATTGAGTAGTTATCAAAAGTCTTGGATTTTACTTCCAGAACTTTATTCCAATCCTGAAGGTGATGACACATGCAAAGAACTCTCTTATTGTGAAAGATGAAATTGAGATGTATGGTTAGAGATTGTTTAGAGGCAGATGATCTTTCTAGTGATTTTATTGAGCTATGTCAAGTGATGGTAGTAGTACTATTGAGGGGAGAGATCCCTATCTTAGACAGTATGTGTTAGGTACTAGTCTACTTTTGCAATGGAGAAGTGCTTGGGAGGCATTATACCAATTGTTATTGAGAGGTCTTTGTGCAACTTGTTTGCCATACTATTGTCCTTAAGCAGTTTTCTTGCTCCATTTAGCACCTCAATACACATCAGTTTGGAGTGGCTACATCTGGAAGTTGTGAGGTTATATCCCTAGACATTAGGACACTCCTAGATATCAATCTTGAGTTGCTTGTTCTGTAGGTGTATGTTGAGAATGCTTTTAATAATTTCTCACATGTATCTATCTTTGGAGAGCTCAATGAGCTTGGTGGATCCTTGGTGAGTCTTATTCTTTTGTGCAATCCTTCTATTGTTCTCCTTTTTCCCTTTTTTACTAGCATGGTTTCTCACAAGAAGAAGTCACCGTTGTTGTGGGTAACGATTGATCTCAAGAGTGCGCTGGGCACCTGGCTGCTTGTGCTTAGATGGTTCTATTTGTCAATGGCTCACACTTTGGTATACATGTTCATATTATTTTACTCTTGCCTGGACGGCGGTCCCTTCTTAATGCTTTCTCCAGCTGGGTTTGGTCAAAAATTCTTTTTCATCAAGTCCACTAGCTAATGTTCAAATTAGTTAGTGTTGGGCTTATACTTAATGGTGCAGCGGTGAATTTTGTTTAACGAGTCATAACCCCTATGCCCAGTTTCAGATCACCGTGACCAGCTAGTGGGGAGGATCTGCCTATGCAGCATGACTAGGAACTCCTAGAATAGAGTACTCCCTTGACATTTTCACATATCTAAATATTTTCACATATCTAAATATTCACATTTAACCTTGGAGAACTACAAATGCATCCCAACACCAAGCCTTGCAATTTACAATATTGGGGAGAAGTGATCAACTCCAATCCAAACAGTGATTACACCAAAGCTCCAACTGTCCAAGCATAACAGAAGAACGGAACCAATCAAGTTCTACTAACCCCTATCTCTTATAGTCTGTTGTTTTCTTGTTCTGTTGCAGCTGTCTCATGAGTCACCCTAGGTCCTCTTTTTGTCCGACAGATTCTCCTTGAGACTTCACCCTTCTGTCCTCTTCCCTACCTCTCACACTTTTTAGCAACATGTGAGCAGAAGTCTCTTCACCATCCGGCCTTCCCAACTCCTGCATCTACATTGTTCCTTCCTATGAAATTCTCTCTTACCTCTTGAGCAGAAGCCTTTACTGCCCAGTCTTTCCAACTCCTGCATCCACATTGTTCCTTCTTGCAAGGTACTCTCTCCTTCTCAGGTTTTGTTCTCAGCCAAAGACACTCTCACGGAACATACTTAAACCCTTCTGGTCACTTGAACACTTTCCAAACCCCTTTCATCTTCCTTGTCAGTATTACTCCTTTTTCTCCCGATCTTAGTCACATTTCCTTCAAGAATCCACTCTCCTTATCCTCTTGTCTCCTTACTGCCTTTTGCTTCCGTTGATCTTACTTTTCTCTTCTTTTTTGTTCTCCCAAAAAATGCTCATATCCTTTCCCAAAAAAATAGAGTCTTGTCCTTCTCCCAAAATCTCTCTCTTTCTTTCTTGAAAAGCAAATCTTCTGTCTTTCTCCCAAAATCTAACACTTTCTTCTCCAACTCTTCTCACTTCTTGTTCTTCTCTTGAAATCTCCCACATTCTTCTCCCGACCAACTCATTTCCTATTCTTCACATTCTTTTCTCTGAATGATAACACAATCTCCCAAAACATACCTTCCTTGTCATTCTCCCAAAAACTTCTCTCGCATTCTCCCAAAAAGCACTCACATCCTTCTCTTCTCTGTCATTTTCCCAAAAACTTCTCATTCTCTTTCAAACTGTTCACATTCTCCCTGAAAGCAAATCCTCCTACTATCCTTCTCCCAAAACCCTCACATTCCTCTTCAACCAAGTCAATTCCTGATTTTCTCCCAAAAGTTCACATTCTCTTTCAAACTATCCACATCCTTCCTGAAAGCAAATCGTCCTACTGTCCTTCTCTTGAAACCCTCACATTCCTCTCCAATGAAGTCACTTCTTGGGTTTGTCTTGAAACTTCTTTGTCCCCTCCAAACTCTTCTCACTTCTTGTTCTTCTCCCGAAAACCCTCCTTCCTTCTCTCTCACTTCTTGTTTCCTCCCAACTCCACACATCCTTTCCCAAGAAAACACAAATCACTTCATTCTCTTCTCCAAAACCTCACATTCTTCTGAAACTGCTCAAAACCCGAGTCACTTCCTGTTTTTCTCCCAAACCCTCACATTCTCCCAAAACTGCTCACCTCCTTCCTGAAAACAAATTGCCCTCTTTCTTCACACAATCTGCCTCCTCTTCCTCATCGTTCCTCCTCTTCCTCAACCTTGCTCGTTTTCATTAACCCTGCTTCTTCTCCACTGCTCAAGCAACTCCTTGAAATCTAAAATTCTCTCTCTTCAGCTCTCCATCCCTTTCCCTTCAAAATCCTTCCTTTCAATCTTTCTTGTCCATCCTTGAATTTTTCCTTTGATACATATCACTCAAAAGTGCTCTATCATTTAATTTTTTCTTCCTTTAATCCCTCAATTCCTTGTCACTGTTCTCCTCGAGTTCACAACCCTCCATCCTCATCTCTCTTCCTTGACTCCTCTTCCTCAATACCCTCTCTCCCTTCTCTTTTTTCTTGAAAACCCTTTTGATACTCTTTGTCTTTTTTTCTTTTCTTCTGCAGACATGTTCAGGCATTTCTTTTGAAGCCCCAAAACCCCTTACTACTGCCGCTACCTAAAATACTCTTGAGACCCTAATAACATAAACAAAATCCAGCATTTAAGTGACATGCAAATAAACCTTGAGCTTATGTAACATAAAAGAAAATCCACCACTCAACTTCCTCCCTACCTTAACACAAGAGAAAATCCTTGAGCTCATAGGAACACAAAACAACTTCCAGTTTCACCATAACATAACCCCCCACCCCACCCTATGAAGTTCTATGAAGTTCATACTTCATAGAACTTTTAGCTAGCATGTGTACATTGCTCTACAGAGAGCATTAGCTAGTGCAATCCATAGGATAGCAATCACACTAGTTGATGCTTATTTGGATGCTCCAATAGTTTGTAAAGCATACAACTTGCATAGCTCAAATATCTTAGGTGCATATGGGGCAGATTTCTCATACCAATACTATTGGGGCTTAGTCTCATTTTATGTCTTATGTGTTATCCTTGTATGCTTGGTGTGGTCTTTCCATCCTTCTTGGGTTTCTATGCATTTGCTCCTTTCTTTTCATACATGGTTGATGTTTGTAGTTGCTTTTGTTACTCTTTGTTTTTCCAATCAAGACAACATTGTTGGATTTCAAAAAGGATAAGAAGACCTTATCAAGCATAAAACATATTGTGAAACTTAAAATCAAGATATATGGTTAACCTTTTGTGTTGCTTTTTTTACCCTTCTTTCCTTGTTTTTCCAAGAAAGGTGACCATGTAGGATAAGAAGAAGGATATGAAATCTGATCAAACTTTGCTAGGATAAAATACCAGAAAACCTTTCCTTTGGGGTACTCTAGATATATCTATATCTATCTATATATCTAAAACACGCTAGGTTCACAAATTTCACAATGATGATCTTCCTATGCCAATTTTGTCAAAGATGCACAAACCTTTGTCTTGAACAAAGACAAGTTGCACTTCTCTACCAATGTTGTTGAAGCAAAAAGTGCAAGGAGAAGAGGAAGTTGGACATGTCAGCATACATGGATACATGCATACTAATAATCCGTATGCTCAATTTATTCAACTTTTACTTTTCAAAATATTTGTTTGTCAAGACATCATCACATCATCAAGCTGAAGGTAACTAGCTTCATGTTGTCTAAGTTCAAATGTCTCTTAATCCTTACAAATTGCAGTAATGCGCAAGGTTGCCCGTGCTCACACATTTCCAAGAAATTTTGGATGATGTTTTCACCAACTATCATGAATCATCACCCAAAGCAATGATGCTTCCAATAGTAAACAAAAACAAAAAAGTAAATATAAATAGTACACAAAAGGAACAAGGAAAAAATTACAAGGCACAAACAAGTGTGAAAGGGGAAAAGGATGTGATGCACATAAAATCCAAGTGACAAAGAGAGCCAACAAAAACTAGGCCAAAAGGTATTCTAGAGAAAAAGAGCCATAAAAAAACAGAAAAAGAAGCAAAGAAGAAGGTAGTCTACTCTTGAATTGTGGTAAAGCTACCCCAATGGTATGTTTGGTAAGTGGCAGAGCGGACCCTAGCCATGTTAGATTTTTGTGTTGTTGCTACTCATTGAGGATTACTCAAAGCCTGATTGCATTGTAAAGTAATTGATATACGTTGTCTACAATAGGAAATGGGCATGGTTGGAGAGATGGCATATGTCCCTCTCCTCTGCAAGGAACCTTGTGTTTCTTCCCTAATGGTCTCCTCCTCTACAAGGAACTATGTGCTACTTCCATGAGGAGACTGCAAAGTGGTAATGTGAGTGTCCAAAAATCTTGATAGTGATTGAAAGTATCCAAGTGTAACCGGGGTGCTTAATGGTCCTCCTTGGCCCTAGAGGCAATGGTTTCTACCTATCATGCATGTGCACTTGCCCATGCAAAGTAAACATTTCTATTCATCCCTATTCAGATCATGACTCCTCCAATATCCATGTGAAGTATCCTTGTGAAGTATAATGGGTCCATGTTTATGGAATTCAATTTTTAACACCATCTCATAATATTTTTGATTTTTGAAATACTGTGATTTATATCATCATCTAGAGATACAAAGAGTAAGAATACCAATATTATTGGAGTTCAATCCCATTTTAGGCACAAATAAGTGAAAAAGTGAAAAAGAAAAAGAGCACATGGCCCAATAGTCCCAAGCGGCCAAGAAAGACTTATAGAAACAAGGCCAAATTGTATAACATGGGAAAAATGCACTTACAGCAAACACCACGCAAGTAAGGAGAGGGTAGTCTAGACTTGAACTGTGTGGTAGAGGGACTCCTTTGGTATATTTGATAAGTGGGGAGCAAGTATCCTAGCTGTTTTGGGTGCACCTATTATAGTTGCTTGACAATGAAGACCCAAAGCTGGAGCGTATTGTAAAGTGACTAACATGCATTATTGATAATAGAATGTGAACATGGCTAGAGAGACGGCAACGTCCCTCTCCTCTTCAAAGAACCTCAAAGAGCCCTAAATTGATGCTGTAAGTACCTAAAAATCTCAATAATGAGAGAGATAAAGAGATATGAAAATAGCCAGGGTGTGCAGTGATCTCCTTGCCACTAGAGGCAAGTAATAGAGTCCAGTAGTTGTACTATGCACTTTTTCATTGGGCTCCTTCTTGTTCATGCACTTTCCACTGCTATAATCTTCTCTTACTTTCTCTTCAGGTATCTTCTTGACTCATTAGAATAATACCTGGACAGAAAAGAGAAAGAGTCCTCGAATGTCTTATCCTTGCGGGCAAGGCCGGAAACATGGCTCGTTGCAATCGCCCAGACTTGGAAGTACGACTAAATGTACTGTATCTCATTGGAATTCAAGCCAAAATCTTCGAAGTTTCATATTTTTATTTCTGCGAAGCATATTAGAAGTGCATACAACTTCTTGGTATTCTTGTATTCTTTTCGTTATACTATTTAGCCTTTCGGCCCTTTTCTTTCACGTATCTAACTGCCAAAGGATAGATTTCGATTGAGATAGCATCGCCATGGAAATAGCGATGCTCCGGGGGTAAGTCTTATGTTGTTCTTTTAAAAATTCATTATAGCGTTTGATTGGGTTTTCATACATTTTACTAATATCTACGCACGCCCTCTCCTTGGGACTGTTCCGCAGTGGAGTTCAAACCAAGGTTTTCCAAGCATGTTGAAAGTGAAAATTGTCTGTTATGGACTTCCAAAAGTGGATCGTAAATTCGTATGTTTGCGAATCCCAATTGTCGCTCATTAAAACTGCGTACGTGCTCCACGTCTACTTCAAACCTATGCTACAAGTTGCAGCAAGTGATGACTTCGAATTCCCGCTGAAATCTGTTGGACTTGCGTTCCAATAATAGGAAACAGATACGTCCGCTGACAATTGCAATGCACTTTCTGGTGGCGTATTGTGCAGAATGAATTACAATTTACTCCTTCTAATTGGTTGTGCTTGGAAAAGGTTCAAAGGAAAATAATGATCAAAAGAAATTTGAGAATCTTTTACTTCTCCAAATTTGTACTGACTTCTTTCATCTTGAAAAGTTTATAATTTGTAGTACTCAATTCCTCTTTACATAACAGTGCAACTTTTTTTCTTCTAAAGAGCTTGTTTGAGAACACATTTCGAATTTACTGCCGGCAGTTTCTTTCAAATTCCTGAGCTTTGGTCAAACATATCTCCTGACTTTGATTATACTTTTAAACAGATATATAATTTGTTACTGACTATGCACATTTTGAATTACTTGCACAATGGTCGAGGAGTGCGAATTTCCAAATTTCTGCATAACCTCGAAAATGTCTACAAATGGTCGTCTCACGCACCAAGTATTAGCATATAATTATTGGGAGGATTTTCTCATAATGCACGTGAAACATGTTTCTAAATTTTGTAAGTGCTAGAAGCCGGTGGCCAGGAGTACAAGTAGATAACTTCCCACCACAATGGAGTTGATGGGTTATAGAGCACTTGATAAAATAGCAATAGAGAAATTTCTGAATTATTTTGCAAGTAACCTTTAGAGGACTGAAGTTACTAGGGGCGAAACCTCTAATAAACGGGTAATATTTTAACGATTTAACTTTGCCCCAAATCGGGAGTGTTGAATCTCCAACATTTAGAGAATATTTAAATGGAAGTAACGCTTGGGGGTGAGTCGACTGTGGCCCAATTTAGTCGTATATGATGAAATGCTGCTCTTCATTAGAGAAATGTAAGAACGAAAGACTCATTAAGGTGGCAGCAAAGATTCCAGAAAGATTGTTCAAATTGGGTTCAAATTGGGGCCGGATGAAACCTAGTGTGCAAAGCCATGGCTTCCTTATTGTGCAAAATTCTTCCGATGAAAATTTTGAACATCTATTATTAATTTTTGTTTATCTCAGGTGAAGATATTGGCCGCAGATGTCGTTACCTTGGAAGATTTATCTCCTGTACTACAGGAAATTAGAAAAACACGTTGCAACCGGCAACAGGAAAAGCAAAAGAAACTCCCATTTCCTTTTCCGAATTTTGGCCCTGTTCATCAGCAAGTGTGGTCGTGCTCGTCAGCTATGCTCCAAGTGTTCTTTGGTATGCGTTGCATCGCCGCGATTCAGAACTTGACAAGAGAAGGCAACCGCGTGTGAACATAACAAGAAGGAGGGGAAGGCCCCATCATACCTTAGAAGGAAAAGACATGGGATAAAACACGGTTAAATCCCAATAGTATCTGCGTGGAACACGACAAGAAGGGACGAGATAAAAATGATCGCAGGTGAAAACTAGCGAAAAGGGAACCACATAGAACGAACACAGGAAGGATGGGGAGACCCCGTCAAGTAGTACAAGGGAGAGAGATAGAATGGTGCTAAGGCCCAACAGTATCGGGTAGTATAATTTAGGGGCTAGACCCCAAAACTAGAAGGATGGGAAGACCCACCATCGCGCGTGAAAACTAGAAGGATGAGAAGACCCCATCAAGCAATACAAGAAAGTAAAATAGATATGAATTGTAATAGTGTCGATTTGCCCCCGTAAGATGTCTCAGCTATGTAAATCGGATAATTTATAAACACTTTGATTCATTTCGCTAACATGAGGGTGTGCTCCACATGGTAAATATAGTTCACACGATTCAAAGTCGTAGACAGGAATCATTTTTTTCCGCTTAGTTCCATTTTACTCTTCATGTCTTTTCCTTGTATGACTTGATAGGGTCTTTCTATCTGTCCTGTTATTCTACGGGGCCGCCCTTTCTTGGGGCTTAGGCCCATTTTACTTAAATTTTTTTTGTCTTTCCCTTGATGGGTCTTCCCATCCTTCGTGTTTTATACGCGGTCGCCCCTTCTTGCGTTATTCTACGCGGTGGCCACTTTTTAGAATCATTCTCTGTTGTGTTCCTATTTCGCTTGTCTTCCACTGTGTTTTTATCTTCGTACGCGATTGATGAGGTCGTCAGAACGTGATAAGAGAATATTTGGATTCGTTTCATCAGTATGACGCCAAAGTCATACTGAGATGGTCAAAGTCGTAAACGTAATCATTCGACTCACAGTTGTACACGTGAATCATTTATGAGGGCTTATCCCCATTGTACCCTCTATGTCTTTTCCTTGTACGACTTGATGGTGTTCCTCGCTTGTTATCCTACGCGGTCGCCTCTTATTTGACTTGAATTCCACAACGAGACGCGAGACCCACCCACCAGGCTTGATACTACATTAATAGGACTGTACAAATCTCCCACTAGAAAATGCCGAAGATTTTGCGCAGTCGTGGGTAGAAAGTGTGTCAGTGAGGAAATTGCGCCGTTAAGAGAAGCCGGGAGATTGTCAACGCGAGAAAGCGATTACGGTTTCCTCTGACCTCGATATCAGATGAGAAATTTTTTAGCATAATCATAGCAAAATCGACATTTAAGTTCCTCCAGCGGTAGTCAGCGTTGTGCAGACACATAGCGTCAGAAATTGGAGCTGTATATATATAAACCGAAGATGTTTCAGAAAGAGTTGTAATCTTGTTGATCTCAGGTATGAACCATTTCCGACGATCGTTGCCAAGATATTGTTGTCGAAGTTTTACTTGGGATATCAGTTCGAACTCGAGGTCCAATTGAACGGAAACCATGAAGAAAAGGTGTACAAGAGTTGAATCACAGAGTCCAAATGCGTGAGTTCACTAGCGTAGGCTGAAAGGGATCTACAGTCTTCACTTAGAGCATCGTTCAAGTGCATGAAATTGCCAGTTGTCTCGATGTTTCTGGGAGTGAAGACATGTGCAAGTAACTCAGTGGCGTCTAATTCGGTTGATTTGGAAGAGATTGAAACCAAATGAGCTAGCTGTGCATTTTACAGAACCAATAAATGCTCAATTTATGAGATTAGCTCAATTACAGAGTGGCAGAGACCACTCTGTCATTGTGGACGAACGCAGCGAACCAACATTGAAGTTGCCAGGTTTCATGTTCTCTTTGACTGATCTAGTCGCAAAATTCTGCATTTTGTTGTGATGTATTTGACACTGAGCGAAATTCTCTTGCTGCAGATAGAACCCTTTCATGAACTGATCATACTCTCCTACATCGAGTAGCTTAGGCTTGGAACTCAGTATTAAAAGAACTATCGGCAGAATGGCGTACCTCATAGCAAAGCCGTCCGAGTATATCGTGATAACTGGTAGGGGAGTAAAGGATATCAAAATTACGAAGAATGGATGGGTTTACCCTCTGCAATCCTCCTGGAAATTTGACATCAGTCCAATGAATTATACATTTGATGTTCAAGCCATGAGTGTGGAGAAGCTTCCGTTCACTCTTCCTGCAGTTTTCACCATCGGCCCAAGAGATGATACGGAGTCCTTGACGAAGTACGCGAAGCTCATAGCCACTCATGACATGTCGGGGCATCATGTCACTGACTTACTGAAAGGAATCATTGAAGGAGAGACGCGTGTACTCGCAGCCGGGATGACCATGGAACAGGTTTTCAAGGGTGCCGAGCAATTTAAAATGGGCGTGTTTGAAAAGGTGCAAGTGGAACTCGATCAATTCGGTCTTCATATTTACAACGCTAACATCAAGCAGTTGATAGACATTCCTGGCTACGAGTACTTTTCGTTTTTGGGTCAGAAAACTCAACAAGAGGCAGCCAACCAGGCTAAGGTAGACGTCGCAGAGGCAAAGTACAAGGGTGACAAGGGATCAAAGGAGAGGGAAGGTCTTACTCTCCGAAATGCAGCTAAAGTGGACGCTGAAACTAAAATCTTCTCTAAGTCTCAATCAGGAACTGCTAGACAGCAGGAAATCAAGGTACTCTTTCTTTCTCACCGAATTTGTCGAATCTTGAAACTCCACTCGAGTCCTTTCGTACTTCACCGTTGGGCATCCTTTTATGCTGTAGTTTCGAGGTTAATGTTTTGATTCAACCGAAAAGCACTGTAGTCTGCACGCAATTAGTTGATAAACAATCTACTCTGCCGTATTTGTTGAGGATTTTCAAATATATGACTGCCTAAAGACAGCTGATTGTAAATGTGGTATCCTACTAAATCTCATCTTAACAGCTGGATACTGAACTTGTGGT
Organism: Lunularia cruciata; assembly: GCA_948567375.1. Lineage (NCBI taxonomy): Eukaryota > Viridiplantae > Streptophyta > Marchantiopsida > Lunulariales > Lunulariaceae > Lunularia > Lunularia cruciata. The sequence continues at coordinate 8,534,621 of OX419756.1, forward strand.
TGAGTAGGTGGACGCAGAGACCAAAATATTTCAGAATAAGAGAGAGGCGGAAGTCGCAGAGGCGAATGCCAGCCTTGCTCAGAGACAGGCGGAATGGAATATGCAGTCTAGACTAGCACAGATAGAAGCGGAGAAGAACTCTGCCATCAGGGAAGCAGAAATGAACAGATTATTGGAACAAAAGAAGGCTCTCGCAGAAATGGAGAGGTTACGGGGTCACGCTTTGGCCAAAGCAACGGTGGATTATGAGGTTAGCATGCAGGCTACAAATTCATCTGTATACCGTGTAGAGAAAAATGCAGATGCAGAATTCTATAAACAGCAGACACAAGCTGGGGGGCTGATGAAGGAAGCCGATGCTTATCTTTACCGTCAACAGAAGGAGTCAGATGCGTTGCTCTACTCCAAGCAGAGGGAGGCTGAAGGTACGTAGATATCCAGTCGCGATTGTCGAGTCGTCCTTGTTCACTTGGATTTTCTGGTGCTGTATTTTGATAGGGGTTCTCCAGATTGTGTTAGCTTTGATTACATTCTCCATTGAGGGCGAAACGAGGCAGCTTAACAGGCCTACTCCAGAATATAGGTCGATAAGTTCACTTTCTCCTGTTTTTTAAAGTTTCTAGTTGCAGACATTGAATGCTCATGATTTATCTCAGAGAACTTGTGATAGATTAACTTTTTGAGGCTCCAATAGAATTCACTCTATTGCATGTCAGTGCGTCTTCCATTCGCGTAATATAAGCGTGATGCAAGACAAGTGAGAAGATCTCATTAGAAATGTCATTCGCACGTTAAACGTTGCTTGAACTATGACAAATACTGTCTCTCCAGATTTAAACTCGAGAACGCTCTAAGGGCAATAAGAGTCTGCTTAATTTATTTGTGTAGGTATTGAAGTCATGGCCAAGGCCCAAGCCCAGTATGTGCGAACAATGATGGCGGCTTTCAACGGCAATAATGATGGTTTCCATGACTACCTGATGGTCGATCGGCGAGTGTACCAGGAAATGGGAGAAATCAATGCGAACGCTATACAAGGCTTGCAGCCCAAGGTGTCTGTGTGGACGACTGTTTCAGCTGGTTCCACTGCAGAAGGATCTGTTTTGGACAATGCTGCACAACCTATTGCTGATTTATACATGATGATCCCTCCATTAATGGATACCATCAGAGAACAAACGGATATTTATTCGCAGGCCCGTCCGAGGGCTCCATATACGGTTTCTTCTCCCGCGAGATGGTAAATACCCCAGTCATGCTTTTTGGCAAAGATGATCCCTGAGGTTTTATGTTTCAACTCTCTCACTTCTCAAGACTCAAGCTTATTGAACCTGCTCTCGCCAGATCTGAAATACTCGCAAACTTGCGAATAGAGTTCTATTATTAGATTATCAAGTGAATTGGACTACAGTAGCACATTGTAGGATAGATAGATTACCTGGTCCAGCCGAAATTCAAATTTTAAGGTGTACTGATTCCTGCAGAGATTGTTGATCAAACTTTCTTTAGCGGAACAACTTAGCGTTAAACAGGTCAAACACGAGTTGGAACTGGCCCCATGTGGTTATCCTCCTTCATCCAATTTTAATTGCATTGCAGAACTCAGAAGCTTCTGGTACTGACTCTAATTTGTCAGAATTACCGGGTATGCGAATGTAAGTCCGTTGGATTGATGAGACAGGTGTCTTTAGCGAAAATCCATCTCTCAGCCTTTTAGCTTGCTGTCTATGCTCATACAAGGATGATCTCTGGAGGTGACTGAAGATAAGCTGCAAGTATACAAGAGATTGTATTCTGGTGACCACTACGGTACTCAAAGGATAAACCTTTAGGCTGGCAATCGAACTAATGAAGACAACGCGTGACGTCTTCTCTGGATTTTGTTGAGAAACTGTGGACTAGAAGACCAGATCACTGGAATTCTTGAATCTTTCTAGTCTTCAACAGCAAATGAAATCAAGATCACAGTGCATTTCACGTTGAGCCCGTTGGAGCAGGTGCTCTGGTCTCCCTGATACCCACACGGTGACATTTAAGAGTAGATGCACAACATGCAGCTGGAGTAAACTGATTTGAGTTTAGTGATTAAAGAGGTAAAGGAGTCATCGTCATGCCTGATGAAGCAGTAACCACGACAGTTCGTTGCCTAATTTTTTGAAAGGTAAGTATGTTAGGGCTATGGTCGGACGGAATTTTTTTGAAAGATGTCCTGTCTGAGACAGAGGTAAGTAACCAAAGGACTCATAGTCAGGCTCTTGAGATACTTCTCGCTGCTCTGTAAAGTGCTACGGTAGTTACTTGGTTCTCTCTCTCACACAGACGGTCGAGAATTATTTAGAACGCATCCACGGTTCTCCACTCACAATTTCATCTGGTATTGTCGCATATCTGATTATGGAACCCTTCGAAGTGGATCATGATCGCAAGGCATGGAACAGAGTTATTTAAACTCACGCATTGTTCCACCTGCTCGAGAAATGAACATCAACCGATCTGAATGAGCCTGGGGATCAAGGGGTGCTAGAATTCGAGGTTGGATGTAGTTAATCCACACGGCGTCGTTCACTTTCTCAAATGATTACCCGAATTCCTGCATAAAGAACTCCTCTCACTGTAGGAGACAGAAGGTAAGTAACCAAAGGATTCATACTCAAGATTCTTTAGATACTTCTCGTTGGTCTGTGAAGTGCTACGGTAGGTACTTGGTTTCTTTCTCCCACACAGACGTCCGAGATCGCCGCCACAAGCTGGTGACGAAACTGAGTTGCCACAAACCCAGCACTTTAAGAATTTGATATTACCAAATTGCGATAACTGTACTTGGACTACATTCAGTACAAAATATGTGAGCAGGTGTAAAAGCAATGAAAAATTGAACGTACTTTGGTTCTTCCACCAACAAATAGGGGCGTACCCATGTATTGAATCTCAAAAGACTTAACAATTCTAGCTGTTTTTATCAGCTGCGCTTCATCAGAAAGCTCGGATGACGAATACAATCCCGGAGATATATTCATAAACACGCAAAAGTTTAAGGAACGATTTGGCCAACCCATTACATACTGTTCGTATCAAAAAGAAGTCCACGAGTATAATTCAAAGAGAAGTATATGATCAGCTAGATTGGTCAAGATGTGCAACTCGGCTGCGTTGATTATTTAGAAATTACCAAGGGAGGTTCAGATGAATTGCCCACGGCTTAAGGACGGGAGATTTAATTATCAACCATCAGTGCTGCTCGGACAGGGAAGTTTCGCAATAGGCAGACGACAAGTCAGACAAGAGGTTTTGAGGAATTTAAGAAGGGTCTACAAGAGAAATATACCTTTGCGAGGAACTTTGGTCATGGTATGGGGCATGCAAGAACGAAGGCCTTTCACGTCTCACAGTTGAACGCGCAGGTTCAGATTGAGCATGTAGGTAAATTCCAACGGAAGTTCAGTAGAAGAAAGAAAGCCACATTTTAAGAATTCATTGGACGATCATTTCGGGAATAGGCGTCTACCGAGAAGCATTGTACTAGATGGAATTTAGGGCAGAACCCCTAGTGGAATAATCGTGTCACGTGATGGTCATGGTGTTGTCACCTAGAGCTACTGACCATGATACCAGATCCTGAGTTCACCTCTAGGGTCCGGAGTGGAATGTAGGAGCTTGATGCCCTCGGAAGAACTTCGAAGGCTGACGATCATGAAGACTTCTTCACAGGCCCGTGGTGATGAAAAGCGTTGTGATTCGTGAAGCTTTTGACTTGAAAGGTATTCATCGTTGACTGTATTGATCGAGGATTCTGCCTCCAGCACCTATTCCCTGTAAGAGTATATTATTTGAGAAAGTTCCTGAACTGCTTCTCCTTCAGTGGCGGCTATTAATGTATACATACTGGTCAGGTCCTATCTCGTGCTTGAAAGAAGAGATATCACGTAAACGTTTGAGAAACAACATTCAACTTCCAGCAACCATTCAAAAGGCTACTGTAGTCCGGTTTACCTTGAAGAACCCTTGGTTTGTTCAGAACTCAGCCGTCAGAGAATTAGAGTCCTCTTAGCTCAGCAAACGGTGCAGTAGCAGTCAGTTATAGTCCGCTACTTAGGTCAGATTGTAAACGCATTCTACATTGCAGCGCTGCAATCTAAAACGTGGAAAACTTTAGGTGGATCTCATGAACAATCAATTTCCTATTCACGTGATGAGGAGCGGTACGAATCCATCTTTTATTTGAAACTCAGTGGTTGAGATTGACTTAAAAAATGGTCTCGGACATCCATCTATACCTAGCTTCAAGATTCTTCCAATCTTATTAACGGACCGGACCAATTCAAAGTCTTGCATCTAGAGACAGATTATCTACATTGGGCCAAATGTCCACTTTGTAATATATTTACGAGAAGAACTAAGGAAGGGACTCGGACATGTTATTGAGAAACGTCAGCTTTATTCAACAAGAAAAAATCAAGATTTCGATATGAAAACAAACGAACCTTCCGTACAACCACCATTTAACCCCCGAAACTGGAGTTCCCATCAGATTCTGCACCTTCTTTTTTATGACATTGTATTCTATTGTAAAGTACACGTCTATCGTCAATGAATGTGAATGAAAATGTTCAGTGAAAGCAGAATGTAGAGCATCATACTTATTTCGGTCAAAACGGTTCACACTGGACGCCAGGAGACTTTCGGGAAGAGTATAAAGCCTTGACAAACAGGAAAGAGATAAAAGGGTTTTGGACTTTAAAAAGGGAAGGACAAAGACAAGGGATAGAGGAGTTTAGGGAAGACAGGAAAATTTTGAGAAAGGACAAGAGGAGGTGGACAGGATTTTTCCCGCAGGAAGTGCTTTGGCAGGTAGAGAGGGGAGAATTATCAAAGAAGGAAAAGGGGAAGTTGTGTTTTTTTTTTGGTGTGCAGTAGGGGAAATCAGGAAAGACTCTCAAAATGTGATCTGGACAGGGGAACACTGGAGGGGAAAATCCGGACTCGAGAGTGAGGGTTTATTTCAAAAAAGAGGAGAGAACTGCCAGGAGAGAGAGAGAGACCGGAAGATATCTTTTGAAGAAGAACTGGGCTGGCATGGCAGAAAGGAAGAGCTTCAAGAGAAAAAGGCAGGGAGAGAGGAAATTTTGAGAGACAGGGCTAGTTGTGCAGAGAATCAGGGATTCGAAGGGAAAATGTGAGTGCCTTGCTTGACAAGAAAAGGAAGGGGCTTTTAGAAAAGGTCTAAATAGGACTGTGCAGAAAAGGAGAGGAGGAGTATCAAAGAGAGAAGGAGAACTGAGTGTCGGAACAGTAAGACAGGAGACAAGTGAAGAATTATCGAAGGGAAAGAAGGGGTTGTAGGGAAGACCCATCGAGAGAAAAGGTTTATGTGAAGGGCTTGGCTGGGACAAGACAGAGGGGAGTGAGGGATCGAAGGACAGGCTTTCAAGGGCCATAATGATGGTTCCCATGACTACCTGATGGTCGATCGGCGAGTGTACCAGGAAATGGGAGAAATCAATGCGAACGCTATACAAGGCTTGCAGCCCAAGGTGTCTGGGTGGACGACTGTTTCAGCCGGTTCCACTGCAGAAGGATCTGTTTTCAACAATTCTGCACAACCTATAGATGCTTATACATGATGATCCCTCCATTAGTGGATACCATCAGAGAACAAACGGATATTTATTCGCAGGCCCGTCCGAGGGCTCCATATACGGTTTCTTCTCCCGAGAGATAGTAAATACCCCAGTCATGCTTTTTGGCAAAGATGAATCCCTGAGGTTTTTATGTTTCAACTCTCTCACTTCTCAAGACTCAAGCTTATTGAACCTGCTCTCGCCAGATCTGAAATACTCGCAAACTTGCGAATAGCGTTCTATTATTACATTATCAAGTGAATTGGACTACAGTAGCACATTGTAGGATAGATAGATTACCTGGTCCAGCCGAAAATTCAAATTTTAAGATGTACTGATTCCTGCAGAGATTGTTGATCAAACTTTCTTTAGCGGAATAACTTAGCGTTAAACAGGTCAAACACGAGTTGGAACTGGCCCCATGTGGTTATCCTCCTTCATCCAATTTTAATTACATTGGAGAACTCAGAAGCTTCTGGTACTGACTCTAATTTGTCAGAATTACCGGGTATGCGAATGTAAGTCCGTTGGATTGATGAGACAGGTGTCTTTAGCGAAAATCCATCTCTCAGCCTTTTAGCTTGCTGTCTATGCTCATACAAGGATGATCTCTGGAGGTGACTGAAGATAAGCTGCAAGTATACAAGAGATTGTATTCTGGTGACCACTACGGTACTCAAAGGATAAACCTTTAGGCTGGCAATCGAACTAATGAAGACAACGCGTGACGTCTTCTCTGGATTTTGTTGAGAAACTGTGGACTAGAAGACCAGATCACTGGAATTCTTGAATCTTTCTAGTCTTCAACAGCAAATGAAATCAAGATCACAGTGCATTTCACGTTGAGCCCGTTGGAGCAGGTGCTCTGGTCTCCCTGATACCCACACGGTGACATTTAAGAGTAGATGCACAACATGCAGCTGGAGTAAACTGATTTGAGTTTAGTGATTAAAGAGGTAAAGGAGTCATCGTCATGCCTGATGAAGCAGTAACCACGACAGTTCGTTGCCTAATTTTTTGAAAGGTAAGTATGTTAGGGCTATGGTCGGACGGAATTTTTTTGAAAGATGTCCTGTCTGAGACAGAGGTAAGTAACCAAAGGACTCATAGTCAGGCTCTTGAGATACTTCTCGCTGCTCTGTAAAGTGCTACGGTAGTTACTTGGTTCTCTCTCTCACACAGACGGTCGAGAATTATTTAGAACGCATCCACGATTCTCCACTCACAATTTCATCTGGTATTGTCGCATAATCTGATTATGGAACCCTTCGAAGTGGATCATGATCGCAAGGCATGGAACAGAGTTATTTAAACTCACGCATTGTTCCACCTGCTCGAGAAATGAACATCAACCGATCTGAATGAGCCTGGGGATCAAGGGGTGCTAGAATTCGAGGTTGGATGTAGTTAATCCACACGGCGTCGGTTCACTTTCTCATATGGTTAGCCGATTTCTTGCATATAGAATTCCTGTCACTGTAGGAGACAGAAGGTAAGTAACCAAAAGATTCATACTCAAGACTCTTTAGATACTTCCCGTTGGTCTGTGAAGTGCTACGGTAGGTACTTGGTTTCTTTTTCCCACACAGACCGTCCGAGATCGCCGACACAAGCTGGCACAAGCTGGTGAAGAAACTGAGTTGCCACAAACCCAGCACTTCAAGAATTTGATATTACCAAATTGCGATAACTGTACTTGGACTACATTCAGTACAAAATATGTGGGCAGCTGTAAAAGCAATGAAAAATTGAACGTACTTGGTTCTTCCACCAACAAATAGGGGCGTACCCATGTATTGAATCTCAAAAGACTTAACAATTCTAGCTGTTTTTATCAGCTGCGCTTCATCAGAAAGCTCGGATGACGGATACAATCCCGGAGATATATTCATAAACACGCAAAAGTTTAAGGAACGATTTGGCCAACCCATTACATACTGTTCGTATCAAAAAGAAGTCCACGAGTATAATTCAAAGAGAAGTATATGATCAGCTAGATTGGTCAAGATGCGCAATCCGGCTGCGTTGATTATTTAGAAATTACCAAGGGAGGTTCAGATGAATTGCCCAAGACTTAAGGACGGGAGATTTAATTATCAGCCATCAGTGCTGCTCGGACAGGGAAGTTTCGTGATAGGCAGACGACAAGTCAGACAAAAGGTTTTGAGGAATTTAAGAAGGGTCTACAAGAGAAATATACCTTTGCGAGGAACTTTGGTCATGGTATGGGGCATGCAAGAACGAAGGCCTTTCATGTCTCACAGTTGAACGAGCAGGTTCAGATTGAGCATCTAGGTAGATTCCAACGAAAGTTCAGTAGAAGAAAGAAAGCCACATTTTAAGAATTCATTGGACGATCATTTCGGGAATAGGCGTCTACCGAGAAGCATTGTACTAGATGGAATTTAGGGCAGAACCCCTAGTGGAATAATCGTGTCACGTGATGGTCATGGTGTTGTCACCTAGAGCTACTGACCATGATACTAGATCCTGAGTTCACCTCCAGGGTCCGGAGTGGAATGTAGGAGCTTGATGCCCTCGGAAGAACTTAGAAGGCGGACGATCATGAAGACTTCTTCACAGGCCCGTCGTGATGATAAGCGTTGTGATTCGTGAAGCTTTTGACTTGAAAGGTATTCATCGTTGACTGTATTGATCGAGGATTCTGCCTCCAGCACCTGTTCCCTGTAAGAGTATATTATTTGAGAAAGTTCTTGAACTGCTTCTCCTTCACTGGCGGCTATTGATGTATACATACTGGTCAGGTCCTATCACGTGCTTGAAAGAAGAGATATCACGTAAACGTTTGAGAAACAACATTCAACTTCCAGCAACCATTCAAAAGGCTACTGTAGTCCGGTTTACCTTTAAGAACCCTTGGTTTGTTCAGCACTAAGCCGTCAGAGAATTAGAGTGCTCTTAGAATCCATTAATCCATTAATCCATTAATTAATTAGAATCCATCTTTTATTTGAAACTCGGTGGTTGAGATTGACTTCAAAATGGTCTCGGACATATTTCAGTCGGTCTGGTCTCGGACATCCATCTGTACCTAGCTTCAAGATTCTTCCAATCTTATTAACGGACCGGACCAATTCAAAGTCTTGCATCTAGAGACAGATTATCCACATTGGGCCAAATGTCCACTTTGTAATATATTTACGAGAAGAACTAAGGAAGGGACTCGGACATGTTATTGAGAAAAGTCAGCCTTCTTCAACAAGAAAAAATCAAGATTTCGATATGAAAACAAACGAACCTTCCGTACAACCACCATTCAACCCCCGAAACTGGAGTTCCCATCAGATTCTGCACCTTCTTTTTCATGACTTTGTATTCAATTGTAAAGTACACCTCTATTGTCAATGAATGCGAATGAAAATGTTCAGTCAAAGCAGAATGTAGAGCCCTATACTTATTTCGGTCAAAACGGTTCACACTGGACGCCAGGAGACTTTCGGGAAGAGTATAAATCCCAGGTCCTTTTGACAGTGTTTCATCTGGGAGTTGATTGACCAGGACGGGTTTGTAGCCTTTCTGAAGAGCCTCCTGGCCTTGGAGAAGGTGACGTTTGGCGCAGTAATAAGATCCCCGGATTGTAGAGAAAGCACATCGGCACTTGAATAGCATGCAAATAGAAGAACTCGAATACATCACTGTTCAGCAGCCTTAGGCGAGCCGATACACTTAATTTTCAACGTCCTCCTCCTCCAGGTATGTATCTAAGTTCACGGACAAACTCCCTGAGTTTGCCCGAGAAGATCTCATCTCTCGATGCTCATGAATGCTACTCGCATTAGTTTTACGTGAACCTAAGCGTGTTACTTTCCGCCCATGTAGTCCTATGGCTAGTTGTGAGTTTACGGCTTTTAGTGAGGATGAAGCAAACTGGAACACATGTAGGGTGCCCTGGTATCAGTCCTTTTCCCGTTCTGTCAGAACACTCATTTTAGTAATCTACTTAATTAAAGTGAAGTTTCCGTGAGGAAACATCAGGATAGACAAAGTGAAATTCTGTTTGCAGTTGCTACTGAACATCATAAAGGAGCAGTGACATTTCCAGAAATTGAATTAGTGAGAGAACACCTTAAGCCCCTGAACTACGTAGAAACCATTTAGGTATGACTGTACTTTTGTAGAAACAGTGAATCCGCTGTGGTTAAATAAGGTTAATATGTTCGTTTCAGGTGTCATGGCGGCTGGTAGGATGTCCTCGATATCTGTTCTCTCCATACAATTGCTGGTGTTCTGCGCTTGGTTGTCAGATGTTATGCCGTCTGCAGACTCCGCACCAATCAAAATCACGACATTTGAAGGCTGTGTTCCTGCATTCTCCAACAATCAAACTCATTACTGTTGCCCACCTCTGAATAAAGGGGAGATAGTCGACTTCTATCCGAAGAGGGATAGGTCTAAACCATTAAGAGTAAGGAAAGCTTTGCAATGCTTAAGCGGCAAGGAGTTGAAAGTGTACACGGAGAAATTGGACAAGGCCTACGGGATCCTGAGAAATCTACCCGAGGATGATCCACGTTCTCTTGTTCAGCAGGTAAAATTGCATTGCGCTTACGGTGCAGGAGCCTTCATTCAAGAAGGAACTGGTAATATTACGATTGACATCCACTTCAGCTGGTTCTTATATCCATGGCACCGATACTTCATATACTTTCACGAAAGAATACTTCAGCACGTGCTCGGAGATCCTGATTTTTCCCTTCACTTCTGGAACTGGGACAATGGCGTCAGCATTCCCACACCAAGAGGAGGTCTCGGTGGCTGCTACAAGGCTGGTCACTACCTTCCAGAGATGTACAATGTCTCGTCAACAGCGCAGAACCACAATCGATCTGTAAGGACTACAATTTCTGGATTACCTGTGGACCTCGGAATACTTCCTGAAGATCGATTCAACCCTCCTACGCGTCCCGCAGAAGTTGTCGAGCCCATCAATGTCGCCTCGATGTATGAAGCAGCAGTGGTGTTAGGGAACAACACCAGGGGATTCATGGGGAGAGAATACAGAATAGGGGACTACCAGGTTGCTCCCCTCGTTGGAGGTGGAGCACTTGAGGTCATGGGTCATGCCTCTGTCCATTGGTGGGTAGGAAATGATCTCGCTGTGCCGGAAACTGCAGCTGCGGACCCTCTTTTCTACGCTCACCACTCCAATATCGACAGGTTATGGCAACTCTGGCACAGTTTACCAGGAGGACACCGAGTTGATTACTCAGAACCAGATTTCTTAGAGGGTGAATTTCTTTTCTACGATGAAACTGCCACTTTGAGAAGAGTCAAAGTGAAGGATTCTCTAGTCATGGAAGAATTCGGGTACACATACCAGAAAGCAAACGATGCCGTTTGGACCAACTACAAACCCGCTACCAATTCTACCAACAGTACTACCACAGGACAGTCATTCAGGCCGGTTGACGTACATTTCCCAACGAGATGGAACAAAGACGACTGAGCTTAGACACCCGGACATTCTCCATTGCAGGGCTGATATTTTTCAGTGTGACGGATCATTCATTATAGTTTAAGTACGAATGTCATATCCTTGCTATAAGTAGACTACATTTGCGGCTATATTATGTGTCAATCCCGCATGCTTGTGGATCGATTTCGCTGGTTTCCTGATCCATGACACAAAATGGAGAAATGATGATGACTTGTCGGTGGAATCAACGCTGGATGCCCAGTTTTCTCTTGTGATAGCTCTTAATTTTCTAGTGCGGATATCAATCATGAAGTTTTGAATGATTTCAAGTCTATATTGACTACTTGTTTCCACTGGTTACTAGAAGTGGCTCAACCAGGTTAAAAGCTTTCAAATTGGTCTTTTGTACAAGAGGCTTGACGCGGCGTCACATTTGTGCCGCTTTAACTTCCTGGAGTAACCATGAGTAATGTCTGCCTTTTGAGAGACGATGATATGTGAGTCTGACATCGAGAATCAAATGATCGTATGGTGTACGGCATATGCTTCTGAAACTTTTCGAAAGACTCAGATATTATGTCATATTCTTTTACAATTAACTAGATACCTTCAGGTTAGGACCCTGTGTGTATCACATAAGTATGACACGCACATGACTGGACTTTCTGATGACTCATCTGGTGAAAAGTGGGGCAATCCCGACGTTTTATATTCCGATCAGGCTTTGGAAGTTTCGGTTGGATGTGGATCCCAACTGGACGTGGGAATGCTCGAAACCAAGACATAGTGTAGGGAGAGAAAACAGAGTATCAGACAGAGGTTGCGTGGACCATGGACTCCGACAAATCTATGGACTTCCTGAGAACCAGTTTGATGGCCCAACTGATGTCGGGCTGACTCTGTGCTGAAATTTGGGTGAAGCTCCTGCTTGTAGCATCAGGAGACGGGCCGGTGAATCGGGTATTGTTACTATATATCCAAGCATCGAGTTTGAACGGTCCACAGCTCAAGTCAAAGATCTATTTGACTGGGGACTGTTGTGTGGTTTCGATGAGCTAGTCATCTCTCACGTTCAGTACTCCCGCTGTTTCGAAGAACTATGAACTATGAAGATCAGATCCCTTTGTCTTTTCCCGTCAGGATCTTTGCAGACATCTGGTATTTCTATGGCCTTGCTCTGACCATTCCTCTAGGACTACAAGACCTTGAGAGCTGAAAATTTCTTTAGTAATGTCCGCTCCTTCTGAAATGGAGACAGGAAGTACTTCAGGAAAGTAAAGGCAAAGGAAAGTAAAGACATATTTCAGTAACTGCGACTGAGACAAATTACGCCGACACTAGACAAATTCAATCCTGCATCTAATTGTGTAATTTTTATCTAATTGTGTAAAAGCAAATTGTGTAAAATTTTTATCTTATTGTTTGCCCGCCATTACTCTACTATGGTATGGACTTGTTTGACAACTTTGTCTGATAAAACTACCCTATTCATCTCATTAGTAGAAAGTTTCACTTGGTCTTACAAAGAAAGAAGGGCATCTATTGTTACCATGGTCTTAACATCTATAGAGACTTGAGAGACTTCGTTCTCTCAACCTGACGGGAACTCCTATCCAAACTCACAGATAATGATTCTCTCAAGTGCTCATACCCCTTCTATTAATTTGCTGACATGGGGACCCACCACCCTATAGCTCCTCTCCCCCACCATATTGAGGCACTCCTTATCTCATAAACCCTCTTCCCACTCCCCTCTTTGGTTATTGTTTGTCCCCCCTTGGTTGCTGTTTGTTCTTCCTTACTCTATGCTCTTACACTCCCCATTTGAGTGTCAAATGACTTGCTCTTTCCAGTGCCTTCCAACTCACTCTCTCCTTAGTAGCTTTACTACCTTATTCTTTGGTGTGCATCATCATGTAACTTTGCCATGTTTTGCTTTCTTTTGATACTAATCAATATTTCCATTCAGTTATTATCAAGGTATGTCTCAAGTCCCTCATGTTCTTTAGCTTACTATCTTTTACTCTTCCTTTGCTTGTTGGTCATTTTGTTTTTCACTTTATTTTGCTTATTCCTATTTTTCCTCTTTAGGTGTAACTTAAGCTTCACAAGTTCCAACTTTTTTATTCATTTTGCATGGTTATTATTTTGAGTGGCACATTTGGAAGCAATCTATTTTTCCTTGGCACACATTAGTTTCCAAACAGAAACTTGGTACAAGGAGTATTGACACTGGCTCACTTGCTTTGGCATTGATGAAGTAGTAGGTGCTTTTGTAAATGCTTACTATGAACACCTTTTGCTTCCTCCAGCTGTTTAGTTTTGTGAGTTTAGGCAGTATACAATATCTAGTCCTCTAATGTTTTGGTCCATTTCATCCAAGATACCATCCACTCACCCTAATCTTCCAATTTCAATTCAATTAATCTTTCAAGTCTTGCTTGTTTGTCTTCCAACCCCAGAACCAATAGCTAGACATATGATTTAAAGGTGAGCATTGGTTTGGTAACATCTGAATGAATGTTACGTATGATGAAATAAAACATATTAGAAAGGTATCACCAAAAGAGGACTTCTACTAATAAAATAGGAACCAAAATATGCTTGAAATCTTTGAAGGCAATTTTGGAGGCGTAAATGGATGAATTAGGCCATTAAAATGTGAAAAGTACCCCCCCCCCCCCAACAAAGGAAAGGCTGGCCTTCTCTCCCCTTTCTTTGTCTCATTGAGATCTTTCCAATGGTATCTCACCCACGTGATTATGAGATTCTTATAAGAAGATTCACTTGGTCAAAGCTTGTTTGACCAACCAGATAGGACCAAGACCGACATGTCACCCATCCAAGTAAGTAATCCAAGGGTGGAGCTTGCTGATATGTCACCTATATATGTGCCTAATCCTATGGTGGAGCTTCCTTGGAAGAGATCCTCTTTGTGTGTATAATAAAGAGAAGGTGCTCCTTTGTGGCATCGGATGATTGAGTGTAAAATGTGTGTTTTCTTTCTTCTTTTGTCCTTGGAGTATTACAATGGTATCAGAGCGAGTGTTTTAGTCCAAGAGAGTGGATCATCCCTCTTGGAAGAACACGAACTACTGAAATTGTGTAATTTGAGATGGAGAATATAGAGTAATTGCTAGACTTAGGAAAGACTTTAGAGAGCGGATGGATGCACCGGGAAGACAATTTCCCACACCAAGCTTTCCATTCTTGAATCCATTCCATATCAAGGTTATGTACATCCAGCATGAGCAAATGAGAGTATTGCTAGTTTATCACTTGGGAGCAAAATTCATGGACAAGGTGATGAACTCACCAAACCCATTGATTCTACCTATGGTGGTATATTACAAAGAGTGGAATTTGACAATCTACATTCTATTATTATGTTATGGATGTGAATGTCCCAAATCCTCTCCTTTTCAACACTCAAGTAGAAATTCATTATGTTGTGAGACCAAAAGTGATGTTTAGAGATTTTGTGATTATGGATTTTGGTGAGGAGGACTATCAACGAGTGATAGCTTTTGAGGTCACAATGGTAGTTCAGATAGTTTGTGCGCCTTCCAGAGTGATCATATTGACTCTATATTGAAGTAGACATTAATAATTGAGTGTTGTAGGGACCATGGATCCGCAATTGCAAGAGCTGGTGCAAGAAATGCAAGGGATGTTGATTGAATTTTGAGAGATTAAGATGACAATAGAGACATTATAAAGTCAAGTGTAGATCCTCAAGAATGATCAAGCAATGCAAGAAGAAGAGCAATCTCAAAACCCAGTACCTGCGACTGAAGTACTTGGAGAGGAACCCGTTCCTACAAACCCTATCAATGATGAAGCCACATTGCTACTCTCGATGAAGAAGACCTGCAACATTGAACGTTACAAGGTGCATCATACGATGGAAACAGTGGAAAATTGGATTTTAAGAATGAATTGATATTTTTGATTGTTCTCAACAGAGATCACGGAACATGCTAGTTGAGGGCCTAGTGGAGTTAGACCTATGGACCTATAGATCTATAGATCCTATGGAGCGAGTGGAGGGCCTAGTGGAGTTAGACCCTTACCCTCATTTTTGAGTCAGTAGCAGCCAGTGAGTGGTGGTGTTGCTTGTTGGACTTGTGGTGGACCTCACCATAGGAGAGAGAGTATTCAGGGCAGCGGACCTGATACCTCTGGTGCATCACAGCCAGCACAGAGGCAATGTGAGCATTGCCATAGATTTGGTCACACTAGTGACCAGTGTTTTGACCTACACCTTGAGTTACGGAGTGGTAGGGCTGCTATGGCAGGTAGTAGAGGAGCTTCCGTTCATGGAGGACAAGGTGGTAGAGGTGGTGGTAGAGGATCTACACCTAGTAGAGGTGTAGTACCTGCCCTTACTTTTGACACAGCTATGGCTACTCGGATTGAACAGTTGGAGCAGAGATTGGCTAGTATGGCTATTGCTCAGAGGAGATCAGATTCGGGTGCTGAGGCTTCCACCTCATATGCTGGTGATAGAGATGCTTTGGACTTCATGTGCGGAGCAGCACAAGTGGATGCATCTGCAACAGTGACTAGGAGTGTAGTACGTGCTCCAGAGCCTAGAGGAGCATCAGTGGAGTTGGACCCACAGAGAGGAGAGGTTGGGAGACAGGTCAGACTTCCCCAGTCTTTCACGCTATCTGAGGCATTGCAGACGACATCCATGGTTTCTAGACGTCCCAGTGCAGGTGTGGTAGGTGGTGATGGAGTACATGATGGACTACTTGCTAGTCAGCCACCTACTACTACACAGACTGAGTCTAGCATGATGTTAGGGGCGGCTCAGCTGATCATGCGGCATCCTTTGTTTTCAGCCAGTGACATGTTTACATTGGGAGTTGACCCAGCCCCAATGTTCCGGTTGGTTGCCACGTTGTGTAAGAGTAGGGATGGTGCAGTTCCTACTACTAGAGCAGAGGTGGTTGGTAGTGGAGCTGACTTGGTTGAGGAGCATGGGATCCGTTCAGCGACCAATGGTTTATGGCAGGCAGCAGCGGCTAGATTGGAGGAGTTGCCAGCTAGACCGGCCTTTGAGAGAGCACGGTTTACACTTAGTGTTGCCCTATTGGATAACTAGAGGGGGAATTTTTGTTTGGTGGGACCTTCAAGGAAGGTCTATACACCACAAAGAGTCTTGTTAGACTCTGGTGCGCAGCCCTTTATGTTGGGGAAGGCTGCAGTTGTTGGTCTGGAGTTACGGAAGACCGATGTGGAGAGGTGTCCATTTCAGATCCAGACATCTCTTGGTGGTGGTTCAACACAGTACATCACACGTGGAGAGCTTGTTGTCCAGGTTCAGCCTGGTCATCCGACTGATAGCTTGGTGGTGAGAGCTCAGGCTATTGCGACGATAGCAGAGTCATATGATGTGCTAGTTGGGGGTGCAGTGTTATACCCCATGGGTTTCAGCATTGACTATTGGGAGGAGACAACCTCTTATAGACCTGGTTGGCAGTCTGGTGAGGGACGGGTATGTCGCCTACCAGTACGCTTTAGTAGTGGCAGTCTTGGCTCACTACAGTCCGTGACCATGGCAGCATCAGTTTTGGCTTTCAGCGGTGCAGTTACTTGGCCTGGTGAGTTGTTGGAGAGGAACGCCCATGCAGAGGATACTCCAGTACCAGAGGAGATCACTCGGCTATGGAGTACGAGTGGGATTGTTCCATCCACCTTGGATGTTCCATTGTGGAGTTCAGAGGAGGCATTACAGCAGCATGCCGATCAGTTGGTGCAATAGGCTTGGAGTGGAGCCTTCGTACCATCAGGGGATGAGTGTGAGGATGAGCCTCCAGAGGCAATTGCTTTGACACCTCTGGATACCACACTCATTGCTTGGCAATATCCAATAGAGGGGATATGCCTATTGGAGTTGTTTGGTGGGATCAGCACCGGACTAGCTGCGGTGTTACAGGCGGGTATTCGAGTACAGAGGTACTTGTATGTAGAGAGAGATGAGACTACTAGGCGAGTCTCTCTACATCATGTGGCACACTTGGCCTATCGGTATCCAGAGTTATTACCGATGTCAGCAGTTAGAGGTTACCAGAAGGCCTTACCAGGAGACATTTCCTTATTGGGGGCGCATGACCTAGAGAGACATGGGCCTATTCACTTGGTGATTTCTAGATGGCCATATCAAGGACATACATGTGCGGGCCGCGGTTTGGGTCTTCAAGATCCTCGTTTTGGTGTGTTTTGGGAGATGTTACGGATACTACAACATCTCCAAGTTCATCAATTTGTTTCTCCAGCTTACCTTTTGGAGAACGTTCCTTTGTTGGGTGATTCTAGCACTAGAGTGGTGGCAAGTACACATCAGGTCCATTCTTGGATGGGACCTGCTGTATTGTTAGATGCAGCCAGAGTGGGATCACGGGCTCATCGTCTTTGTCTTTGGTGGACGAACCTCTTACCCAGAGAGGTTCTACAACGTGCTTATGATGGGATTCAGCAATTGGACCACATTCTTGTTGATGATATCTTGGATGTTGGGTGTCAATCTGAGATAGTGGTAGTGGCTGATAGGTCACCTATGGCAATGGTGAACCTAGTTGGACAGCCTAGAGCTGCATTTCCCATACTCATGAGTTTCCCAAGCTCTCATGCTTTTTGAGAGGGAGGACCTGGACTTGTTTGGGACTCACAATTACAGCAGTTGGTGGAGCCCAACGCTGATGAGAGAGAGCGGGCGATGGGTTTTCGCACCGGTATTACTATTGTTCCAGCAGTGTCAGAGGCATCCAAGCGTCAGGTGCTAGGTCAGGCTATGGACCTGAACTGTTTGACCTGGATTGTGAGCCTTGGCTTGGCAGAGTAGTGTAGGATGCGCTTGATAGGCATCACCACTCGGACACTTGTGAGCCCTGTGTCTATTGAGACGATTCAGGCACATGTTGGGGGCGATGGACTGAGTGGACATGGTATTCTTGGGACACATCCAGTAGCTACTAGGGAGAGTGGTGTACTTGGAGTCCATCCAGGTGAGCATGGGCTACTTGGATTACACCCTTGGTCCACATGGGATGCAGCCAAAGGACGTTTGGAGCTTGCAGCCAGAGTGGAGGGAGTTTTTCACATAGAGGTTGGGACCTCTAGTGGTCGGGAGCATGACACCATTGCTCCCAAGGGTTCAGTGTAGCAGCCAGTCAGTACGTCTTCCACTCGTACTACAATTACATAGGATACTTGGGAGCCAGATCTTGGACCCAAGCTTACTGGAGAGGAAAGATGGAGGGTTTGGAGGTTCTTGAGGAGTCACACGAGTTGTTTTGTCTTCAATATGAAGGATTTGGGTGCTCTGAAGGGACCTGGTATATGGATTGAGCTGACTAGCGACACACCTGTTTTCCGACGTCCTTATCAATATAGTGAGATGGAGAGGACATTGATTCAAAGCCGGAGTAGTGACCTTTTTGAGGCTGGTTTGGTGGAGATTTCACATGGAGAGTATGCATCAGCGACAGTGATGCCAGCCAACAAGGATATGCATGGCAACTATACAGATAGGCGGGTGTGTGGAGATTACCGTCCTATCAACCGACAAACTAGGGCTGATTGGTATGCCATGCCTACATCGGAGGAGGTTTTTGATGCGATTGGGTATGCAAAGGTCTTCAATACTTTGGATCTTCGAGCGGGATATCATCAGTTGCCGATCAAGGAGGAGGATAAGTCCAAGACAACATTTTGGGCTATTGATCCTCACGGCAAGGATGTGTTATATCAGTGGAGGTTCTTACCATTTGGGTTGAAGAATGCTCCTACTGAGTTCAAGAGGGTCATGGATAGGATCCTAGCTGGATTGGATTTTGCTCGGTGCTATATTGATGACATTTTGGTTTATAGCACTACGGTGGAGGAGCATGAGAGACAATTGTTGGAGGTGTTTGAGAGGTTGAGATCTCATGGACTCAAACTACATCCTGGGAAGTGTAGGTTCTTCCACGAGCAAGTTGAGTATTTGGGTCACATTTTCTACCCCGGAGGACTTGGTGTTCAGCAGACCAAGGTGGAGGCTATTGCACGTATTCCTCGGCCTACGGATGTGAGCAGAGTGCAAGCATTCCTTGGGTTGAAAAACTTCTATCGCCGCTATGTTAGAGGATTTAGTGTCATTGCCAAGGCCTTGACGAAGCTGACCAAGCTTACACAGGAGTGGTGTTGGGGAGATGAGCAAGAGAGAGCTTTTGTAGAGCTCAAGGAGAGGTTGACATCTGCTCCTATTTTGAGGAGACCGATCAGAGGACGACCATTTCAGGTTCACACTGATTGGAGTATGTTGGGGCTTGGAGCGGTGCTCACCCAGCATGATGATGAGGAGAAGGAGTTTGTGGTGGCCTATGCTAGTCGCTCCAACAATTCAGCGGAGGTGAAGTATAGTTCATATGAGGGAGAGTGCTTGGCAGCAGTTTGGGCAGTAGCACATTTCCGATGTTACCTATTTGGGAACCCCTTCACTCTCATCATTGATCATGAGCCGCTGAAGTGGTTGATGGAGTCCGACAAGCTTTCAAGGAAGCTTGCACGATGGGCTCTGATTTTACAAGAGTATGATTTCACGGTTGTTCACAGACCTGGAGTGGTGAACCATGATGCAGATGGGTTGAGTAGAAACCCCTGTCCCTGCTAGCAGGATCAGACCGGAGCACGTTGGCATGGTGAGACAGATGAGGAGATGGTGCCAGGTTGGCATGCACCGGCCTTTCTGTGTATATTTGCAGAGGCTTTGGTGGTATCTCTCTCAGCGCATCCAGTTATTGAGGTCACAGATCCAGAGAATGAAGATATTGGTATAGTTTAGCGAGACATTCATGATGATGTCTTAGTGATGGACTATCTTTGCACTGGTGTTGTGGGTGGCATAGTTGGGGCCAAGGAGAGAGAACGTGTTCTTCAACGGGCCAGACGGTTCAGATTGGAGGGTAGACATCTTTTGCGTGTATGGGAGGATGGTAGAGTGCGAGTAGTACCACTTCCATCATAGAGACCACAGTTGGTCCGTCATGCTCATGAGGAGCTAGGACATTTTGGAGTAAAGCGTACATATAGCTTACTTCAGAGTCATTATTGGTGGTGCGGTATGCAGACCGAGGTGCAGCAATTTGTTGCCAGATGTGTGGTTTGTGACCGAGTTAGAGCATTATTCAATGCTCCTACGCCACAGTTACACCCATTACCTATCATGGGATTGGGTTACCATTGGAGTTTGGACTTCATGGCATGTATGACTCCTCCCCTCATGGTGGTTCCTCAGAGACAGTGGTTATGTCCTAGATGTACTTGACCTATAGCTAGTTCATTCTTTATATGGTATAGATTGCAGACAGGCGACTAACGATGGGGCTCCATAGCACCCGGCCTCTTGATCTTTGCCCATTAGAGGGTATACCATATACTTAGAGTAGATGGCTATCTAGAGTTAGAGGGACCTAACCGCCAGCTAGGGGGGCGATTGTGGCACTTTAGAGTCTATGTATGACTTATGTGTGAGTTGTGCTTCTATAGTGTATGATGTTGACAGCGATGTATGTTGTGTAGCGATGTATATATGCACGACAGCTGTCACGCCATTTGTAGTTCCACATTTAGTTGCTCGGACACTGGAGTTCTAGTGATAGTAGTTAGAGCTATTCTAGTAGTTTCTCAGGGACTACTTTCCGATAGTCTGATTTGGTGTTTGGGGTACTGACTTCACGGTGGGGCCCACCATCACTTTGCACCGTTTGCACCGTCAAGTGTGCCGTCAGCGGGATCGTTAGGGTTCCAGTGCTAGCTCGAGTCCAGGGGGGTGTAGTTTTGAAGTGAGCTCCAGAGAGCTCACTTCTCTGATGTTGAGCCTTTGAGTTCCTTGGCTATGGTGGACAGAGGCCGGCGAGCGTCACCTGGATTCTCTATGCTTGAGTGGGTGTGGCTTGACTGTAATCAGTGCCTAGTTGTTGGCAGTTTATAGAGTGACATATCAAGTACTGATCTGAGTTGAGTTGAGTTGAGAGTGTTAAGCAATCTGATTATTGTGGCACTTTAGAGTCTATGTATGACTTATGTGTGAGTTGTGCTTTTATAGTGTATGATGTTGACAGCAATGTATGTTGTGTAGCGATGTATATACGCACAACAGCGTAGAGAATAACAGGAGCATTGGGTGGAGGTGAAGGAGTAATTCCACCTCAACATTATTGGGCAGAAATGCCACACATGGGTGGACCAATACCAATGGAATTGGGCAACCTTTGATTTCAAGATCAAGGAGCATGACCACTTCAAGGAGAGCATGGACGGGTAAAAGAACAAAGAGATGGAGTCCCACGAGGAGAAGGAACTCGAAGAGAACAATGCATTTGTTACAATTGTGGGCGTATTGGGCACATATCTAGCAACTATCATGCTTGTTTCCCTAGAAGCCCCCGACCTTCATAAAAGCTATCTTTGAACAACATGGAGAGGCACGTTGAAGACAAGGAGGTGGAAATTACTTTGGAAAATGAAGATCACCAATAAATGTACCTCACGGCCTTACTTGCTCAATAAGGAAGTAGAGAAGCGAGGGAAGGAAGAAGACAAATGCACAAAGGTCTCAAAAGGCAACCTCACAATTGATTGTTGTGAATGGAGTCCTAGAAGGCAATCAAGTAAGAGTATTAATAGATCTGGGAGCAACATAGAATTTCTTGTCTTAATTTCTTGTCTTGCTTTGTTGCAATAAGATTGGGAATGGATCTAGAGAGAGATGAGAGTGAAGAAGTAGAGTTACCTGATGGGCAAACAGAGAGAATTGAATTATTACCTAGACGGGTAACACTCTCTGTAGGAGAATATGAAGAAGCAATTGAGTGGCGAGTGATACAATTAACTCGGTATGATCCAATCTTAAGCATGCTATGGATGGAGCCTCACAACCCTATGGTAGATTGGAGGAAGAAAGTAGTGAGAACCCACCAATGGTCAATCATTGGGGCTAAAGAAAAATCACACAAGCAAAGAACTACCTCGTATGTCATAGGGACAACAATTGTATGTTAGACCGATAGATGTTTCATGGGTCTAATAAGAGAAGTCCAGAGTGCACAGCTTGATGGACAAATTCTTGAGAAATTGAAAGATGTGGTGGATGAATTTCAAGATGTCTTTCCCGATGATCTACCTTGAGGATTACCACCAAAAAGGAGAGTAGATCATAAAATTGAGACACTCTTAGAGAAGACACCTCCTTGTAAGGTCCCATATCGCCTATCACCTCATGAGTTGGAGGATTGTAAGACTCAAATTGAGGAGATGCTGCAAAAAGGGTTCATTCAACCTAGGTATACCACCTCATGGGGCTATTGTCTTGTTTGTGAAGAAGAAGGATTGTACAATGCGCATGTGCATTGACTATTGGGGGTCTCAATCAACAAACAGTGAAGAACAAATACTCCTTACCTTGTATGGATGACCTGTTTAATCAACTCCATGGAACAAGATACTTCACAAAATTGTACTTATGGAGTGGTTATAATCAAGTCCAAATTGTAGAGGAGGATGTGTACAAAATTGTATTTTGAACCAAGTATGGCTACTTTGAGTATCTGGTGATGCCTTTTGGCCTCACCAATGCACTTGCCACTTTTATGAGTCTAATGAATGATATATTTTGTCCATAATTGGATAAGTCCATTATTGTCTTGTTGGAAAACATCTTAGTATACAATAGCACAATGACGGAACACAAACAACATCTATGAGAAGTCTTCCAAATTCTAAGATAGAATAGATTGTATGCCAAAATCTCAAAGTGTGAGTTTGGCAAGTCTAAAGTATACTTCTTGACGCATAGAAATGTGAAATCTGCATTTTTTCTCTTCTTTTGTCATTGCAGTAGTACAACAATAAATAAATAAATCAATCAATCAATCAATAAATACCAAATTCATATTTAAACTTCAAAATGCCATAATTATCCCTCTAGTTGGTGGTTAGGTCCCTTTTACTCTAGATAATCATTTACTCTAAGTATGTAATATACCCTATGGTGAGCAAAGATCAAGAGACCAAGTGCTATTGACAGTTGTTTATCTACAATCTACATCACATAAAGTGAATTAGTTATAAATCAAGTACATCAAGAACATAACCATGAACCATTTTGATAGGAGGAGTTAAACATGCAATATACCATCCTCTCAAGCAATCATCACACACCAACATAGTAATAGCATACAGTCCACCAAAACAGTCACATAACATACATCACTAGCTTCCATGTACAACTACCAAGCTTGGGTCTATAGTGCAATCAATGTTTGGGGAGGTGGCATGGTGCACAATTTCAAACATGATCTTTCCAAAAAACACCATCATATCCTTCCAACATGATGACTCTAGAAGGAAAAACTTCATGCACTCTCAAGATAATGTGGCATGTAGGCACATCAAGTGTTGCTAATGCCATCTACTTAGATATACATAATCATCTATATGAAATGAATAGATCAAGGGTATATAACCTTCTCCTCAAATAGTAATATAGTTAAGGTAGCCTTATAATGAGCAATCACTAAGTTCTCAAAGGCCAGCACTCTCAAAAAATCTATGTTTATTGAGACTATATGCTCACCCATATGTCTATTGAAGTCCAAAATTATAATAGCATCATGACAAATGGCTGTATTTAAAGTTGGATCTCATTAATAGAGTAGAAAACAATGACAGAAGGATATTAAGGAGGCTTGTTGCTTGAACCAATAACTCATGACCAACCAAGGTAATTGAAGATTCTAATCTCCCAAGTGGCCTCTCTACAAACCATATTTATGCAATCATCTAGTCATTATCTAAACCAATCTCTCTACTTAGCCATCTACCTTAGGGTGATATTGAGAGTTAATATGGTGATCAATCAAGGCCTTGTCACATAACGCTCCCAAAATGCTCTTTATGTATCCTACTTAGTCAAAACCTCAATTGGTGCAACAAAATGTCTAAGATCCAAGATGGTCCAAGGTGATCCAAGAATGAGTAAGTTGTCCCTTCACTGGACTTTTCAAAGAGTGCTACCAACTCAATCCACTAGAAAAAATGCCCCACCATAACCTAAACATATCAATGATGTCTCATAGTCAACAATAAGGTCAAGCAAAGTCCAAACTCCATTGGTAATATTACTTGTAATACCATTATCTAAAAGTGAAAATTGGCTTGGTAATACCTTGAGAGATGTTATATATGATGGTCTAAGTAGATCAAATAGACATATCACCAAAAAAGTATTTACAATAATAGTGCAAAGGTCAAAAACACTTTGAAAAATTTAAAGCCAATTGTACAAGTCTATATAGATAAATTAGGCCTCAAAAATGGAAGATTCCTCTCCTTCTGAAGGAAATTTTTTTTCCTTCTCCCTCCTTGTTTGTCTCATTGAGAGATTTTTAACGATATATCATCTGTGTTGTTTTGAGCTTCCTACAAGAAGATTCTCCAAAGATTCCCATTGGTCGAACAAGTTTGACCAACAAAATAGGACAAGGATTGCAATGTCACAAATCCATACAACCAATCTAAGTGTGGAGCTTGCTAAGATGTCAGCCATCCATATATTTGATCCAAAGATGCAACTCCCTTTGAGGGGATTCTCTTTGATATGTAATAAAGACAAGGTGCTCCTTTGGGGTATCAACATATAAAAGTTGTCATGATTATTACTTGTCTACAATACAACATGGTGGTGCTTATGAAAAACTACTTACTCCAATGCATATTTGTATTAGTTCTATGAGCTCCTTTATGTAACCATCTACTATTTGCACTAAGCTTGTTTGTGTCTCCTCAAACTTGGAATCACTATATGGCCCTACCATTTGGAGAAAATTAACAACTAGGAATTTGAGAGAGCAACGGGAATCCAAATTTGGCTATGTGATGGAGCAAAAATCATTCATCAATTTGGTCAAGAAAAGCATGCATAGAATTATGTCAAATTTCAAGTGGTTTGGCCAACATCTGCCTACGTCCATAGCTACATGTGATTTTTATTCACTATAGAATTGTCAATCAAGAACTTTTGAAGTCACATTGACTACCAACACTTACATTATATTTTGACTTGCACTTGAAAACCCCTATCTAGTGCTGGAACGTTTGATGCAAATTGATCTTGTATCTAAACCCTTGATTTTTTGGTATCAATTTATACATATCACCTCACTCAATTCTACAAATGGGGGCCATACCCAATGCATTTCTCTAGGGTACATTCTTGGAGGTGTGGTGCTCCCATTTCTAAAAAATTTGCTTTTGTTGATCCTATCAAGATTAAGTGCTAAAGAACCACTAGGAATTAATGGATGGGACCATACAAGGTGGACCGATGCTATGAACAAATCACTTAAACTTGCAGAGCTAGAAACTAGTCTATTTGCAACTCATGTGAATTGTTACCAAGTGCAAAAGTATTTTGCATAAGTGGCTACAAGGAATAAGTCTCTTGTGTTTGTGTGGATGTTCACATTTGGGAGAGGGGGTATGTGGTGCTCCCATTTATTCAAAATTTGCTTTTGTTGATCATGTCAAGCATAAGTGCTAAAGAACCATTAGGAATGTTGTAGTTATTCAGAGAAGTGCACCCAAGGGAGAGGTTCTCAAAGGAATGACACTAAAAGCACTTAGAGTGATGTAGGATAATCTGAGTACTTGTAGGCTAGCCTACTTGCAGGATATTCAACACTTGGAGTGATGTAAGATGATCTTGAATGCTAACAAGAAGGATGACTTTATAGGCCAAATGATTTATATGGCCAAGTATCAAGGTGGAAAGCAAAGATATGTCACAAAGGAGGATGAGAAGCACTTGGAGAGGTGTAGAATGATCCAAAGTGCATGAGTAGGGAACAACACTTGGAGTGTTATGGAATCATTTGGAATGCTTGTAGGAGATATAACACTTGGAGTCTCAACACGGGAGGCATACATATCTGAGTGCCAAGTGCTAAGTGCCACCTTGGCACTTAGCAAGAGCATTTTAGTTATTGGCAGCAGAAGGGGTTTTTCTTTCATCAAAGGGAAAGCCTTGAAGAACAGGAAAGAGATAAAAAGGGTTTTGGACTTTAGAAAGGGAAGGACAAAGACAAGGGATAGAGGAGTTTAGGGAAGACAGGAAAATTTTGAGAAATGACAAGAGGAGGTTGACAGGATTTTTCCCGCAGGAAGTGCTTTGGCAGGTAGAGAGGGGAGAATTATCAAAGAAGAAAAAGGGGAAGTTGTGTAATCGAAGGATTTCCTTTTTTTATGTTACAATCAACTCGGACTTATTTTATTTTATTTTGTCTTGGGAGTCATTTTATGTTACCTTGACTCGGGAGTATTTTTTATGTTATTGTAAAGCCGGAAGTTGTTTGTGTTGCTGTTACTTCGAGAGTTTTGTGTGTTACATAAGCCCGTGACTTATTTGTGTGTTACATAAGC
Source organism: Lunularia cruciata (assembly GCA_948567375.1). NCBI lineage: Eukaryota > Viridiplantae > Streptophyta > Marchantiopsida > Lunulariales > Lunulariaceae > Lunularia > Lunularia cruciata. The sequence goes on from OX419756.1 coordinate 8,561,144, forward strand.
TCCGGACTTATTTGTGTGTTAGATAAGCTCATGAATTTGTTCATGTTACTAGGATCTCAAGAGCATTTTAGTTATTGGCAGCAGAAGGGGTTTTTCTTTCACCAAAGGGAAAGCCTTGAAGAACAGGAAAGAGATAAAAGGGTTGTGGACTTTAGAAAGGGAACGACAAAGACAAGGGATAGAGGAGTTTAGGGAAGACAGGAAAATTTTGAGAAAGGACAAGAGGAGGTTGACGGGATTTTTCCCGCAGGAAGTGCTTTGGCAGGTAGAGAGGGGGGAATTATCAAAGAAGAAAAAGGGGAAGTTGTGTTTTTTTTTTGGTGTGCAGTAGGGGAAATCAGGAAAGACCCTCAAAATGTGATCTGGACAGGGGAACACTGGTGGGGAAAATCCGGACTCGAGAGTGAGGTTTTATTTCAAAAAAGAGGAGAGAACTGCCAGGAGAGAGAGAGACCGGAAGATATCTTTTGAAGAAGAACTGGGCTGGCATGGCAGAAAGGAAGAGCTTCCAGAGAAAAAGGCAGGGAGAGAGGAAATTTTGAGAGACAGGGCTAGTTGTGCAGAGAATCAGGGATTCGAAAGGAAAATGTGAGTGCCTTGCTTGACAAGAAAAGGAAGGGGCTTTTAGAAAAGGTCTAAATAGGACTGTGCAGAAAAGGAGAGGAGGAGTATCAAAGAGAGAAGGAGAACTGAGTGTCGGAACAGTAAGACAGGAGACAAGTGGAGAATTATCGAAGGGAAAGAAGGGTTTGTAGGGAAGACCCATCGAGAGAAAAGGTTTATGTGAAGGGCTTGGCTGGGACAAGACAGAGGGGAGTGAGGGATCGAAGGACAGGCTTTCAACGGCCATAATGATGGTTTCCATGACTACCTGATGGTCGATCGGCGAGTGTACCAGGAAATGGGAGAAATCAATGCGAACGCTATACAAGGCTTGCAGCCCAAGGTGTCTGGGTGGACGACTGTTTCAGCCGGTTCCACTGCAGAAGGATCTGTTTTCAACAATGCTGCACAACCTATTGATGCTTATACATGATGATCCCTCCATTAATTGATACCATCAGAGAACAAACGGATATTTATTCGCAGGCCCGTCCGAGGGCTCCATATACGGTTTCTTCTCCCGAGAGATAGTAAATACCCCAGTCATGCTTTTTGGCAAAGATGAATCCCTGAGGTTTTATGTTTCAACTCTCTCACTTCTCAAGACTCAAGCTTATTGAACCTGCTCTCGCCAGATCTGAAATACTCGCAAACTTGCGAATAGCTTTCTATTATTACATTATCAAGTGAATTGGACTACAGTAGCACATTGTAGGATAGATAGATTACCTGGTCCAGCCGAAAATTCTAGATGGAATTTAGGGCAGAACCCCTAGTGGAATAATCGTGTCACGTGATGGTCATGGTGTTGTCACCTAGAGCTACTGACCATGATACTAGATCCTGAGTTCACCTCTAGGGTCCGGAGTGGAATGTAGGAGCTTGATGCTCTCGGAAGAACTTAGAAGGCTGACGATCATGAAGACTTCTTCACAGGCCCGTGGTGATGATAAGCGTTGTGATTCGTGAAGCTTTTAACTTGAAAGGTATTCATCGTTGACTGTATTGATCGAGGATTCTGCCTCCAGCACCTGTTCCCTGTAAGAGTATATTATTTGAGAAAGTTCTTGAACTGCTTCTCCTTCACTGGCGGCTATTGATGTATACATACTGGTCAGGTCCTATCACGTGCTTGAAAGAAGAGATATCACGTAAACGTTTGAGAAACAACATTCAACTTCCAGCAACCATTCAAAAGGCTACTGTAGTCCGGTTTACCTTTAAGAACCCTTGGTTTGTTCAGCACTAAGCCGTCAGAGAATTAGAGTGCTCTTAGAATCCATTATAGAATCCATTAATCCATTAATTAACTAGAATCCATCTTTTATTTGAAACTCGGTGGTTGAGATTGACTTCAAAATGGTCTCGGACATATTTCAGTCGGTCTGGTCTCGGACATCCATCTGTACCTAGCTTCAAGATTCTTCCAATCTTATTAACGGACCGGACCAATTCAAAGTCTTGCATCTAGAGACAGATTATCCACATTGGGCCAAATGTCCACTTTGTAATATATTTACGAGAAGAACTAAGGAAGGGACTCGGACATGTTATTGAGAAAAGTCAGCCTTCTTCAACAAGAAAAAATCAAGATTTCGATATGAATGCAAACGAATCTTCCGTACAACCACCATTCAACCCCCGAAACTGGAGTTCCCATCAGATTCTGCACCTTCTTTTTTATGACATTGTATTCAATTGTAAAGTACACCTCTATTGTCAATGAATGCGAATGAAGATGTTCAGTCAAAGCAGAATGTAGAGCCCTATACTTATTTCGGTCAAAACGGTTCACACTGGACGCCAGGAGACTTTCGGGAAGAGTATAAATCCCAGGTCCTTTTGACAGTGTTTCATCTGGGAGTTGATTGACCAGGACGGGTTTGTAGCCTTTCTGAATAGCCTCCTGGCCTTGGAGAAGGTGACGTTTGGCACGGTAATAAGATCCCGGATCGTAGAGAAAGCACATCGGCACTTGAATAGCATGCAAATAGAATAACTCGAATACATCACTGTTCAGCAGCCTTAGGCGAGCCGATACACTTAATTTTCAACGTCCTCCTCCTCCAGGTATGTATCTAAGTTCACGGACAAACTCCCTGAGTTTGCCCGAGAAGATCTCATCGCTCGATGCTCATGAATGCTACTCGCATTAGTTTTACGTGAACCTAAGCGTGTTACTTTCCGCCCATGTAGTCCTATGGCTAGTTGTGAGTTTACGGCTTTTAGTGAGGATGAAGCAAACTGGAACACATGTAGGGTGCCCTGGTATCAGTCCTTTTCCCGTTCTGTCAGAACACTCATTTTAGTAATCTACTTAATTAAAGTGAAGTTTCCGTGAGGAAACATCAGGATAGACAAAGTGAAATTCTGTTTGCAGTTGCTACTGAACATCATAAAGGAGCAGTGACATTTCCAGAAATTGAATTAGTGAGAGAACACCTTAAGCCCCTGAACTACGTAGAAACCATTTAGGTATGACTGTACTTTTGTAGAAACAGTGAATCCGCTGTGGTTAAATAAGGTTAATATGTTCGTTTCAGGTGTCATGGCGGCTGGTAGGATGTCCTCGATATCTGTTCTCTCCATACAATTGCTGGTGTTCTGCGCTTGGTTGTCAGATGTTATGCCGTCTGCAGACTCCGCACCAATCAAAATCACGACATTTGAAGGCTGTGTTCCTGCATTCTCCAACAATCAAACTCATTACTGTTGCCCACCTCTGAATAAAGGGGAGATAGTCGACTTCTATCCGAAGAGGGATAGGTCTAAACCATTAAGAGTAAGGAAAGCTTTGCAATGCTTAAGCGGCAAGGAGTTGAAAGTGTACACGGAGAAATTGGACAAGGCCTACGGGATCCTGAGAAATCTACCCGAGGATGATCCACGTTCTCTTGTTCAGCAGGTAAAATTGCATTGCGCTTACGGTGCAGGAGCCTTCATTCAAGAAGGAACTGGCAATATTACGATTGACATCCACTTCAGCTGGTTCTTATATCCATGGCACCGATACTTCATATACTTTCACGAAAGAATACTTCAGCACGTGCTCGGAGATCCTGATTTTTCCCTTCACTTCTGGAACTGGGACAATGGCGTCAGCATTCCCACACCAAGAGGAGGTCTCGGTGGCTGCTACAAGGCTGGTCACTACCTTCCAGAGATGTACAATGTCTCGTCAACAGCGCAGAACCACAATCGATCTGTAAGGACTACAATTTCTGGATTACCTGTGGACCTCGGAATACTTCCTGAAGATCGATTCAACCCTCCTACGCGTCCCGCAGAAGTTGTCGAGCCCATCAATGTCGCCTCGATGTATGAAGCAGCAGTGGTGTTAGGGAACAACACCAGGGGATTCATGGGGAGAGAATACAGAATAGGGGACTACCAGGTTGCTCCCCTCGTTGGAGGTGGAGCACTTGAGGTCATGGGTCATGCCTCTGTCCATTGGTGGGTAGGAAATGATCTCGCTGTGCCGGAAACTGCAGCTGCGGACCCTCTTTTCTACGCTCACCACTCCAATATCGACAGGTTATGGCAACTCTGGCACAGTTTACCAGGAGGACACCGAGTTGATTACTCAGAACCAGATTTCTTAGAGGGTGAATTTCTTTTCTACGATGAAACTGCCACTTTGAGAAGAGTCAAAGTGAAGGATTCTCTAGTCATGGAAGAATTCGGGTACACATACCAGAAAGCAAACGATGCCGTTTGGACCAACTACAAACCCGCTACCAATTCTACCAACAGTACTACCACAGGACAGTCATTCAGGCCGGTTGACGTACATTTCCCAACGAGATGGAACAAAGACGACTGAGCTTAGACACCCGGACATTCTCCATTGCAGGGCTGATATTTTTCAGTATGACGGATCATTGATTATAGTTTAAGTAAGAATGTCATATTCTTGCTATAAGTAGACTACATTTGCGGCTATATTATGTGTCAATCCCGCATGCTTGTGGATCGATTTCGCTGGTTTCCTGATCCGGGAGGAGCTGCGGGGAGAGTGTGGAGACGAGAGAGGAGAGGGAGAGACGTGAGACGATTTTGATAAAATCTGAGTGCTCTCTAGCATGTAACCTTCGAGTGAATAGACTATTCTCTTCGTTTTTCAATTCCGGTTCCATTGGCACCTAGATTGAAGACTATGGAGAATGGAGTAGAAAGTTATGAAGTTTTTTAGTTTTTTTAGGGTTGAGAGTGATTATTATACATTGAGAGTGATGGGTTGTGAATTTTCATTTCTAATTTCTGGGTTTTCATGATTAAGTTCCATGGGAATTTAATTTGAAAATTTTGGAGACGGAAATTGAAAGTTATGAAAGTTTATAGATTTTAGGGTTGTGAGAGAGATTGTTTTCTTATGTGAGTTGGGATGTGAGGGGTTGTGGTTTTGCAGATATGGGGAGATATGGAGAGGAGTATCATGTGTTACTATCATTATTCTTGTGCTAGCCATGGCTACACCTTCCCATGTGGGGTCGCCTAGAGCGGGTCGGGATACACCATGCCCGGTGTGTCACCGACGCTTTACCTCGCAAGGGGTAAAGACCCATGTGGGAAGGATGCACAAAGACTATGATTGGACCACTTGGGATGTCCACGTGAGACAAGCGACCACATCGACAGCAGTGACACTCGGGATTACGCACGCTTCTTCTATACCTTCGTTGATCGTTCCAGGGATACCGATCGAGTCGTGGGAGTGGTTAGCTTCTCAGGCGGGTTGCATTTTGGGGTTATTTGAGACTAGTTTTCCATGTCCACGTCTATTCCATAGGCTACCCCGCACACTCCATGATGAGGCTAGACAGGCTTTTCGCCTACCACTGGATCGTTTGGCACGTGATCCCTTGGACGAGTTAGCGTGGTTCCTATTCCTCCTACTCCCTCGATGGTGTCTTCGTTATGCTAGAGGGGGACGTGCGGGGCATAGAGAGGTGGCGGCTAGATTTCGTCGATTCCGAGCGGGGGATTGGGCAGCCCTTCAGGAGGAGTCTGTTAGGGCTACACGATTTAGGAGACAGACATCGCCACAGGATACCATAGATTCCACTCGATTACAACGATGTAGGACATTGGGTCAGGCGGGAGAGTTTAGTAGAGCAGCACGAGCGCTACACCCTCTGTCTATAGCGAGTCCTACTGATGAGACCATCTCTTCCCTACGCTCATTGCATCCTATAGCAGTAGAGGGACTACCACTAGAGGTCTTAGATTATCAGCCTGAGCAGCCTTTATGTCTTGATAGGTCGCTATTTGCACAAGCATTGTGCACTGCCCCTCGCCTTTCCTCAGGAGGCTTGTCAGGGATGGTTTATGAGCACCTTAGAGATTGCTTCCAGGCAGATGATCCTTCTAGTGGTTTTACCGAGTTGTTTCAGGTGGCTGCAGCAGTAGCGAGAGGAGATATTCCTATGTCTGTTAGTCGGGTCTTAGGTGCTAGTCGACTTCTCGCGATCGAGAAGGACACGGGAGGCATTAGACCGATCGCTATTGGAGAGATCTTTTTGCGTTTGGTCAGTCGTACCATTGTCCTTCAGCATCGTTCTCACTTTCGACAGCACCTTAGTCCACATCAGTTTGGAGTAGCTACACCTGGAGGATGTGAGGCTATATCTCTAGGCATTAGAGCACTCCTAGATATCCATCCGGAGTGGGTCGTCCTACAGGTGGACGTTGAGAACGCTTTTAATAGCGTCTCACGTGCATCCATCTTTAGAGAGCTTAGGGAGGCTAGTGGATCCTTGGCGAGTCTCATTCCTTTTGTGCGGTCTTTTTATGGCTCTCCTGCTTCCCTTTACTACCAGCATGGTGGTTCACAGGAGGGAGTCACCGTCTTGGAGTCAGCTGTTGGTACACGTCAGGGAGATCCTTTGGGGGGGCCCTTATTTGCCATGGCTCACTTTAGAGCTCTCCTGTCTACTACTTTGGCCATGCCAGGTTGTGTATTTCCATCCTTGGCAGATGATACACACATCGTAGGCCCTATAGATCAGATTAGGCAGGCCTTTGACTACTTGACTACCGAGCTACATCTAGTAGGCTTGAGAGTCAAGGTGTCAAAGTGTAGGGCATGGTCCCCTTTAGGTATCCCTCCCCACCTTGAGCTTCCAGAGGGGTGTATCACATCCACAGAGGGACTTCGTGTTCTTGGAGTGCCAGTAGGATCGGAGGATTTTGTCACACGCTTCTTGGACGCTGCTCTTGCAGAGGATGTTCTCCATGTGGATGACCTTCCATTACTAGGAGATCCGCAGGTGGCATTTGGTATACTCTCTTCCAGTATTGCTCGTCGACCATCCTACCTCATCCGTACAGTTCCCCCCTCATCGTCCTTCCTATCACGTCTGAGAGCATTTGATAGGAGGATTATGGGAGTCTTTGGTGATATTATTGGACCAGGGACTTTTGAGTGTGTGACAGGGGATTTGGCACGTAGACAGACGGCTCTACCGATCTCATGTGGTGGGGTTGGCTTGCTTTCTATGGAGGAGATGGCACCTATAGCGTTTTTGGGTAGTTGGGCTCTCTCGGCACCCCTACTTGCATCTCGTTTTGTGGTTGCTGATAGGCCGGTTTTGGAGACTTATGTGACAGAGGTGGAGGGAGGATCCTTTTCTCTCCAGGTGTTATTGCGGCAGACGAGAGATAGTCTATCTTCACGAGCATGAGAGGGTTTTCCACCGTTTGCTTCACTATCGTCAGATTGGACTAGAGGTCTACAGTCTTCCTTGATGGAGCGACAGTGTGAGCATACGCTACATTCTCTCTTAGTTGACTCGTCCATTCCTCAGGCTACTAGAGCACGTCTACGCTCTTGCTCCGGCAAGGGTGCAGGCTCGTGGATCCTAGCTCGACCATGCATTAGGGCTTTTCGACTCGCACCGGCTACTTTCTCTACAGCGATGAGGTTTCGCCTAGGTTTGGTCCACCCATCTGCATCTTCACTACTCACTTGTGAGTGTGGTTCTACACTAGATGCAGCGGCGGTCCACATGACACGGTGTCCTTTTGGAGGACAGAGGATAGCTACCCATGATGCCATTAGAGACATAGTGTTTGCTATGGCACGAGAGAGTGGATACTTGGCTTGGAGGGAGCGTTCGTATGCGTTGCAGACGACACATGTCAGGGCAGACTTATACTTGGTCCGAGATGATCAGGTGACAGTAGCGGATGTCGTGGTGACGGACCCTACGTGAGATACAGTTTCGGAGGGAGTGATTACCCATCCCCCTGGATGGGCGGCGAGTGCAGCAGCAGGTCGCAAGGTCTCCAAGTACATGGGCATGCAGCGAGGTCACCTCTTTGTTCCTCTAGCCTTGGAGTTATATGGAGCGATGGACACGGCATTTGACACATTTGTCAGGGAGTGCGCGAGGGCTTATCATGTTAGGCGGCAGGGGGTACCACTCTCACTCTCATACTTTGTAGCTTACTTTAGACAGCGTGTATCCATTGCTCTACAGAGGGCAGTGGCTGGTGCAATCCATAGGAGAGCAATCACATTAGGTGATGTTTCTTCGGATGCTCCAGTTGTGTGTAGACCGTATGACTTGCATAGCTCGGATATCTTAGGTGCGGTAGGGCAGATTTCTCATACAGACTCTATTGGGGCTTAGCCCCATGTTACCTTTTTTGTCTCTCCCTTGTACGGCTTGATGGGGTCTTCCCATCCTTCATTTTTCCTACGCGGTCGCCTTTTTTCAATGTTTCCTGATCCATGACACAAAATGGAGAAATGATGATGACTTGTCGGTGGAATCAACGCTGGATGCCCAGTTTTCTCTTGTGATAGCTCTTAATTTTCTAGTGCGGAGTAACCATGAGTAATGTCTGCCTTTTGAGAGACGATGATATGTGAGTCTGACATCGAGAATCAAATGATCGTATGGTGTACGGCATACGCTTCTGAAACTTTTCGAAAGACTCAGATATTATGTCATATTCTTTTACAATTAACTAGATACCTTCAGGTTAGGACCCTGTGTGTATCACATAAGTATGACACGCACATGACTGGACTTTCTGATGACTCAGCTGGTGAAAAGTGGGGCAATCCCGACGTTTTATATTCCGATCAGGCTTTGGAAGTTTCGGTTGGATGTGGATCCCAACTGGACGTGGGAATGCTCGAAACCAAGACATAGTGTAGGGAGAGAAAACAGAGTATCAGACTGAGGTTGCGTGGACCATGGACTCCGACAAATCTGAGGCGGGGGAAGGAGAGCACAATCAAATGAAGGGATGCTAGTTTAGTGAGAAGAGCTCCCATGATCTCTTAACGAAAGCAATAACTGGAGAGAGGCATACGTGGCAACATAACGACGGTACACATGTGTCCCTGTACTTGAGACTTGCGTTCACGTGACTACTCTATCTGACAGTAACTGCAATTTCAATATTTCCTTTAGTAGACTGGTGGGGCTGAGTAGCACACCTGATGGACTCTATGTATCATACATTCAGTAGAGTAGGATAAATTCCGCTCTAAGCAGATAAAGTGGCTCAGTAATGATTAAAGCAAAATGATTGTACAACGATTGGTCAAACTTAATCACCAATCTCCTTGACGCGTTCACGCAAATGAGGTAATAACGATTGAGTATCCACTTGCGTTCAGGCAGCTTCGAAGCAGCTCATGCTCGTCTGGGCCTGGTGTACCTTTGGTACGAATCCATGAAAAGCTTATATGGTACCAGCTGTAGTTAAGGATGAAGGAATGAAGTAGATCACTCACGGAGTACTGATCATGATCATAACTAATTCGAATTTCTCTCTAAGAATTTTTTCTCGAATATCAAGGATAATCAACCGAACATTTTGTTAATGTTTATTAACATCTCAAAAATATTCAGGCATAGTTAAAGCTGTTAACTCTCATACGAGTACCAATTGGTTCATTTCATTTGACCATATACTAACGCCAATCTTGATTCTGAAATATTTTCTTTGTTTATTATTTTAAATTCTTTCATTTCCATGTAAAAGATCATTTCCCTCACGAGTTCGTTTGCCTACTCCTCCAAATAAAAATACACTGCCATGGGTTTTACTTATGTTATTAATTAATTTAACAATAAAAATAGTTTTTCTATTCGTTTGCCTATTCTCCAAATACAAATATAGATACACCGCCATGAGCTTTAGCTATGTTATTAATTAATTTAACAATAAGAACGGGTTTTTCTACACCAACTCCTCCCATTAATCCAATCTTGCCTTTGGTGATGTTATTAATTAATTTAACAATAAGAATAGTTTTTCTATACCAACTCCTCCCAATAATCCAATCTTGCCTTCACAACTGTAAAGAATTAAAAGATCTACTACTTTAATACTTGTTTCAGAAATAGATAAATTTTTATCTAATTGTGTAAAAGCAAGAGCAGGTCTGTGAATTGGAAATGTTATATTAGCTTCTACAGGTCCCAAATTACCTACAGGTTCTCCGAAATTATTAAAGATTCTACCAAGAGTTTATTATTAAAGATTCTACCAAGACTTTCTTCTCCTACAGGAACAGTTAAAAGTGCAATTATATCAATAATTCATTCCTCGCATCATATCATATCATCTCATCTCCGAAGATATTAAAGATTCTACCAAGAGTTTTTTTTCCTACAGGAACAGTCAAAGGGGCTCTTGTATCAATGATTTTCATTCTTCGCATCGTACCACATGTAACACTCATAGCAACTGCTCTTACTTTATTAGTTCCTAATTTGTTGACCTCCGCAAGTAACATTAATTTTTTGACTTCCCGAATTTAGATGTTCAACGCGCCATCGAGCATAAATGATTGGCTACGGGCGACTACGAGCATTATACAGTTATATACGGGTGGCAACAGGCCAAAGTCCACTTAATGTTGAATTAACGCACATTGGCAATTAATAGCTATTGCGGGCGATTGGCATATACCAAATTCAATCTAAAGTCGACATTTTATTAAATTTAAATTTAAATTTAAATTATTATATTATGATAAGATAATGAAAAATTCTTATGTTTTATTTTCTATGAATCATTAATATGAGCATTGTTAATAATAAGAATTTAGACTAAAATCCATAGTGGATTTTTTTTCTTCTTCCGGTTTACACCCCATGTCAATTTAGTAAAAAATTAAGTAAACGCTTCACAAAAATTTATATGAAAATATAAAAAAATTTGCAAAACAATTTTTGAAACCCCCTACTATACCCTTAGTCTAGTCCCGACCTGCATCAATTTGACTTACATTCCAGTACACTAGCCATCCAAAAGTCTTTTGTGTCGGAGTTTTGAGAACCATGACTCACAGATATAAACAACATCTCATCCCGAGGTTTTTTGACTGAGTCTTGATATTCTTTTCCATTTTATCCGGATACACAATATTCTATATTATGCTTGAAACCACGCAATCGGCTGATCCTTGATGCTATATATAAGATAAGGTAAATATTAAAAATACCCTTGATATTACAAATCTAACGCCCACTATTTTTGTATTTAAGAGTTTAGTCCTAGGTTTGCCCGAACCATAAGGCGGGTCTGGAGTTTTTTTTGGAACGCTAGGTCGGGCGACTGTAAACCATGCCCATTTTTGTTTGCCCGCCATTACTCTACTATGGTATGGACTTGTTTGACAACTTTGTCTCATAAAACTACCCTATTCATCTCATTAGTAGAAAGTTTCACTTGGTCTTACAAAGAAAGAAGGGCATCTATTGTTACCATGGTCTTAACATCTATAGAGACTTGAGAAACTTCGTTCTCTCAACCTGACGGGAACTCCTATCCAAACTCACAGATAATGATTCTCTCAAGTGCTCATACCCCTTCTATTAATTTGCTGACATGGGGACCCACCACCCTATAGCTCCTCTCCCCCACCATATTGAGGCACTCCTTAGCTCATAAACCCTCTTCCCACTCCCCTCTTTGGTTATTGTTTGTTCCCCCTTGGTTGCTGTTTGTTCTTCCTTACTCTATGCTCTTACATTCCCCATTTGAGTGTCAAATGACTTGCTCTTTCCAGTGCCTTCCAACTCACTCTCTCCTTAGTAGCTTTACTACCTTATTCTTTGGTGTGCATCATCATGTAACTTTGCCATGTTTTGCTTTCTTTTGATACTAATCAATATTTCCATTCAGTTATTATCAAGGTATGTCTCAAGTCCCTCATGTTCTTTAGCTTAGTATCTTTTACTCTTCCTTTGCTTGTTGGTCATTTTGTTTTTCACTTTATTTTGCTTATTCCTATTTTTGCTCTTTAGGTGTAACTTAAGCTTCACAAGTTCCAACTTTTTTATTCATTTTGCATGGTTATTATTTTGAGTGGCACATTTGGAAGCAATCTATTTTTCCTTGGCACACATTAGTTTCCAAACAGAAACTTGGTACAAGGAGTATTGACACCAGCTCAACTGCTTTGGCATTGATGAAGTAGTAGGTGCTTTTGTGAATTCTTACTATGAACACCTTTTGCTTCCTCCAGCTGTTTAGTTTTGTGAGTTTAGGCAGTATACAATATCTAGTCCTCTAATGTTTTGGTCCATTTCATCCAAGATACTATCCACTCACCCTAACCTTCCAATTTCAATTCAATTAATCTTTCAAGTCTTGCTTGTTTGTGTTCCATTACATTGTTATGCATATATACATTACTATCAACAATATACACTGTAGGAGCACAATTTATACAAAATTTACACACAAACTCTAAAGTGCCACAATAATCAGTTCACATTCAACTCAAATCACAAACCAATCCTTAACTCAATGGTCTACCAACAATGAGCACTTATTAGTGATCATTGTTAGTGCACCAAGCCATATCTGCTCTAACTAAGAGACTCCAAGTGATGCTCCTTGGCCTTTTTCCACCATAGCTATGAACTTGAAGGCTCAAAATAAAAAAAGTAAACTCTTGGAACTGCACTTCAAAGGTATACCCCTATGCTTGACCTAGATCTATAGTCCCAACAATGTTGTTGATAGCCCATTTGATAGTGCAAATAGTGCAAGTGATGATGGGTTCCATGATATGATTAGTAGCCATAGAACAAAATCTGGTCACTGTTAAGTAGTCTCTAAGCAACTACTAATATAACTTTGACGGCCAAGATTATCACTCCAATGTCCAAGTAAACTAGCTTTGGCACTATAAATATCATGACAATTATTGTGCGTGCATATATATATATATATAACCAAGAGCTAACCGTATGATCTATACGTGAAATTTAGTTTGGTAATATTTGGAATGATGTTTTACATGATGGTCAAAATAGATCAGATAGAAGTATCACCAAAATGGTACTTTGTCGTGCGTATATACATCGCTACACAACATACATTGCTACACAACATCATACACTATAGAAGCACAACTCACACATAAGTCATACATATACTCTAAAGTGCCACAATAATCAGATTGCTTAACACTCTCAACTTAACTCAACTCAGATCAGTACTTGATCTATCACTCTATAAACTGCCAACAACTGGGCACTGATTACAGTCAAGTCACACCCACTCAAGCATAAAGAATCCAGATGACACTCGCCGGCCTCTGTCCACCATAGCTAGGAACTCGAAGGCTCGACATCAGGGAAGTGAGCTCTCTAGAGCTCACTTCGAAACTATACCCCCTCGACTTGAGCTAGCACTTGAAACCCTAACGGTCCCACTGACGGCACACTCGATGGTGAAAACGGTGCAAAGTGACTATGGGCCCCACCGTGAAGTCAATACCCCAAACACAAAATCTAACTGTCAGAAAGTAGTCTTTGAGAAACTGCTAGAATAACTCTAACTACCATCACTGGAACTCTAGTGTTCGAGCATCTAGATGCGGAACTACAAATGGCGTGATAGTTGTCGTGCATATATGCATTGCTACACAACATACATTGCTGTCAACATCATACACTATAGAAGCACAACTCACACATAAGTCATACATAGACTTTAAAGTGCCACAATCACCCCCCTAGCTGGCGGTTAGGTCCTTCTAACTCCAAATAGCCATCTACTCTAAGTATATGGTATACCCTCTAATGGGCAAAGATCAAGAGGCCGGCTGCTATGGAGCCCTATTGTTAGTCGCCTGTCTGCAATCTATATCATATACAGAATGAACTAGCTATAGGTCAAGTACATCTAGGACATAACCACTGTCCATGAGGAACCACCGTGAGGGGAGGAGTCATACATGCCATATGCCATCCTCTTGAATAGCTATCACACACTAACATAGTAGCAACTCCACCAGAAGAGCCACATAACATACACCTCAAGCCTGCACGTACAAGTGCCAAGCTTGGGTCCATAGTACCATCAATGTTTGGGAGGTGGCATGGCGCACAATTGCGCACATGATCCTTCCAAACAACACCATCACGTCCTTCTAACACAAGGACTCCAGATGGCAAAACCTCGCGCACTCTCAAGATAGTGCGGCCTGTAGAAACATCAAGTGTCGTCGGTGCTGTCTGCTATAGATATACATAGTCACCTGGATGAAATCGATGGATCAAGGGTCTATAACCTCCTCCTCGAATGGTAGCATAGCGTAAAGTATCTCTATGCTGAACAATAGCCAAGTTCTCAAAGGCCATCGGCATCACTCTCCAAAAGATCTTTGCCCGTTGAGAACATGCGCTCATCCATACATCGAGGTCATCCAAGTCCAAAACTATAATAGCATCTCGACGAATGGCTACAGGTAAATCTGGATCTCATCCATAGAGTAGAAAGTATGGAGAGAAGGATGCTAAGGAGGCTTGCCAACTGAACCGATAGCCCATGGCCAACCAAGGTAATTGGAGATCCCAATCTCCCAAGTGGCCTCTCTGCAAACCATACTTTTGCAATCCTCTCTTCACCGTCTGAACCACTCTCTTTGCTAAGCCATCTGCATCAGGGTGATCTTGGGATGTAGTACGATGATCAATCAAAGCCTTGTCACACAAGACCTGAAACTCCCCCAAGAACTCTGTACCCTGATCAGTCAAAACCTCAACTGGTGCACCAAAATGACTAAGAACTCGATCCAGGAACAAGTAAGATGTCCCTTCACTAGACTTGTCAGGAAGTGCCACCAACTCAATCCACTTGGAGAAGTGCTCCACCATCACCAAAACGTACCGATGATGTCTCAGAGTCAGCGATAAAGGTCCGGCAAAGTCCAAACTCCAACGGTAACCCAATCCTATGATAGGTAATGGGCGTAACTGTGGTGTAGGAGCATTGAATGATGCTCTAACTTGATCACAAACCACACATCTCGCAACAAACTACTATACCTTGGTCTGCATACCGCACCACCAATAATGACTCTAGAGTAAGCTATATGTATGCTTTACTCCAAAATGTCTTAGCTCCTCATGAGCATGACGGACCAACTATGGTCTCTATGATGGAAGTGGTCCTACTTGCACTCTACCATCCTCCCATACACGCAAAAGGTGTCTACCCTCCAATCTGAACCGTCTAGTTTGCTGAAGAACACGGTCTCTCTCCTTGGCCCCAACTGTGCCACCCACAACACCAATGCAAAGATAGTCCATCACTAAGACATCATCATGAATGTCTCACTAAATTGTACCAATCTCTTCACTCTCTCGATCTGTGACCTCAATAACTCCTCTTGTATACGTTGAGAGAGATACCACCAAAGCCTTTGCAAATATACACAGAAAGGCCGATGCATGCCAACCTGGCACCATCTCCTCATCTGTTGGCATGCTCCGGTCTGATCCTGTTGGCTGGGACATGGGTTTCTACTCAACCCATCTGCATCACGGTTCACCACTTTAGGTCTATGAACAACCGTGAAATCATACTCTTATAAAATCAGAGCCCATCGTGCAAGCTTCCATGAAAGCTTGTCGGACTCCATCAACCACTTCAGCGGCTGATGATCAGTGATGAGAGTGAAGGGGTTACCAAATAGGTAACATTGGAAATGTGCTACTACCCAAACTGCTGCCAAGCACTCTCTCTCATATGAACTATACTTTGCCTCTGCTGAATTGTTGGAGCGACTAGCATAGGCCACCACAAACTCCTTCTCCTCATCATCATGCTGGGTGAGCACTGCTCCAAGCCCCAACATACTCCAATCAGTATGAACCTGAAATGGTCGTCCCTTGATTGATCTCCTCAAAATAGGAGCAGATGTCAACCTCTCCTTGAGCTCTACAAAAGCTCGCTCTTGCTCATCTCCCCAACACCACTCTTGTGTAAGCTTGGTCAGCTTCGTCAAGGCCTTGGCAATGGCACTAAATCCTCTAACATAGCGGCGATAGAAGTTTGCTAACCCAAGGAATGCTCGCACTCTGCTCACATCCATAGGCCAAGGAATATGTGCAATAGCCTCCACCTTGGTCTGCTGAACACCAAGTCCTCCGGGGTAGATAGTGTGACATAAATACTCAACCTACTCATGGAAGAACCTACACTTCCCAGGATGTAATTTGAGTCCATGAGATCTCAACCTCTCAAACACCTCCAACAACTATCTCTCGTGCTCCTCCACAGTAGTGCTATAAACCAAAATGTCATCAATATAGCACCAAGCAAAATCCAATCCAGCTAGGATCCTATCCATGACCCTTTGGAACTCAGCAGGAGCATTCTTTAACCTAAATGGTAAGAACCTCCACTAATATAACACATCCTTGCCGTGAGGATCAATAACCCAAAATGTTGTCTTGGACTTATCCTCCTCCCTGATCGGCAACTGATGATATCCTGCTCAAAGATCCAAAGTACTGAAGACCTTTGCATGCCCAATCGCATCAAAATCTCCTCCGGTGTAGGCATGGCATACCGATCAGCCCTGGTCTGTCGGTTGAGAGGACGGTAATCTCCACACATCTGCCTATCTGTATAGTTGCCATGCATATCCTTCTTGGCTGGCATCACTGTTGCTGATGCATACTCTCCATGTGAAATCTCCACCAAACCAGCCTCAAAAAGGTCACTTCTCCGGCTTTGAATCATTGTCCTCTCCATATCACTATATCGATAAGGACGTCGGAAAACTAGTGTGTCGCTAGTCAGCTCAATCCGTATACTAGGTCTCTTCAGAGCACCCAAATCCTTCAAACTGAAGGCAAAACAACTCGTGTGACTCCTCAAGAACCTCCAAACCCTCCGTCTTTCCTCTCCAGTAAGCTTGGGTCCAAGATCTGGCTCCCAAGTATCCTTTGTAACTGTAGTAGGAGTGGAAGACGTACTGACAGGCTGCTACACTAGGCCCTTGGGAGCAATAGTGTCATGCTCTTGACCACTAGAGGTCCCAACCTCTGTGTGAAAAACTCCCTCCACTTTGGCTACAAGCTCCACACGTCCTCTGGCTGCATCCCATGTGGACCAAGGGTGTTATCCAAGTAGCCCACCCTCACCTGGATGGACTCCAAGTAGACCACTCTCCCTAGTAGGTATTGGATGTGTGCCAAGAATACCATGTCCATTCAGTCCATCGCCCCCAACATGTGCCTGAATCGTCTCGATAGGCACAGGGCTCATAAGTGTCCGAGTGGTGATGCCTATCAAGCGCATCCTACGCTGCTCTGCCAAGCCAAGGCTCACAATCCAGGTCAAACAGTTCAGGTCCATAGCCTGACCTAACACCTGACGCCTGGATGCCTCTAACACTGCTGGAACAGCGATAACACCGGTGCAAAAACCCATCGCCCGCTCTCTCTCATCAGCATTGGGCTCCACCAACTACTATAACTGTGAGTCCCAAACAAGTCCATGTACTCTCTCTCGAAAAGCATGAGAGCCTGGGAAACTCATGAGTGTAGGAAATGCAACTCTAGGCTGTCCAAGTAGGTTCACCACTGCCATAGGTGACCTATCAGCCACAACCACTGTCTGAGACTTACGCCCAACATCCAAGATATCATCAATAAGGATGTGGTCAAGTCGCTGAATATCATCATAAGCGCATTGTAGAACCTCTCTGGGTAAGAGGTTCGTCCACCAAAGACAAAGACGATAAGCCCGTGATCCCACTCTGGTTGCATCTAACAATACAGCAGATCCCATCCAAGAATGGACCTGATGTGTACTCGCCACCACTCTAGTGCGAGAATCACCCATCAAAGGAACATTCTCCAAAAGGTAAGCTGGAGAAACACACTAATGAACCTGGAGATGTCGTAGTACCGTAACATCTCCCAAAACACACCTGAACGAGGATCCTGAAGACCCAAACCGTGGCCCGCATGTGTATGTCCCTAACATGGCCATCCTGAAATCACCAAGTGAATAGGCCCATGTCTCTCTAGGTCATGCACCCCCAATAAGGAAATGTCTCTTGGTAAGGCCTTCTGGTAACCTTTGACTACTGACATCGATAATAACTCCAGATACCAATAGGCCAAGTGTGCCACATGATGAGAGAGACTCGCCTAGTAGTCTCATCTCTCTCTACATACAAGTACCTCTATACTCGGATGCCCGCCTGTAACACCACAGCTAGTCCGATGTTGATCCCACCAAACAACTCCAATAAGCATATCCCCTCTACTGGATACTGCCAAGCAATGAGTGTGGTATCCAAAGGTGTCAAAGCAATCGCCTCTGGAGGCTCATCCTCACACTCATCTCCTAATGGTACGAAGGCTCCACTCCAAGCCTGCTGCACCAACTGATCTGCATGCTGCTGCAATGCCTCCTCTGAACTCCATAATGGAACATCCAAGGTGGATGGAACAATCCCACTTCGTACTCCAAAGTCGAGTGATCTCCTTTGGTACTGGAGTATCCTCTGCATGGGCGTTCCCCTCCAACAAGTCACCAAGCCAAGTAACTGCACCACTAAAAGCTAAAACTAATGCTACCATGGTCCCGGACTATAGTGAGCCAAGACTGCCACTACTGAAGCGTAGTGGTAGGCAACATACCCATCCCTCACCACGCTGCCAACCAGGTCTCTAAGAGGTTGTCTCCTCCCAATAGTCAATGCTGAAACCCATGGGGTATAACACTGCTCTCCCAACTAGCACATCATATGACTCAGCTATCGTCACAATAGCCTGAGCTCTCACCACCAAGCTATCAGTCGGATGACCAGGCTGAACTTGGACAACAAGCTCTCCACGTGTGATGTACTATGTCAAACCACCACCTAGAGATGTCTGGATCTGAAATGGACACCTCTCCACATCGGTCTTCCATAACTCTAGATCGACAACTACAACTTTCCCCAACATAAAGGGTTGCGCACTAGAGTCTAACAAGACTCTCTGTGGGGTATAGACCTTCCCTGAAGGTCCCACCAAACAAAAAATCCCCCTCTGGTTATCCAATAGGACAACACCAGGTGTGAAACTTGCTCTCTCAAAGGCCGGTCTACTTGGCAACTCCTCTAGTCTAGCCGTTGTTGCCTGCCATACAGCACTGGTCGCTGAACGGATCCCATGCTCCTCAACTAAGTCAGCTCCACTACAAACCACCTCTACTCTAGTAGTAGGAACTGCACCATCCCTACTCTCACACAACATGGCAACCAACCGGAATATTGGGGTTGGGTCAACTCCGAATGTAAACATATCACTGGCCGAAAACAAAGGATGCCGCATAATCAGCTGAGCTGCCCCCAACATCATGCTAGACTCAGTCTGTGTAGTAGAAGGTGGCTGACTAGCAGGTAGTCCATCATGTACTCTATCACCACCTACCACACCTGCACTGGGACGTCTAGGAACCATGGATGTTGTCTGCAATGCCTCAGATAGCGTGAAAGACTGGGGAAGTCTAACCTGTCTCCCAACCTCTCCTCTCTATGGGTCCAACTCCACTGATGCTCCTCTAGGCTCTACAGCATGTACTGCACTCCTAGTCACTATTGCAGATGCATCCTTCTGTGCTGCTCCGCACATGAAGTCCAAAGCATCTCTATCACCAGCATATGAGGTGGAAGCCTCAGCACCCAAATCTGATCTCCTCTGAGCAATAACCATACTAGCCAATCTCTGCTCCAACTGCTCAATCAGAATAGCCATAGCTGTGTCAGAAGTAAGGGCAGGTACTGTACCCCTACTAGGTATAGATCCTTTACCACCACCTCTACCACCTCGTCCTCCATGAACTGGAGCTCCTTTACTACCTGCTATAGCAGCCCTACCACTCCATTACTCCGGGTGTAGGTCAAAACACCGGTCACTAGTGTGACCAAATCTGTGGCAGCGCTCACATTGCCTCCGTGCTGGATGTGATGCACCCGAGGTATCAGGTCCACTACCTTGAGTACACTCTCTCCTATGGTGAGGTCCACCACAAGTCTAACAAGCAACACCACCACTCACTGGCTGCTGCTGACCCAAAAATGAGAGTAAGGGTCTAACTCCACTTGCTCCATAGGATCTGGGCTGTCCATCCTATCCACGAAAACCAACTGGGCGTGGTGCACTCTGCTGCACTCTAGAAGAAGTCACAGCCGTGGACGAGGTCTCCTTACCAAATCCAAATGTCACCACTCTCTCCTCCACCATGTTGAGCTCAATACGCTCAGCCAAACCAAAGACTACGGCCAAAGTGGGCGAAGTAGCCTGCAACAACGTAGCATCACGAACTCTACGTCGCAACTCCCTATCCAGTATCCCATACCAAAAGTGGATTGCTTGGGCCTCAATAACTCCCTGAGTGAAACTGATCATCCACCTCATGCGAGGGTATGCCTCACGTAGGCTCTCTCTAGCCTTCCGTTGGAACTCCTGCAAGCTCCTTAGCTTGTCAGTCCGCACTCCCTGGTAGTTCTACCTCAAACACAAGAAGAACTCCACCATGGGGTTAAACCCCGGTACCACACCACCTCCTGCAACGGTACCTCCACTCGTAGTAGCACTATCTCCAGCTAGTGCCACTCCACTAGCTCCACCAACACTACTCAAGCTAGAACTCATAGGTACAACCAATCTACTCTTGGCCACCGAGCCTGAAGTGATGGAGACATAGTGTGGAGACCAATACTATCTCCATAACTCAATCTCCTCCAAATGAGCTCTCCGGAACTCATGGTAGTCATCCATTGGCGGACCCTCCAGATGCTGAAACAACCCCTTTTATGCCATGAAGGGTGTGAACAAAGTCGGGTTCCGCATCTGCTGCAGATCACACCAACTATCGAACTCCTGGATGAAGTCATCCAACTCAATGGTATCCACTGTACCAAAGTAATGCCTAGGGCCTTTGGAGGCCCCATAAATCTTGTCCATGTCCCACAACAATGGTGCGGACACACCAAGTGCACTCTCAACTGAATCAGCTCTTGTGTCAAACTCCAACTTAGAGTCAATCTCCTCTCTCACTGGGATCTGAGATACAAGCTTGTACCGAGCACCACTCTAAATAAACCCATTGTGTACTGCAACGCTAACTCCTTTGGAATCTCCAAAGAACTCTGTCGTGACCAAGTAACTGCAATAGCAAACCCAAACTACCAACTGCAACCGCAAGTGCCCCACCAAGTGCCAACACCAACTAAACACCACCCACTAATGTAACTCTAACCGAGATAACTACACTAGGGGAAAGGACAACCTATAACCTACCATCATAACACGCACTCTCACGGTCTACAGGTCCTCACTTCTTGCCTCACCGGAGAGAAACAAAGGTAGTCTGACTGGTCATCACTCCAGCCTCACCATCGAGAGCACACCAGAGCACCAACGCTCAAAAGTCAAGGCACCTCACACAAACGTGGTGCAAAAACAAGAAGTAGAGAATGGAGGAGGTCCAATCACAAGAAATCTAAACAAAAACTCTTCATCTCATAACACAACATGGGACTGACTCTGCCACCATTTGGCATTTGACATAAGAGAAGTTCGTATCTAAGTCCTAAGCTACCAAGATCACCAAGAATGGGATCAAATTGCCTCTCCTAGCCAAAGCTACAGGTGTATAGATAACAATGGCACAGTCACTATGACAACAAGTGAGGGTGTACCAGTTGGCTAGGGCACCAGTCTAGGAACAAGAGATCTAAGGGTCAAACCCTGTTGCGCACAATCTAGTAGGAAAGGCAGATTTTGCCAACCAATGATCAAGATCTACTCTAAACTAGCTAGCCTCACTCCAACAAGCTAACTTGTTGGCCCTTTTGGCCCTTCCAGGCCTTCGTAACCTCTCATAGCCCTATGCCTCGAAGCCTCTAAATGCCGAAATTCAGCCAAATGTCCAAACTAGCGAAACTCTTCTAAATCTGGCCAAACAGCAGAACTCCTCCAAATGTGGCCAAAATCTGACGTAAATCCCAACCAAAATCTAACGTAAAATCTGACAAAAACCCTAAAGATGGCTGTCCGCCAAATCCCCCGCTAACTATCCACTCGAGCCAAATTGACAACACGGGTTTTTCCAAATCACAAATTCATGAGAAGAGCTTCCAAACTCCACCTTCAATTTGACTTTCTAAGCCCAACTCGGAGCAAATTGGTCATACTTCACCTCTTGAGCTCAAAATCACAACCACTACTCAAAAATTGCTCCTTCTTTGCTCGAAATTTGGCCAGCACTTCCGCACACCGTTTGCTTAACTGCCAAATCTGCATCACTTGAACGAGTTTCTGCACACTAGGGAAACACAGAACTTGAATCGAGCTACCAACAATCTACCGAGCTTGGAGATACCACCAACACTCACAGTTCCTACACCCACTTTCCCCTTGACTTCACTTCTTTGATGTAATCAAATTGCTTAACACTCTCAACTCAACTCAACTCAGATCAGTACTTGATCTGTCACTCTATAAATTGCCAACAACTGGGCACTGATTACAGTCAAGCCACACCCACTCAAGCATAGAGAATCCAAGTGACGCTCGCCGGCCTCTGTCCACCATAGCCAGGGACTCGAAGGCTCAACATCAAAGAAGTGAGCTCTCTAGAGCTCACTTTGAAACTATACCCCCTAGACTTGAGCTAACGCTAAAACCCTAACGGTCCCGCTGACGGCACACTCGACGGTACAAACGGTGCAAAGTGACGGTGGGCCCCACAGTGAAGTCAGTACCGCGAACACAAAATCTAACCATCAGAAAGTAGTCATTGAGAAACTGCTAGAATAACTCTAACTACCATCACTGGAACTCCAGTGTCCGAGCATCTAGATGCAGAACTACAAATGGCGTGACAACTTCTACAAATAGGGTAGAAACCAAAATAGATTTGACAACCTCAAAACCAATAGCTAGACATATGATTTAAAGGTGAGCATTGGTTTGGTTACATCTGGATGAATGTTAAGCATGATGAAATACAACATATTAGAAAGATATCACCAAAAGAGGACTTCTACTAATAAAGTAGGAACTAAAATATGCTTAAAATTTTTGAAGGCAATTTTGGAGGCCTAAACGGATGAATTAGGCCATGAAAATATAGTAATTACCTCTCAACAAAAGATAGGTTGGCCTTCTCTCCCCCTTTCTTTGTCTTGTTGAGATCTTTCCAACGCTAGCCCACCCACGTGATTCTGAGATTCCTATAAGAAGATTCACTCGGTCAAAGCTTGTTTGACCAACGAGATAGGACCAAGATCGACATGTCACCCATCCAAGTAAGTAATCCAAGGGTGGAGCTTGCTGACATGTCACCTATCTGTGTGCCTAATCCTATAGTGGAGTTTCCTTGGAAGAGATCCTCTTTGTCTATATAATAAAGAGAAAGTGCTCCTTTTGTGCATCGAATGATTGAGTGTAAAATTTGTGTTTTCTTTCTTCTTTTGTCCTTGGAGTATTACAATGGTATCAGAGCAAGTGTTTTAGTCCAAGAGAGTGGATCATCCCTCTTGGAAGAACACAAACTACTGAAATTGTGTAATTTGAGATGGAGAATATAGAGTAATTGCTAGACTTAGGAAAGACTTTAGAGAGCGGATGGGATGGATGCACCGGGAAGACAATTTTCCACGCCTAGCTTTCCATTCTTGAATCCATTCCATATCAAGGTTATGTACATCCAACATGAGAAAATGAGAGTATTGCTAGTTTATCACTTTGGAGCAAAATTCATGGACAAGATGATGAACTCACCAAACCTGATGATTCTAACTATGGTGGTATATTACAAAGAGTGGGATTCGACAATTTACATTCTATTATGATACTATGGATGTGAATGTCCCAAATCCTCTCCCTTTCAACACTCAAGTAGAAATTCATTATGTAGTGAGACCAAAAGTGATGTTTAGAGATTTTGTGGTTAGGGATTTTGGTGAGGAGTATTATCAACGAGTGATAGCTTCTGAGGTCACAATGGTAGTTCTGATAGTTTGTGTGCCTTCTAGAGTGATCATATTGACTCTATGTTGAAGTAGACATTAATAATTGAGTGTTGTAGGGACCATGGATCCGCAATTGCAAGAGCTGGTGCAAGAAATGCAAGGGATGTTGATTGAATTTTGAGAGATTAAGATGACCATGGAGACATTACAAAGTCAAGTGCAGATCCTCAAGAATGATCAAGCCATGCAAGAAGAAGAGCCATCTCAAAACCCAGTGCCTGCGACTGAAGTACTTGGAGAGGAACCCGTTTCTATGAACCCTATCAATGATGAAGCCACATTGCTACTCCGGATGAAGAAGACAAGGCAACATTGAGCCTTACAAGGGGCATCATATAGTGTACAAGAGTATGTGGAGACATTTTTGGATCTACAAGTCGCAATAACCGACATGAGTCCGGTAGAGGCTCTTTGATTATTTCAAACAAGGGTTGAAGGAGCAGATTTGCCAAGAAGTCATGGTGCAAAATCCTTGCACAATATTTGAAGCCATCGCTTGTGCGCAGAGAATAGTAGGAGCATTGGGTGGAGCTGAAGGAGTAGTTCCACCTCAACATTATTGGGCAGAAATGCCACACATGGGTGGACCAATACCAATGGAATTGGGCAACCTTTGATTTCAAGATCAAGGATCATGACCACTTCAAGGAGAGCGTGGATGGGTAAAAGAACAAAGAGATGAAGTCCCACAAGGAGAAGGAACTCGAAGAGAACAATGTTGTTGTTACAATTGTGGATGTATGTAATACCAAGAGCTAGCCATATGATCTAGATGTGAAATTTGGTTTGGTAATATCTAGAATGATGTTATACATGATGGTCAAAATAGATAAGATAGAAGTATCACCAAAAGAGTACTTCTACTAATAGAGCAAAAACTGAAATAGACTTGAGAACCCTAGAACCAATAGCTAGACATATGATTTAAAGGTGAGAATTGGTTTGGTAACATCTGGAAGGATGTTACACATGATGGACTAAACAAATTAGAAAGAGGTATCACCAAAAGAACTTCTACTAATAGAGTAGGAACCAAAATATGCTTGAAATCTTTGAAGGCAATTTCAGAGGCCTAACCGGATGAATTAGGCCTAAAAAATGTGCACATTTCCCCCAACAAAGGGAAGGTTGGCCTTCCCCCCCCCCCCCCCAACTTTGTCTCATCAAGAGCTTTCCAATGGTACCTTACTCACGTGATTATGAGATTCCTACAGGAAGATTCCCTAAAAGATTCACTCCGATCAAAGCTTGTTTGACCAACCAGATAGGACCTAGACCAGACATGTCACCCATCCAAGTAAGTAATCCAAGGGTGGAGCTTGCTGACATGTCACCTATATGTGTCCCTAATCCTATGGTGGAGCTTCCTTGGAGTAGATCTTTTTTGTCTATATAATAAAGAGAAGGTGCTCCCTTGGGGCATCGAATGTTTGAGTGTGCGATTTGTGTTTTCTCTCTTCTCTTGTCCTCGGAGTATTAGAATGGTATCACAGTGAGTGTTCTAGTCCAAGAGAGTGGATCACCCCTCTTGAAATAGCACAAACTACTAAAACTGAGTAATTTGAGGTGGAGAACATAGAGTAATCGCTAGACTAAGAAAGGACTTTAGAGAGTGGATGGGATGGATGCACCGAGAGGAAAATTTCCCTCACCTAGCTTTCCATTCTCAAACCCATTCCACATCAAGGTTATGTACATCCAGCGTGAGCAGATGAGGGTATCGCTAGTTTATCACTTTGGTGCGGAATTCATGGATAGAGTGATGAACTCACCAAACCCGGTGATTCTACCTGTGGTGATATATGACAGGAGTGGGATTTGATAATCTATATTCTATCATGATAAAATGGATATGAATGTCCCAAATCCTCTCCCTTTCAACACTCAAGTAGAAATCCGTTATGTAGTGAGGCCGAAAGTGATGTTTAGAGATTTTGTGGTTAGGAATTTTGATGAGGAGTATTATCAACGAGTGATAGCTTCTGAGGTCACAATGGTACTTTTGATAGTTCATGCGCCTTTTAGAGTGATTATATTGACTATGTATTGAAGTAGACATTAGCAATTAAGTGTTGCAGGAACCATGGATCCACAGTTGCAAGAGCAGGTGCAAGGAATGCAAGGGATGTTGAATAAATTTCAAGAGATTAAGATGACCATGGAGACATTACAAAGTCAAGTGCAGATCCTCAGGAACGATCAAGCCATGCAAGAAGAAGAGTCGTCTCAAAACCCAATAGCTGCGACTAAAGTACTTGGAGAGGCACCAGTGCCTACGAACCCTATCAACAATGAAGCCACATTGCTACTCCGGATGAAGAAGACTTGCAACATCGAGCCTTACAAGGGGCAACGCACGATGGGAGTAGTGGAAAATTGGATCTCAAGAATGAATCGACATTTCCGATTATTCTCAATAGAGATCACAGAGCATGTTGCATGCGTATTTGCATGTGGGTACTTGACTTATAAAGCCCTCACATGGTATGATGCTTGGGAACGATCCATGCAGGCAGAGAGAAGAGAGGTCACATGGATAGCAATGCAAGAAGGACTGCTGAAGAATTTCCAATCGGTGGATTCTGTGCAGATGGCTCAAACCCAACTATACGGATTGAGACAAAAGAATACCATACAAGAGTATGTGGAGGCATTTTTGGATCTACAAGTTGCAATTACCGACATGAGTCTAGCAGAGGCTCTCGACAATTTCAAACAAGAGTTGAAAGAGCAGATTCGCCAAGAAGTCATGGTGCAAAACCCTCGCACTGTATTTGAAGCCATTGCTTGTGCGCAAAGAATAACAAGAGCATTAGGTGGAGGTGAAGGAGTAGTTCCACCTCAACATTATCAAGCAAAAATGCCACACATGGGTGGACCAGTACCGATGGAATTGGGAAACCTTTGATTCCGAGATTGAGGAGCACAACCGCTTCAAGAGGAGCGGGGACGGGTAGAAGAACGAAGAGATGGAGTCCCACGAGGAGAAGGAACTCGAGGAGAACAACGTAGTTGTTACAATTGTGGCCGTATTGGGCACCTATCTACCAACTGTCGCACTCGTTTCCCTAGAGGCCCGAGGCCTTCGTACAGGCGATCTTTGAACAACGTGGAGAGGCACATTGAAGAGGAGGAGGTGGAAATCACATCGGAAAATGAAGATTGCCAATAAATGTACCTTGCGGCCTTACTGGCTCAAAAAGGAAGTAGAGAAGCAAGGGAAGGAAGAAGAATAATGCGCAAAGATCCCGAAAGGCAACCTCACAATTGATTGTCATGAATGGAATCTTAAAAGGTAATCAAGTGAGAGTATTAATAGATCCGGGAGCAATAGAGAATTTCTTGTCTTGCTCTGTTGCAATAAGATTAGGAATGGACATAGAGAGAGATGGAAGTGAAGAAGTAGAGTTACCAAATGGGCAAACAGAGAGGATTGAATCATTACCTAGACGGGTAATCCTCTCTATAGGAGAATATCAGGAAGTAATTGAATGGCAAGTGATATAGTTAGCTTGTTATGATGCAATTTTAGGTATGCCATGGATAGAGCAGTACAACCCTATGGTGGATTAGAGGAAGAAAGTAGCGAGAACCCACCAATGGTCAATCATTGGGGTTAAAGAAAAATCACACAAGCAGAAACTGCCTCTATATGTCGTAGGGATGGCAATTGTCTGTAAGACCAATAGATATTTTATGGGTCTAATAAGAGAAGTCCAGAGTGCACAACTCGATGGACAAATTCTTGAGAAATTGAAGGATGTGGTAGATGAGTTTCAAGATGTCTTTCTCGATGATCTACCCTTAGGATTACCACCAAAAAGGCGAGTAGATCACAAAATAGAGACACTCCCGGGGAAGACACCTCCTTGTAAGGCCCCATATTGCCTATCACCTCATGAGTTGGAGGAGTGTAAGACTCAAATTGAGGAGATGCTACAGAAAGGGTTAATCCAACCTAGCGTATCACCATATGGGGCTCTTGGTCTTGTTTGTGAAGAAGAAGGATGGTACAATGCGCATGTGCATTGACTATCAGGGTCTCAATCAGCAAATAGTGAAGAACAAATACCCCTTACCTCGCATGAATGACCTGTTTGATCAACTCCATGGAGTGAGATACTTCACCAAACTGGACTTGCGGAGCGGTTACAATCAAATCCGAATTGCAGAGGAGGATGTGTACAAAATTGCCTTTCAAACCAGGTATGGCCACTTTGAGTATCTTGTGATGCCTTTTGGCCTCACCAATGCACCTGCCACTTCATGAGTCTAATGAATGACATATTTTGTCCATACTTGGATAAGTCTGTTATCGTCTTCTTGGATGATATCTTAGTATATAGTAGCACAATGATAGAACACAAAAAACACCTACGAGAGGTCCTCCAAATTCTAAGATAGAATCAGTTGTACACCAAAATCTCAAAGTGTGAGTTTGGGAAGTCTGAAATAGACTACTTAGGGCATAGAGTAAGTGCAGAGGGCATTCAAGTATTGACAGATAAATTAGAGGTCATTCAAAAGTGGAGTGCCCCAGAAGATCAGACTCAACTTAAGAGCTTTAGAGCTTTTGGCTACAGATGCATCAAGCGTAGCAATAGGAGCAGTCCTACAACAAGAGTGGCATGACGGATGACATCCAATTGCATAATTATTTCGCAAGTTGTTACCGATAGAGCGCAACTACCACACCACAAAATGAGAAGAGATGGCCATCGTTCTAGCAACCAAGCATTGGAAGCACTACTTGGGCGAGAAGGCATTTGTAGTAGAGACAGACCACAAGCCTCTAGTCTACCTCAAGACGCAGAAGGATCTATCTCATCGCCAAATTTGGTGGGCAGAGTGGCGACAACGTTTCAACATGACAATCACCTACGTGGAAAGTAAGAAGCAACTTGCAGATGCATTCACCCGCATGCCAATGGCCAACAACTTGGTGGCAGAGGTTAAGATTAACCCTGAATTCTGGCAAGAGATTTTGGTTGCTACAAAAACTGATCCACAGATTGTAGAAGCACAATCATCCAAAGGTGTCACGAGCACCCAAGGACTCACCTTTCGGGATGGCAGATTATGGATCCCAAATGTCCCAGAATTACGCACCACCATTCTAGCGGAATGTCATGATTTAGCTATTGCAGCTCATGTCATAGTGGACAAGACCTTGGATGCAATCAATCGCCATTACTATTGGCCCAAGATGAGCAACGATGTGATGGACTATGTGCGTAGCTGCCTACTTTGTCAATAGAACAAAGCTTCTAATCAAGCTCCTGCAAGGCTCCTTCAACCTCTCCCCACTCCTACCTAACGTTGGGAACAAGTGAGTATGGATCTTGTCTGTGAATTACCCAAGACCACCTCAGGGTTTGACTCCATTGTGGTCTTTGTGGACCGGCTCAGCAAAATGATTCATGTATGCCCTACCACCAAGGAGGTGACCGCTCCACAACTAGCTCAATTATACTTAGATGCAGTCTTTGCTCACCATGGCTTGTCTAGAGTACTCATCGCGGATAGAGGCACCCAATTCACTAGTTTGTTTTGGCGAACACTCTTTGGTTTCTTCAAAACCAAGTTGGCCACGTCCACAGCTTACCACCTACAAATAGATGGCCAAACAATGCGGGCTTATTGCATGATTGAAGACATGTTATGCGGCTTCACCTTAGAAGAGCAAGAGAGGTGGGACACCCTACTCCTGTTGGTGGAATTTGCTTACAACAATTCAGTGAATGCCTCCACCCATGTAACAATATGGAGTTTAGTGATGAAGTTAGTCGGGCTTACAAAGTAAAGAATAAGACAAAATAGCCTAGAATATTCTAGAAGCATCTAAGAAGCTTCTTGGGAAGCTTCCCAACTAGTTAACTTGCACCCTAAGCAGGTAGCTTTTAGAAGGAAGCTTTTAGGAGCTTCTAACTGGCTTAGCTTGCACGCCAAGTAGGCGGCTTCTAGAAGGAAGATTCTTGAGAAGCTTCCTAGTTAACTTGGCTTGCACTCCAAGAAAGCGGCTCAAGGAAGCTTCTTGAGAAGCTTCAAGGATCTTGTATGCTACCTATAAATACCAAGGCCAAAGCTCATGCTAGGCATTCGGAGTTTTCCCTCATTCAAGTGTCCCAATGTGAGTTTCCATTCTCCTATTTTTCTCCTCGGATTCGGTCTTTTACATTGGTATCAGAGCAGGAATGGGATGGATGGAATTTATGGACCACCAAATCCACTTCCACCAAACCATTGGGACTTTCATGTCTAGATATTACCAAAGCACCGTTTCACACAATTCATCACCTCGCGCTTTGGGCAGGATTTTCTACTTATGACCACCGTGTCAGAGGAACCCTTGATACCTCTAGTTGTAACTTATGGAGAATGGTGGACATGTTGTATCTATGTAATAATCAACTAGATAAATTGAGTATAGTGGAATAAATTGAGTATAGTATAAATTGAGTATAGTAGCGATGGCGGCAATACCGGATGTTATCCTTGCAATGCAACAATAAATCAAGCAACTTACTCAATTGTTGGATGAACGAGACCAGCAACGACAAGAACAAATAGACAGAGTCCCAGTTTGAGATGGAGAAGATCGCATTTGATTTCCAAAACCCAAGGTGTTTGAAGGCAAGAATATTCTAGGCACAGTGGAGAATTTTGTGTTTGATTGCAAACGTTACTTTGAAGCCAC
Source organism: Lunularia cruciata (assembly GCA_948567375.1). Taxonomy (NCBI): domain Eukaryota; kingdom Viridiplantae; phylum Streptophyta; class Marchantiopsida; order Lunulariales; family Lunulariaceae; genus Lunularia; species Lunularia cruciata. Next base: position 8,591,758 of record OX419756.1, read on the forward strand.
CCATCTTCAAGACGAGTAGAAGCAAATTCTCTTCGCTTCTAGCCAATTGGATGGTGTGGTAAAACTTTGGTGGCGATTTCGAGTAGAAAGAGCTGAACGACAAATTGTTACACCGATTTTGACATGGGCAGAATTCAAAGATGCAATACTTGGTCGATTTCAAACGATAAATGCCACTCAAGCCGCACGAGATAAATTGGCGGAGTTGAGGCAAATTGGCTCAGTGAGAAGCTACATCACACAATTTCAGAACATTATCATGCAAATTTCAGATATCCAAGAAGGTGAAGTTCTGGATCAATTTGTACGAGGATTGAAGTCACGAACCAAATTGGAGGTGACCATATGGGAGCCACAAAACATAGAAGAAGCTATGCAATTGGCTGAGCATTTTGATTCCTTGGTTGCGACAAATTGGTCTTGACCTCGACCTACACAAAGCCTACTAGTACACTACGCACGAGAGGAAGAACCGGTACCAATGGAGATTGATGCTATCAAACGAAGACCACTTGGCACAATAGATAGAGAAAGATTATGACAAAATGGAGGTTTTTTTTATTGTCGCCAAGTTGGACATCGCATTGCTGAATGTCCACTTAGGAATGGGTGACCTCGACAAGTTGCCCAGATGGAGTTTGTGGAAAAGAATGATTAGGGAAACAAAGAATCCCAATAGGAGATTTTGAGCCGCCTACTGGGAGCTTGATTAGTTCCAATGGGATTGAAGGCTCGACCTATGCAAGTTTGCTTCACTTGCAAGGTATGATATGTAATTGGGGTTGTAGGATTTTGGTTGATTCTGGAAATTCAAAGAATTGCATGTCTATGCAAGTAGCAAAGGAATTGGGTATTCCTATCAAGCCAGTGATTGGAAGTAGTTTGATGATGGCGGATGGTAGAAAAGGTTTTGTATTCCGCACCTCACATCCTGTTACCTTCAAGATTGGGAAGGAGTATTTGGAGTGTATGAGGTTTGTAGTGGCACCTCTACACTATGATATCATTTTGGGTCTACCTTGGCTTGAACGTCATAAGGTTCAATTCGATTGGACCCAACGTCAAATTCAAGTACAACACCAAGGTAGGAATTTCCGACTAGGTTGTCTGGCACCTTTGAGTAAGACACCTAAGAATAGTAAGTCCCAAGATGGGAAGTTTGTTGAGAAGGTAGCCATAGAGCAAATCTGGAAAGGAGATGAATCCCAAGATGGGAAGTTTGCCAGGAAGGCAACCATGGAGCAAGCTTGGAAGAGAGATGAGTCCCTAGAAGGGAAGTTTGTTAATGAAGCAGCCATAGAGCAAGCTTTGGAGGAAGATAAGTCTGTATTTACGATGTGGATCAAGCCAATTGCACAAGAACAATCTGAGGAGGGCCAAGTGCCGCATCAAGCAACGGTTGATCGGATAGTTAAGGAGTTTGCAGATGTGTTCCCGGATGATCTGCCAAAGTGATTACCCTTTGATCAAGGTATGCCCTTCAAGATCAGTTATTGCCAGGGAGTACTCCAATGAGTAGACCAATCTATCGACTCTCACCAAAGGAGTTGGAGGAGTTGCGAACAACACTTATAGAGTTGTTGGAGAAGGATTTCATACGACATAGTACCTCTACGTGGGGAGCACCGGTACTATTTGTTCCAAAGAAGGATGGAGGACTTTGTTTCTATATTGATTATCGTGGGCTCAATAAGCAAACCGTGAAGAATGCATATCCCTTGCCTCAGATCGATGACCTGCTTGATCAATTAAGTGGAGCACACTACTTTTCCACGCTAGATCTTTGTAGCGGCTATTGGCAAATTTCTATTGAAGGAGAGGACGTGCAAAAGACAGCCTTCCGCACAAGGTATGGACATTTTGAGTGGAGAGTTCTACCTTTCAGACTCACTAATGCTCCAGCGGTCTTCATGGATCAGATGCATTGGGTGTTGGAGGGACTATTGGATCAATCTATGGTAGTGTTCTTAGATGATATCTTAATCTATAGTAGGACAGAGGCAGAACATAGGAATCATGTGTGAGAAGTCCTAAGACGACTACGACAGTGGAAATTTTACTGCAAGAAGTCAAAGTGTGCTTTTTGGCAGAAGGAGGTTACCTTCTTGGGTCATAAGATCTCATTAGAGTGGATCAAGATGGAAGAAGAGAAGATCAAGGCCATTATTGATTGGCCTACCCCGAAAGATGCTACCGAAGTACAAGCATTCAATGGATTGGCCAGTTTTTACCGACGGTTCATCCACTATTATGCTCACGTGGCTACACCATTGATTGACCTCTTGGGAAAGAACTCGAGCTTCCAATGGACCACCAAGCATGAAGAAGCATTCCAGAAGTTAAAGCATATGGTGTCTTCAAGACCTATTCTTCAACCATATGATCCTCAACTACCTTGTGTGGTTGATTTTGATGCTTCTAACTTTGCAATTGGAGCAGTGTTGCAACAAGAATTTCCAGATGGACTACATCCTATTGCCTTTGTGTCTCGCCAACTAAATACAGCTGAAAGAAATTACTCTACTCAAGATCGGGAACAACTTGCAATGGTATATGCCACCAAGGTATGGAGGCATTATCTCTTGGGGAAACAAGTGATCATGCGAATTGATCACAAGCCATTGTTGCAAACCTTACACCTAGAGCACATGAAGAGTCGACACCATCAATGGGAAGAGCAACTCCAATTGTTCAACATCAAACTTGAGTACAAACCAGGTCGATTCCATGTCATCCCTGATGCTCTATCACCACGACCTGATTTGAAGTCTCTTCCTCTCATCATGGCAGCAATTACGACGGTGTCAATTGATCCCAAGATTCATAACAAGTTTCGATTAGCTCTATAGCAAGATCCCTTCTCCCAAATGGTACATGGTCGGCTAACAACAGGTGACAAGGAGTACAACACCTTCTCCTTCAAGGAAGGCCTTCTATTCCATGCAGACCGGATCTATGTTCCAGCCAAAGGTGATCTTTGACTTGTGCGCCTTCAAGAAGCCCATGATTTACCCATCGTTGGTCACATGGGTGTGGACAAGACCTTGGGTACCCTCCAACGTCAATGGTGGTGGCCCAACATGACACGGGATGTTCAAGAATTTGTCCGATTGTGTGAGAGCTGCCAATGTAACAAGGCCAGCAACCAGAAGCCGGGTGGACTCCTTCAACCGCTTGCCGTTCCATCAGCTCGTTGGGAGCATGTGAGCTTGGATCTCATCACATCCTTGCCAAAGACAAAACAAGGACACACCGCCATCGTGGTGTTTGTGGATAAGCTTAGTAAGAAAATCCACTTGGCACCAACCTGTGAGACCGTGGATGCTCCAACCTTAGCGCAAATCTACTTTGACAATGTCTTCAAGCATCATGGGATGCCATGTATACTCATCTCTGACCGTGATCCTCGATTTACTCGGAAGTTTTGGCAAGCACTCTTCCAGATACTTGGCACCAAGCTTGCTTTGTCCACGGCCTATCATCCTCAAACTGATGGACAAACTGAACGCGCCAATCGTACATTGGAGGGTATGTTGCGGGCCTTTGTCAATGTCCACCATACCAACTGAAATGAATGTCTTGCAGCTGCAGAATTTACCTACAACAATTCCAAAAAGGCAAGCACCAGATTTTTTCCCTTCTTTCTCAATTTTGGCCAAGATCCGCTTGTTCCAAATTCTCTTCTTGCTCCCCCTCCCTCTCAGGTTCCTCATACTTCCACATTCTTGACCTTTATATCCCAATCTCTATAACAAGCCAAATCTCACCTCCTTGTTGCTCAAAATCGCCAAAAACAATATGCGGACCATCATCGTCGTGATCTCACCTTTGAAGTTGGTGATAAAGTCATGCTATCCTCTAGTAACCTCCCTCTCCCACTTGATACCCAAGTTTGTAAACTTGCTTCTAATTGGATAGGACCCTTTGATATTACCCACATTATCTCTCCTGTTGCTTATCGATTTGCCTTACCTTGTCACATGCGTATCCATCCTATCTTTCATGTTTCCAAGTTGAAACCCTTTGTTCCTAACCCTTCTTCCTTTTCCTCTCGAGTCCAACCTCCTCCTCTTCCTGTCCCTATCAATGATCATGAGGAGTACGAAGTTGATCGTATCCTTGCTCGTCGCCATATTCAACGAGGCCGTCGCCAACATATGGAGTACAAGGTCCTTTGGAAAGGGTATCCCCTTCATGATGCCACATGGGAACCTCTTTCTCACCTCCAGAATGCACATATGGCCATCAAGGAATTCAAAGCTTCATTTGCGATGAGGACATCACCAACTAGCGGTGGGGGAATATGTAACAATATGGAGTTTAGTGATGAAGTTAGTCGGTCTTACAAAGTAGAGAATAAGACAAAATAGCCTAGAATATTCTAGAAGCATCTAAGAAGCTTCTTGGGAAGCTTCCCAACTAGTTAACTTGCGCCCTAAGCATATAGCTTTTAGAAGGAAGCTTTTAGGAGCTTCTAACTAGCTTGACTCGCATGCCAAGTAGGCGGCTTCTAGAAGGAAGCTTCTTGAGAAGCTTCCTAGTTAACTTGGCTTGCACTCCAAGAAAGCGGCTCAAGGAAGCTTCTTGAGAAGCTTCAAGGGTCTTGTATGCTACCTATAAATACCAAGGCCGAAGCTCATGCTAGGCATTTGGAGTTTTCACTCATTCAAGTGTCCCAATGTGAGTTTCCATTCTCCTATTTTTCTCCTCGGATTTGGTCTTTTACAACCCAGGTCACTCCGTTCTTCCTCATGTATGGTGAGCATCCCTTCATACCTTCTAGCTTGATGAAGATCTATCCAGTGGTTACCAAGGTCGATGCAGTCAACACATTTGTTTCTAGAATCCAACAAGGTGTGGAGAGCGCCAAGCACAAATTACACATTGCACAAAATTGACAGAAACAGTATGCTGATGCACACCGTAGGCACATGGAGTTCAATGTTGGAGATCAAGTGTGGCTATCGACAACCAACCTCACATTAGTTGGACCCCGTAAGCTCAGACCTCATTTTATTGGGCCTTTCTCGATTCTTTGTTGCATCGGCGCTGTGGCCTATCACCTTGAGCTCCCACCACACATGAAGATCCATCCAGTGTTCCATGTCTCCCTACTACATAGATATGTTCCCCGATCAGGCCAGGGTCATTCCACACAAGACATTCGACCTTGTCTGACACTCATTGATGGCACCGAGGAATATGAAGTGGAGCGGATTCTTAAAAAATGCATGCGTGGTACTCGCCATCCGTGTGTGGAATATCTAGTAATGGAAAGGTTACCCCCTTTATGAAGCCACCTGGGAGCCCACTACCAATTTGGTACATGCACCTGTGTTGGTGCAAGCATTTGAGCAACAATTGCACAATGAGGACCTTGCGTCTTAAAAGGAGGGAGGTTTGTAATACCAAGAGCTAGCCATATGATCTAGATGTGAAATTTAGTTTGGTAACATCTAGAATGATGTTATACATGATGGTCAAAATAGATAAAATAGAAGTATCACCAAAAGAGTACTTCTACTAATAGTGTTGAAACCGAAATAAACTTGAGAACCATAGAACCAATAGCTAGACATATGATTTAAAGGTGAGAATTGGTTTAGTAACATCTTGAAGGATGTTACACATGATGGACTAAACAAATCAGGAAGAGGTATCACCAAAAAGGGACTTCTACTAATAGAGTAGGAACAGAATATGCTTGAAATCTTTGAAGGCAATTTCAGAGGCCTAAATGGATGAATTAGGCCTAAAAAATATGGAAATTCCCCTCTCCAACAAGGGAAAGACTGGCCTTCCCTCCTGCCTGCTTTGTCTCATTGAGAGCTTTCCAACAGTACCTTACTCACATGATTATGAGATTCCTACAAGAAGATTCCTTAAAAGATTCCCTTCGGTCAAAGCTTATTTGACCAACCAGATAGGACCTAGACCAAACATGTCACCCATCCAAGTAAATAATCCAAGGGTGGAGCTTGCTGACATGTCACCTATTTGTGTCCCTAATCCTATGGTGGAGCTTCCTTGGAGGAGATCTCTTTGTCTGTATAATAAAGAGAAGGTGCTCCCTTGGGGCATCGAATGTTAGAGTGTGCAATGTGTGTTTTCTCTCTTCTCTTGTCTTTGGAGTATTATAATGTATTGGGCACATATCTACCAACTATCATGCTTGTTTCTCTAGAAACCCCGACCTTCATAAAAGCTATCTTTGAACAACATGGAGAGGTGCATTGAAGACGAGGAGGTGGAAATTACTTTGGAAAATGAAGATCGCTAGTAAATGTACCTCACGGCCTTACTTGCTCAATAAGGAAGCACAGAAGTTAGGGAAGGAAGAAGACAAACGCGCAAAGGTCCCAAAAGGCAACCTCACAATTGATTGTTGTGAATGGAGTCCTAGAAGGCAATCAAGTAAGAGTATTAATAGATCCGGGAGCAATAGAGAATTTCTTGTCTTAATATCTTGTCTTGCTTTGTTGCAATAAGATTGGGAATGGATCTAGAGAGAGATGAGAGTGAAGAAGTAGAGTTACCTGATGGGCAAACAGAGAGGATTAAATCATTACCTAGACGGGTAATATTCTCTATAGGAGAATATGAGGAAGCAATTGAATGGCGAGTGATACAATTAGCTCGTTATGATCCAATCTTAAGCATGCTATGGATGGAGCATCACAACCCTATGGTAGATTGGAGGAAGAAAGTAGTGAGAACCCACCAATGGTCAATCATTGGGGCTAAAGAAAAATCACACAAGCAAAGAACTGCCTTTGTATGTCATAGGGACAACAATTGTATATAAGACCGATTGATGTTTCATGGGTCTAATAAGAGAAGTCCAGAGTGCACAACTTGATGGACAAATTCTTGAGAAATCGAAAGATGTGGTGGATGAGTTTCAAGATGTCTTTCCCGATGATCTACCTTGAGGATTATCACCAAAAAGGAGAGTAGATCATAAAATTGAGACACTCCCAAAGAAGACACCTCCTTGTAAGGCCCCATATCGCCTATTACCTCATGAGTTGGAGGAGTGTAAGACTCAAATTGAGGAGATGCTGCAAAAAGGGTTCATTCAACCTAGGTATACTGCCTTATGAGGCTACTGTCTTGTTTGTGAAGAAGAAGGATTGTACAATGCACATGTGCATTGACTATCGGGGTCTCAATCAACAAACAATGAAGAACAAATACCCTTTACCTTGTATGGATGACCTGTTTAATCAATTCCATGGAGCAAGATACTTCACAAAATTGAATTTGCAGCGTGGTTATAATCAAGTCCAAATTGTAGAGGAGCATGTATACAAAATTGCATTTTGAATCAAGTATGGCTACTTTGAGTATCTGGTGATGCCTTTTGGCCTCACCAATGCACTTGCCACTTTCATGAGTCTAATGAATAATATATTTTGTCTATACTTGGATAAGTACATTATTGTCTTCTTGTGCAACATCTTAGTATATAATAGTACAATGATTGAACACAAACAACATCTATGACAAGTCTTCCAAATTCTAAGATAGAATAGATTGTATGCCAAAATCTCAAAGTGCGAGTTTGGAAAGACTCTCAAAGTGTGATATGGACAGGGGAACACTGGAGTGGAAAATCCGGTTTATTTCAAAATAGAGGAGAGAACTGCCAGGAGAGAGAGAGAGACCGGAAGATATCTTTTGAAGGAGAACTGGGCTGGCATGGCAGAAAGGAAGAGCTTCAAGAGAAAAAGGCAGGGAGAGAGGAAATTTTGAGAGACAGGGCTAGTTGTGCAGAGAATCAGGGATTCGAAGGGAAAATGTGAGTGCCTTGCTTGACAAGAAAAGGAAGGGGCTTTTAGAAAAGGTCTAAATAGGACTGTGCAGAAAAGGAGAGGAGGAGTATCAAAGAGAGAAGGAGAACTGAGTGTCGGAACAGTAAGACAGGAGACAAGTGAAGAATTATCGAAGGGAAAGAAGGGGTTGTAGGGAAGACCCATCGAGAGAAAAGGTTTATGTGAAGGGCTTGGCTGGGACAAGACAGAGGGGAGTGAGGGATCGAAGGACAGGCTTTCAACGGCCATAATGATGGTTTCCATGACTACATGATGGTCGATCGGCGAGTGTACCAGGAAATGGGAGAAATCAATGCGAACGCTATACAAGGCTTGCAGCCCAAGGTGTCTGGGTGGACGACTGTTTCAGCCGGTTCCACTGCAGAAGGATCTGTTTTCAACAATGCTGCACAACCTATAGATGCTTATACATGATGATTCCTCCATTAATGGATACCATCAGAGAACAAACGGATATTTATTCGCAGGCCCGTCCGAGGGCTCCATATACGGTTTCTTCTCCCGAGAGATAGTAAATACCCCAGTCATGCTTTTTGGCAAAGATGAATCCCTGAGGTTTTATGTTTCAACTCTCTCACTTCTCAAGACTCAAGCTTATTGAACCTGCTCTCGCCAGATCTGAAATACTCGCAAACTTGCGAATAGCGTTCTATTATTACATTATCAAGTGAATTGGACTACAGTAGCACATTGTAGGATAGATAGATTACCTGGTCCAGCCGAAAATTCAAATTTTAAGATGTACTGATTCCTGCAGAGATTGTTGATCGAACTTTCTTTAGCGGAATAACTTAGCGTTAAACAGGTCAAACACGAGTTGGAACTGGCCCCATGTGGTTATCCTCCTTCATCCAATTTTAATTACATTGGAGAACTCAGAAGCTTCTGGTACTGACTCTAATTTGTCAGAATTACCGGGTATGCGAATGTAAGTCCGTTGGATTGATGAGACAGGTGTCTTTAGCGAAAATCCATCTCTCAGCCTTTTAGCTTGCTGTCTATGCTCATACAAGGATGATCTCTGGAGGTGACTGAAGATAAGCTGCAAGTATACAAGAGATTGTATTCTGGTGATCACTACGGTACTCAAAGGATAAACCTTTAGGCTGGCAATCGAACTAATGAAGACAACGCGTGACGTCTTCTCTGGATTTTGTTGAGAAACTGTGGACTAGAAGACCAGATCACTGAATTCTTGAATCTTTCTGGTCTTCAACAGCAAATGAAATCAAGATCGCCGTGCATTTCACGTTGAGCCCGTTGGAGCAGGTGCTCTGGTCTCCCTGATACCCACACGGTGACATTTAAGAGTAGATGCACAACATGCAGCTGGAGTAAACTGATTTGAGTTTAGTGGGCGTGTTATGATTAAAGAGGCAAAGGAGTCGTCGTCATGCCTGATGAAGCAGTAACCACGACAGTTCGTTGCCTAATTTTTTGAAAGGTAAGTATGTTAGGGCTATGGTCGGACGGAATTCTTTTGAAAGATGTCCTGTCTGAGACACTGGTAATTAACCAAAGGACTCATAGTCAGGCTCTTGAGATACTTCTCGCTGCTCTGTAAAGTGCTACGGTAGTTACTTGGTTCTCTCTCTCACACAAACGTTCGAGAATTATTTAGAACGCATCCACGGTTCTCCAATCACAATTTCATCTGGTATTGTCGCATAATCTGATTATGGAACCCCTCGAAGTGGATCATGATCGCAAGGCATGGAACAGAGTTATTTAAACTCACGCATTGTTCCACCTGCTCGAGAAATGAACATCAACCGATCTGAGTGAGCCTGGGGATCAAGGGGTGCTAGAATTCGAGGTTGGATGTAGTTAATCCACACGGCGTCGGTTCACTTTCTCATATGGTTAGCCGATTTCTTGCATATAGAATTCCTGTCACTGTAGGAGACAGAAGGTAAGTAACCAAAGGATTCATACTCAAGACTCTTTAGATACTTCCCGTTGCTCTCTGAAGTGCTACGGTAGGTACTTGGTTTCTTTCTCCCACACAGACCGTCCGAGATCGCCGACACAAGCTGGCACAAGCTGGTGACGAAACTGAGTTGCCACAAACCCAGCACTTGAAGAATTTGATATTACCAAATTGCGATAACTGTACTTGGACTACATTCAGTACAAAATATGTGGGCAGGTGTAAAAGCAATGAAAAATTGAACGTACTTGGTTCTTCCACCAACAAATAGGGGCGTACCCATGTATTGAATCTCCAACTAGCTGACTTAACAATTCTAGACATTGTAGAGAAAGCACATCGGCACTTGAATAGCATGCAAATAGAAGAACTCGAATACATCACTGTTCAGCAGCCTTAGGCGAGCCGATACACTTAATTTTCAACGTCCTCCTCCTCCAGGTATGTATCTAAGTTCACGGACAAACTCCCTGAGTTTGCCCGAGAAGATCTCATCTCTCGATGCTCATGAATGCTACTCGCATTAGTTTTACGTGAACCTAAGCGTGTTACTTTCCGCCCATGTAGTCCTATGGCTAGTTGTGAGTTTACGGCTTTTAGTGAGGATGAAGCAAACTGGAACACATGTAGGGTGCCCTGGTATCAGTCCTTTTCCCGTTCTGTCAGAACACTCATTAGTAATCTACTTAATTAAAGTGAAGTTTCCGTGAGGAAACATCAGGATAGACAAAGTGAAATTCTGTTTGCAGTTGCTACTGAACATCATAAAGGAGCAGTGACATTTCCAGAAATTGAATTAGTGAGAGAACACCTTAAGCCCCTGAACTACGTAGAAACCATTTAGGTATGACTGTACTTTTGTAGAAACAGTGAATCCGCTGTGGTTAAATTAGGTTAATATGTTCGTTTCAGGTGTCATGGCGGCTGGTAGGATGTCCTCGATATCTGTTCTCTCCATACAATTGCTGGTGTTCTGCGCTTGGTTGTCAGATGTTATGCCGTCTGCAGACTCCGCACCAATCAAAATCACGACATTTGAAGGCTGTGTTCCTGCATTCTCCAACAATCAAACTCATTACTGTTGCCCACCTCTGAATAAAGGGGAGATAGTCGACTTCTATCCGAAGAGGGATAGGTCTAAACCATTAAGAGTAAGGAAAGCTTTGCAATGCTTAAGCGGCAAGGAGTTGAAAGTGTACACGGAGAAATTGGACAAGGCCTACGGGATCCTGAGAAATCTACCCGAGGATGATCCACGTTCTCTTGTTCAGCAGGTAAAATTGCATTGCGCTTACGGTGCAGGAGCCTTCATTCAAGAAGGAACTGGTAATATTACGATTGACATCCACTTCAGCTGGTTCTTATATCCATGGCACCGATACTTCATATACTTTCACGAAAGAATACTTCAGCACGTGCTCGAAGATCCTGATTTTTCCCTTCACTTCTGGAACTGGGACAATGGCGTCAGCATTCCCACACCAAGAGGAGGTCTCGGTGGCTGCTACAAGGCTGGTCACTACCTTCCAGAGATGTACAATGTCTCGTCAACAGCGCAGAACCACAATCGATCTGTAAGGACTACAATTTCTGGATTACCTGTGGACCTCGGAATACTTCCTGAAGATCGATTCAACCCTCCTACGCGTCCCGCAGAAGTTGTCGAGCCCATCAATGTCGCCTCGATGTATGAAGCAGCAGTGGTGTTAGGGAACAACACCAGGGGATTCATGGGGAGAGAATACAGAATAGGGGACTACCAGGTTGATCCCCTCGTTGGAGGTGGAGCACTTGAGGTCATGGGTCATGCCTCTGTCCATTGGTGGGTAGGAAATGATCTCGCTGTGCCGGAAACTGCAGCTGCGGACCCTCTTTTCTACGCTCACCACTCGAATATCGACAGATTATGGCAACTCTGGCACAGTTTACCAGGAGGACACCGAGTTGATTACTCAGAACCAGATTTCTTAGAGGGTGAATTTCTTTTCTACGATGAAACTGCCACTTTGAGAAGAGTCAAAGTGAAGGATTCTCTAGTCATGGAAGAATTCGGGTACACATACCAGAAAGCAAACGATGCCGTTTGGACCAACTACAAACCCGCTACCAATTCTACCAACAGTACTACCACAGACAGTCATTCAGGCCGGTTGACGTACATTTCCCAACGAGATGGAACAAAGACGACTGAGCTTAGACACCCGGACATTCTCCATTGCAGGGCTGATATTTTTCAGTATGACGGATCATTCATTATAGTTTAAGTAAGAATGTCATATCCTTGCTATAAGTAGACTACAATTGCGGCTATATTATGTGTCAATCCTGCATGCTTGTGGATCGATTTCGCTGGTTTCCTGATCCATGACACAAAATGGAGAAATGATGATGACTTGTCGGTGGAATCAACGCTGGATACCCAGTTTTCTCTTGTGATAGCTCTTAATTTTCTAGTGCGGATATCAATCATGAAGTTCTGAATGATTTCAAGTCTATATTGACTACTTGTTTCCACTGGTTACTAGAAGTGGCTCAACCAGGTTAAAAGCTTTCAAATTGGTCTTTTATACAAGAGGCTTGACGCGGCGTCACATTTGTGCCGCTTTAACTTCCTGGAGTAACCATGAGTAATGTCTGCCTTTTAAGAGACGATGATATGTGAGTCTGACATCGAGAATCAAATGATCGTATGGTGTACGGCATATGCTTCTGAAACTTTTCGAAAGACTCAGATATTATGTCATATTCTTTTACAATTAACTAGATACCTTCAGGTTGGGACCCTGTGTGTATCACATAAGTATGACACGCACATGACTGGACTTTCTGATGACTCAGCTGGTGAAAAGTGGGGCAATCCCGACGTTTTATATGCCGATCAGGCTTTGGAACTTTCGGTTGGATGTGGATCCCAACTGGACGTGGGAATGCTCGAAACCAAGACATAGTGTAGGGAGAGAAAACAGGGTATCAGACTGAGGTTGCGTGGACCATGGACTCCGACAAATCTATGGACTTCCTGAGAACCAGTTTGATGGCCCAACTGATGTCGGGCTGACTCTGTGCTGAAATTTGGGTGAAGCTCCTGCTTGTAGCATCAGGAGACGGGCCGGTGAATCGGGTATTGTTACTATATATCCAAGCATCGAGTTTGAACGGTCCACAGCTCAAGTCAAAGATCTATTTGACTGGGGACTGTTGTGTGGTTTCGATGAGCTAGTCATCTCTCACGTTCAGTATTCCCGCTGTTTCGAAGAACTATGAACTATGAAGATCAGATCCCTTTGTCTTTTCCCGTCAGGATCTTTGCAGACATCTGGTATTTCTATGGCCTTGCTCTGACCATTCCTCTAGGACTACAAGACCTTGAGAGCTGAAAATTTCTTTAGTAATTTCCGCTCCTTCTGAAATGGAGACAGGAAGTACTTCAGGAAAGTAAAGGCAAACATATTTCAGTAACTGCGACTGAGACAAATTACGCCGACACTAGACAAATTCAATCCTGCATGCTTGTGAATTGATTTCGCTGGGTTCCTGGTCCATGATACAAAATGGAGAAATGTGATGAGTTGTCGATGGTATCCAGCGTTGAATTTTAACGTTTTCAGCGTTGAGTTTCTCTTGTGATAGCTCTTTAGTTTTTAGTGCGAATATCAATTATGAAGTTTCGAATGATTTCAACTCTATATTGTCTATTTCTTTCCAGTGGTTACTAAAAGTGGCTCAAGTAGAGTAACAGCTTTCAAAGTCGGCACTACGATGACGGCACCTGCATGCCCATTTAAGCCTAGAGCTGATTATATAAAGGCCTTGCCTAGTTAGCTAGAGTGCTAAGTAGCTACAAGTACGAGTGATTCTGGACACCCATCGTAACAAATAACCATAACAAATCCATAGATTTATAGATATTCACAGTAGATCTATATCTGTAAATATCGGCCAGCCTGCTTACCAAGATAAAATAAGTATATTTAGCGCTGAAAACAGAGTAGTATAGCGTTCGTTATACTGCTGTAAACGGCGGGGGGAGGAGAGCACAATCAAATGAAGGGATGCTAGTTTAGTGAGAAGAGCTCCCATGATCTCTTAACGAAAGCAATAACTGGAGAGAGGCATACGTGGCAACATAACGACGGTACACATGTGTCCCTGTACTGGAGACTTGCGTTCACGTGACTACTCTATCTGACAGTAACTGCAATTTCAATATTTCCTTTAGTAGACTGGTGGGGCTGAGTAGCACACCTGATGGACTCTATGTATCATACATTCAGTAGAGTAGGATACATTCCGCTCTAAGCACATAAAGTGGCTCAGTAATGATTAAAGCAAAACGATTGTACAACCATTGGTCAAACTTAATCACCAATCTCCTTGACGCGTTCACGCAAATGAGGTAATAACGATTGAGTATCCACTTGCGTTCAGGCAGCTTCGAAGCAGCTCATGCTCGTCTGGGCCTGGTGTACCCTTGGTACCAATCCATGAAAAGCTTATATGGTACCAGCTGTAGTTAAGAATGAAGGAATGAAGTAGATCACTCACGGAGTACTGATCATGATCATAACTAATTCGAATTTCTCTCTATCCGTCTTTTGGTTGCAGACTCACTGCAGTAAGTAGAATGGACATATTGGTCATGTATATTTTCTAAAAGAAATGGATGCTCGCGTAAATATGAAGTTGTGTAAGACAGTTGTGTAAAAATAAGTAATAATATAATACAGTTGTGTATAATATGAAGTTGTAATACAGTTGAGAAGAAAACTACCGACAGAGTTTGTTTTAGTATCAATTTTAATCTTGCTAGTTTCGGGAGGCGTTTGGAGCCATGGCATATGTAAACTTGCCCTAAACATTTGGTTTGAGTGGGGAGCTGATTTCCAACCGACAACTTTTGTTACAAGTCACCCACCCCCTGCGATGGGATCTCAAGGGTATCGGTCATCCCAGTCATACCTTACACGATAAAGATGTCTGCACGCGTCCAAATAGTCATGGAAGTCGTAGATTAAATTCGCCGAATATGTCACTCTACAGAACTTTAGATCGCGGACAGGAGTACGATTCCGACAACAATGAAGCCTCCTGCAGCGTAGGCGCAATGGAGTTTGTTTTGCTGCGCTAGAGAGCGTGGATCGTCCTTGGGAAGACTCCGCAGAATACCGTAGGCTCTGTGCAGTTTCTCCGTGTAGACTTTCAGTTCCTCACCAGTTAAGCATTGGAGAGCTTTCCGCACTTTGAGAGGTGTAGAGATATCCCTCTTGGGACAGAAGTCGACAATCTCACCCTTGTACTCAGGTGGGCAGCACTGGTGAGTTTTGTTGTTGGAAAAGGCAGGAATGCAGTCATCGAAGGTAATCTTAATCGGCGCAGACTCAGCAGATGGATGCTAAAATCATGAAGCATGGAAGGAAAACCAGCAATTGTGTGCAGAGCAAGGGTATCCAGGATTTGCCATGGGTGCCCATTGTATCTGCGACGGAGAACTTGAGTCTATGAACAGTTACCCTTTGCTTCGGTCGTAGGTGAGAAAGAGATCTTTCAGTACCCTGACGGATAACAGTGTCCGAGAAGCAGTCAATGTGTTCTAGCCAAGGCCGGGCAAATAGTAACAAAAAAGTACCACCTCCGAAAGCCCTTGCTTGTATAGATGCCTGCGATGATAGTGAGGAAACAGGAACAAGTTATCCGAGGTTTATAGTCTCTGTAAAGAGCTCAATTGCTAAACGTAGGATGACTAGCTAGGATGACTGAGACCACTACACACTCCCAAGTCAAACCCTCGCTGACTTGAACAGTGCATCCTATAGAGCTTTCATGTTTCATGTTAGACCCACAGTGCCAACTCTAGATAATCCGTGTACACACCGGTTGGTGGCTGATGGTGTAGTAGGGAACGTGCCCTTATAAGCGGAGGTAAACGAAACGAGGTGTTATAATCTTTCGATCTGTGAGTGTCAGAAGAAAGAAGAAGTGATATGGCTTCTTTTTAGTAACTATTAACTATTTTTAGTGAACTCTGTAACGAGATGAAGAGTTAATAAATGAATCCCCATGATGTTTAAAGGGTAGTGGATAACTATTTTAGTAACTATTTTTTAGTGAACTCGATAACGAGATGAAGAGCTAGTAATGCGATCTTATAGATGTTTAGTGTTACCGGGTCAAAATAAATGAGTGTTAGAAGAAAGAAGAAATGATATGGCTTCTTGGGAAGGTTACTACATGGTGGATGATTTTTAGAGGTGCAATCTTATAGATGTTTAGGGTTACCGGATCAAAATAAATGAGTGTTAGAAGAAAGAAGAAATGATATGGCTTCTTGGGAAGGTTACCACATGGTGGATGATTTTTAGAGGTTGATTTATGAAATTCGTTCACAGTATCCAACTATTTGAACTCAGCAGATTTTCTCTTGAGCTAAAATCCTTTTTCTTTAAAGCTTATTTCTATCATAGGTACTCTATGATACTTATTATTATTATTATTATTATTATTATTTGAAATAGGGACTCTTAACAGTCAACATAGGTCACAAGGTATTTCTCAGCTTGAAACGGAAGATCAAGATTCATGAACTGTAGTAAGCTTTCACTATGGAAGATTCCAAGTGACAAGATTTTTTTCTCGAATATCAAGGATAATCAACCAAACATTTTGTTAATGTTTATTAACATCTCAAAAATATTCAGGCATAGTTAAAGCTGTTAACTCTCATACGAGTACCAATTGGTTCATTCATTTGACCATATACTAACGCCAATCTTGATTCTGAAATATTTTCTTTGTTTATTACTTTAAATTCTTTCATTTCCATGTAAAAGATCATTTCCCTCACGAGTTCGTTTGCCTACTCCTCCAAATACAAATACACCGCCATGGGCTTTACTTATGTTATTAATTAATTTAACAATAAAAATGGTTTTTCTATTCGTTTGCCTACTCCTCCAAATACAAATATAGATACACCGCCATGAGCTTTAGCTACGTTATTAATTAATTTAACAATAAGAACGGGTTTTTCTACACCAACTCCTCCCATTAATCCAATCTTGCCTTTGGTGATGTTATTAATTAATTTAACAATAAGAATAGTTTTTCTATACCAACTCCTCCCAATAATCCAATCTTGCCTTCACAAGAATTAAAAGAATTAAAAGATCTACTACTTTAATTCTTGTTTCAGAAATAGATAAATTTTTATCTAATTGTGTAAAAGCAAGAGCAGGTCTGTGAATTGGAAATGTTATATTAGCTTCTACAGGTCCTAAATTACCTACAGGTTCTCCGAAATTATTAAAGATTCTACCAAGAGTTTCTTCTCCTACAGGAACAGTTAAAAGTGCAATTATATCGATAATTCATTCCTCGCATCATATCATATCATCTCATCTCCGAAGATATTAAAGATTCTACCAAGAGTTTTTTTTCCTACAGGAACAGTCAAAGGGGCTCTTGTATCAATGATTTTCATTCTTCGCATCGTACCACATGTAACACTCATAGCAACTGCTCTTACTTTATTAGTTCCTAATTTGTTGACCTCCGCAAGTAACATTAATTTTTTGACTTCCCGAATTTAGATGTTCAACGCGCCATGGAGCATAGATGATTGGCTACGGGCGACTACGAGCATTATACAGTTATATACGGGTGGCAACAGGCCAAAGTCCACTTAATGTTGAATTAACGCACATTGGCAATTAATAGCTATTGCGGGCGATTGGCATATACCAAATTCAATCTAAAGTCGACATTTTATTAAATTTAAATTTAAATTATTATATTATGATAAGATAATGAAAAATTCTTATATTTTATTTTCTATGAATCATTAATATGAGCATTGTTAATAATAAGAATTTAGACTAAAATCCATAGTGGATTTTTTTCCTTCTTCCGGTTTACATCCCATGTCAATTTAGTAAAAAATTAAGTAAACGCTTCACAAAAATTTATATGAAAATATAAAAAAACTTGCAAAACAATTTTTGAAACCCCCTACTATACCCTTAGTCTAGTCCCGACCTGCATCAATTTGACTTACATTCCAGTACACTAGCCATCCAAAAGTCTTTTGTGTCGGAGTTTTGAGAACCATGACTCACAGATATAAACAACATCTCATCCCGAGGTTTTTTGACTGAGTCTTGATATTCTTTTCCATTTTATCCGGATACACAATATTCTATATTATGCTTGAAACCACGCAATCGGCTGATCCTTGATGCTATATATAAGATAAGGTAAATATTAAAAATACCCTTGATATTACAAATCTAACGCCCACTATTTTTGTATTTAAGAGTTTAGTCCTAGGTTTGCCCGAACCATAAGGCGGGTCTGGAGTTTTTTTTGGAACGCTAGGTCGGGCGACTGTAAACCATGCCCATTTTTGTTTGCCCGCCATTACTCTACTATGGTATGGACTTGTTTGACAACTTTGTCTCATAAAACTACCCTATTCATCTCATTAGTAGAAAGTTTCACTTGGTCTTACAAAGAAAGAAGGGCATCTATTGTTACCATGGTCTTAACATCTATAGAGACTTGAGAAACTTCGTTCTCTCAACCTGACGGGAACTCCTATCCAAACTCACAGATAATGATTCTCTCAAGTGCTCATACCCCTTCTATTAATTTGCTGACATGGGGACCCACCACCCTATAGCTCCTCTCCCCCACCATATTGAGGCACTCCTTAGCTCATAAACCCTCTTCCCACTCCCTTCTTTGGTTATTGTTTGTTCCCCCTTGGTTGCTGTTTGTTCTTCCTTACTCTATGCTCTTACATTCCCCATTTGAGTGTCAAATGACTTGCTCTTTCCAGTGCCTTCCAACTCACTCTCTCCTTAGTAGCTTTACTACCTTATTCTTTGGTGTGCATCATCATGTAACTTTGCCATGTTTTGCTTTCTTTTGATACTAATCAATATTTCCATTCAGTTATTATCAAGGTATGTCTCAAGTCCCTCATGTTCTTTAGCTTAGTATCTTTTACTCTTCCTTTGCTTGTTGGTCATTTTGTTTTTCACTTTATTTTGCTTATTCCTATTTTTGCTCTTTAGGTGTAACTTAAGCTTCACAAGTTCCAACTTTTTTATTCATTTTGCATGGTTATTATTTTGAGTGGCACTTTTGGAAGCAATCTATTTTTCCTTGGCACACATTAGTTTTCAAACAGAAACTTGGTACAAGGAGTATTGACACCGGCTCAACTGCTTTGGCATTGATGAAGTAGTAGGTGCTTTTGTAAATGCTTACTATGAACACCTTTTGCTTCCTCCAGCTGTTTAGTTTTGTGAGTTTAGGCAGTATACAATATCTAGTCCTCTAATGTTTTGGTCCATTTCATCCAAGATACCATCCACTCACCCTAATCTTCCAATTTCAATTCAATTAATCTTTCAAGTCTTGCTTGTTTGTCTTCCATTACATTGTTATGCATATATACATTACTATCAACATTATACACTATAGAAGCACAATTTATACAAAATCCGCTTTGGGGGCCTTCGAACCCAGGGGCCCTTTCTATTTTTGACCGGGCTTAGGTATAAGTACTCTTCGGAAGAGGTTCGAGTGTACAAAGGACCGAGAGGTCAAAATGGCTTTACGATTTCCGCACACGAAGACACTTCTCTGGCTTGTAGAAAGAAGGCGCGTGGTGCTTTATATCTTTTGTGCTGCGCTTACCGGTCATTCTGGCTCCAACTTGACTTCAGCCCAGATTGGCCGTGCAATACACACAAACTCTAAAGTGCCACAATAATCAGTTCACACTCAACTCAAATCACAAACCAATCCTTAACTCAATGGTCTACCAACAATGAGCACGTATTAGTGATCATTGTTAGTGCACCAAGCCATATCTACTCTAACTAAGAGACTCCAAGTGATGCTCCTTGGCCTTTTTCCACCATAGCTATGAACTTGAAGGCTCAAAATCAAAAAATTAAACTCTTGGAACTGCACTTCAAAGGTATACCCCTATGCTTGACCTAGATCTATAGTCCCAACAATGTTGTTGATAGCCCATTTGATAGTGCAAATAGTGCAAGTGATGATGGGTTCCATGATATGATTAGTAGCCATAGAACAAAATCTGGTCACTGTTAAGTAGTCTCTAAGCAACTACTAATATAACTTTGACGGCCAAGATTATCACTCCAATGTCCAAGTAAACTAGCTTTGGCACTATAAATATCATGACAATTGTTGTGCATATATATATATATATATATATATATATATATTACCAAGAGCTAACCGTATCATCTATTTGTGAAATTTAGTTTGGTAATATTTGGAATGATGTTTTACATGATGGTCAAAATAGATCAGATAGAAGTATCACCAAAATGGTACTTTGTTGTGCATATATACATCCCTACACAACATACATTGCTGTCAACATCATACACTATAGAAGCACAACTCACACATAAGTCATACATAGACTCTAAAGTGCCACAATAATCAGATTGCTTAACACTCCCAACTCAACTCAACTAAGATCAGTATTTGATCTGTCACTCTATAAACTGCAAACAACTGGGCACTGATTACAGTCAAGCCACACCCACTCAAGCATAAAGAATCCAGGTGACACTCGCCGGCCTCTGTCCACCATAGCCAGGAACTCGAAGGCTCAACATCAGAGAAGTGAACTCTCTAGAGCTCACTTCAAAACTATACCTCCTCGACTTGAGCTAGCATTGAAACCCTAACGGTCCCACTAACGGCACACTCGACGGTGAAAATGGTGCAAAGTGACGGTGGGCCTCACTGTGAAGTCAGTACCCCGAACACAAAATCTAACTGTCGGAAAGTAGTCTCTGAGAAACTGCTAGAATAACTCTAACTACCATCACTGGAACTCCAGTGTCCGAGCATCTAGATGCGGAACTACAAATGGCGTGATAGCTGTTGTGCGTATATGCATTGCTACACAACATACATCGCTGTCAACATCATAGAAGCACAACTCACACATAAGTCATACATAGACTCTAAAGTGCCACAATTGCCCCCCTAGCTGGCGGTTAGGTCCTTCTAACTCCAGATAGCCATCTACTCTAAGTATATGGTATACCCTCTAATGGGCAAAGATCAAGAGGCCGGGTGCTATGGAGCCCCATCGTTAGTTGCCTGTCTGCAATCTATACCGTACACAGAATGAACTAGCTATAGGTCAAGTACATCTAGGACGTAACCACTATCCCTGAGGAACCACCGTGAGGGGAGGAGTCATACATGCCATACGCCATCCTCTCGAACAGCTGTCACATACTAACATAGTAGCAACTCTACCAGAAGAGCCACATAACATACACCTCAAGCCTACACGTACCAGTGCCAAGCTTGGATCCATAGTACCATCAATGTTTGGGAGGTGGCATGGCGCACAATTGCGCACATGATCCTTCCAAACAACACCATCACGTCCTTCTAACACAAGGACTCCAGATGGCAAAACCTTGCGCACTCTCAAGATAGTGTGGCCTGTAGAAACATCAAGTGTCGTCAGTGCTGTCTGCTATAGATATACATAGTCACCTGGATGAAATCGATGGATCGAGGGTCTATAACCTCCTCCTCAAATGGTATCATAGCATAAAGTATCTCTATGTTGAACAATCGCCAAGTTCTTAAAGGCCATCGGCATCACTCTCCAAAAGATCTTTGTCCGCTGAGAACATGCGCTCATCCATACATCGGGGTCATCCAAGTCCAAAACTATAGTAGCATCTCGATGAATGGCTACAAGTAAATCTGGATCTCGTCCATAGAGTAGAAAGTATGGAGAGAAGGATGCTAAGGAGGCTTGCGGACTGAACCGATAGCCCATGGCCAACCAAGGTTATTGGAGATCCCAATCTCCCAAGTGGCCTCTCTGCAAACCATACTTTTGCAATCCTCTCTTTACCATCTGAACCACTCTCTTTGCTAAGCCATCTGCCACAAGGTGATCTCGAGATGTAGTATGATGATCAATCAAAGCCTTGTCACACAAGACCTGAAACTCCCCCAAGAACTCTGTACCATGATCAGTCAAAACCTCAGTTGGTGCACCAAAATGACTAAGAACTCAATCCAGGAACGAGTAAGCTGTCCCTTCACTAGACTTGTCAAGAAGTGCCACCAACTCAATCCACTTGGAGAAGTGCTCCACCATCACCAAAACGTACCAATGATGTCTCACAATCAGCGGTAAAGGTCCGGCAAAGTCCAAACTCCAACGGTAACCCAATCCCATGATAGGTAATGGGTGTAACTGTGGCGTAGGAGCATTGAATGATGCTCTAACTTGGTCACAAACCACACATTTGGCAACAAACTACTATACCTTGGTCTGCATACTGCGCCACCAATAATGACTTTGGAGTAAGCTATATGTATGCTTTACTCCAAAATGTCATAGCTCCTCACGAGCATGACGGACCAACTGTGGTCTCTATGATGGAAGTGGTACTACTCGCACTCTACCATCCTCCCATACACGCAAAAGGTGTCTACCCTCCAATCTGAACTGTCTGGCTTGCTGAAGCACACGGTCTCTCTCCTTGGCCCCAACTGTGCCACCCACAACACCAATGCAAAGATAGTCCATCACTAAGAGATCATCATGAATGTCTCGCTGAACTGTACCAATCTCTTCACTCTCTCGATCTGTGACCTCAATAACTCCTCCTGTATACGTTGAGAGAGATACCACCAAAGCCTCTGCAAATATACACAGAAAGGCCGATGCATGCCAACCTAGCACCATCTCCTCATCTGTTGGCATGCTCCGGTCTGATCCTATTGGCTGGGACATGGGTTTCTACTCAACCCATCTGCATCACGGTTCACCACTCTAGGTTTGTGAACAGCCGTGAAATCATACTCCTGTAAAATCAGAGCCCATTGTGCAAGCTTCCGTGAAAGCTTGTCGGACTCCATCAACCACTTCAGCGGCTGATGATCAGTGATGAGAGTGAAGGGGTTACCAAATAGGTAACATCGGAAATGTGCTTCTACCCAAACTGCTGCCAAGCACTCTCTCTCATATGAACTATACTTCGCCTCCGCTAAATTGTTGGAGCGACTAGCATAGGCCACCACAAACTCCTTCTCCTCATCATCATGTTGGGTGAGCACTGCTCCAAGCCCCAACATACTCCAATCGGTATGAACCTGAAATGGTCGTCCCTTGATCGATCTCCTCAAAATAGGAGCAGATGTCAACCTCTCCTTGAGCTCTACAAAAGCTCTCTCCTACTCATCTCCCCAACACCACTCTTGTGTAAGCTTGGTCAACTTCATCAAGGCCTTGGCAATGGCACTAAATCCTCTAACATAGCGGCGATAGAAGTTTTCCAACCCAAGGAATGCTCGCACTCTGCTCACATCCGTAGGCCGAGGAATATGTGCAATAGCCTCCACCTTGGTCTGCTGAACACCAAGTCCTCCGGACTTGGTGTTCAGCAGACCAAGGTGCTCATGGAAGAACCTACACTTCCCAGGATGTAATTTGAGTCCATGAGATCTCAACCTCTCAAACACCTCCAACAACTATCTCTCATGCTCCTCCACAATAGTGCTATAAACCAAAATATCATCAATATAGCACTGAGCAAAATCCAATCCAGCTAGGATCCTATCCATGACCCTTTGGAACTCAGCAAGAGCATTCTTTAACCCAAATGGTAGGAACCTCCATTGATATAACACATCCTCGCCGTGAGGATCAATAGCCCAAAATGTTGTCTTGGACTTATCCTCCTCCCTGATCGGCAACTGATGATATCCCGCTCGAAGATCCAAAGTACTGAAGACCTTTGCATGCCCAATCGCATCAAAATCTCCTCCGATGTAGGCATGGCATACCGATCAGCCCTAGTCTGTCGGTTGATAGGATGGTAATCTCCACACATCTACCTATATGTATAGTTGCCATGCATATCCTTCTTGGCTGGCATCAATGTCGCTGATGCATACTCTCCATGTGAAATGTAACAATATGGAGCTTAGTGACGAAGTTAGTCGGGCTTACGAAGTAGAGAATAAGACAAAATAGCCTAGAATATTCTAGAAGCAGCTAAGAAGCTTCTTAGGAAGCTTCCCAACTAGTTAACTTGCGCCCTAAGCAGGAAGCTTCTAGAAGGAACCTTCTAGAAGCTTCTAACTAGCTTAGCTTGCACGCCAAGTAGGCGGCTTTTAGAAGGAAGCTTCTTGAGAAGCTTCCTAGTTAACTTGGCTTACACTCCAAGAAAGCGGCTCAAGGAAGCTTCTTGAGAAGCTTCAAGGGTCTTGTATGCTACCTATAAATACCAAGGCCGAAGCTCATGCTAGGCATTCGGAGTTTTCCCTCATTCAAGTGTCCCAATGTGAATTTCCATTCTCCTATTTCTCTCCTCGGTTTTGGTCTTTTACATTGGTATCAGAGCAGGAATGGGATGGATGGAATTTATGGACCACCAAATCCACTTCCGCCAAACCATTGGGACTTTCATGTCCAGATATTACCAAAGCATCGTTTCACACAGTTCAACACCTCACACTTTGGGCAGGATTTTCTACATATGATCACCGTGTCAGAGGAACCCTTGATACTTCCAGTTGTGACTTATGGAGAACGGTGGACGTGTTGTATCTATGTGTTAATCAACTAGATAAATTAAGGGTAGTGGATTAGGGTAGTAGCAATGGCCGCAATACCGGATGTTATCCTTGCAATGCAACAACAAATCGAGCATCTTACTCGATTGTTGGATGAACGAGACCAGCAACGACGAGAACAGATAGACAGAGCGCCAGTTCGAGATGGAGAAGATCGCATTTGATTTCCGAAACCCAAGGTGTTTGAAGGCAAGAATGTTCCAGGAACAGTGGAGAATTTTGTGTTTGACTGTGAACATTACTTTGAAGCCGCCAATCTTCAAGACGAGCGGAAACAAATTCTCTTGGCTTCTAGCCAGTTGGATGGCGTGGCAAAACTTTGGTGGTGATTCCGAGTAGAAAGAGCTGAACGACAAATTGTTACACCAATTTTGACATGGGCAGAATTCAAGGATGCAATACTTGGTCGATTTTAGACTATAAATGCCACCCGAGCTGCACGAGATAAATTGGCGGAGTTGAGGCAGATTGGTTCAGTGAGAAGCTACGTCATACAATTTCAGAATATCATCATGCAAATTCCAAATATCCAAGAAGGTGAAGTTCTGGATCGATTTGTGCGAGGATTGAAGTCACGAACCAGATTGGAGGTGACCATGCGAGAGCCACAGAATGTAGAAGAAGCCATGCAATTGGCTGAGCGTTTTGATTCCTTAGTTGCGACAACTTGGTCTCGACCTCGACCTACACAAAACCTACCAGTACCACGAGTGGAAGAACCGGTACCAATGGAGATTGATGCTATCCAACGAAGACCACTTGGCACAGCAGATAGAGAGAGATTACGACAAAATGGAGGTTGCTTTTATTGTCACCAAGTTGGACATCGCATTGCTGAATGTCCACTTAGGAATGGGCGACCTCGACAAGTTGCCCAGATGGAGTTTGTGGAAAAGAATGATCAGGGAAACAAGGAATCCCAGTAGGAGATTTCGAGCCGCCTACTGGGAGTTTGATTAGTTCCAATGGGATTGAAGGCTCGACCTATGCAAGTTTGCTTCACTTGGAAGGTACAATATCTAATTGGGGTTGTAGGATTTTGGTTGATTCTGGAAGTTCAGAGAATTGCATGTCTAAGCAAGTAGCAAAGGAATTGGGTATTCCTATCAAGCCAGTGATTGGAAGTAGTTTGATGATGGCGGATGGTAAAAAAGGTTCTGCATTCCGCACCTCGCATTCTGTTACCTTCAAGATTGGGAAGGAGTATTTGGAGTGTATGAGGTTTGTAGTGGCGCCTCTACACTATGATATCATTCTGGGTCTACCTTGGCTTGAACGTCATAAGGTTCAATTCGATTGGACCCGACGTCAGATTCAAGTACAGCACCAAGGTAGGAATTTCCGATTAGGTTGTCTGGCACCTCTGAGTAAGACACCTAAGAATAGTCAATCTCAAGATGAGAAGTTTGTTGAGAAGGTGGCCATAGAGCAAATCTGGAAGGGAGATGAGTCCCAAGATGGGAAGTTTGCCAGGAAGGCAACCATAGAGCAAGCTTGGAAGAGAGATGAGTCCCTAGAAGGGAAGTTTGTTAATGAAGCAGCCATAGAGCAAGCTTTGGAGGAAGATAAGTCTGTATTCGCGGTGTGGATCAAGCCGATTGCACAAGAACAATCTGAGGAGGGCCAAGTGCCGCATCAAGCAATGGTTGATCGGATAGTTCAAGAGTTTGCAGATGTGTTTCCGGGATTACCCTCCGATCGAGGTATGCCCTTCAAGATCGAGTTATTGCCAGGGAGTACTCTAGTGAGTAGACCAATCTATCGGCTCTCACCAAAGGAGTTGGAGGAGTTGTGAACAACACTTACAGAGTTGTTGGAGAAGGATTTCATATGACATAGTACCTCTCCGTGGGGAGCACCGGTACTATTTGTTCCAAAGAAGGATGGAGGACTTCATTTCTGTATTGATTACCGTGGGCTCAATAAGCAAACTGTGAAGAATGCATATCCCTTGCCTCGGATTGATGACCTGCTTGATCAACTAAGTGGAGCACGCTACTTTTCCAAGCTGGATCTTCGTAGCGGCTATTGGCAAATTCCTATTGAAGGAGAGGACGTGCAAAAGACTGCTTTTCGCACAAGGTATGGACATTTTGAGTGGAGAGTTCTACCTTTCGGACTCACTAATGCTCCAGCAGTCTTCATGGATCAGATGCATCGAGTGTTGGAGGGACTATTGGATTGGTCCGTGGTGGTGTTCTTAGATGATATCTTAATCTATAGCAGGACAGAGGCAGAACATGTGAATCATGTGCGAGAAGTCCTAAGACGACTACGATAGTGGAAATTTTATTGCAAGAAGTCAAAGTGTGCTTTTTGGCAGAAGGAGGTTACCTTCTTGGGTCATAAGATCTCATCAGAGGGGATCAAGATGGAAGAAGAGAAGATCAAGGCCATTACTGATTGGCCTACCCCGAAGGATGCTACAGAAGTACGAGCATTCAATGGACTGGCCAATTTTTACCGACGGTTCATCCACTATTATGCTCACGTGGTTGCACCATTGACTGACCTCTTGGGAAAGAACTCGAGCTTCCAGTGGACCACCAAGCATGAAGAAGCATTCCATAAGTTAAAGCATATGGTGTCTTCAAGACCTATTCTTCAACCATATGATCCTCAACTACCTTGTGTGGTTGATTTTGATGCTTCCAACTTTGCAATTGGAGCTGTGTTGCAACAAGAATTTCCAGATGGACTACATCCGATGGCCTTTGTGTCTCGCCGACTAAATACAGCGGAAAGAAATTACTCTGCTCGAGATCGGGAACAACTTGCAATGGTATATGCCACCAAGGTATGGAGGCATTATCTCTTGGGGAAACAAGTGATCATGCGAATTGATCACAAGCCATTGTTGTAGACCTTACACTTGGAGCACATGAAGAGCCGACATCATCGATGGGAAGAGCAACTCCAATTGTTTGACATCAAACTTGAGTACAAACCAGGTTGGTTCCATGTCATTCCCGATGCTCTATCACGACGACCTGATTTGAAGGATCTTCCTTTTATCACGACGGCAATTACAACGGTGTCCATTGACCCTAAGATTCACAATGAGTTTCAATCAGCTCTACGACAAGATCCCTTCTTCCAAATGGTACACGATCGTCTGATAGCATGCGACAAGGAGTACAACACCTTCTCCTTCAAGGAAGGCCTTTTATTCCATGCAGACCAGATCTATGTTCCAACCAAAGGTGATCTTCGACTAGTGCGCCTTCAAGAAGCCCATGATTTACCAATAGCTGGTCACATGGGAGTGGACAAGACCTTGGGCACCCTCCAACGCCAATGGTGGTGGCCCAACATGACACGAGATGTTTGAGACTTTGTCCAATCATGTGAGAGTTGCCAACGGAACAAGGCCAGCAACCAGAAGCCGAGTGGACTCCTTCAACCACTCGCCATTCCATCCGCTCGTTGGGAGCATGTGAGCTTGGATCTCATCACATCCTTGCCAAAGACAAAACAAGGACACACCGCAATTGTGGTGTTTGTGGATAAGCTTAGTAAGCAAATCCACTTGGCACCAACCTGTGATACCGTGGATGCTCCAATCTTAGTGCAAATCTACTTTGACAATGTCTTCAAGCATCATGGGATGCCACGTGTACTCATCTCCGACCGTGATCCTCGATTTACTGGGAAGTTTTGGCAAGCACTCTTCCAGATACTCGGCACCAAGCTTGCTTTGTCCACGGCCTATCATCCTCAAACTGATGGACAAACCAAACGCGCCAATCGTACATTGGAGGATATGTTGCGGGCCTTTGTCAATGTCCATCATACCAACTGGGATGAATGTCTTGCAGCTGCAGAATTTGCCTACAACAACTCCAAACAGGCAAGCACTGGATTTTCTCCCTTCTTTCTTAATTTTGGCCAAGATCCGCTTGTTCCAGATTCTCTTCTTGCTCCCCCTCCCTCGCAGGTTCCTCATACTTCCACATTCTTGACCACTATATCCCAATCTCTCCAACAAGCCAAATCTCACCTCCTTGTTGCTCAGAATTGCCAAAAACAATACGCGGACCATCATCGTCGTGATCTCACCTTTGAAGTTGGTGATAAAGTCATGCTATCCTCTAGTAACCTCCCTCTCCCACTAGATACCCAAGTTCGTAAACTTGCTCCTAATTGGATAGGACCCTTTGATATTACCCACATTATCTCTCCTGTTGCTTATTGACTTGCCTTACCTTGTCACATGCGTATCCATCCTGTCTTTCATGTTTCCAAGTTGAAACCCTTTGTTCCTAACCCTTCTTCCTTTTCCTCTTGAGTCCAACCTCCTCCTCTTCCTGTCCCTATCAATGATCATGAGGAGTACGAAGTTGATCGTATCCTTGCGCGTCGCCATATTCAACACAGCCGTCGCCAACATATGGAGTACAAGGTCCTTTGGAAAGGGTATCCCCTTCATGATACCACATGGGAACCTCTTTCTCACCTCCAGAATGCACAGATGGCCATCAAGGAATTTGAAGCTTCACTGGCGACGAGGACGTCACCAACTAGCGGCGGGGGAATATGTAACAATATGGAGTTTAGTGACGAAGTTAGTCGGGCTTACGAAGTAGAGAATAAGACAAAATAGCCTAGAATATTCTAGAAGCAGCTAAGAAGCTTCTTAGAAAGCTTCCCAACTAGTTAACTTGCGCCCTAAGCAGGAAGCTTCTAGAAGGAACCTTCTAGAAGCTTCTAACTAGCTTAGCTTGCACGCCAAGTAGGCGGCTTTTAGAAGGAAGCTTCTTGAGAAGCTTCCTAGTTAACTTGGCTTACACTCCAAGAAAGCGGCTCAAGGAAGCTTCTTGAGAAGCTTCAAGGGTCTTGTATGCTACCTATAAATACCAAGGCCGAAGCTCATGCTAGGCATTCGGAGTTTTCACTCATTCAAGTGTCCCAATGTGAATTTCCATTCTCCTATTTCTCTCCTCGGTTTTGGTCTTTTACATGAAATCTCCACCAAACCAGCCTCAAAAAGGTCACTTCTCCGGCTTTGAATCATTGTCCTCTCCATATCACTATATCGATAAGGACGTTGGAAAATTGGTGTGTCGCTAGTCAACTCAATCCGTATACCAGGTCCCTTCAGAGCACCCAAATCCTTCATACTGAAGGCAAAACAACTCATGTGACTCCTCAAGAACCTCCAAACCCTCTGTCTTTCCTCTCTAGTAAGCTTGGGTCCAAGATCTAGCTCCCAAGTATCCTTTGTAACTGTTGTAGGAGTGGAAGACGTACTGACTGGCTGCTACACTGGGCCCTTGGGAGCAATAGTGTCATGCTCCCGACCACTAGAGGTCCCAACCTTTGTGTGAAAAACTCCCTCCACTCTGGCTGCAAGCTCCACACATCCTCTAGCTGCATCCCATGTGGACCAAGGGTGTAATCCAAGTAGCCCACCCTCACCTGGATGGACTCCAAGTAGACCACTCTCCCTAGTAGGTATTGAATGTGTGCCAAGAATACCATGTCCACTTGGTCCATCACCCCCAACATGTGCTTGAATTGTCTTGATAGGCACAGGGCTCACAAGTGTCCGAGTGGTGATGCCTATCAAGCGCATCCTACGCTGCTTTGCCAAGCCAAGGCTCACAATCCAGGTCAAACAGTTCAGGTCCATACCTTGACCTAACACCTCACGCCTGGATGCCTCTGACACTGCTGGAATAGTGATAATACCGTTGCGAAAACCCATCGTCCGCTCTCTCTCATTAGCGTTGGGCTCCACCAACTACTATAACTGTGAGTCCCAAACAAGTCTAGGTACTCTCTCTCAAAAAGCATGAGAGCCTGGGAAACTCATGAGTGTGGGAAATGCAGCTCTAGGCTGTCCAACTAGGTTCACCACTGCCATAGGTGACCTCAAACACAAGAAGAACTCCACCATGGGGTTAAACCCCGGTACCACACCACCTCCTACAGCGGTACCTCCACTGGTAGTAGCACTATCTCTCTGCACCTCCACTAGCTCCACCAACACTACTCAAGCAAGACTCGTAGGTACAACCGATATACTCTTGGCCACCGAGCCTGAAGTGATGGAGACATAGTGTGGAGACCAATACTGTCTCCATAACTCAATCTCCTCCAAATGAGCTCTCCTATACTCATGGTAGTCATCCATCGGCAGACACTCTAGATGCTGAAACAACCCCTTCCATGCCATGAAGGGTGTGAACAAAGTTGGGTTCCGCATCTGCTACAGATCACACCAACTATTGAACTCTTGGATGAAGTCATCCAACTCAATGGTACCCACTGTACCTGAGTAATGCCTAGGGCCTTTGGAGGCCCCATAAATCTTGTCCATGTCCCACAACAATGGTGCGGACACACCAAGTGCACTCTCAACTGAATCAGCTCTTGTGTCGAACTCCAACTCAGAGTCAATCTCCTCCCTCACTAGGACGTGAGATACAGGCTGATACCAGCACCACTCTGAGTAAACCCACTGTGTACTGCAGGGCTAACTCCTCTGGAATCTCCAAAGAATTCCGTCGTGACCAAGTAACTGCAACAACGAACCCGAACCACCAACTGCAACCGCAAGTCGCAACCGCAAGTGCCCCACCAAGTGCCAACACCACCTAAACACCACCCACTAATGTAACTCTAACCCGGATAACTACACTAGGGGAAAGGGCAACCTATAACCTACCATCATAACACGCAGTCTCACGGTCTACAAGTCATCACTTCCTACCTCACCGGAGAGAAACAAAAGTAGTCTGATTGGTCATCACTCCAGCCTCACCACCGAGAGCACACCAAAGCACCAACGCTCAAAAGTCAAGGCACCTCACACAAACGTGGTGCACAAACAAGAAGTAGAGAATGGAGGGGGTCCAATCACAAGAAATCTAAACAAAAACCCTCCATGTCATAACACAACATGGGATTGACTCTACCACCATTTGGCATTTGACATAAGAGAAGTTCGTATCTAAGTCCTAAGCTAGCAAGATCACCAAGAATGGGATCAAACTGCCTCTCCTAGCCAAAGCTACAGGTGTATAGATAACAGTGGCACAATCACTATGACAACAAGTGAGGGTGGACCAGTTGGCTAGGGCACCAGTCTAGGAACAAGAGATGTAAGGGTCAAACCCTATTGCGCACAATCTAGTAGGAAAGGCAGATTTTGCCAACCAATGATCAAGATCTACTCTAAACTAGCTAGCCTCACTCCAGCAAGCTAGCTTGCTGGCCCTTCTAGGCTTTCGTAGCCTCTCATAGCCCTATACCTCGAAGCCTCTAAACGCCGAAATTCAGCCAAATGTCCAAACTAGCAAAACTCTTCCAAATCTGGGCAAACAGTGAAACTCCTCCAAATGTGGCCAAAATTTGACTTAAATCCCAACCAAAATCTAATGTAAAATCTGACATAAACTCTAAAGATGACTGTCCGCCAAATCCCCCGCTAACTATCCACTCGAGCCAAATTGACAACACGGGTTTCTCCAAATCACAAATTCATGAGAAGAGCTTCCCAACTCCACCTTCAATTTGACTTTCTAAGCCCAACTTGGAGCAAATTGGTCCTGCCTTCACCTCTTGAGCTCAAAATCACAACCTGGTTGCCAACACAACTACTCAAAAATTGCTCTTTCTTTGCTCAAAATTTGGCCAGCGCTTCCGCACACCGTCCGCTTAACTGCCAAATCTGCATCACTTGAACGAGTTTCTGCACACTAGGGAAACACAGAACTTGAATAGAGCTACCAACAATCCACCGAGCTTGGAGATACCACCAACACTCACAGTTCTTGCACCCACTTTCCCCCTGACTTCACTTCTTTGATGTAATCAAATTGCTTAACACTCTCAACTCAACTCAACTCAGATCAGTACTTGATCTGTCACTCTATAAACTGCCAACAACTGGGCACTAATTACAGTCAAGCCACACACACTCAAGCATAGAGAATCCAAGTGACGCTCGCTGGCCTCTGTCCACCATAGTTAGGAACTCGAAGGCTCAACATCAAAGAAGTGAGCTCTCTGGAGCTCACTTTGAAACTATACCCCTTGGACTCGAGCTAGCATTGAAACCCTAACGGTCCCGTTGACGGCACACTTGACGGTGCAAACGGTGCAAAGTGACGGTGGGCCCCACCGTGAAGTCAGTACCCCAAACACAAAATCTAACCGTCAAAAAGTAGTCTCTGAGAAACTGCTAGAATAACTCTAACTACCATCACTGGAACTCCAGTGTCCAAGCATCTAGATGCGGAACTACAAATGGCATGACAACTTCTACAAATAGGGTAGAAACCAAAATAGATTTGACAACCTCAAAACCAATAGCTAGACATATGATTTAAAGGTGAGCATTGGTTTGGTAACATCTAGATGAATGTTACACATGATGAAATAAAACATATTAGAAAGATATCACCAAAAGAGGACTTCTACTAATAAAGTAGGAACCAAAATATGCTTCAAATCTTTGAAGGCAATTTTGGAAGCCTAAACGGATGAATTAGGCCATGAAAATATGAAACTTACCCCTCAACAAAAGAAAGGTTGGCCTTCTCTCCCAAGTTCTTTGTCTCATTGAGATCTTTCCAACGGTACCTCACCCACGTGATTTTGAGATTCCTATAAGAAGATTCACTCGGTCAAAGTTTGTTTGACCAACCAGATAGGACCAAGATCGACATGTCACCCATCCAAGTAAGTAATCCAAGGGTGGAGCTTGCTGACATGTCACCTATCTGTGTGCCTAATCCTATGGTGGAGTTTCCTTGGAAGAGATCCTCTTTGTCTGTATAATAAAGAGAAGATGCTCCTTTGGGGCATTCGAATGATTGAGTGTAAAATTTGTGTTTTCTTTCTTCTTTTGTCCTTGGAGTATTACAATGGTATCAGAGCGAGTGTTTTAGTCCAAGAGAGTGGATCATCCCTCTTGGAAGAACACGAACTACTGAAATTGTGTAATTTGAGATGGAGAATATAGAGTAATTGCTAGACTTAGGAAAGACTTTAGAGAGATGGGATGGATGCACTGGGAAGACAATTTTCCACGCTTAGCTTTCTATTCTTGAATCCATTCCATATCAAGGTTATGTACATCCAGCATGAGCAAATGAGAGTATTGCTAGTTTATCACTTTGGAGCAAAATTCATGGACAAGGTGATGAACTCACCAAACCCGATGATTCTACCTATTGTGGTATATTACAAAGAGTCGAATTCGACAATCTACATTCTATTATGATGCTATGGATGTGAATGTCCCAAATCCTCTCCATTTCAACACTCAAGTATAAATTCATTATGTTGTGAGACCAAAAGTGATGTTTAGAGATTTTGTGGTTAGGGATTTTGGTGAGGAGTATTATCAACGAGTGATAGCTTCCAAGGTCACAATGGTAGTTCCGATAGTTTGTGCGCCTTCCAGAGTGATCATATTGACTCTATGTTGAAATAGACATTAATAATTGAGTGTTGTAGGGACCATGGATCCGCAATTGCAAGAGCTGGTGCAAGAAATGCAAGGAATGTTGAATGAATTTTGAGAGATTAAGATGACCATGGAGACATTACAAAGTCAAGTGCAGATCCTCAGGAACGATCAAGCCATGCAAGAAGAAGAGCCATCTCAAAACCCAGTGCCTGCGGCTGAAGTACTTGGAGAGGAACCCATTCCTACAAACCCTATCAATAATGAAGCCACATTGCTACTCCGGATGAAGAAGACCTACAACATTGAGCCTTACAAGGGGCATCATACAATGGAAATAGTGGAAAATTGGATTTTAAGAATGAATTTATATATTTGATTGTTCTCAACAGAGATCACGGAGCATGCTATAGGCATGTTTGCATGTGGGTACTTGACCGATAAAGCCTTCACATGGTATGATGCTTGGGAAAAATCCATGTTGGTAGAGAGAAAGGAGGTCACGTGGATATCAATGCAAGAAGGATTATTGAAGAATTTCAAATCAGTGGATTCCGTGCAGATGGCCCGAATCTGACTATGGGGATTGAGACAAAAGAACAGTGTACAAGAGTATGTGGAGACATTTTTGGATCTACAAGTCGCAATAACTGACATGAGTCCAGTAGAGGCTCTTGATAATTTCAAAACAAGGGTTGAAGGAGTGGATTTGCCAAGAAGTCATGGTGCAAAATCTTTGCATGATATTTGAAGCAATTGCTTGTGCGTAGAGAATAACAAGAGCATTAGGTGGAGGTGAAGGAGTAGTTCCACCTCAACATTTTTGAGTAGAAATGCCACACATGGGTGGACTTGTACCGATAGAATTGGGCAACCTTTGATTCCGAGATCAAGGAGCACGACCGCTTCAAGAGGAGCGAGGACGGGTAGAAGAATGAAGAGATGAAGTCCCACGAGGAGAAGGAACTCAAGGAGAACAACGCAGTTGTTACAATTGTGGCCGTATTGGGCACATATCTACCAACTGTCGCACTTGTTTCCCTAGAGGTCCTCGGCCTTCGTACATGCAATCTTTGAACAACATGGAGAGGCACATTGAAGAGGAGGAGGTGGAAATCACTTCGGAAAACGAAGATCACCAATAAATGTACCTTGTGGCCTTACTTGCTCAATAAGGAAGCACAGAAGCGAGGGAAGGAAGAAGAATAATGCGCAAAGATCCCGAAAGGCAACCTCACAATTGATTGTTGTGAATGGAATCTTAGAAGGTAATCAAGTAAGAGTATTAATAGATCCGGGAGCAATAGAGAATTTCTTGTCTTGCTTTGTTGCAATAAGATTGGGAATGGATCTAGAGAGAGATGGAAGTGAAGAAGTAGAGTTGCCAAATGGGCAAACAGAGAGGATTGAATCATTACCTAGACGTGTAACCCTCTCTGTAGGAGAATATCAGGAAGCAATTGAGTGGCGAGTGATATAGTTAGCTCTTTATGATACAATTTTAGGTATGCCATGGATAGAGCAGTACAACCCTATGGTGGATTGGAGGAAGAAAGTAGCGAGAACCCACCAATGGTCAATCATTGGGGTTAAAGAAAAATCACACAGGCAGAAACTGCCTCTATATGTTGTAGGGACGACAATTGTCTGTAAGACCGATAGATGGTTTATGGGTCTAATAAGAGAAGTCCAGAGTGCACAATTTGATAGACAAATTCCTAAGAAATTGAAGGATGTGGTAGATGAGTTTCAAGATGTCTTTCTTGCTGATCTGCCGTCAGGATTACCACCAAAAAGGCAAGTAGATCACAAAATAGAGACACTCCCAGGGAAGACACCTCCTTGTAAGGCCCCATATCGCCTATCACCTCATGAGTTGGAGGATTGTAAGACTCAAATTGAGGAGATGCTGCAGAAAGGGTTCATCCAACCTAACGTATCACCATATGGGGCTCCTGTCTTGTTTGTGAAGAAGAAGGATGGTATAATGCGCATGTGCATTGACTATCCGGGTCTCAATAAGCAAATAGTGAAGAACAAATACCCCTTACCTTGCATGGATGACCTGTTTGATCAACTCCATGGAGTGAGATACTTCACCAAACTGGACTTGCAGAGCGGTTACAATCAAATCCAAATTGCAGAGGAGGATGTGTACAAAATCACCTTTCGAACTAGGTATGGCCACTTTGAGTATCTTGTGATGCCTTTTGGCCTCACCAATGCACCTGCCACTTTCATGAGTCTAATGAATGACATATTTCGTCCATACTTGGATAAGTCTATTATCGTCTTCTTGGATGATATCTTAGTATATAGTAGCACAATGATAGAACACAAACAACACCTACAAGAGGTCCTCCAAATTCTAAGATAGAATCAGTTGTACGCCAAAATCTCAAAGTGTGAGTTTGGCAAGTCTGAAATAGATTATTAAGGGCATAGAGTAAGTGCAGAGGGCATTCAAGTATTGACAGATAAAATAGAGGTCATTCAAAAGTGGAGTGCCCCAGAAGATCAGACTCAACTTAAGAGCTTCTTGGGGTTGATGGGATTCTATAGTAGATTTTTCAAGGACTTCTCCAAGGTTGCACAACCTTTAACGGCACTACTTGGCAAGGGGAAGAAGTGGACATCGGGAACTGCACAAGAGTTGGCCTTTCAAGAATTGAAGGCCGCCTTGCTACATGCACTAATCTTGAAGTGGTATGACCCAACACGTCCAATCAAGTTGGCTACAGTGCATCAAGCGTAGCAATAAGAGCAGTCCTACAACAAGAGTGGCATGACGGATGGCATCCAATTGCATATTTCTCTTGCAAGTTGTTATCGGCAGAGCGCAACTACCACACCACAGAATGAGAAGAGATGGCCATCGTTCTAGCAACCAAGCATTGGAAGCACTACTTGGGCGAGAAGGCATTTGTAGTATAGACAGACCACAAGCCTCTAGTCTACCTCAAGACGCAGAAGGATCTATCTCATTGCCAAATTCGGTGGGCAGAGTGGCAACAACACTTCAACATGACAATCAACTACGTGGAAGGTAAGAAGCAACTTGTAGATGTATTCACCCGCATGCCAATGGCCAACAACTTGGTGACAGAGATTAAGATTAACCCTGAATTCTGGCAAGAGATTTTGGTTGCTACAAAAACTGATCCACAGATTGTAGAAGCACAATCATCCAAAGGTGTAACGAGCACCCAAGGACTCACCTTTTGGGATTGTAGATTATGGATCCCAAATGTCCCAGAATTACGCACCACCATTCTAGCGGAATGTCATGATTCGGCTATTGCAGCTCATGTCAGAGTGGACAAGACCTTGGATGCAATCAATCGCCATTACTATTGGCCCAAGATGAGCAACAATGTAATGGACTATGTGCATAGCTGCCTACTTTGTCAATAGAACAAAGCTTCTAATCAAGCTCCTGCAAGGCTCCTTCAACCTCTCCCCACTCCTACCCAACGTTGGGAACAAGTGAGTATGGATCTCATCTGTGAATTACTCAAGACCACCTCAGGGTTTGACTCCATTGTGGTCTTTGTGGACCGGCTCAGCAAAATGATTCATGTATGCCCTACCCCAAGGAGGTGACTGCTCCACAACTAGCTCAATTATACTTAGATGCAGTCTTTGCTCACCATAGCTTGTCTAGAGTACTCATAGTCAATAGAGGCACCCAATTCACCATTTTATTTTGGCAAACACTCTTTGGTTTCTTCAAAACCAAGTTGGCCATGTCCACAGCTTACCACCTACAAACAGATGGCCAAACAGAGCGGGCTTATTGCATGATTGAAGACATGTTATGCGGCTTCACCTTAGAAGAACAAGAGAGGTGGGACACCCTACTCCCGTTGGTGGAATTTGCTTACAACAATTCAGTGAATGCCTCTACCCAGGTCACTCCATTCTTCCTCATGTATGGTGAGCATCCCTTCATACCTTCTAGCTTGATGAAGATCTATCTAGTGGCTACCAAGGTCGATGCAGTCAACACATTTGTTTCTAGAATCCAACAAGGTGTGGAGAGCACCAAGCACAAATTACAGATTGCGCAAAATCAACAAAAGCAGTATGTTGATGCACACCGTAGGCACATGAAGTTTAATGTTGGGGATCAAGTGTGGCTATCGACAACCAACCTCACATTAGTTGGACCTTGTAAGCTCAGACCTTGTTTTATTGGGCCTTTCTCGATTCTTCGTTGCATCGGTGTTGTGGCCTATCACCTTGAGCTCCCACTACACATGAAGATCCATCTAGTGTTCCATGTCTCCCTACTACGCAGATCAGGCCAGGGTCATTCCACACAAGACATTTGACCTTGTCCGACACTCATTGATGGCACCGAGGAATATGAAGTGGAGCGGATTCTCCAAAAACGCGTGCGTGGTACTCACCATCCATGGGTGCACTATCTAGTACAATGGAAAGGTTACCCCCTCTATGAAGCCACCTAGGGGCCCACTGCCAATTTGGCACATGCACCTGTGTTGGTGCAAGCATTTGAGCAACAATTGCACAACAAGGACGTTGCGTCTTAAAAGGAGGGAGGTATGTAATACCAAGAGCTAGCCATATGATCTAGATGTGAAATTCAGTTTGGTATCATCTAGAATGATGTTATACATGATGGTCAAAATAGATAAGATAGAAGTATCACCAAAAGAGTACTTCTACTACTAGTGTAGAAACCGAAATAGACTTGAGAACCATAGAACCAATAGCTAGACATATGATTTAAAGTTGAGAATTGGTTTAGTAACATCTGGAAGGATGTTACACATGATTGACTAAACAAATCAGAAAGAGGTATCACCAAAAAGGGACTTCTACTAATAGAGTAGGAACCAAAATATGCCTGAAATCTTTGAAGGCAATTTTTGAGGCCTAAACGGATGAATTAGACCTCAAAAATATGAAAATCCCCTCACCAACACATGAAAGGTTGGCCTTCCCTCCCGCCTACTTTGTCTCACCGAGAGCTTTCCAACGGTACTTTACTCACGTGATTATGAGATTCCTACAAGAAGATTCCCTAAAAGATTCCCTTTGGTCAAAGCTTGTTTGACCAACCAGATAGGACCTAGACCAGACATGTCACCCATCCAAGTAAGTAATCCAAGGGTGGAGCTTGCTGACATGTCACCTATCTGTGTCCCTAATCCTATGGTGGAGCTTCCTTCGAGGAGATCCTCTTTGTCTGAATAATAAAGAGAAGGTGCTCCCTTGGGGCATCAAATGTTTGAGTGTGCAATATGTGTTTTCTCTCTTCTCTTGTCTTCGGAGTATTACAATGAATCGGGCACATATCTACCAACTATCATGCTTGTTTCTCTAGAAGCCCCGACCTTCATAATAGCTATCTTTGAACAACATGGAGAGGCGCATTGAAGACGAGGAGGTGGAAATTACTTTGGAAAATGAAGATTGCTAGTAAATGTACCTCATGGCCTAACTTGCTCACTAAGGAAGCAGAGAAGCGAGGGAAGGAAGAAGACAAACGTGCAAAGGTCCAGAAAGGCAACCTCACAATTGATTGTTGTGAATGGAGTCCTAGAAGGCAATCAAGTAAGAGTATTAATAGATCCGGGAGCAATAGAGAATTTCTTGTCTTAATATCTTGTCTTGCTTTGTTGCAATAAGATTGGGAATGGATCTAGAGAGAGATGAGAGTGAAGAAGTAGAGTTACCTGATGGGCAAACAGAGAGGATTGAATCATTACCTAGACGGGTAACATTCTCTGTAGGAGAATATGAGGAAGCAATTGAGTGGCGAGTGATACAATTAGCTCGTTATGATCCAATCTTAAGCATACTATGGATGGAGCATCACAACCCTATGGTAGATTGGAGGAAGAAAGTAGTGAGAACCCACCAATGGTCAATCATTGGGGCTAAAGAAAAATCACACAAGCAAAGAACTGCCTCTGTATGTCATAGGGACAATAATTGTATATAAGACCGATTGATGTTTCATGGGTCTAATAAGAGAAGTCCAGAGTGCACAACTTGATGGACAAATTCTTGAGAAATCGAAAGATGTGGTGGATGAGTTTCAAGATGTCTTTCCCGATAATCTACCTTGAGGATTACCACCAAAAAGGAGAGTAGATCATAAAATTGAGACACTCCTAGAGAAGACGCCTCCTTGTAAGGCCCCATATCACCTATCACCTCATGAGTTGGAGGAGTGTAAGACTCAAATTGAGGAGATGCTGCAAAAAGGGTTCATTCAACCTAGGTATACTGCCTTATGGGGCTACTGTCTTGTTTGTGAAGAAGAAGGATGGTACAATGCACATGTGCATTGACTATCGGGGTCTCAATCAACAAACAATGAAGAACAAATACCCCTTACCTTGTATGGATGACCTGTTTAATCAATTCCATGGAGCAAGATACTTCACAAAATTGAACTTACGGTGTGGTTATAATCAAGTCCAAATTGTAGAGGAGCATGTATACAAAATTGTATTTTGAATCAAGTATGGCTACTTTGAGTATCTGGTGATGCCTTTTGGCCTCACCAATGCACTTGCCACTTTCATGAGTCTAATGAATAATATATTTTGTCCATACTTGGATAAGTCCATTATTGTCTTCTTGGGCAACATCTTAGTATATAATAGTACAATGACTGAACACAAACAACATCTATGAGAAGTGTTCCAGATTCTAAGATAGAATAGATTGTATGCCAAAATCTCAAAGTGCGAGTTTGGCAAGTCTGAAGTAGACTACTTGAGGCATAGAAATGTGCAATTTGCATTTTTTCTCTTCTTTTGTCATCGCAATAGTACAAACAATAAATAAATAAATAAATAAATAATACCAAAGTCATATTTAAACTTTAAAATGCCATAATGATCCTTCTAGTTGGTGGTTAGGTCCCTCTAACTCTAGATAGTCATTTACTCTAAGTATGTAATATATCCTATGGTGAGCAAAGATCAAGAGGCCAAGTGCTATTGACAGTTGTTTATCTACAATCTACATCACATAAAGTGAATTAGTTATAAATCAAGTACATCAAGAACATAACCATGAACCATTTTGACAGGAGGAGTTAAACATGCAATATACCATCCTCTCAAGCAATCATCACACACCAACATAGTAATAGCTCCACCAAAACAGTCACATAACATACATCACAAGCTTCCATGTACAACTACCAAGCTTGGGTCTATAGTGCAATCAATGTTTGGGGAGGTGGCATGGTGCATAATTCCAAACATGATCTTTTCAAACAACACCATCATATCCTTCCAACAGGATGACTCTAGAAGGCAAAACTTCATGCACTCTCAAGATAATGTGGCATGTAGTCACATCAAGTGTTGCTAATGCCATCTACTTAGATATACATAATAATCCATATGAAATCAATAGATCAAGGGTATATAACCTTCTCCTCAAATAGTAATATAGTTAAGGTAGCCTAATGAGCAATCACTAAGTTCTCAAAGGCCAGCACTCTCAAAAAATCTATGTTTATTGAGACTATATGCTCACCCATATGTCTATTGAAGTCCAAAATTATAATAGTATCATGACAAATGGCTGTATTTAAAGTTGGATCTCATTAATAGAGTAGAAAACAATGAAAGAAGGATGTTAAGGAGGCTTGTTGCTTGAACCAATAACTCATGACCAACCAAGGTAATTGAAGATTCTAATCTCCCAAGTGGCCTCTCTACAAACCATATTTATGCAATCCTCTAGTCATTATCTAAACCAATCTCTCTACTAAGCCATCTACCTTAGGGTGATATTGAGAGTTAATATGGTGATCAATCAAGGCCTTGTCACATAACGCTCCCAAAACGCTCTCAAAACGCTCTCTATGTATCCTACTTAGTCAAAACCTCAATTGGTGCAACAAAATGTCTAAGATCCAAGATGGTCCAAGGTGATCCAAGAATGAGTAAGTTGTCCCTTCACTGGACTTTTCAAAGAGTGCTACCAACTCAATCCACTAGAAAAAATGCTCCACCATAACCTAAACATATCAATGATGTCTCATAGTCAACAATAAGGTCAAGCAAAATCTAAACTCCATTGGTAATATTACTTGTAATACCATTATCTAAAAGTGAAAATTGGCTTGGTAATACCTTGAGAGATGTTATATATGATGGTCTAAGTAGATCAAATAGACATATCACCAAAAAAGTATTTACATTCATAGTGCAAAGGTCAAAAACACTTTGAAAAATTTAGAGCCCATTTTACAAGTCTATATAGATAAATTAGGCCTCAATTTTTTTTCCTTCTCCCTCCTTGTTTGTCTCATTGAGAGATTTTAAACAATATATCATCTGTGTTGTTTTGAGCTTCCTACAAGAAGATTCTCCAAAGATTCCCATTGGTCAAACAACTTTGACCAACAAAATAGGACAAGGATTGCCATGTCACCAATCCATACAACCAATCTAAGTGTGGACCTTGCTAAGATGTCAGCCATCCATATATTTGATCGAAAGATGCAACTCCCTTTGAGGGGATTCTCTTTGCTATGTAATAAAGACAAGGTGCTCCTTTGGGGTATCAACATATAAAATTTGTCATGATTATAACTTGTCTACAATACAACATGGTGGTGCTTATGAAAAACTACTTACTCCAATGCATATTTGCATTAGTTCTATGAGCTCCTTTATGTAACCATCTACTATTTGCACTAAGCTTGTTTGTGTCTCCTCAAACTTGGAATCACTATATGGCCCTACCATTTGGAGAAAACTAACAACTAGGAATTTGAGAGAGCAACGGGAATCCGAATTTGGCTATGTGATGGAGCAAAAATCATTCATCAATTTGGTCAAGAAAAGCACGCATAGAATTATGTCAAATTTCAAGTGGTTTGGCCAACATCTGCCTACGTCCATAGCTACATGTGATTTTTATTCACTCTTGAATCGTCAATCAAGAACTTTTGAAGTCACATTGACTACCAATACTTACATTATATATAGACTTGCACTTGAAAACCCCTATCTAGTGTTGGAACGTGTGATGCAAATTGATCTTGTATCTAAACCCTTGATTGGTTGGTATCAATTTATACATATCACCTCACTCAATTCTACAAATGGGGGCCATACCCAATGCATTTCTCTAGGGTACATTCTTGGAGGTGTGGTGCTCCCATTTCTTAAAAATTTGCTTTTGTTGATCCTATCAAGATTAAGTGCTAAAGAACCACTAGGAATTAATGGATGGGACCATACAAGGTGGACCAATGCTATGAAAAAATCAGTTAAACTTGCAGATCTAGAAACTAATCTATTTGCAACTCATGTGAATTGATACCAAGTGAAAAAGTATTTTGCATAAGTGGCTACAAGGAATAAGTCTCTTGTGTTTGTGTGGATGTTCACATTTGGGAGAGGGGGTATGTGGTGCTCCCATTTATTCAAAATTTGCTTTTGTTGATCATATCAAGCATAAGTGCTAAAGAACCATTAGGAATGTTGTAGTTACTCAGAGAAGTGCCCCCAAGGGAGAGGTTCTCAAAGGAATGACACTAAAAGCACTTAGAGTGATGTAGGATAATCTGAGTACTTGTAGGCTAGCCTATTTGCAGGATATTCAACACTTGGAGTGATGTAAGATGATCTTGAATGCTAACAAGAAGGATGACTTTATAGGCCAAATGATTTATATGGCCAAGTATCAAGGTGGCAAGCAAAGATATGTCACAAAGGAGGATGAGAAGCACTTGGAGAGGTGTAGAATGATCCAAAGTGCATGAGTAGGGAACAACACTTGGAGTGTTATGGAATCATTTGGAATGCTTGTAGGAGATATAACACTTGGAGTCTCAACACGGGAGGCATACATATCTGAGTGCCAAGTGCTAAGTGCCACCTTGGCACTTGGACTTAAGTGCCATTGCAATTTGAATGCGCCATCAACAACAGTTGCTGCCAAGGACCTTTACCTGCAAGATAACCATTGGCACTTTTTGTACAATCGTGGCACATGTAAAGGTGATTGGGAATGAATTTTTGGTGCGTGGGAGGATGCCCGCTCATCAAGGATAACATGAAGAGGCCTTTTCATGCATAATGGTGAGTGCCTACTTGCTTTGTAATCAGTGGAGTGTTGAAGAATGACCAAGAATTGAGTGTACAAATTGAAGTGCTTAGCTTAGTAGTGTCACTTTCCGCTGTCCTCAGGAAAATAACCCAAGCGTAGCATTGGTGCTATTTCCTTTTTTTATGTTACAATGAACTCGGAATTATTTTATTTTATTTTGTCTTGGGAGTCATTTTATGTTACCTTGACTCGGGAGTATTTTTTATGTTATTGTAAAGCCGGAAGTTGTTTGTGTTGCTGTTACTTCGAGAGTTTTGTGTGTTACATAAGCCCGTGACTTATTTGTGTGTTATATAAGCTCGGGACTTATTTGTGTGCTACCTAAGCTCATGAATTTGTTCATGTTACTAGGATCTCAAGAGCATTTTAGTTATTGGCAGCAGAAGGGGTTTTTCTTTCATCAAAGGGAAAGCCTTGACGAACAGGAAAGAGATAAAAGGGTTCTGGAGTTTAGAAAGGGAAGGACAAAGACAAGGGATAGAGGAGTTTAGGGAAGACAGGAAAATTTTGAGAAAGGACAAGAGGAGGTTGACAGGATTTTTCCCGCGGGAAGTGCTTTGGCAGGTAGAGAGGGGAGAATTATCAAAGAAGGAAAAGGGGAAGTTGTGTTTTTTTTTGGTGTGCAGTAGGGGAAATCAGGAAAGACTCTCAAAATGTGATCTGGACAGGGGAACACTGGAGGGGAAAATCCGGACTCGAGAGTGAG
This sequence comes from Lunularia cruciata, assembly GCA_948567375.1. Lineage (NCBI taxonomy): Eukaryota > Viridiplantae > Streptophyta > Marchantiopsida > Lunulariales > Lunulariaceae > Lunularia > Lunularia cruciata. The sequence continues at coordinate 8,636,433 of OX419756.1, forward strand.
GGTTTATTTCAAAAAAGAGGAGAGAACTGCCAGGAGAGAGAGAGAGACCGGAAGATATCTTTTGAAGAAGAACTGGGCTGGCATGGCAGAAAGGAAGAGCTTCAAGAGAAAAAGGCAGGGAGAGAGGAAATTTTGAGAGACAGGGCTAGTTGTGCAGAGAATCAGGGATTCGAAGGGAAAATGTGAGTGCCTTGCTTGCTTGACAAGAAAAGGAAGGGGCTTTTAGAAAAGGTCTAAATAGGACTGTGCAGAAAAGGAGAGGAGGAGTATCAAAGAGAGAAGGAGAACTGAGTGTCGGAACAGTAAGACAGGAGACAAGTGAAGAATTATCGAAGGGAAAGAAGGGGTTGTAGGGAAGACCCATCGAGAGAAAAGGTTTATGTGAAGGGCTTGGTTGGGACAAGACAGAGGGGAGTGAGGGATCGAAGGACAGGCTTTCAACGGCCATAATGATGGTTTCCATGACTACCTGATGGTCGATCGGCGAGTGTACCAGGAAATGGGAGAAATCAATGCGAACGCTATACAAGGCTTGCAGCCCAAGGTGTCTGGGTGGACGACTGTTTCAGCCGGTTCCACTGCAGAAGGATCTGTTTTCAACAATGCTGCACAACCTATAGATGCTTATACATGATGATCCCTCCACTAATGGATACCATCAGAGAACAAACGGATATTTATTCGCAGGCCCGTCCGAGGGCTCCATATACGGTTTCTTCTCCCGAGAGATAGTAAATACCCCAGTCATGCTTTTTGGCAAAGATGAATCCCTGAGGTTTTATGTTTCAACTCTCTCACTTCTCAAGACTCAAGCTTATTGAACCTGCTCTCGCCAGATCTGAAATACTCGCAAACTTGCGAATAGCGTTCTATTATTACATTATCAAGTGAATTGGACTACAGTAGCACATTGTAGGATAGATAGATTACCTGGTCCAGCCGAAAATTCAAATTTTAAGATGTACTGATTCCTGCAGAGATTGTTGATCAAACTTTCTTTAGCGGAATAACTTAGCGTTAAACAGGTCAAACACGAGTTGGAACTGGCCCCATGTGGTTGTCCTCCTTCATCCAATTTTAATTACATTGGAGAACTCAGAAGCTTCTGGTACTGACTCTAATTTGTCAGAATTACCGGGTATGCGAATGTAAGTCCGTTGGATTGATGAGACAGGTGTCTTTAGCGAAAATCCATCTCTCAGCCTTTTAGCTTGCTGTCTATGCTCATACAAGGATGATCTCTGGAGGTGACTGAAGATAAGCTGCAAGTATACAAGAGATTGTATTCTGGTGACCACTACGGTACTCAAAGGATAAACCTTTAGGCTGGCAATCGAACTAATGAAGACAACGCATGACGTCTTCTCTGGATTTTGTTGAGAAACTGTGGACTAGAAGACCAGATCACTGGAATTCTTGAATCTTTCTGGTCTTCAACAGCAAATGAAATCAAGATCACAGTGCATTTCACGTTGAGCCCGTTGGAGCAGGTGCTCTGGTCTCCCTGATACCCACACGGTGACATTTAAGAGTAGATGCACAAGATGCAGCTGGAGTAAACTGATTTGAGTTTAGTGGGCGTGTTATGATTAAAGAGGTAAAGGAGTCATCGTCATGCCTGAAGCAGTAACCACGACAGTTCGTTGCCTAATTTTTTGAAAGGTAAGTATGTTAGGGCTATGGTCGGACGGAATTGTTTTGAAAGATGTCCTGTCTGAGACACTGGTAATTAACCAAAGGACTCATAGTCAGGCTCTTGAGATACTTCTCGCTGCTCTGTAAAGTGCTACGGTAGTTACTTGGTTCTCTCTCTCACACAGACGGTCGAGAATTATTTAGAACGCATCCACGGTTCTCCACTCGAAGTGGATCATGATCGCAAGGCATGGAACAGAGTTATTTAAACTCACGCATTGTTCCACCTGCTGGAGGAATGAACATCAACCGATCTGAATGGGCCTGGGGATCAAGGGGTGGTAGAATTCGAGGTTGGATGTAGTTAATCCACACGGCGTCGGTTCACTTTCTCATATGGTTAGCCGATTTCTTGCATATAGAATAACTGTCACTGTAGGAGACAGAAGGTAAGTAACCAAAGGATTCATACTCAAGACTCTTTAGATACTTCCCGTTGCTCTGTGAAGTGCTACGGTAGGTACTTGGTTTCTTTCTCACACACAGACCGTCCGAGATCGCCGACACAAGCTGGCACAAGCTGGTGACGAAACTGAGTTGCCACAAACCCAGCACTTGAAGAATTTGATATTACCAAATTGCGATAACTGTACTTGGACTACATTCAGTACAAAATATGTGGGCAGGTGTAAAAGCAATGAAAAATTGAACGTACTTGGTTCTTCCACCAACAAATAGGGGCGTACCCATGTATTGAATCTCAAAAGACTTAACAATTCTAGCTGTTTTTATCAGCTGCGCTTCATCAGAAAGCTCGGATGACGGATACAATCCCGGAGATATATTCATAAACACGCAAAAGTTTAAGGAACGATTTGGCCAACCCATTACATACTGTTCGTATCAAAAAGAAGTCCACGAGTATAATTCAAAGAGAAGTATATGATCAGCTAGATGGTCAAGATGCGCAACCCGGCTGCGTTGATTATTTAGAAATTACCAAGGGAGGTTCAGATGAATTGCCCACGGCTTAAGGACGGGAGATTTAATTATCAGCCATCAGTGCTGCTCGGACAGAGAAGTTTCGCGATAGGCAGACGACAAGTCAGACAAAAGGTTTTGAGGAATTTAAGAAGGGTCTACAAGAGAAATATACCTTTGCGAGGAACTTTGGTCATGGTATGGGGCATGCAAGAACGAGGGCCTTTCATGTCTCACAGTTGAACGAGCAGGTTCAGATTGAGCATCTAGGTAAATTCCAACGAAAGTTCAGTAGAAGAAAGAAAGCCACATTTTAAGAATTCATTGGACGATCATTTTGGGAATAGGCGTCTACCGAGAAGCATTGTACTAGATGGAATTTAGGGCAGAACCCCTAGTGGAATAATCGTGTCACGTGATGGTCATGGTGTTGTCACCTAGAGCTACTGACCATGATCCTAGATCCTGAGTTCACCTCTAGGGTCCGGAGTGGAATGTAGGAGCTTGATGCCCTCGGAAGAACTTAGAAGGCTGACGATCATGAAGACTTCTTCACAGGCCCGTGGTGATGATAAGCGTTGTGATTCGTGAAGCTTTTGACTTGAAAGGTATTCATCGTTGACTGTATTGATCGAGGATTCTGCCTCCAGCACCTGTTCCCTGTAAGAGTATATTATTTGAGAAAGTTCTTGAACTGCTTCTCCTTCAGTGGCGGCTATTGATGTATACATACTGGTCAGGTCCTATCACGTGCTTGAAAGAAGAGATATCACGTAAACGTTTGAGAAACAACATTCAACTTCCAGCAACCATTCAAAAGGCTACTGTAGTCCGGTTTACCTTTAAGAACCCTTGGTTTGTTCAGCACTAAGCCGTCAGAGAATTAGAGTGCTCTTAGAATCCATTAATCCATTAATCCATTAATTAATTAGAATCCATCTTTTATTTGAAACTCGGTGGTTGAGATTGACTTCAAAATGGTCTCGGACATATTTCAGTCGGTCTGGTCTCGGACATCCATCTGTACCTAGCTTCAAGATTCTTCCAATCTTATTAACGGACCGGACCAATTCAAAGTCTTGCATCTAGAGACAGATTATCCACATTGGGCCAAATGTCCACTTTGTAATATATTTACGAGAAGAACTAAGGAAGGGACTCGGACATGTTATTGAGAAAAGTCAGCCTTCTTCAACAAGAAAAAATCAAGATTTCGATATGAAAACAAACGAATCTTCCGTACAAACCACCATTCAACCCCCGAAACTGGAGTTCCCATCAGATTCTGCACCTTCTTTTTTATGACATTGTATTCAATTGTAAAGTACACCTCTATTGTCAATGAATGCGAATGAAAATGTTCAGTCAAAGCAGAATGTAGAGCCCTATACTTATTTCGGTCAAAACGGTTCACACTGGACGCCAGGAGACTTTCGGGAAGAGTATAAATCCCAGGTCCTTTTGACAGTGTTTCATCTGGGAGTTGATTGACCAGGACGGGTTTGTAGCCTTTCTGAAGAGCCTCCTGGCCTTGGAGAAGGTGACGTTTGGCACAGTAATAAGATCCCCGGATTGTAGAGAAAGCACATCGGCACTTGAATAGCATGCAAATAGAATAACTCGAATACATCACTGTTCAGCAGCCTTAGGCGAGCCGATACACTTAATTTTCAACGTCCTCCTCCCCCAGGTATGTATCTAAGTTCACGGACAAACTCCCTGAGTTTGCCCGAGAAGATCTCATCTCTCGGTGCTCATGAATGCTACTCGCATTAGTTTTACGTGAACCTAAGCGTGTTACTTTCCGCCCATGTAGTCGTATGGCTAGTTGTGAGTTTACGGCTTTTAGTGAGGATGAAGCAAACTGGAACACATGTAGGGTGCCCTGGTATCAGTCCTTTTCCCGTTCTGTCAGAACACTCATTAGTAATCTACTTAATTAAAGTGAAGTTTCCGTGAGGAAACATCAGGATAGACAAAGTGAAATTCTGTTTGCAGTTGCTACTGAACATCATAGTGGAGCAGTGACATTTCCAGAAATTGAATTAGTGAGAGAACACCTTAAGCCCCTGAACTACGTAGAAACCATTTAGGTATGACTGTACTTTTGTAGAAACAGTGAATCCGCTGTGGTTAAATAAGGTTAATATGTTCGTTTCAGGTGTCATGGCGGCTGGTAGGATGTCCTCGATATCTGTTCTCTCCATACAATTGCTGGTGTTCTGCGCTTGGTTGTCAGATGTTATGCCGTCTGCAGACTCCGCACCAATCAAAATCACGACATTTGAAGGCTGTGTTCCTGCATTCTCCAACAATCAAACTCATTACTGTTGCCCACCTCTGAATAAAGGGGAGATAGTCGACTTCTATCCGAAGAGGGATAGGTCTAAACCATTAAGAGTAAGGAAAGCTTTGCAATGCTTAAGCGGCAAGGAGTTGAAAGTGTACACGGAGAAATTGGACAAGGCCTACGGGATCCTGAGAAATCTACCCGAGGATGATCCACGTTCTCTTGTTCAGCAGGTAAAATTGCATTGCGCTTACGGTGCAGGAGCCTTCATTCAAGAAGGAACTGGCAATATTACGATTGACATCCACTTCAGCTGGTTCTTATATCCATGGCACCGATACTTCATATACTTTCACGAAAGAATACTTCAGCACGTGCTCGGAGATCCTGATTTTTCCCTTCACTTCTGGAACTGGGACAATGGCGTCAGCATTCCCACACCAAGAGGAGGTCTCGGTGGCTGCTACAAGGCTGGTCACTACCTTCCAGAGATGTACAATGTCTCGTCAACAGCGCAGAACCACAATCGATCTGTAAGGACTACAATTTCTGGATTACCTGTGGACCTCGGAATACTTCCTGAAGATCGATTCAACCCTCCTACGCGTCCCGCAGAAGTTGTCGAGCCCATCAATGTCGCCTCGATGTATGAAGCAGCAGTGGTGTTAGGGAACAACACCAGGGGATTCATGGGGAGAGAATACAGAATAGGGGACTACCAGGTTGCTCCCCTCGTTGGAGGTGGAGCACTTGAGGTCATGGGTCATGCCTCTGTCCATTGGTGGGTAGGAAATGATCTCGCTGTGCCGGAAACTGCAGCTGCGGACCCTCTTTTCTACGCTCACCACTCCAATATCGACAGGTTATGGCAACTCTGGCACAGTTTACCAGGAGGACACCGAGTTGATTACTCAGAACCAGATTTCTTAGAGGGTGAATTTCTTTTCTACGATGAAACTGCCACTTTGAGAAGAGTCAAAGTGAAGGATTCTCTAGTCATGGAAGAATTCGGGTACACATACCAGAAAGCAAACGATGCCGTTTGGACCAACTACAAACCCGCTACCAATTCTACCAACAGTACTACCACAGGACAGTCATTCAGGCCGGTTGACGTACATTTCCCAACGAGATGGAACAAAGACGACTGAGCTTAGACACCCGGACATTCTCCATTGCAGGGCTGATATTTTTCAGTATGACGGATCATTCATTATAGTTTAAGTAAGAATGTCATATCCTTGCTATAAGTAGACTACATTTGCGGCTATATTATGTGTCAATCCCGCATGCTTGTGGATCGATTTCGCGGGTTTCCTGATCCATGACACAAAATGGAGAAATGATGATGACTTGTCGGTGGAATCAACGCTGGATGCCCAGTTTTCTCTTGTGATAGCTCTTAATTTTCTAGTGCGGATATCAATCATGAAGTTTTGAATGATTTCAAGTCTATATTGACTACTTGTTTCCACTGGTTACTAGAAGTGGCTCAACCAGGTTAAAAGCTTTCAAATTGGTCTTTTATACAAGAGGCTTGACGCGGCGTCACATTTGTGCCGCTTTAACTTCCTGGAGTAACCATGAGTAATGTCTGCCTTTTGAGAGACGATGATATGTGAGTCTGACATCGAGAATCAAATGATCGTATGGTGTACGGCATATGCTTCTGAACTTTTCGAAAGACTCAGATATTATGTCATATTCTTTTACAATTAACTAGATACCTTCAGGTTAGGACCCTGTGTGTATCACATAAGTATGACACGCACATGACTGGACTTTCTGATGACTCAGCTGGTGAAAAGTGGGGCAATCCCGACGTTTTATATTCCGATCAGGCTTTGGAAGTTTCGGTTGGATGTGGATCCCAACTGGACGTGGGAATGCTCGAAACCAAGACATAGTGTAGGGACAGAAAACAGAGTATCAGACTGAGGTTGTGTGGACCATGGACTCCGACAAATCTATGGACTTCCTGAGAACCAGTTTGATGGCCCAACTGATGTCGGGCTGACTCTGTGCTGAAATTTGGGTGAAGCTCCTGCTTGTAGCATCAGGAGACGGGCCGGTGAATCGGGTATTGTTACTAGATATCCAAGCATCGAGTTTGAACGGTCCACAGCTCAATTCAAAGATCTATTCAACCTTCCCTGAATACGAGAACGAATCAACCGTGTGACAGGATCTTAAGCTTGATTTATTATTCACGAATCAACCAAGTGCACCCTGGTCCTCTGTTTTATAAAGTCTCCTGGTCACATGTATAACTAATTGCTAAAAAAACTTGAATCAATCTCTAACCTTAGATTCCGCTATTAATCCCCGCGACGCAATGTGCGTTCTTCAATTTCTCGACTAAACTATGTAATCGCCAAAAACTATTTAGAACTCGTCCTCGATCCTCCACTCACGATTCATGCGGTAATGTCGCATATCTGATTATGGAACCCCTCGGGGTGGATTATGATCACAAGGCATAGAACAGAATTATGTAAGCTCACACTCTGTTCCACCTTGTCGGAAGATGAACGTCAACCGGCCTGAAGGAGCCTGGAGATGAAGGGGTGCTAGAATTCGTGGCTGGATTGTAGTTGATCCACACGGCGTCGTTCACTTTCTCATATGTGTACCCGAATTCTTCCATGTTTTGAGCATCTTTCACTTTAACTCTCCTTAGGTTTCATCGTAGAAAAGAAATTCAGCTTCCAGATAATCTGGGTCCGAGTAACCAACTCGTTCTCCACCGGGCAACTTGTACCACAGATCCCACAGCCTGTCGACATTCGCGTGATGAGCATAGAAAACAGGGTCCGAAGCGGAGGTTTCCACCAGTGGATGCCCACGTGACCCATAACTTCCAGAGATCCGGCACGACTGAGCGATCGAGAACCTGGGAGTCCCCCATTTTATAGGTTCTGCCCATGAATCGTCTTGTGTTATTTCCCACGACCATCATACCTTGGTACATATAGGCCACGTTCCTGGGCTCTACAACTTCTGCAGGGCGAGTTGGAGAGTCGAAACGCTCCTCGGGGAGAATTGCAAGCTCAGCAGGTATGCCAGGAATTTGTGTCCTGGCCCGGCGATTCATGTAATGCGCTGTCGTGGAGATATTGTACATCTCTGGAAGAAGGTGACCAGCCTTGTAGCAGCCGCCGTGAGCTCCTCTTGGCTTGGGTGCAGTGACGCCGTTGTCCCAATTCCAGAAGTGAAGGGTGAAGTCAGTGTCATTGAGCACATGCTGAAGAATTCTCTCGTGGAAGTATACGAAATATCGGTGCCATGGGTAGAAGAACCAACTGAAGTGGATGTCGATTGTAATATTACCGGTGCCTGGTTGAATGAAGCCTCCTGCAGCGTAGGCGCAATGGAGTTTGTTTTGCTGCGCTAGAGAGCGTGGATCGTCCTTGGGAAGACTCCGCAGAATACCGTAGGCTCTGTCCAATTTCTCCGTGTAGACTTTCAGTTCCTCACCAGGCAAGCATTGGAGAGCTTTCCGCACTTTGAGAGGTGTAGAGATATCCCTCTTGGGACAGCAGTCGACAATCTCACCCTTGTACTCAGGTGGGCAGCACTGGTGAGTTTTGTTGTTGGAAAAGGCAGGAATGCAGCCATCGAAGGTTATCTTAATCGGCGCAGACTCAGCAGATGGGTGCTAAAATCATGAAGCATGGAAGGAAAACCAGCAATTGTGTGCAGAGCAAGGGTATCCAGGATTTGCCATGGGTGCCCATTGTATCGGCGACGGAGAACTTGAGTCTATGAACAGTAACCCTTTGCTTCGGTCGTAGGTGAGAAAGAGATATTTCAGTATCCTGACGGATAACAGTGTCCGAGAAGCAGTCAATGTGTTTTAGCCAAGGCCGGGCAAACAGTAACAAAAAAGTACCACCTCCGAGAGGCCTTGCTTGTATAGATGCCTGCCATGATAGTGAGGAAACAGGAACAAGTGATCCGAGGTTTATAGTCTCTGTAAAGAGCTCAATTGCTGAACGTAGGAAGTTGTTTGTGTTGCTGTTAGTTCGAGAGTTTTGTGTGTTACATAAGCTCAAGACTTTGTTTATGTTACTAGGATCTCAAGAGTATTTTAGTTATTGGCAACAGAAGGGGTTTTTTTTCATCAAAGGGAACGCCTTGAAGAACGAGAAAGAGATAAAAGGGTTTTGGACTTTAGAAAGGGAAGGACAAAGAAAACGGATAGAGGAGTTTAGGGAAGACAGGAAAATTTTGAGAAAGGACAAGAGGAGGTTGACAGGATTTTTCCCGAAGGAAGGGCTTTGGCATGAAGAGAGGGGAGAATTACCAAAGAAGGAAAAGGGGAAGTTGGGTTTTTTTTGGTTGTGCAGCAGGGGAAAATCATGAAAGGCTCTCAAAATGTGATCTGGACAGGGGAACCCTGGAGGGGAAAATCCGGGCTCGAGAGTGAGGGTTTATTTCAAAAAAGAGTGGCATTCAAAGGAGGAGAAAAGGCTTTGGTGCTTTGGAGCAGGAAGAGTAGACATTTGAAGGAGTTTAGGCTTGCCCGGAGAGAGAGAGTGCGGAAGATATTTTTTTTGAAGAAGAAGAACTGGACTGGCATGGCAGAAAGGAAGACCTTCCAGAGAAAAAGGCTAGGAGAGAGGAAATTTTGAGAGACAGGGCCAGTTGTGCAGAGAATCAGGGATTCGAAGGGAAAGTGTGAGTGCCTTGCTTGACAAGAAAAGGAAGGGGCTTCTAGAAAAGGTCTAAATAGGACTGTGCAGAAAAGGAGAGGAGGAGTATCAAAGAGAGAAGGGGAACTGAGTGTCGGAACACGAAGACAGGAGACAAGTGAAGAATTATCGAAGGGAAAGAAGGGTTTATAGGGAAGACCCATCGAGAGAAAAGGTTTTTGTGAAGGGCTTGGCTGGGACAAGATAGAGGGGAGTGAGGGATCGAAGGACAGGAAGGATAGAGAAGTTTGGACGAGAGGTGACAAGCAGAAGAAATCAAAAGAGAAAGTGAGATCTGGATAGGGGAACCTTCGAGGGGAAAGTCCGGACTGATCAGAGGAAGCAATTTTTGGGAGAACAGGCTTTGCACTGGACAGAGCAAGAGAAGAGGGGTCAAGAGAAAAGGGACGTGGAGAAGAGCTCTTGAGGACTGTGGCAAGGAGAAAGAGAAGCCATTTTGAAGTGAGGGCACGTGCATGACAGAGGGAGAGGGGAAAGGAACGAAGCAAACAGAATTCTCGAAATGTGAAAGGTTGCCAAGACAGTGAGCTGGGGGGAATACCTGATCGAAGGAGAAAGGAAGACTGGATAGAAATTCTCAATTTGAAGGGCCTGAAGAGTCAAGGCAGAGTGAAAGAGAGGAGAGGTTGGTCAGAAAAACTGAAAATGAAGGGCTTGTGCAGAGACAGCTGAGAGGAATTTTGGAAGAGATAGGTTGCCTAAGACAGTGACAGGACAGAGAAGAGAAGAGAACCTCTAGAGAATGATTTGCTTGGACTATACAGGAAGAGACTGAGGACAAGAACTTTTGAGAAAAGAAGTGTTTGCTGTGCTGGAGAGTAATCGGCAATTTTGAAGGAGAGATTTGGCTGCGGAATAAAATTTAAGAGAAGAAGGGTTGGACAGGCAAAATTGTTCGAGAAAGGAGATTTGGCTTTGCCCTGGGCAAGGACAGAGGAGAAACCATCAAAGCACAGGTAGGATTTGCTGCAGTAGAAGAATTCATGAAGTAGGGCTTTGGCAGACAGGGAGTTCGTGTTGGAAAATGTTGGTAAAACTTAATTGTGCCCCGGTTATTTTCTTTCCTACTTGGACAGTTGTAGAAGCTAGGGTGTATCATTGTATGGTCTGAAACAATTTGGTTTCCCCAAAGGTGTTATAAATTGCAAGACTTGTCATTGGGATGAATGTTGTGTTGTCCTAAATGATTGAATTCGTCCATTGAATTCCGAGAAGAGTGTAAGGGGAAACAAGAGAACTCCACTTTCGGAGCATTTGGACCAGCTTATGCAAGTGGATCAAATCACTGATCTGGTTGCACAGATCTGAGCCGGCCACACAAACTGTGGCAGTTGTGCAAAACCCACCAGACCAGACCAGTGCTACAAAACCCACCAAGCCCGACAATACTAAAACCAAGAATAACAGACGAGGAATAGTAGCTAATAGCACATGAAGGACAACAATAATCCAGGAAGCCAACCCAAATAGCCGCTGAAAAGGGTCTGCACCCAAGGACAACCGTAGACAAGTTGCCCTGAAAAAAAGCTATTGTCACCAAGCCAGAGAATAAAGCCAGCGTCGGACTACGGGAGAGCTTCTGAGTCACTAACAAATAAGATAGCCTAAGCGCAGGCAGCTAGGTGCTTGGCGTATTCTCGAGACCTTATGATCCTTGCGACACCTCAAATCCATCTACCTTCTTAGCTGATTTAGTAGTGTCTTGCACATTTTTGTGAAGAATAATTTACTCATAGTCATTTTGAGAGTGGCACTTGGCACAATTTTGGGTACTTGGAGTGAAGTGAGGTACTTGACGCAGTATATCATCAAAGTTGTGGCAATTTTTTCTGTGCAAAAGCCATGGTAGTCACTCTACAAACTTACAAGAAGGCACTTGAGGACATCCTTAGATCCCTTGCTGTCAACAAATCAGCTATGTACTATAGAATGCATGTGATTAGAATTAAGCACATAGGATTCCTACTTTGGAACATAGAGTTGTAAAATTTTCATATGATACATGATATGAGGGGCAAACAAGAGAAAATTTTTGGAGGAATGAGAGGTAACCCACTAAACTGGACGAGAGACCATTTGCAAATGGTACTTGGCCTAGATGTTGGGTTGCAAGAGCAATGACCATGATAGCAAATTTGTAAACAAGAACTCAACCCCAAAGTCAAAAGCCACTTCAATAGCAAACGTTCCAAGAACAATGGGTGGAGTGTGGCCAATTACAAGGATCCTGCACAAGGAGCCATTGTAGAAGCAGTTATGAAGCTCTATCAATAGAAAAGAACTACCTACTTGAACAATGGCAAAGTAGTGTTCTTTGATTACATGTACTCAAGAGAGCTTGTAGATTGGACAAAAATGTTTGATAAAGAATGCAAGTTCTTGCATCAAGATTTTGAGGACAAAGAAGGTGCCACCTACATTGCTCCTTTCACTGTGTATTACTACATGGGACCATGTTGTAATGCATGGATGTACAAACAAAGGAGAAGAGGAAGAGGTTTCCCACACATTTCTATCTTGTAGGTTATCTTGAATCACAACCTAAAGGACCTACCCAGATTTCTAAGTATTGGCTAGTTGATGCTACTTTTGGAAAGACATGAAAATTTGTGCTTGGGATGAAGAATTGTCCCTTCCAAAGGCTCTGAAGAGGAGGAACATCATGCCAAAGAAGAAGCCACTTCTTCAAACAAAGAAGTCAAAGGCCAATGCAGAGATTGTTGAACTATCTTCTTCAAAAGATGAAGTTGAGGACATTGAAGTAGACAAAGATGATGACAACAAGGAGCAAGTGTCTCTTCACTCTACAAGAGTAAACCTCCACTGCAAGTGACAAGGACAAAGGAGAAGAAACATGGGAAGATGCCCAATCTATTCTGTACATGCAAAACTATAACACCATATGTGCATATATATGTTATTGTGATATTTAGTTTGGTATTATAAGTACTTGAGAGATATTGTTTATACAAAAATAAAGGATGGTTCTATGTTATCATGGTTAGCTAAAGCTAGTCATAGCCAAGATAGAGGAGACTTTACTTTAGAGGAAATGGAAAAGATGAGCACCACTATTTTGGATTCTAGTGTATTGACTTGATATTATTCTTAGGTGTTTGGCTTTGAGGAAGGAGTTTAGAACTCTTGGATCCATAAAAAATTTTGCTTTTGGATTCTTCTATAGTCCAAGGATAGCCCATGTGAAGGAATCCTTGAATTTGTGGTTGGGTAAAGATATGGCCATATGCTTAGAGAAATATTACCATGAATATGGATATTCTTTTATATTTTTGATTAAATTTGACTTTTAGCCTAATAACTTGAGTTACTCCAATAATTAGTAACTTTGGTGCATAACTATTTCATAAGTATATAAACTAGGGGTGAGGAGGTACTCATAATCCTTTCATTTGCAATTATCTTTCTCTCATTGAGTTCTCTAGTGAGAAATGGTTTGAGTCTTGGAGTGTTAGCCTTGGAAGAGTATGATAGAGTTGGGGTTCCTTGTCTTCTTAGTCCATGGTGTGCTACCATAATAGTATCAGAGGTTCATCTTGAGTGAGAGACAGGCCGGCTCACAAGACCAACATATGGACAAGTGCCTTGTAGATGAAGAAGAACATATGATAGAAGAAGCGGTAGTGCTAGAGCAAGCACTTTTGAGTTTGGTTCTAGAGGAATAAGAAGTTGCATAGAGATCCAATATCAGGCTAAGTGCTCAAAGGACCAAAAACTTTGGCCTAGAAAAGGAGGAGGCCAAGAACCGCACAAAAGAAGAACATCCTATTCGAGACAATGCCAAAGAAGAGGAGGATATCAACATTGTGACTAATCTTCTAGAGGCTGTACCAAAAGTTCAGATTGAAGTGCAAGAGGCACCACCAAGTTCCAAGTCAGTGCAGGTCCAAGAAGGATCAAGCTTCATCATTCATTTGGTTGGCATTGCATTGCAATTGATGGAGGTGTTGTTGCCCCAATGCCAAGCAGAATTCCCTAACATGATAGACTACATCACTTTGATTAGAGCTATGCATAAGAAGGCCTACACTTGAAAGGCCAAAGCCCAAAGACTTGTACAAGGCAAAGGCTTCACACCTAAATGCCTTGCTACATGAGAACCAAGAACTAAAGAGGAGAGTGCCACAATAGAGAATGAATGAGACCACCAAGCAATAAAACCCAAAGGTTTGAAGGGATTGGATGACACTCAGCCTTGAGTTCAACTAGTTTAAAAAGGAAGCCAAAGACCGACTTTACAACAAGTGATAGGAGTTGGAGAGCACTTGGAGTGCTTTGAAGGATAAACATGACCACATAGTAACTCTAAAGATGTAGATGTAGGACTATCAAAATGATGTATCAATGCAATTGGAATGTCTCACTTAGGACACAAAAGAAGAGAGTCTCAAGAATTCAAGAAGTCTCCAAGTACTAGAAGACTAGAAGGTCAAGTAGATCATTCAAACAAAGCAGATGGAAGAGGACCAATTGAAGGCATTGCACCAACTAGAGGAGCTCCAAGCCCTATTCATGGAGATGTTGAAGGAAGAAGAAGTAGTACACACCTTGCAAACTAAATGCCATTAACTAAATGTGAAAGTCCAATGCTTACAAAACCAGGCCTGTGAAGAAGAACAAGTGAAAAACATGTCCCTACACTTGAAGGAGCACTTAGACAAGAAGTTTAATGAAGTGTGCCAAACCGTCTTGCTTGAGATAGCTAGGTATAAGGTACAGATAGACCAACTAAGTAGATATTTAAGAGGTGAACAAAGTCCTTCACTCCCAATAGTTTAAGCCCAAGGCACTCGCCTAAAGGAAAGTCCTTTAGTGAGGCAAGCACTCTTTGGCAAAGATTAGGTACTCAAAGTTGGATAATAGTTAGGCACTTTGAGTAGACCATTTGCGTCTGCACTTGGAGTTATAGATATTTCAAGATGAATGCCCTTGGAGTTGTATAACACTTGGAAGTATATATAATTGTGGAGGAGTGCCCTTGGGTTTGTAGAGGGACTTAGGGTTGTACACTAAAGATAGAATAGGTGGGGAGGCTCTAACATCTCCCTTGACACATGTTACCTAATCATTCTGCAAATGATTAGGATAAGATAGAAAATTAGGATAGTAAAAACAAGTGATGGACAATTTAGCTTAGGATTTTTCAAGATTACTTGGAATTCTGATCCCTTTGGCTTGGAGCCAAATTAGTATGTAAAGCTGATTGCAACTAACAGTTGTGTTTTTTCTTTATGTAAATCAAACTTTGATTACAAGTAAAGAGTGCTCTTACTTCTTTGCAAGTTTTGTGTCCTTCATTTTATGAGTTGTTCAATTTCTCTGCAAGAGTAGAGGTGAAGAATTTCACAATAGGTCTTCAATGCTTAGTGCAGAGCAGGTACTTGGCACTGCATGATGTGAAGGAGTGAACTTGTGCAAAAAGTGGATTGGGAAGCTCAATGCATAAGCAGTACCACAAAATCAAAAAATCTCAGACAAGGAATAACATGAAGCTCAATCTTGCAAGTTGAGCTTTATGGAAAGAGTAGAACACATTTGTAGGCACTGTATCTTTGGAGTGGAGTGGCACTTGGAGTTCAACTATCCATCACCTTCATGAGCAATCCCTACTAGATCTTAGAGAGTGAAAGTTATTTTCTGATTTTCTTTTTATTATACTGCATCAAAAATAGTGATACTACCCTCTTCTAGGAGTGGTTCCAATCAAGTAATATGAGGACCAGACAAACACTCCAAGACCATTCATAGTAGATCATGAGAGAGTGAAAGAGCGTACAAGGAAGCCCAACTCACCATCAAAACATGTACTTAAAGTAGATCTCTTGTCAAGGACACTCCCGACGCAATCTGCATCAGTATAACCATATAGCACCAATGATCCACCAAATGTGTAGTGAAGGCCAAATTGCAAAGTGAACTTCACATCTCAAAAAATGTGCTTGGTAGCCTCAAAGTGATGTTTGAATGGCGATTGCATGAACTGCTTGACAACTCCAACTGCATAACTAAGATCAGGTCTAGTGATAGTCAACAGATGAGACTATCAACCATATGCCTATATCCATAGGGATCAGCGAGCAACTCACTATTGTCAATACCCAAGTGGTGGTTCTACTCCAAAGGTGAAGTCATAGGCTTACACTCTAGTAGTCATATATGCATGACATGTAACAAGAAAAACCTCATGCAAAAATGCCTAATAGGGTGTTTCACCCGTTGAGATTGTCTTGGACCAAGTACTTGACTATTCATCTCCCCTTGAACTAATTCTGATGTAGTAGGCATATTCACAAAGATGACATCTTGCATACATGTATCTTGTGTAGGTACAAGTATGCATTGGAGGATGGGTCTATCATCCTCACTAGTAACAACTCCATCAGAAAGGGATACAATTGTAGAGGCACAACCTCTTGAACTATCTGGTTGAGGCATAGATTGAAAAACATCTCTAAGTGCCCCAATAGATTCAGAGGAAACAATAGTGGAACTAGTGCTCCTTGGGCTCTCTATAGGTGGTATAGAAAACCAGATAATGGGAGCTAACACAAAACAAGAGGCTAGCTAATCAAAGATAACATCTCTACTAACATAGAACTTTTGTGTTGTGGGGCTATAACATCTATAACCTTTGGAATCTAGAGCATATCCAAGGAAAATGCATTTCTCAGCTTTTGGATCTAACTTCTTACTCTTCTCATTAAGAATGTGTACATAAAAAACACAACCAAAGACCTTGAGGAAGGAATAGTAAGGCTTATTACCTATAAATACCTCCAAAGGTGTGCATAAGTGAATTGTAGCTATTGGAGTGCAATTTATCAAATACACTGTACATGAAACAACTTCAATAGAATAAACCTTGGCCATCTACTTCCTATTAAGCATGGCATGTGTTGCGTTAGCTTTGTGATGATTATTTTTCTCTACAACTCCATTTTGTTGTGGACTATAGGAACACTTCTTTTGTCTCAAGATACCTTGATCTCTCAAGTATTGGTCAAATTCAAGAGAAAAGAACTTTCCTCCTCCATTAGATCTCAATTGAAGAACACTTAATCTAGACTACTTCTCTGCTAGTTTGTCATGCCATTTGTAGTGTTGCATCTAGATTGCTCGGACACTGGGGTTGCAGTGATAGTAGTTAGAGATATTTCAACAGTTTCCCATAGACTACTTTCCGACGGTCAGATTTTGTGTTCAGGGTACTGACTTCACGGTGGGCTTCACCATCACTTTGCACCATTTGCTCCATCAAGTGTGCCATCAATGGGACCATTAGGGGTTCTAGACCTAGCTCGAGTCTAGGGGTATACCTTCAAAGTGCAGCTTCAGAGAGCTCACTTCTTTGATGTTGAGCCTTCGAGTTCCTGGCTATGGTGGACAGAGGCCGGCAAGTGTCACCTGGATTCTCTTAGCTAGGGTGGGTGTGGCTTGACTGTAATTAGTGCCCAGTTGTTGGTAGTTTATAGAGTGACAGATCAAGTATAAATTTGAGTTGAGTTGATTCGAGTGTTGTAAAAAAATCTGATTATTGTGGCATTTTAGAGTCTATGTATGACTTATGTGTGAGTTGTGCTTCTATAGTGTATGATGTTGTATAGCGATGTATATACGCACGACAAGTCATTGGAAAGTTTGAAATGCAGAAAAGACTTTTATAGAGGTCTTGCTTTTCAAAAAGTATACCCAAATGAAGGGAGAGTAATAATCAATAAAAGACACAAAGTAATGAAAACCACTTAAGCTTGAGTTAGAAGCAGTCCATACATTGGTATGAACCAATTCAAGGAGTTTGCTAGGGGGTTGACCTTGGCTTTTAAAGGGCTATCTAGCTTGCTTGCCAAATTGACATGCTGCACATACAGTAGAAGTATCAACCACAAGAAGTTAGGGGAACCAGGTGGCCAAATCAACGGAGTGAAGAGTCCATACATTGGTATGAACCAATTCAAGGAGTTTGCTAGGGTGTAGACCTTGGTTTTTAAAGGGCTGTCTAGGTTGCTTGCCAAACTGACATGCTGCACATACAATAGAAGTATCAACCACAAGAAGTTAGGGGAAACCGGTGGGCAAATCAAAGGAGAGAAGACTCTTCAATCCAAATCAGAAGCAGTCCATACACTGGTATGAACCAATTCAAGGAGTTTGCTAGGGGGTCGACCTTGGTTTCTAAAGAGCTATCTAGATTGCTTGCCAAACTGACATGCTGCACATACAGTAGAAGTATCAACCAAGAAGTTAGGGGAACCAAGTGGCCAAATCAAAGGAGAGAAGACTCTTCAATCTCTAGTGGAGACAGAACAAGACAAAAGGCCGGCATAGTATACTGAACATTAGACTCAGGTCACGTGCACTCAGAAAGACCATAACTACATCCACTTGCAGAAAGTACACTGAGAGGTCAAAGGACTTGCTCAGATATCCAAAGATTATAACACCTTGTTTTGTTTCGCTCAGTCTCCGCTAATAAGGGCACGTTCCCCACTATACCATCAGCCGCCAACCCGGTGTATATACGGATAATCTAGAGTTGACAATGTGGGTCTGACATGAAACATGAAAGTTCGGTAGGACGCACTGTTGAAGTCACCGAGGGTTTTGGGAGTGTGTAGTGGTCTCAATCATCCTAGCTAGTTATCCTCCATTCAGACATTATAAATCTCGGATCATTTGTTCCTATTTCCTCACTTTGTAGTATACTTTAGACAAAGTGCGAATATTGCTCTGCCGAGTGCACCGTGGTTGGTGCAATCCATAGGAGAACAATCACATTAGGTGATGTTTCTTCGGATACTCCAATTGTGTTTAGATTCCGGATATCTTAGGTGCGGTAGGGCAGATTTCTTTTATAGACTCTATTGGGGCTTAGCCCCATGTTACCTTTTTTTTTCTCTCTCTTGTACGGCTTGATGGGGTCTTCCCATCCTACGCGGTCGCCTTTCTACTTTGTTTCCTCACTATTGTACGGCTTGATGGGGTCTTCCCATCCTACGCGGTCGCCTTTCTACTTTGTTTCCTCACTATCAGCGCAGGCATCTATGTTTCTCTGACATTCCGCCAAGTCCATCTACACAAGCAAGGCCTTTGGGAGATGGTACCTTTTTCTTACTATTTGCCTGGGCCTTGGCTAAAACACATTGACTGCTTCTCGCACACTGGTGATCCGTCAGATACTGAAATATCTCTTTCTCACCTACGACCGAAGCAAAGCGAAACTGTTCACAGACTCTCAATTTCTCCGTCGCAGATACAATGGGCACTCAGGGCACATCCTGGAAACCCTTGCTCTGCATACAGTTGCTGGTTTTCCTTCCATGCTTCATGATTACCATCTGCTGAGTCTGCGCCGATTAAGATTACTTTCGATGGCTGCATTCCTGCCTTTTCCAACAACAAAACTCACCAGTGCAGCCCACCTGAATACAAGGGTGAGATTGTCGACTTCTGTCCCAAGAGGGATATCTCTACACCTCTCAAAGTGCGGAAAGCTCTCCAGTGCTTAACTGGTGAGGAACTGAAAGTCTACACGGAGAAATTGGACAGAGCCTACGGTATTCTGCTGAGTCTTCCCGAGGACGATCCACGCTCTCTAGCGCAGCAACAAACTCCATTGCGCCTACGGTGCAGGACGCTTCATTCAACCAGGTACCGGTAATATTACAATCGACATCCACTTCAGTTGGTTCTTCTACCCATGGCACCGATACTTCGTGTACTTCCACGAGAGAATTCTTCAGCATGTACTCAATGACACTGACTTCACCCTTCACTTCTGGAATTGGGACAACGGCGTCACTGCACCCAAGCCAAGGGGAGCTCACGGCGGCTGCTACAAGGCTGGTCACCTTCTTCCAGGGATGTATAATATCTCCACAACAGCGCAATACATGAATCGCTCGGCCAGGACACAAATTCCTGGCTTACCTGCTGACCTTGCAATTCTCCCCGAGGAGCGATTCGACCCTCCAACTCGCCCTGCAGAAGTTGTAGAGCCCAGGAACGTGGCCTATATGTACCAAGGTATGATGGTTGTGGGAAATAACACAAGAGGATCCATGGGCAGAACCTATAGAATGGGGGACTCCCAGGTTCTCGATCCGCTCACTGGTGCCGGATCTCTCGAAGTTATGGGTCACGTGGGCATCCACTGGTGGGTCGGAAATGCTATGACGGTGGTGGAAACCTCCGCTTCGGACCCTGTTTTCTATGCTCATCACGCGAATGTCGACAGGCTGTGGGACCTGTGGTACAAGTTGCCCGGTGGAAATCGAGTTGATTACTCGGACCCAGATTACCTGGAAGCTGAATTTCTTTTCTACGATGAAACCGCGACTCTAAGGAGGGTTAAAGTGAAAGATGCTCAAAACATGGAAGAATTCGGGTACACATATGAGAAAGTGAACGACGCCGTGTGGATCAACTACAATCCAGCCACGAATTCTAGCACCCCTTCATCTCCAGGCTCCTCCAGGCCGGTTGACGTTCATATTCCGATAAGGTGGAACAGAGTGTGAGCGTACATAATTCTGTTCTATGCCTTGTGATCATAATCCACCCTGAGGGGTTCCATAATCAGATATACGACATTACCGCAGGAATCGTGAGTGGAGAATCGAGGACGATTTCTAAATAGTTTTTGGCCATTACATAGTTTAGTCGAGGAATTGAAGAACGCACATCGCGTCGCAGGGGATGAATAACCGAATCTGAGCTTGGAAATTGATTCAAGATTCTTTAGCAATCAGTTGTACATGCTACCAGGAGAGTTTATTAAATCAGAGGACCAGCGTGCACTTGGTTGATTCGTGAATAATGAATCAAGCTTAAGATCCTGTCACACGGTTGATTCGGTCTCGTATTCAGGGAACGTTGAACGGGCAAATGGAAGGAGTTTGATCCCGGTCAGCGTTAGGTTCTGTGCGTTTGTTTCTGAAAATGAATCGCAGTTTTATTGCATAGAATGCTTCCTCACATCTAGAGGCTCTTGTTAAATCAAAATTTGCAGGAAGCATGCATAGTCTTATTCTCTATGGTACCTTTTCAGGAAGTATTTTCTGAAAGCAAGACGACATCATATGCGAATCAAAGTGCATACAGATCAAAAACGGAAATGCTGCACAAAGAAAATCGGACTGTGTTGTTATCGGAATAGGACTCCTGTCCGTGATCTAAAGTTCTGTAGAGTGACATATTCGGCGAATTTAAACTACGACTTCCATGACTATTTGGACGCGTGCAGACTTCTTTATCGTGTAAGGTATGACTGTGATGTCCGATACCCTTGAGATCCCATCGCAGGGGGTGGGTGACTTGTAACAAGAGTTGTCTGGTTGGAAATCAGCTCTCCACTCAAACCAAATGTTGAGGGCAAGTTTACATATGCCATGGCTCCAAACGCCTTCCGAAACTAGCAAGATTAATTTCGATACTAAAACAGACTCTGTCGGTAGTTTTCTTCTCAACTATATTACACAACTTCATTTTATCACGAGTATCCATTTCTTTTAGAAAATATGCATGACCAATATGTTCATCCTACTGCAGTGAGTCTGCAATCCAAAGACGGAAATTCGAATTAGTTATGATCATGGTCAGTACTCCGTGAGTTCTCTACTTGATTACTTCATTTTTAACTATAGCTGCTACCATATAAGCTTTTCATGGATTGGTACTAAGGGTACACCAGGCATTCAGGTGTCGTCGTCGTAGTGCCGACATGTTTTAGTATGACGTTTTATACCCATCTCCAAGAAACTGATCATAGAGTTCAGTTCACAAAGAATACCAGCACACTCTAGTGACAATTATCCAAATCAACAACAAGAAACTGTTGCTTTTCCAAGCCTCTTGTATAAAAAGTCCAATTTGAAAGCTGTTACTCTGCTTGAGCCACCTTTAGTAACCACTGGAAAGAAATAGACAACATAGAATTGAAGTCATTCAAAACTTCATAATTGATATTCGCCCTAAAAAATTAGGAGCTAGCACAAGAGAAAACTGGGTATCCAGCGTTGATTCCATCGACAACTCATCACATTTCTCCATTCTGTCTCATGGATGAAGAAACCAGCCAAATCAATCCACAAGCATGCAGGATTGAATTTGTCGAGTGTCGGCGTAATTTGTCTCAGTCGCAGTTACTGAAATATGTTTGCCTTTACTTTCCTGAAGTACTTCCTGTCTCCATTTCAGAAGGAGCGGGAATTACTATAGAAATTTTCAGCTCTCCAAGGTCTTGTAGTCCTAGAGGAATGGTCAGAGCAAGGCCAGAGAAATACCAGATGTCTACAAAGATCCTGACGGGAAAAGACAAAGGGATGTGATCTTCATAGTTCTTCAAAATAGCGGGAGTACTGAACGTGAGATGACTAGCTCATCGAAACTACACAACAGTCCCCAGTCAAATAGATCTTTGACTTGAGCTGTGGAACCGTTCAAACTCGATGCTTGGATATCTTGTAACAAGACCCGATTCACCGGCCCCTCTCCTGATACTACAAGCAGGAGCTTCACCCAAATTTCAACAGAGAGTCAGCCCGGCATTAGTTGGGCCATCAAACTGGTTCTGAGGAAGTCCATAGGTTTGTCGGAGTCCATGGTCCACGCAACCTCAGTCTGATACTCTGTTTTCTCTCCCCACACTATGTCTTGGTTTCGAGCATTCCCACGTCCAGTTGGGATCCACATCCAACCGAAACTTCCAAAGCCTGATCGGAATATAAAACGTGAGGATTACCCCACTTTTCACCAGCTGAGTCATCAGAAAGTCCAGTCATGTGCGTGTCATACTTATGTGATACACACAGGGTCCCAACCTGAAGGTATCTAGTTAATTATAAAAGAATATGACATAATATCTGAGTCTTTCTAAAAGTTTCAGAAGCATATGCCGTACACCATACGAACATTTGATTCTCGATGTCAGACTCACATATCATTGTCTCTCCAAAGGCAGACCTTACTCATGGTTACTCCAGGACAAATGCGGCGATTCAAGAAGTTAAAGCGGCACAAATGTGACGCCGCGTCAAGCCTCTTGTATAAAAGACCAATTTGAAAGCTTTTACCCTGGTTGAGCCACTTCTAGTAACCAGTGGAAACAAGTAGTCAATATAGACTTGAAATCATTCAAAACTTCATGATTGATATCCGGTCTAGACAATTAAGAGCTAGCACAAGAGAAAACTGGGTATCCAGCGTTGATTCCACCGACAAGTCATCATCATTCTCCATTTTGTGTCATGGATCAGGAAACCAGCGAAATCGATCCACAAGCATGCAGGATTGACACGTACTATTGCCGCAAATTTAGTTTACTTATAGCAAGGATATGACATTCTTGCTTAACTAGAATGACGGTCCTGTGGTAGTACTGTTGGTAGAATTGATAGCTGGTTTGTAGTTGGTCAAAACGGCATCGTTTCCTTTCTGGTATGTGTACCCGAATTATTCCATGACTAGAGAACCCTTCACTTTGACTCTTCTCAAAGTGGCAGTTTCATCGTAGAAATTCACCCTCTAAGAAATCTGGTTCTGAGCAATCAACACGGTATCCTCCGGGTAAACTGTGCCAGAGTTGCCATAACCTGTCGATATTCGAGTGGTGAGCGTAGAAAAGAGGGTCCGCAGCTGCAGTTTCCGGCAAAGCAAGATCATTTCCTACCCACCAATGGACAGAGGCATGACCCATGACCTCAAGAGCTCCACCTCCAAAGAGGGGATCAACCTGGTAGTCCCCTATTATGTATTCTCTCCCCATGAATCCCCTTGTGTTGTTCCCTAACACCACTGGTGCTTCATACATCGAGGCGACACTGATGAGCTCGACAACTTCTGCGGGACGTGTACGAGGGTTGAATTGAACTTTAGGAAGTATTCCGAGGTCCACAGGTAATCCAGAAATTGTAGTCCTCACAGATCGATTGTGGTTCTGCGCCGTTGACGAGACATTGTACATCTCTGAAGGTAGTGACCAGCCTTGTAGCAGCCACCGAGACCTCCTCTTGGTGTGGGAATGCTGACGCCATATGTCCCAATTCCAGAAGTGAAGGGAAAAATCAGGATCTCCGAGGACGTGCTGAAGTATTCTTTCGTGAAAGTATATGAAGTATCGGTGCCATGGATATAAGAACCAGCTGAAGTGGATGTCAATCGTAATATTACCAGTTCCTTCTTGAATGAAGGCTCCTGCACTGTAAGCGCAATGCAATTTTTCCTGCTGAACAAGAGAACGTGGATCATCCTCGGGTTGATTTCTCAAGATCCCGTAGGCCTTGTCCAATTTCTCCGTGTACACTTTCAACTCCTTGCCGCTGAAGCATTGCAACGCTTTCCTTACTCTTAATGGTTTAGACCTATCCCTCTTCGGATAGAAGTCGACTATCTCCCCTTTCTTCAGAGGTGGGCAACAGTAATGAGTTTGATTGTCGGAGAATGCAGGAACACAGCCTTCAAATTTCGTTGATTTTGATTGGTGCGGAGTCTGCAGACGGCATAACATCTGACAACCAAGGGCAGAACACCAGCAATTGTATGGAGAGAACAGATATCGAGGACATCCTACCAGCCGCCATGACACCTGAAACGAACATATTAACCTTATTTAACCATAGCGGATTCACTGTTTCTACAAAAGTACAGTCATACCTAAATGGTTTCTACGTAGTTCAGGGGCTTAAGGTGTTCTCTCACTAATTCAATTTCTGGAAATGTCACTGCTCCACTGTGATGTTCAGTAGCAACTGCAAACAGAATTTCACTTTGTCTATTCTGATGTTTTCTCACGGAAACTTCACTTTAATTAAGTAGATTACTAATGAGTGTTCTGACAGAACGGGAAAAGGACTGATACCAGGGCACCCTACATGTGTTCCAGTTTGCTTCATCCTCACTAAAAGCCGTAAACTCACAACTAGTCACAGGAGTACATGGGCGGAAAGTAACACGCTTAGGTTCACGTAAAACTAATGCAAGTAGCATTCATGAGCATCGAAAGATGAGATCTTCTCGGGCAAACACAGAGAGTTTGTCCGTGAACTTAGATACATAACTGGAGGAGGATGTTGAAAATTAAGTGTATCGGCTCACCTAAGGCTGATGAACAGTGATATATTCGAGTGATTCTATTTGCATGCTATTCAATTGCCGATGTGGTTTCTCTACAGTCCGGGGATCTTATTAATGTGCCAAACGTCACCTTCTCCAAGGCCAGGAGGCCCTGGAGAAAGGCTACAAACCCGTGCTGGGTAATCAACTCCCAGATGAAGCACTGTCAAAAGGACCTGGGCTTTATACTCTTCCCGAAAGTCTCCTGGCGTCCAGTGTGAACCGATTTGACCGAAATAAGTATAGTGCTCTACATTCTGCTTTAACTGAACATTTTCATTCACATTCATTGACAATAGGCGTGTACTTTACAATAGAATACAATGTCATAAAAAAGAAGGTGCAGAATCTGATGGGAATTCGGGGGTTAAATGGTGGTTGTACGGAGGGTTGGTTTGTTTTCATATCGAAATCTTGATTTTTTCTTGTTGAATAAAGTTGACGTTTCTCAACAATGTGTCCGAGTCCCTTCCTGAGTTCTTCTCGTAAATATATTACAAAGTGGACATTTGGCCCAATGTGGATAATCTGTCTCTAGATGCAAGACTTTGAATTGGTCCTGTCCGTTAATAAGATTTGAAGCTAGGTATAGACGGATGTCCGAAACCATTTTTGAAGTCAATCTCAACCACCGAGTTTCAAATAAAAGATGGATTCGTAGCACTCCTCATCACGTGAATAGGGAATTGGTTGTTCATGAGATCCACCTAAGGTTTTCCACGTTTTAGATTGCAGCGCTGCAATGTAGAATGCGTTTACAATCTGACTTAAGTAGCGGACTATAACTGACTGCTACTGCACCGTTTGCTGAGCTAAGAGGACTCAAATTCTCTGACGGCTTAGTTTTGAACAAGTGTTGAACAAGGTAAACCGGACTACAGTAGCCTTTTGAATGGTTGCTGGAAGTTGAATGTTGTTTCTCAAACGTTTACGGGATATCTCTTCTTTCAAGGATGTGATAGGACCTGACCAGTATGTATAAATTAATAGCCGCCACTGAAGGAGAAGCAGTTCAAGAACTTTCTCAAATAATATACTCTTACAGGGAATAGGTGCTGGAGGCAGAATCCTCGATCAATACAGTCAACGATGAATACCTTTCAAGTTAAAAGCTTCACGAATCACAACGCTTATCATCACCACGGGCCTGTGAAGAAGTCTTCATGATCGTCAGCCTTGGAAGTTCGAGGGCATCAAGCTCCTGCATTCCACTTCGGACCCTAGAGGTGAACTCAGGATCTGGTCTCATGGTCAATAGCTCTAGGCGACAACACCATGACCATCACGTGACACGATTATTCCACTAGGGTTCTGCCCTAAATTCCATCTAGTACAATGCTTCTCGGTAGACGCCTAGTCCCAAAATGATCGTCCGATGAATTCTTAAACTGTGGCTTTCTTTCTTCTACTGAACTTTCGTTGGAATTCACCTAGATGCTCAATCTGAACCTGCTCGTTCAACTGTGAGACGTTGAAGGCCTTCGTTCTTGCATGCCCCATAGCATGACCAAAGTTCCTCGCAAAGGCATATTTGTCTTGTAGACCCTTCTTAAATTCCTCAAAACCTTTTGTCTGACTTGTCGTCTGCCTATCTCGAAACTTCCCTGTCCGAGCAGCACTGATGGTTGATAACTAAATCTCCCGCCCTTAAGCCGTGGGCAATTCATCTGAACCTCCCTTGGTAAATAATCAACGCAGCCGAGTTGCACATCTTGACCATCTAGCTGATCATATACTTCTCTTTGAATTATACTCGTGGACTTCTTTTTGATACGAACAGTATGTAATAGGTTGGCCAAATCGTTCCTTAAACTTTTGCATGTTCATGAATATATCTCCGGGATTGTATCCGTCATCCGAGCTTTCTGATGAAGCGCAGATGATAAAAACAGCTCGAATTGTTAAGTCTTTTGAGGTTCAATACATGGGTACGCCCCTATTTGTTGGTGGAAGAACCAAAGTACGTTCAATTTTTCATTGCTTTTACACCTGCCCACATATTTTGTATTGAATGTAGTCCAAGTACAGTTATCGCAATTTGGTAATGTCAAATTCTTAAAGGGCTGGGTGGCAACTCAGTTTCGTGACCAGCTTGTGCCAGCTTGTGGCGGCGATCTCGGACGTCAGTGCGGGAGAAAGAAACCGAGTACCTACCGTAGCACTCTACAAGCAACGAGAAGTATCTAAAGAGTCTTGAGTATGAATCCTTTGGTTACTTACCTTCTGTCTCGAACAGTGGCAGGAATTCGGGTAACCATATGAGAAAGTGAACGACGCCGTGTGGATTAACTACATCCAACCTCGAATTCTAGCACCCCTTGATCTCCAGGCTCATTCAGATCGGTTGACGTTCATTTCTCGAGCAGGTGGAACAATGTGTGAGCTTAAATAACTCTGTTCTATGCCTTGCGATCATGGTCCACTTCGAGGGGTTCCATAATCAGATATGCGACAATACCAAATGAAATTGTGAGTGGAGAACTGTGGATGCGTTCTAAATAATTCTCGAACGTCTGTGAGAGAGAGAGAGAACCAAGTAACTACCGTAGCACGTTACAGAGCAACGAGAAGTATCTGACTATAAGTCCTTTGGTTACTTACCTCTGTCTCAGACAGGACATCTTTCAAAAACATTCGTTGCCAAGCACATGAAAGATTATGCTAGCTTGGAGGTATTTATCTATTTCATCTTTCATTAAGAGCAAGTAATTGGGGCTGAGTTGGTACTGGCATTGTCTAACTAGCACTGCACCTTCTTCTAGATCAATGCAATTTTCACCATATTGACACCGTATGCTAGGCATTTGCTCAATCTTCCAGGCAAAGCCATCTTGATACTCTCAAAATAGTGCCACATATCCTTCAAATTCTTCCAATGACATGTACTTGGAGAACTTCAAGGCCTTCCCTTCTACTACCAAAACATCTTGACAGTCATCCAAGTTGATAATGCCATCAACATGATTGACTTGACTGCAAGTAATGGCAAATTTTCCTCTTCCCTCTCCAAGTGCAAGCTGCACTTGGCTTCTTCTTTGATTTCATAGCACTCCAAGGTGGGCACCCTAACTTCCTCCTTTCATGTCAATTTGGAAGGACTAGAAGTACTGTATGTGTAGTCCTCTTTTGATGACAAGGTTTCTCCAAATGTGGAACTTCTTTCCGGCACAATGCCATTGGCTTGGAATGTGATTTTGCAAGATCTCAAAAATGCAAAGTATGTTGGTGCCAATATACACTAACTTAAGCACTGTACAACTATGGTCTGCCAATAGTGGATAGCCTATCTTTTTCACTAGGCAAAGCACAATTAAATCTAAGGGAGATATCATTCCTCCTATAGTGGTTCAGGACCTTTGATAGCATTTGTGTTTGATCAACAAATCTCAAGGAGTAGGTTCAAAGGTAGTATATTCTAACTTGTGAGCAGTATCTTTTATCATCACATTCACCCTAGATCCAAAATTGATAGGTATGGACTAAATTATATATCCCTTGATTTCCACTTTCTACTTGTAGAGAGCCTAAGTCTTCAAGTTCTATCTTGTAAATGGTTGGCACTTCAAGTAGGTTTCTCTTCTATAACTTTCAGAGTGCCAATGCTAGTTGATGTTTGTAGGGCTTGTTATCTTCCCATAATTGCTTGAAAGTAACATCTACTTTGGTTGAAGTTAAATCTGATACAATGTCATATTGGGCATAAACCTATCAACATACTGGCCTTCCTTTGCTTCTTGCCAAGGATCTCCTTCTTCTTGATCTATGAGCTGGCCTATCTCTCACTCAAAATGAACCTCTTATGGTTATTATGGTAGCACACCATGGGCTAAGAAGGCAAAGAACACCAACTACATCATATTTGTCCAAGGCTAACTCTCCAAGACTCAAACCATTGCTCACTAGAGAACTCAATGAGAGAGAGATAGTTACAAATGAAAGGATGATGAGTACCTACTCGCCTCTAGTTTTATATACTTGTGAAATAGTTACATACCAAAGTTACTAATTATTGCAGTAACTCAACTAATCAAGCTAAAGTCAAATAAAGTCAAAATGCTAAAGGAATATTCATACTCATGGGAATATCTCCTAAGCATGTGGTCTTATCTTGACCCAACCACTAAGTCAAGGATTCTTTCACATGGGCTATCCTTGGACTATAGAAGAATCCAAAAAAATAGACTTGTGGGTCACTGAGTTCTCAATTCTTTCCTCAACGCCAAACACCTAAGAATAATACCAAGTAAACACATTAGAATCCAAAATAGTAATGCTCATCTTTTCCACTTCCTCTAAAGTAAGGTTCTTTCTATCTTAGCTATGACTAACTTTAGCTAATAATGACTAATATAGAACCATCCTTCATTTCTATATAAATTATATCTCTCAAGTACTTATAATACCAAACTAAATATCACAATAGCACATACATGCACAAATGGGTGTCACATATAATACCCATTGAATGTGGAACCTGTTAGATTTGGTCTGTTAGCCTCAATTGGGAGTTGAACACTCTTCTTCTATAGAAGCAATGTCATAGGTGGTTGCTTGTGCTCTTCTGCTTTGGTTTCAGCTTTCTCTTGCAAGACGTGGATCTCTCCTTGCAAAAGATGTAGCAAATGTCAGTTGGAAATTTGGGCTGAGTATTGTTCATTGTGGCACTCAGAGTGCTTCCTTTAGGAGCATTTGCACTTAGAATGGAAGTACCATCATTTGGAGTAGGAAGCATTTTGTTGTGCATCTATTGCTTTTCCTTCCTTCTCTTGACCTTTTCCAACAGTTTGAGTTCTTGCTTGGAGAACTCCTGATTCTTAGCTTTGTGTAATTTCCTTGGTTGAAGAGACTTTGTCAATTCTGATGTTTATGTGTACTCACCTCATCTTGTCTGATCGGGAATGAACCTGGTTGACTTCCAAATTGGGCCGTCCTTTGCCTCTTGTCGTGCGTATATACATCGCTACACAACATACATCGCTGTCAACATCATACACTATAAAAGCACAACTCACACATAAGTCATACATAGACTCTAAAGTGCCACAATAATCAGATTGCTTAACATTCTCAACTCAACTCAACTCAGATCAGTACTTGATCTGTCACTCTATAAACTGCCAACAACTGGGCACTGATTACAGTCTAGCCACACCCACTCAAGCATAGAGAATCCAGGTGACGCTCGCCGGCCTCTGTCCACCATAGCCAGGAACTCGAAGGCTCAACATCAGAGAAGTGAGCTCTCTGGAGCTCACTTCGAAACTATACCCCCTGGACTCGAGCTAGCCCTGAAACCCTAACGGTCCCGCTGACGGCACACTCAACGGTGCAAACGGTGCAAACGGTGCAAAGTGACGGTGGGCCCCACCGTGAAGTCAGTACCCCGAACACGAAATCTAACTGTCGGAAAGTAGTCCCTGAGAAACAGCTAGAATAACTCTAACTACCATCATTGGAACTCCAGTGTCCGAGCATCTAGATGCGGAACTACAAATGACGTGACAGTTGTCGTGCGTATATACATCGCTACACAACATACATCGCTGTCAACATCATACACTATAAAAGCACAACTCACACATAAGTCATACATAGACTCTAAAGTGCCACAATCGCCCCCCTAGCTGGCGGTTAGGTCCCTCTAACTCCAGATAGCCATCTACTCTAAGTATATGGTATACCCTCTAATGGGCAAAGATCAGGAGGCCGGGTGCTATGGAGCCCCATCGTTAGTCGCCTGTCTGCAATCTATACCATATAAAGAATGAACTAGCTATAGGTCAAGTACATCTAGGACATAACCACTGTCCCTGAGGAACCACCGTGAGGGGAGGAGTCATACATGCCATATGCCATCCTCTCGAACAGCTATCACACACTAACATAGTAGCAGCTCCACCAGAAGAGCCACATAACATACACCTCAAGCCTGCACGTACAAGTGCCAAGCTTGGGTCCATAGTACCATCAATGTTTGGAAGGTGGCATGGCGCACAATTGCGCACATGATCCTTCCAAACAACACCATCACGTCCTTCTAACACAAGGACTCCAGATGGCAAAACCTCGCGCACTCTCAAGATAGTGCGGCCTGTAGAAACATCAAGTGTCGTCGGTGCTGTCTGCTGTAGATATACATAGTCGTCTGGATGAAATCGACGGATCGAGGGTCTATAACCTCCTCCTCCAATGGTAGCATAGCGTAAAGTATCTCTATGCTGAGCAATCGCCAAGTTCTCGAAGGCCATCGGCATCACTCTCTGAAAGATCTCTGCCCGCTGAGAACATGCGCTCATCCATACATCAGGGTCATCCAAGTCCAAAACTACAGTAGCATCTCGATGAATGGCTGCAGGTAAATCTGGATCTCGTCCATAGAGTAGAAAGTATGTAGAGAAGGATGCTAAGGAGGCTTGCCGGCTGAACCGATAGCCCATGGCCAACCAAGGTAACTGGAGATCCCAATCTCCCAAGTGGCCTCTCTGCAAACCATACTTTCGCAATCCTCTCTTCACCGTCTGAACCACTCTCTCTGCTAAGCCATCTGCCTCAGGGTGATCTCGGGATGTAGTACGATGATCAATCAAAGCCTTGTCACACAAGACCTGAAACTCTCCCAAGAACTCTGTACCCTGATCAGTCAAAACCTCAGCTGGTGCACCAAAATGACTAAGAACTCGATCCAGGAACGAGTAAGCTGTCCCTTCACTAGACTTGTCAGGAAGTGCCACCAACTCAATCCACTTGGAGAAGTGCTCCACCATCACCAAAACATACCGATGATGTCTCACAGTCAGCGGTAAAGGTCCGGCAAAGTCCAAACTCCAACGGTAACCCAATCCCATGATAGGTAATGGGTGTAACTGTGGCGTAGGAGCATTGAATGATGCTCTAACTCGGTCACAAACCACACATCTGGCAACAAACTGCTGTACCTCGGTCTGCATACCGCGCCACCAATAATGACTCTGGAGTAAGCTATATGTACGCTTTACTCCAAAATGTCCTAGCTCCTCATGAGCATGACGGACCAACTGTGGTCTCTGTGATGGAAGTGGTACTACTCGCACTCTACCATCCTCCCATACACGCAAAAGGTGTCTACCCTCCAATCTGAACCGTCTGGCTCGCTGAAGAACACGGTCTCTCTCCTTGGCCCCAACTGTGCCACCCACAACACCAATGCGAATATAGTCCATCACTAAGACATCATCATGAATGTTTCGCTGAACTGTACCAATATCTTCACTCTCTGGATCTGTCACCTCAATAACTCCTCCTGTATGCGCTGAGAGAGATACCACCAAAGTCTCTGCAAATATACACAGAAAGGCCGATGCACGCCAACCTGGCACCATCTCCTCATCTGTCTCACCATGCCAACGTGCTCCGGTCTGATCCTGCTGGCTGGGACATGGGTTTCTACTCAACCCATCTGCATCACGGTTCACCACTCCAGGTCTGTGAACAACTGTGAAATCATACTCCTGTAAAATCAGAGCCCATCGTGCAAGCTTCCTTGAAAGCTTGTCGGACTCCATCAACCACTTCAGCGGCTGATGATCAGTGATGAGAGTGAAGGGGTTACCAAATAGGTAACATCGGAAATGTGCTACTGCCCAAACTGCTGCCAAGCACTCTCCCTCATATGAACTATACTTCGCCTCCGCTGAATTGTTGGAGCGACTAGCATAGGCCACCACAAACTCCTTCTCCTCATCATCATGCTGGGTGAGCACCGCTCCAAGCCCCAACATACTCCAATCAGTGTGAACCTGAAATGGTCGTCCCCTGATCGGTCTCCTCAAAATAGGAGCAGATGTCAACCTCTCCTTGAGCTCTACAAAAGCTCTCTCCTGCTCATCTCCCCAACACCACTCCTGTGTAAGCTTGGTCAGCTTCGTCAAGGCCTTGGCAATGGCACTAAATCCTCTAACATAGCGGCGATAGAAGTTTGCCAACCCAAGGAATGCTTGCACTCTGCTCACATCCGTAGGCCGAGGAATACGTGCAATAGCCTCCACCTTGGTCTGCTGAACACCAAGTCCTCCAGGGTAGATAGTGTGACCCAAATACTCAACCTGCTCATGGAAGAACCTACACTTCCCAGGATGTAATTTGAGTCCATGAGATCTCAACCTCTCAAACACCTCCAACAACTGTCTCTCATGCTCCTCCACAGTAGTGCTATACACCAAAATGTCATCAATATAGCACCGAGCAAAATCCAGTCCAGCTAGGATCCTATCCATGACCCTCTGGAACTCAGCAGGAGCATTCTTCAACCCAAATGGTAAGAATCTCCACTGATATAACACATCCTTGCCGTGAGGATCAATAGCCCAAAATGCTGTCTTGGACTTATCTTCCTCCCTGATCGGCAACTGATGATATCCCGCTCGAAGATCCAAAGTACTGAAGACCTTTGCATGCCCAATCGCATCAAAAATCTCCTCCGGTGTAGGCATGGCATACCGATCAGCCCTGGTCTGTCGGTTGATAGGACGGTAATCTCCACACATCCGCCTATCTGTATAGTTGCCATGCATATCCTTCTTGGCTGGCATCACTGTCGCTGATGCATACTCTCCATGTGAAATCTCCACCAAACCAGCCTCAAAAAGGTCACTACTCCGGCTCTGAATCAATGTCCTCTCCATCTCACTATATCGATAAGGACGTCGGAAAACAGGTGTGTCGCTAGTCAGCTCAATCCGTATACCAGGTCCCTTCAGAGCACCCAAATCCTTCATACTGAAGGCAAAACAACTCGTGTGACTCCTCAAGAACCTCCAAACCCTCCGTCTTTCCTCTCCAGTAAGCTTGGGTCCAAGATCTGGCTCCCAAGTATCCTCTGTAACTGTAGTAGGAGTGGAAGACGTACTGACTGGCTGCTATACTGGGCCCTTGGGAGCAATGGTGTCATGCTCCCAACCACTAGAGGTCCCAACCTCTGTGTGAAAAACTCCCTCCACTCTGGCTGCAAGCTCCATACGTCCTCTGGTTGCATCCCATGTGGACCAAGGGTGTAATCCAAGTAGCCCACGCTCACCTGGATGGACTCCAAGTAGACCACTCTCCCTAGTAGCTACTGGATGTGTCCCAAGAATACCATGTCCACTCGGTCCATCGCCCCCAGCATGTGCCTGAATCGTCTCGATAGGCACAGGGCTCACAAGTGTCCGAGTGGTGATGCCTATCAAGCGCATCCTACGCTGCTCTGCCAAACCAAGGCTCACAATCCAGGTCAAACAGTTCAGGTCCATAGCCTGACCTAACACCTGACGCTTGGATGCCTCTGACACTGCTGGAACAGCGGTAATACCGGTGCGAAAACCCATCACCCACTCTCTCTCATCAGCATTGGGCTCCACCAACTGCTGTAACTGTGAGTCCCAAACAAGTCCAGGTCCTCCCTCTCGAAAAGCATGAGAGCCTGGGAAACTCATGAGTGTGGGAAATGCAGCTCTAGGCTGTCCAACTAGGTTCACCACTGCCATGGGTGACCTATCAGCCACTACCACTGTCTGAGACTGACGCCCAACATCCAAGATATCATCAACAAGAATGTGGTCTAGTCGCTGAATCCCATCATAAGCACGCTGTAGAACCTCTCTGGGTAAGAGTTTTGTCCACCAAAGACGAAGACGATGAGCCCATG
Source organism: Lunularia cruciata (assembly GCA_948567375.1). Classification (NCBI taxonomy): domain Eukaryota; kingdom Viridiplantae; phylum Streptophyta; class Marchantiopsida; order Lunulariales; family Lunulariaceae; genus Lunularia; species Lunularia cruciata. The sequence continues at coordinate 8,670,841 of OX419756.1, forward strand.
ATCCCACTCTGGCTGCATCTAACAATACAGCATGTCCCATCCATGAATGGACCTGATGTGTACTCGCCACCACTCTAGTGCGAGAATCACCCATCAATGGAACGTTCTCCAAAAGGTAAGCTGGAGAAACAGACTGATGAACCTGGAGATGTCGTAGTATCCGTAACATCTCCCAAAACACACCAAAACGAGGATCCTGAAGACCCAAACCGCGGCCCGCACGTGTATGTCCCTGACATGGCCATCCAGAAATCACCAAGTGAACAGGCCCATGTCTCTCTAGGTCATGCGCCCCCAGTAAGGAAATGTCTCCTGGTAAGGCCTTCTGGTAACCTCTGACTGCTGACATCGGTAATAACTCCGAATACCGATAGGCCAAGTGTGCCACATGATGTAGAGAGACTCGCCTAGCAGTCTCATCTCTCTCTACATACAAGTACCTCTGTACTCGGATACCCGCCTGTAATACCGCAGCTAGTCCGGTGCTGATCCCACCAAACAACTCCAATAGGCATATCCCCTCTACTGGATACTGCCAAGCAATGAGTGTGGTATCCAGAGGTGTCAAAGCAATCGCCTCTGGAGGCTCATCCTCACACTCATCCCCTGATGGTACGAAGGCTCCACTCCAAGCCTGCTGCACCAACTGATCTGCATGCTGCTGCAATGCCTCCTCTGAACTCCACAATGGAACATCCAAGGTGGATGGAACAATCCCACTCGTACTCCATAGCCGAGTGATCTCCTCTGGTATTGGAGTATCCTCTGCATGGGCGTTCCCCTCCAACAAGTCACCAGGCCAAGTAACTGCACCGCTGAAAGCCAAAACTGATGCTGCCATGGTCCCGGACTGTAGTGAGCCAAGACTGCCACTACTGAAGCGTACTGGTAGGCGACATACCCGTCCCTCACCAGACTGCCAACCAGGTCTATAAGAGGCTGTCTCCTCCCAATAGTCAATATTGAAACCCATAGGGTATAACACTGCTCCCCCAACTAGCACATCATAGGACTCAGCTATCGTCGCAATAGCCTGAGCTCTCACCACCGAGCTATCAGTTGGATGACCAGGCTGAACCTGGACAACAAGCTCTCCACATGTGATGTACTGTGTCGAACCACCACCAAGAGATGTCTGGATCTGAAATGGACACCTCTCCACATCGGTCTTCCGTAACTCCAGACCAACAACTGCAGCCTTCCCCAACATAAGGGGCTGCGCACCAGAGTCTAACAAGACTCTCTGTGGTGTATAGACCTTCCCTGAAGGTCCTACCAAACGAAAGATCCCCCTCTGGTTATCCAATAGGACAACACCAGGTGTAAACCGCACTCTCTCAAAGGCCGGTCTAGCTGGCAACTCCTCCAGTCTAGCCGCTGCTGCCTGCCATAAACCACTGGTCGCTGAACGGATCCCATGCTCCTCAACCAAGTCAGCTTCACTACCAACCACCTCTGCTCTAGTAGTAGGAACTGCACCATCCCTACTCTCACACAACATGGCAGCCAACCGGAACACTGGGGCTGGGTCCACTCCCAATGTAAACATGTCACTGGCTGAAAATAAAGGATGCCGCATAATCAGCTGAGCCGCCCCCAACATCATGCTAGACTCAGTCTGTGTAGTAGCAAGTGGCTGACTAGCAGGTACTCCATCAAGTACTCCATCACCACCTACCACACCTGCACTGGGACGTCTAGGAACCATGGATGTCGTCTGCAATGCCTCAGATAGCGTGAAAGATTGGGGAAGTCTGACCTGTCTCCCAACCTCTCCTCTCTGTGGGTCCAACTCCACTGATGCTCCTCTAGGCTCTGGAGCACGTACTGCACTCATAGTCATTGCTGCAGATGCATCCACCTGTGCTGCTCCGCACATGAAGTCCAAAGCATCTCTATCACCAGCATATGAGGTGGAAGCCTCAGCACCCGAATCTGATCTCCTATGAGCAATAGCCATACTAGCCAATCTCTGCTCCAACTGCTCAATCCGAGTAGCCATAGCTGTGTCAGAAGTAAGGGCAGGTACTGCACCCCTACTAGGTGTAGATCCTCTACCACCACCTCTACCACCTCGTCCTCCATGAACTGGAGCTCCTCTACTACCTGCCATAGCAGCCCTACCACTCCGTAACTCCGGGTGTAGGTCAAAACACCGGTCACTAGTATGACCAAATCTATGGCAGTGCTCACACTGCCTCTGTGCTGGCTGTGATGCACCAGAGGTATCAGGTCCGCTGCCCTGAGTACACTCTCTCCTATGGTGAGGTCCACCACAAGTCCAACAAGCAACACCACCACTCACTGGCTGCTGCTGACCCGAAAATGAGGGTAAGGGTCTAACTCCACTAGGCCCTCCACTCGCTCCATAGGATCTGGGCTGTCCACCCTGTCCTCGAAACCCAACTGGGCGTGGTGCACTCTGCTGCACTCTAGAAGAAGTCACAACCATGGATGAGGTCTCTCTACCAAATCCAGATGTCACCACTCTCTCCTCCACCATGTTGAGCTCAATACGCTCAGCCAAACCAAAGACTACTGCCAAAGTGGGCGAAGTAGCCTGCAACAACGTAGCATCACGAACTCTACGTCGCAACTCCCTGTCCAGTATCCCATACCAAAACTGAACTGCCTGGGCCTCAGTAACTCCCTGAGTGAAACTGATCAGCCGCCTCATGCGAGTGTATGCCTCGCGTAGGCTCTCTCCAGCCTTCCGTTGGAACTCCTGCAAGCTCCTCAGCTTGTCAGTCCGCACTCCCTGGTAGTTCTGCCTCAAACATAGGAAGAACTCAACCATGGGGTTAAACCCCGGTACCACATCACCTCCTGCAGCGGTACCTCCACTCGTAGTAGCACTATCTCCAGCTAGTGCACCTCCACTAGCTCCACCAACACTACTCGAGCTAGAACGCGTAGGTACAGCCGACCTACTCCTGGCCACCGAACCTGAAGTGATGGAGACATAGTGTGGAGACCAATATTGTCTCCATAACTCAATCTCCTCCAAATGAGCTCTCCTGAACTCATGGTAGTCGTCCATCGGTGGACCCTCCAAGTGTTGAAACAACCCCTTCCATGCCATGAAGGGTGTGAACAAAGTCGGGTTCCGCATCTGCTGCAGATCACACCAACTATCGAACTCCTGGATGAAGTCATCCAACTCAATGGTACCCACTGTACCAGAGTAACGCCTAGGGCCTTTGGAGGCCCCATAAATCTCGTCCATGTCCCACAACAACGGTGCGGACACACCAAGTGCACTCTCAACTGAATCAGCTCCTGTGTCGAACTCCAACTCAGAGTCAATCTCCTCCCTCACTGGGACCTGAGATACAGGCTGATACCGAGCACCACTCCGAGTAAACCCACTGTGTACTGCATGGCTAACTCCTCTAGAATCTCCAAAGAACTCCGTCGTGACAAAGTAACCACACCAACAAACCCGAACCACCAACTGCAACAGCAAGTCGCAACCGCAAGTGCCCCACCAAGTGCCAACACCACCGCGTGCCAACACCAACTAAAACACCACCCACTAATGTAACTCTAACCGAGATAACTACACTAGGGGAAGGGCAACCTGTAACCTGCCATCATAACACGCACTCTCACGGTCTGCAGGTCATCACTTCCTGCCTCACCGGAGAGAAACAAAGGTAGTCTGACTGGTCATCACTCCAGCCTCACCACCGAGAGCACACCAGAGCACCAACGCTCAAAAGTCAAGGCACCTCACACAAACGTGGTGCACAAACAGGAAGCAGAGAATGGAGGGGATCCAATCACAAGAAATCTAAACGAAAACCCTCCATCTCATAACACAACACGGGACTGACTCTGCCACCATTTGGCATTTGACATAAGAGTAGTTCGTATCTAAGTCCTAAGCTACCAGGATCACCAAGAATGGGATCAAACTGCCTCTCCTAGCCAAAGCTACATGTGTATAGATAACAATGGCACAGTCACTATGACAACAAGTGAGGGTGGACCAGTTGGCTAGGGCACCAGTCTAGGAACAAGAGATCTAGGGGTCAAACCCTGTTGCGCACAATCTAGCAAGAAAGGCAGATTTTGCCAACCAATGACCAAGATCTACACTAAACTAGCTAGCCTCACGCCAGCAAGCTGGCTTGCTGGCCCTTCTAGGCCTTCGTAGCCTCTAAACGCCGAAATTCAGCCAAATGAGGCCTTTCTTGTTGCCACTTCGAACCTCCTCCAAAATTGGTGAAACTTCTCCAAATCTGCGAAACTCCTCCAATTCTGGCCCAAAATCTGACGTAAATCTGACGTAAAATCTGACATAAACTCTAAAGATGGATGTCCGCCAAATCCCCCGCTAACTTTCCACTCGAGCCAAATTGACAAAACGGGTTTTTCCAAATCACAATTTCATGAGAAGAGCTTTCCAACTCCACCTTCAATTTCACTTTCTGAGCCCAACTCGCAGCAAATTGGTCCTGCCTTCACCTCTTGAGCTCAAAATCACAACACTGCTCGAAAATTGCTCCTTCTTTGCTCGAAATTTGGCCAGCGCTTCCGCACACCGTCCGCCTAACTGCCAGATTTGCATCAACTACACGAGCTTCTGCACACTAGGGAAACACAGAACCTGAATCGAGCTACCACGATCCACCGAGCTTGGAGATACCACCAACACTCAACGTTCCTGCACCCGATTTCCCCCTGACTTCACTTCTCTGATGTAATCAGATTGCTTAACATTCTCAACTCAACTCAACTCAGATCAGTACTTGATCTGTCACTCTATAAACTGCCAACAACTGGGCACTGATTACAGTCAAGCCACACCCACTCAAGCATAGAGAATGCAGGTGACGCTCGCCGGCCTCTGTCCACCATAGCCAGGAACTCGAAGGCTCAACATCAGAGAAGTGAGCTCTCTGGAGCTCACTTCGAAACTATACCCCCTGGACTCGAGCTAGCCCTGAAACCCTAACGGTCCCGCTGACGGCACACTCGACGGTGCAAACGGTGCAAACAGTGCAAAGTGACGGTGGGCCCCACCGTGAAGTCAGTACCCCGAACACGAAATCTAACCGTCGGAAAGTAGTCCTTGAGAAACAGCTAGAATAACTCTAACTACCATCATTGGAACTCCAGTGTCCGAGCATCTAGATGCGGAACTACAAATGGCGTGACACTCTGAATAGGACCAGATCCTCCCCTTTAGGTTCTTCCAAGGTCATATAGTTAACTTTGGTGTCTCCTTTAGGAGATAAAGGGTAAGGTACATACATGCATACTTTACTGTTACCTCAAAACCTGAGGATGAGGACATGCAGACCTCGGATGCTCTAGAGCCCTACAACTCCCACATAGCAAGTTATAGGGAGTCGGTCTCATAGGTTCTGGAAAATTGGATGTCCAATTACCAATGCCTCTACAATTATAACACACTCCAAGGGGTGAATTCTACTTAGGAGATGGATCCTTCTTGGTTGCTCAATAGCAACGCCCTCTAGTGGTACATATCTATTAATGGCTGCAATAGTAGTAGGTTGATTCACTATAGGAGTTACTTCTTGGACAACAAAGACCTTTTTGTCATTCTCCATAATGTACTCTTTGTCTCTCCATGTAGGAGCTCACTCTCTCTTGTTCATTGATGTGGAAGGTCATACCAAAAAACACTCTATATTGGCATGTCTAGACTTTATGCATGTCATGCACTACAAATTTGGTCAGACATACAAGGGACCTTTCATCATTCTCTTGCACCAACCTTTTTAACCTTGGAGTCAACAAACTCTTTGAACCTAGCTATATAGGTGTCTTTGAGTTGGATTGCACCTTGGGCCTTTGAATGCCTTGTTTCTCTTTGTGCCTCTCCTTCTCTTTCTCCTCTTAAGGAAGATTTTGAAGATGAAGATGCATTAGATGAGTCTATGGACAAACTGACAACTCACCTAATTGACTTCTTCTTTGACTTCTTTGTAGCTTGGTGTACCTTACTTGAGGGGTTCATCCAAGCAGATTGTAGAGCTCTATTGAATTGAGCACTCGGTGTAGTGTCTCATGATCTTGCTTCTTTGCAAAGACACACAAGTCAAAGGGTGTCGGCCTACAAACCAAGCTACTGCCTGTGCATCCAAGTACCCTAGAGTCAATCCTCTTCTTGGCACTTGGTTTAACAAACTCTCAAACTTCTTTGTGAAATCTTGCAACTTTTCATTCTTCCTCCTTTCCAGGTTATTGAGAGTAGCAAACACATTTGCTTTTGCTTCATAATCCAGTCCCCTAAAATGCTCAAGACATTGACTCTTGAGTGCTAGCCAATCATTGGTAGGATCTTGGCTCACATGAGTGTACCAATTCCTCACCTTCTTCCTCAAAAGACTTGGAAATATCCAAAGTTTATTAGCTATTATATCTTCTCTATTGGCTATAAAGATGGACTCAACCTGATGAATTCATGAAGGTGTCAAGATCTTCTTCTCCATCTTTGACTTAAAATTTTGATAGTTTTGTGTGGTACCCACAGTTTTTTGTTTTTGACAAATTTTAAAGAATAAGTGTATTGGTGAAACCAAGTTGCAGCCAGATAAAGAAGAAAAGAAGAGAATTGTGTGTTTGGAGTAGACCCAAAGAAGCTAACTTTGGGTTAGGGAAAGAAGTACTCGGATTGGGCTTACATAGTAGTAGACCCCAAAGTAGGGCGTCTTTGTATTGGGAGGCTCAACCCAATCCAAAGAAGTTGTAACAAATTTTCTTTGGGTCATGCCAATCAAGAAGGTACAATTAAAGAAATGGCTAAGTCATGAGATGAATAGTCTGAGAGCGATAGGAAACAAACACGCAAAAGCTGTGAGTGTCAATTTCAAAATCAACTAAAGAATGACTGCATCCTAGAGCATTATAAAATTAAGACTTCACTGAGTGACATCAGAAATTCCAAGAAGATATCATGTCCCTCTTAGTAGCTGTCCTTAAAAAATGAGTCACAAAGACAAATGAAAGTTTAATTTTCCAAAGTCCAGAGAGAGTTAGAATCATGTATCTAGGAGAGGGGATATTGTTCCAGTGCCGTTGAGCCAATGAGTGCACAATGGCCAAGAAGGGTGGTAAGAAGAGCTCCTCACTTGTAGTAAGAAGTCTCACAATTCAAAAATTAGATGTAGTGGCACAAATCAAGGTCCTAAGTAGACTTCAGATTACGTTTCTGGCCTAGAATTGGAACTTGAGTTTTCTAGGTTTAATGGTAGAGATAGCTGCCATCAATTGTGAGGATGGCCCTGAAGTAGTGGGGAAGAGCGGAATCCAGCTTGATGGACCAAGTTGGATTGGAGGTTATTCTTGGGGAAGGAAGCAAGGGATGTGGCTGGAGTCACCTTCTACCAAAAGTGTGAGTCTTTGGAAGAGCCCGCAAATGTGAGAAATTCCTTCTTTGCTCCATGCACCAACAATGGTTACAAGGTTGATACTTATCAAGACCCAATAAAGCAAAGCATTTTTGGGGTGATGATGGTGATGTTCAAGCCCAAGTGAACCACATATGTGATGATGAATCAGGCTGTATTCTTTCATCAAATTTTAGTGGGAGAGAAGGTGAATTAGGCAAATTGTTTCCACCAAAGGACAAGGCAAATGATTGTTAATTGGCGGATGGATACATCACCTTACTACTTCATACTATTTGCAGCACATTTCTATCTAGGGTTAAACTTGTTAACAATAGAGGAGAAACAAAAATTGGTCTTGCATTTCCATTTGCACTGAGAAGCAAATGAAGACGAGCAATGTTATATCTTGCAAATTTGGTCAAGTGATGAACCGTTTGCCAAGACTTGAAAAAAGAAGATCATGGTAGTGACTAGTCCAAAGACAAAGAAGTGGTGTCACTTGTCCAGCCACAGAAGATAAGAAGATTGAACCCAAGAGATGAGGTAGCTGTCATAGACCTATCTTTGGGAGAAAAATCTGAAGGTGAAGCAGAGTCTAAAGGAGAAGACTCAAAAAAAAAAGCTCACATTGCAGAGTTAGGAGTTTAGCAATGAGAGTGAAGGTGAGCTTGAAGTTGAACGGTTAGTGGACAAAGTGGCAAGAGAAGAAGATGAGGAGTTCCATGCAGTGGTTGATTGTATGGAAGGAGGACACATCCCCTATTTGGAGTTACCTACGGAGGAGATGGAAGATGAGCCAAAGGTGGTGGTCCAAAAGGGTGTAAGTTTGAGGAGAGGATTACAGACTACAAGTGCAAGTCCAAGCCAAGTGAAGGAGGATGAAGAAGGAAGCTCAGAAGAGATGATCTTGAAGGTATGAAGATCACAACTTTGGGGTAAGGCATTGAAGGAGGATTTGCCTATCAAAGCCAAAGACAAAGACCACAAGAACAAGGTGCAAGAGATCAATGAGGTCAAGTATTTCTCAATGATCATGTGTCCTTTGTTGTTATAGCTTAAGAAGAAGGATAAGATACTGAATGATCATCTAAAGGTGAAGAACAAGTTATAGGTGATGAAGTATCCTAGCAAAGAGCATGGGAATTGAAGGAGAGGTTAACCGAAAGAGAAGAACAAGCCAAAGAACTTTGGGTGGATGTAGTAGTTTGGAAGACGACTCTAGAGGACTTGAAAAAGAGTTTTGAGACACATGGAAGAGATCTTGACTGTTAGGCTGAGGAGTTGAGGAATTGTAAGGCAACATTTGAGAAGATGAAGAGCAAAGTAGGAGAAGCGCGCATTAAAGTAATACACTCAAAAGCTATCAAAGTAGTAATGGAGCAAGAGTTGGAGAGCTTAAGATCAAGTGTAGTGGAGAAAGATCCGGCATGTCAGCACAAGGTGACAAGCAAACATCAAAAAGAAGAAGACTACAAGGTTTTGGTAAGAAGTGCAGAAGGCCAAATTGCTTAGTACGTAGAGGAGAAGAAGAGTTGGCAGCTAAGTACAAAATTGAATTGCAGACGTATTTGGATGAGTTGAAGGTGGAGCGAACTTGTGGGTATACATTGGAATCAATTGGAGAGATCATTGGAAGAATGAAGGCAATGTACAAAAGAAGAAGAGAAGATGGAAGAAGCAAGACTGCATGAATTGAATTGTTAGTGCAAGAGATGAGGAAAAGAATAGTGAAGGACATTGAGCTCAATAAGCTATTAATTTTTTTGAGAGAGAGGGAAGAAAGGAAGATGTTAGAAGTAGAAGACAATGTGAGTCTCAGATTAGATTTAGTAAAATCAGAATTAGCCTTTAGACTTTTCCTTCACACTACTCCAAAGTTTGTCTAATTCTGCAAAGTAGTAGAAGTAGGAGTGTAGGTATCTTCAGGTCAGATATTTGAAGTCAATGAAGAAGTTAGAGTAGAGAAGGAGGAAGCAATTATTAGACCCATGATTTCAATTGTAGTTCAAACTGAAGATGTGACAGAATTAGAAGAAGTTGAAGTTGAACCTGAAGTAGAAGAAGCAATTGAAGGTAATTTGCATGTAGAAGCCAAAGTTAAAGTAGACATTGGATCGGAGTAGTAATATTTTTGAGATATCAAGAGGTGGATTCTCATTTTGGATTTGCAGGTTGGTAAAGTTGTTGTAGAACAATATGTAGTTAGATAATTATCAAGTGCTTTGCCTATTTAAAGGAGGCGTTTGCAATATCTTTTTGTTTAGTATTCATATTTCTAAAGTTGAGTAAAGCAAAGTGATGTGACTCAATGCTCATCATTTCAACTTAATTTTGAGTATCAATCCTATGTGTGTTTGTGGGTGTTTGGAGAAATTCAAAGTGTAAGTCAATGAGCTTGTTGGATGTTGGATTTTGCAACTCTGATTTCATTCTATGAGTTTGATCCTCAGTGGATAGCAATCAAGGCAATGCAATGCCTTGACAAATCCATGAGAAATTGTAGTGTTGGTAATATTCTACATGTGTGATCATAGTGTTGGATTGATGCAAAGCAAATTTGATTGAGGAAGTTGTGCCTTTAGTGGAGGGGTGGAACATAATTCCAAGGCAAAGTTGTTTCATGTTGAAGTAGCTTTCTTCAAGAAGAATTAAAATCATTACAATCAAGATTGATTTGGAAAGATTTGATGAATTGTGATTATGGGTGTTGTTTATTTGTGACAAGACTATGAATCATTGCTTGTTACTCTCTTTTGAGTGTGTTTTCTACTCAAAAGATTAAAGATGAACTCAAGAAGAATTTTTTGTGATATTTTACTTTGTATTTGACCATTTTTTGCTCATATCTATGTGGGAATGAACTATTACTTGCTGTATTACCACAAAAGTGATACTTGTTGGGTTGTCACATTTTGCTTTGTGAAGGAAGTATGGTTTGCCATGGAGTTGTGATCAAATATTTGATCAAAAGCAATATGAAAACAAGAGAATAAGCCCTAATCTAGTACACTAGTGACAAATCCATCACTATCTTCTTGTGACAACATGGCAAATATCACTTTTGTGGTAAACAGGTAAGTAAAGTTAGTTCTCACAAAGATATTTATCAGAAATATCCAAATACAAAGCAAAGTAACCAAACTAGTTCTTCTTGAATTCTTCTTAAATCTCTTAGGTAGAAACCACACCCAAAAGAGAGTAACAAGCACTGACTCATAGTCTCATCACAAATTAACACTCCATGATCACAAATATTTCAATGCTATCCAAACAAACTCGATTGTGATGATTTATAGTTTTTCAAAGATGGCTGCTTCATTGCAAAAAAATCTTGTCTCAGAATTGTGTTCTACCCCTCCATTGAAGGCACAAATTCCTCAATCAAAATTGCTTTACATCAACCCTATGCTACACTCACAAATGCAAAATATTACTAACACTATAATTCCTCTCAGATCTGTCAAGGCATTGCTTTGATTGCACTTGACTTAGGATCAAACACATAGAATGAAGATCAAGACTATGGAATCCAACATCCAACAAGCACATTGATTTGCATTTCAAAATTCTCCACACTCATAAACACAAACACAAGATTGATACTCAGAATTAGGCTCAAGTGACGAGCACTGAACACAACACTTTGCTTTATCTATCTTTAAAATTACAAATACTGAACAACAAAACACTATGAAAGCCTCCTTTAAATAGGTTGAGCTCTTAATAGTTAACTAACTTCCTAAACTGCTTCCTAATGACTTTACCAACCTGTAGATCCAAATTGACAATGCACCTCTTCATATCTACCTCCTCTTATCTCAAAATTGGTCCTAATTTGATCCGATGTCTACTTCTACTTCTGCTTCCAAACCCAAGGAAAATTCCTTCACTTCTTGTAGTTTGGGTTCTACAACTTCCAACTCTTCTACCAATTCTAACATACCTTCACTCTGATCTACAATTAATCCACAATTAACCTCATGGGTAATCTCATTAGGGCATGTCAATAAATATGTTCTTAGAGAAGCAACCAATAGCAATATTAGGATTTTAGGATCTTTTGACCTCCTTATCTCACAACCCACTTGTCTCTAAAGTATCAAGTGTCAAATCCAAAGACACTTGCACTCCCATCTCTATTACTTCAGGTCTGATATATACAATATTCTGAAGACTTTCTAACTCTAACTTAACAAACCGAGTCTGATAGAAATGTTATTCTCTACATCTAACATCTTCCAATCAATCTGAGTTCTAAGACTGATTAATAAGGCATTCAAGTCCTTGTTCTTTGTATTCTTACTCCTCATCTCCTGCACAAGCAAATGCAATTTGTGTAAACACAATTCCTCCATTCTCACTTTGGCTTCCGTGGTTAACCTCACCTTCAGTTCCACAATCGCTTCTTCAACCAATTCCTTCTCTTGCTTCTTTTGTCTCTCCTTCTCCATCATAGCTTTATTGATCTTCAACTCCTCCTCATACTCCATTGTGCGATCCTCCAACTCCTTCACATATTGATCAATCTTCACCTCTAGTGTATTCACAAGTTCTCTCAGCCTCCCTTTATTCTTGATGGTGCGTAGTAATTCCCATTGCCAGGCTGTTGTCTTCTCTTCTACCTTCCATCGGAATGCATCAAGCTCTTCTTCCTTAGCTTCTACCAATTCCTTGCTATTTTCTTGCTCTCACTTTACTTTGGCTTGTAACTTCTCCACCCAAAGTCTTTCTTGCATAATCTCCTTCACTTTCATTACCAACTCTCTCCCCGGCTTCTCAAACTTCTCTTGCAGATTCTTGTTGATCTTCTTGTGTGACATTGCATCTACTTGTAGTATTTCTCTTTCTTCTTCTCCTCTGATCAGACTCTCCTGTAACTTCCAATTCTCAAATTCCAATCTCTCCAACACCTACAACACAATCTACACGTTGGGATGTCTACTTTGCATCTTCTTCTCCTTCTTCTCCATCTGCAACAACAATGGACACACCACATCTCAAAGGTATTCTACTCCCTCATACTCTGCTTCTTCTTCTACCTTCTCTTTAGGGACTTCATCGATCTTGTTCTTCCCTTCCAAGCTTTACTACAAAGTCAGGATCTTTGTATTGTCAATGATATGTTGTCCTCCAAACTTTCTTCATCATCAAGATTGATGATTTGTTGGGCCGCCTTCAAAAATTCTCCTTCTAGCATGTATTGCCTTGGCTCGGCCCCCAATCCTTCTTCTCCTTCAATCGCTAACTCCGCCATAGTCACTTCTTCTACCTCGTGCTGCTCAATTTCTTCTTGCAAAGAAAGCTCCTTCTCTTGACCTTGTGTAATACTCCGAGGACAAGAGAAAAGAGAAAACACAGATTTCACACTCAAACATTCGATGCCCCAAAGGAGCACCTTCTCTTTATTATATAGACAAAGAGGATCTCCTCCAAGGAAGCTCCACCATAGGATTAGGGACACAGATAGGTGATATGTCAGCAAACTCCACCCTTGGATAACTTATTTGGATGGGTGACATGTCTGGTCTAGGTCCTATCTGGTTGGTCAAACAAGCTTTGACCGGAGGGAATCTTTTAGGGAATCTTCCTGTAGGAATCTCAGAATCACGTAAGGTACCGTTGGAAAGCTCTCGATGAGACAAAGCAGGAGGAAGTGAAGGCCAGCCTTTCCTTCATTAAGGGGGAGGAATCTGCACATTTTCGAGGCCTAATTCATCTGCTTAGGCCTCTGAAATTGCCTTCAAAGATTTCAAGCATATTTTGATTCCTACTCTATTAGTAGAAGTCCCCTTTTGGTGATACCTCTTTCTGATCTGTCAAGACCATCATGTGTAACATCCTTCCAAATGTTACCAAACCAATTCTCACCTTTTAATCATATGTCTAGCTATTGGTTCTAAGATTCTCAAGTCTATTTCGGTTTTTGCCCTATTAGTAGAAGTACTCTTTTGGTGATACTTCTATCTTATCTATTTTGACCATCATGTATAACATCATTCTAGATGTTACCAACCCGAATTTCACATCTAGATCATATGGCTAGCTCTTGGTATTATAAACCTCCCTCCTTTTAAGATGCAATGTCCTTGTTGTGCAATTGTTGCTCAAATGCTTGCACCAACATCGGTGCATGTGCCAAATTGGCAGCGGGCTCCCAGGTGGCTTCATAGAGGGGGTAACCTTTCCATTGTACTAGATAGTCCACCCGCGGATGGCGAGTACCACGCACGCATTTTTGGAGAATTCGCTCCACTTCATATTCCTCTATGCCATCAATGAGTGTCGGACAAGGTCGAATGTCTGGTGTGGAATGACCCTGGCCTGATCAGGGAGCATATCTGCATACTAGTGAGACATGGAACACTAGATGGATCTTCATGTGTGGTGGTAGCTCAAGGTGATAGGCCACAGTGTCGATGCGACGAAGAATCGAGAAAGGCCCAATAAAACAAGGTCTGAGCTTATGAGGTCCAACTAATGTGAGGTTGGTTGTCAATAGCCACACTTGATCCCCAACATTGAACTCCATGTGCCTACGGTGTGCATCAACATACTATTTTTGTCGATTTTGCACAATCTGTAATCTGTGCTTGGCGCTCTCCACACCTTGTTGGATTCTAGAAACAAATGTGTTGACTTCATCGACCTTGGTAGCCACTGAATGGATCTTCATCAACCTAGAAGGTGTGAAAGAATGCTCACCATACATGAGGAAGAATGGAGTGACCTGGGTGGATGCATTCCCTGAATTGTTGTAAGCAAATTCCACCAACGGGAGTAGGGTGTCCCACCTCTCTTGCTCTTCTAAGGTGAAGCCGTGTAACATGTCTTCAATCGTGCGATTAGGCCGCTCTATTTGGCCATCTGTTTGTGGGTGGTAAGATGTGGACATGGCCAACTTGGTTTTGAAGAAACCAAAGAGTGTTCGCCAAAACAAACTGGTGAATTGGGTGCCTCTATTGATGATGAGTACTCTAGACAAGCCATGGTGAGCAAAGACTGCATCTAAGTATAATTGAGCTAGTTGTGGAGTGGTCACCTCTTTGGTGGTAGGGCGTACATGAATCATTTTGCTGAATCATCCACAAAGACCACAATGGAGTCAAACCCTGAGGTGGTCTTGGGAAATTCAAAGACGAGATCCATACTCACTTGTTCCTAACGTTGGGTAAGAGTGGGGAGAGGTTGAAAAGCCCTACAAGAGCTTGATTAGAAGCTTTGTTCTATTGACAAACTAGGCAGCTACGCACATAGTCCATCATGTCGTTGCTCATCTTGGGCCAATAGTAATGGCACTTGGCTGCATCCAAGGTCTTGTCCACTCCGACATGAGCTACAATAGCCAAATCGTGACATTCCAAAAGGTGAGTCCTTGGGTGCTGGTGACACCTTTGGATGATTGTGCTTCTACAATTTGTGTATCAATTTTTGTAGCAGCCAGAATTCAGAATTAATCTTAACCTCTACCACCAAGTTGTTTGCCATTGGCATGTGGGTGAATGCATCTGCAAGTTGCTTCTTACCTTCCACGTAGGTGATTGTCATGTTGAAGCATTGTCGCCACTCTGCCCACCAAATTTGGCGATGAGATAGATCCTTTTGCGTCTTGAGGTAGACTAGAGGTTTGTGGTCTATCTCTACTACAAATGCCTTCTCGCCTAGATAGTGCTTCCAATGCTTGGTTGCTAGAACGATGGCCAACTCTTCTCGTTTTGTGGTGTGATAGTTGTGCTCTGCTTGTAACAACTTTTGAGAGAAATATGCGATTGGATGCCATCCGTCATGCCACTCTTGTTGTAGGACTCCTCCTCTTATTACGCCTGATGCATCTATAGCCAACTTGATTGGACGTTTTGGGTCATACCACTTCAAGATTGGTGCATGTAGCAAGGTGACTTTCAATTCTTGAAAGGCCAACTCTTATGCAGTTCTCCATGTCCACTTCTTCCCCTTGCCAAGTAGTGCCGTTAAAGGTTATATAACCTTGGAGAAGTCCTTGACAAATCTACAATAGAATCCCGTCAACCCCAAGAAGCTCTTAAGTTAAGTCTGATCTTATGGGGCACTCCATTTTTTAATGACCTCTATTTTATTTGTCAATACTTGAATGTCCTTTGCACTTACTCTATGCCCCAAGTAATCTACTTCAGACTTGCCAAACTTGCACTTTGAGATTTTGGCTTACAATTGATTTTGTCTTAGAATCTGGAGGACCTCTCGTAGATGTTGTTTGTGTTTCGTCATTGTGCTATTATATACAAAGATATCATCCAAGAAGACGATAACAGACTTATCCAAGTATGGACAAAATATGTCATTCATTAGACTCATGAACGTGGTAGATGCATTGGTGAGGCCAAAAGGCATCACAAGATACTCAAAGTGGCCATATCTGGTTCAAAAGGCAATTTTGTACACATCCTCCTATGCGATTCGGATTTGATTGTAATGGCTCCGCAAGTCCAATTTGGTGAAGTATCTCGCTCCATGGAGTTGATCAAATAGGTCATCCATGCAAGGTAAAGGGTATTTGTTCTTCACTGTTTGTTGATTGAGACCCTGATAGTCAATGCACATGTGCATTGTACCATCCTTCTTCTTCACAAACAAGACAGGGGCCCCATATGGTGATACGCTAGGTTGGATGAACCCTTTCTGCAGCATCTCCTCAATTTGAGTTTTACACTCCTCCAACTCATGAGGTGATATGCGATATGGGGCCTTACAAGGAGGTGTCTTCCACGGAAGTGTCTCAATTTTGTGATCTACTCATCTTTTTGGTGGTAATCCTAAGGGTAGATCATCTGGAAAGACATCTTGAAACTCATCCACCACATCCTTCAATTTCTCAAGAATCTATCCATCAAGTTGTGCACTCTGGACTTCTCTTATTAGACCCATAAAACATCTATCGGTCTTATAGACAATTGCCGTCCCTATGATATATAGAGGCAGTTTTTGCTTGTGTGATTTTTCTTTAACCCCAATGATTGACCATTGGTGGGTTCTCACTACTTTCTTCCTCCAATCCACCATAGGGTTGTATTGCTCCATCCATGGCATGCCTAAAATTGCATCATAACGAGCTAATTGTATCACTCGCCACTCAATTGCTTCTTGATATTCTCCTACAGATAGGTTACCCGTCTAGGTAATGATTCAATCCTCTCTGTTTGCCCATTAGGTAACTCTACTTCTTCACTCCCATCTCTCTCTAGATCCATTCCCAATCTTATTGCAACAGAACGAGACAAGAAATTCTTTGTTGCTCCCGGGTCTATTAATACTCTCACTTGATTACCTTTTAGGATTCCATGCACGACAATTAATTGTAAGGTTGCCTTTTGGGATCTTTGCGCATTATTCTTCTTCCTTTCCTCGCTTCTCTACTTCCTTATTGAGCCAATAAGGCCATGAGGTACATTTATTGGCGATCTTTGTTTTCCAAAGTGATTTCCACCTCCTCCACTTCAATGTGCGTCTCCCTGTTGTTCAAAGATCGCTTGTACGAAGGCCGAGGGCCTTTAGGGAAACGAGTGCAACAGTTGGTAGATATGTGCCCAATATGGCCACAATTGTAACAACAGCATTGTTCTCCTCGAGTCCCTTCTCCTCATGGGACTCCATCTTTTTGTTCTTCTACCCGTTGTCGTGTTGTGATTTGCGTAGCCCGTAAAAAGTGACTTATCATAGTTTATCTCCATGTTAGTGGGGTAGGTTGCATGCTAGATCTGACGGATGAGATGTTGCCATGTGAGCCATCTATGAACATGTATGTGATTTGCCACGTGAGTTACAATCTTATCATGTTTGAGGGCTTTGATGAATAAAGATGAGGGCGAGTAGAGAGACGGGTGTGTTTTAGTTTGGAGAGTCTCGAGGAGAGAGGGAAGTTGGGAGAGAATTCTAGCAGAGAGCGAGTGTTAGAGCATCGGAGGAAGCGTTCAAGCATGAGATGTCCCATGTTTCCGATCTGCCACTCCCGAATCCTTTTCTCATCAGGCTTCAGATTTTACACCGTGACGACTTACGGGATTGGTTGGTAGCATGTTTCGGGGTGGTGTTTGTGGAGTCGGTGATGGGAAACCCATATCCTATCGTCCTTCCCGTGCTTACTTATGAGAATGTCTGGGATTGACAATTTATGTCCTTCTATAGTTGAGGAATGCCTAAAATTTTGCTCATAAGCGTCAAGGTGGAGTTGTGGGGTCCATTTGTCAAAAAGTAAAAAGAGTAAAAGACAAATGTGCAAGATCTTGGGTCTCAAGGGGGGAATTCGGGAGTTTTTTGACGGTCAGGGAAGTTTTGGGGAGGGCATTCAAGCAATGAAGGACATCGTTGGAAAGAGGAGACAACAGGCTACAATTTTCAGACAAAAATCACTCGATTTGAGCTGAGTATGAGAGGAATATGATCAATTGAGTGAAGGGGGGTTGAATTGATACCCAGGAGTACAAAGTAGTCAATTGACGGAGTTTCTTGAGACCTTTTCACTATGTGTGAAAGGGATTGGAGAGAAGACAATGTTCTTACAGTACTGAGCGAAATAGATTCCAGTTTTGGGTCAATCTAAAATCAGATCTAATTGATTGAAGTTGAAGCTTATGGGATGTAAGGTGTTGGAGAAGAGCTAATGATCAGGTTTGGAGTTTTGGTCACTCCCCATGTTGCAATTCTGGAAAATTCCTCATGAAAATTTCCAGAGTTGTTGGTGGATAGGTTTGGCTCCTCTATGTGAAACTTTCATGTGAATTCTTCTAATAGAGAAATCAGGGTCTTGGATCAAGTATACCTGGGTCTGTAGAGCTCACAAGTTGGCCCAACTCAGGAATTGATCCACATCTGAAGACTGGAGTTGAATTAGGCTACAAAAATTTGCAGAAGTTTAGACAAAACCACAACCATCTCTTATGGAAAATTTGATTGGTTCTAGATCTGTCAAGAGGGGGATCTGATGCAAAACATCCTGCTGAAAATACTGTCATAAGCTCGGTAGAGCAAATTTTCCTTTCATCTTGATTGGATATCAAGTCTCATGTCCTATGACTATGATTGAGATTTTTAGGCTCCCAGAGTGTTTGTGAGGATCAAGTATATTTCTGAATCAGAAATTTGGGGAAAATTTGCCAAGAACTAGGAGCAAACCCTAAAAAGAAGATTTCAAAATTAGGGTGAAGTCCAAAGAAGACCTGGCCAACTTTGAGAGATTTTCAGGAGAGTTGTAGTGATCTGATTGAAGTGTATTTTATATCATTTGAAAGATTGTCTTACAGGCTTTCCATTGAATGCTAGATCACTTGAATCCAAGATATATATAAATAGTTACTTGCATATGAGCTGCACAGACTTTTCCCCATAAAAAAGACATAGAAAATCCCCACATGAACTAGAAATTTGTTAAGATCTGAAGTACAGATGGGAAGAGGCTTGGAGTACAGGTTGCATTGAGCTTGATGACAGAGCACGAAGGCTCTGAAGCTCTTTCCCAACAAAAAGTACAGAGAGTTGTTGCCTTTTTCTTGTGATTGGATCCTCTCTGTACTTGTATGCCTGTTTGTATGCCCAGTTGGCTTGGATTGGTGTGTGGGCGTTGCGCTTAGATTATTTCCTTCTAGGAGTGCTGTGTATTTCTCCTTGGTTATGTTGGAAGTGATGACCAGCAGACCAAGAGTGCATGTTGTGATGACAGGTCAGGTTGCCCGGTACTATCCTTCCCGATAGCAAGAATATTAGTCCTGAGAAAGGAGGGTTCCGGCAATAAGGGTCACATGTGTGTTTTGTCGAGCCATTACGGTTTACCTCTAGCCTCTGATCTGTAGTTTCCACAGCTAGGCACCTTGTGTGTTCCCAAAGAGAGAAAAGGAAAGTACGACAGTTGGTGAACTCGACATGAAACTTCTGTGGTGGAGAGTCAGAAAGGAGGTGGTTGGTGGACATGGATAGGAGATCAGATAAGAGTTTAGGGGATCTGGGTGCTAGTTGCTCTGGAGAGGCACCAACATTACAACTTGATCCAGCTACAGCACAGATGTTTCAAGCATTTGTGTTGTATATGCAACAACATCAAATTGCTAAACGTAAGGAGGCATTAGCTTCTAAAGCTTTGCACTCGGTTGTTGAGAAGTTAGATCAGTTTGATGGAAGGAATATTTCAAAGTACCTGAAGTATTACTCTAGGGAGATGGAGCTCAACAAGGTTCTTGAAAGTGAGATGATAGCTACATTTGAGCTTGCGGTTATCTCAGAGCTTCGTGTACACGTAAAAGAGATTATTTGAGCTCATGGAGGTAGTTGTGAGAGATTTTCTCTTCATCTGAAAGAGGAATATTGCTTGGAGGACACGGATAGGGTAACCAAAAAGTCATTCATGGAATGGGTGAATAAGGTTGCCAAGGGCTTGAGTGCAATTGAGCTATTTCGGGAGTTTGAGAGGCAATATTCACAATTGTCTCGAATGGAGAAACTCACACTCGAGAGTGACAAGGTGGAGCTATTCCTTCAATCAGCAAATAGTGAGCTACAAAGGGAGTTGGAGGTCTTGCTCGAGGATGGGTCTGAGGACAGTGGACTGACATTTGATTGGAAGAAGGTCTTGGAAGCCGTGAGTATTCTTGCCAAGCGGGAATATCGTAGGGGAAAGGTGGTAGTAAGACCAGAAGTAGTACCACCAGTGGTTGCAAGGGCTCCAAGACAGCCCGGGATACCTATTGCCATAGCACCGGCTGTCACTAATCCAGTTGTCACCACTCCATTACAGAAAACCACCATCGATGATTTGGTAAAAGGGATGCGAGATTTGCAAATCAAATTAGCAAGGTTGGAGGAGAAAGGAAGCAGTCCCGACACCAGAATGGGGACAAAGCAAGGGTATGTACAAAGGTGTATTTGGTGTGATGGTACTGAACACACCAGGAAGGAGTGTGGTGATTTTGCTGATACTATTCAGCAAGGAGTGGTTTTCTGGAAGAATGGGAAGATTGCATTGAAAGACACGGGGGAAATCCTAATAACCAACTTCGGGAAGGGAGGAATGCGGAGGTTGTTGGATGATTTCTTGTCACAACAAGCTACATATCAGTTGAAGCTGCTGCCTATGGAGTGGAGATAGTAGGGGATGGAGAAGAAGCATTTGTGAAGCACGTAGAGAAAGGAAACATGTGGAGCAATGCTTTACAAACATTGGAAAAAGGGAACACCGCAAGAGGAGAACTACTACGGGTTGCTACTGCAATTAGGCAGGCCACTCAATAGGCTGATCCAGTGGATACCATGTCAGTTCATGCTTACATGGCAAGAAGCCAACATGAAGCTCTCCTTGAAGAGAAACAAAGGAGAGAAGACGTAGAGCTTGGGGATGAGAGATCAACTCAAAAGCGACAGTTGAGAGGAGATAGACTCCGTCAAGAGAGTGCTCTCCCACGACAAGGAGTGGTACCTTCACGGGAGGAGGTCATGGAGGATACCTTACCTTCTGATTCTGAAAAATCAGTGAAGGGAAAGGGTAAGGAGAAGGGTAAACCACCCACGTATAAGCTTCAATCTGATATTGAAGCAGCGACCGATCTAAAAGGAGTATTAGAGGAGAGAGGACTCAACGCTAAGGTGGAGTTTACTCTTCGGGAGATCCTTGGGATTGCCAAGAAGGAGTTTCATGATGTCGTCATAGACACCATCAAGCGCAAGCGGCAATTGACAGGAGAGGTTGCTCTATCAAACGCTCTTGATACCACGGTAATAGAAGAAGAAGAGTTAGAGCTTGCTCAATGCTTGCAACAACCGTAAAGTCAGATTTGTAGATGATGAGGGTGATGATGGTGAGATCTCTAGTCACTATACTAGAGGACATTGGGCCAGAGCTACCACTGAAACCCTAGTTAAAGATTGGTACCATGACAGATCCCGTGGTTGCTCTTATCGATCATGGATAAAAAATCAACATTGTTTCCAAGGAGCTCTACAAACGGGGAAAATGGCCAATTGATACAAAGCATGGTTGGGTGATAAGGGCAACAAAAAACACCAAGGGAGAGGTCTATGGTGCCTGCCCAGCTGTGAAGGTGAAGGTTGGAGATGTAGTCACTCAACAAAATTTCTTTGTTCAAGAGACTACATCATACCCGGTGATCCTTGGGCAACCGTTCATTACGGCGGTGAGGATGGAAACTAAAGTTCTTGATGATGGTTCTGCCTATGCTTGGATCAGAAGCCAAGATGGAAAGAAAGCGGTGCAATTCCTCACTGTACCTGCAAACCATGAGCGCAACCGGGATTACTTGAGGAGTGGTTCTCTACCAAAAGTGACGGTGGAGTTCAAGGATTTTCTCCAAGTACCACTATAGGGCGAGAATATGGTGGTACATCAGGAAGGGTGCTCTCGCTTCAGAGGGGAAGTACCTTATGTACAGGAGTGGTGAGATTTTTCTCGGAGTGGGTTTAGTGTGTACACACAACTTGCAGATTTACACAAAGGGGAGCGGAAAGTTGTGCAAGAACAAGAAAAATAGCTAAAAAGAGTGGGGTTGATTGATGAAAATGACACCATATCTGGGGTGTACATGGAGATGGGGATGGAGGATCCTCTAGGAGAGCTTGAAAGGATGGAGCATGAGCACAAGCATGAGGATCAGGTCGTGGAAATTCATTCAAGAGAGCTTTATTTTGCGATAGAGGCTTTTTACGGTACTGAGGCTAGGGTGACAACTGCATACAAGAGTGTGGAGAAAAAGGTCAGGGCTGTGGCTGAACCTCTTCCAAGTGACTCTGATCAGCATGTGCAACTTGCTCAGAAGCAAAGGAGCTTAAGGGATCCAAATCAAGTCACAAGTTCACCGAAGCTACACTCGAGGAGTTGACGGTTGGTTCGGCCGATTTTCTTCTACCAACGGAGGAGAAAAGGTTTTGGGAAATGTTGAGTCAGCATGGGAAAGCTTTCTCCTTTGCGCTTTCTGAAATTGGGTGTGTAGATCCAAGTGTGGTGGCTCCGATGATCATTTTTACAATTCCACATGCACCTTGGGACTTGAGACCCATTCCGGTACCAAGAGCCTACATGCCAAAATTGATGGATCTTTTGAAGGAGAAAACTGATGCAAAGATCCTAGAACCGTCATTTGCACCTTACTCTAGTTGCTGGTTTACAGTGCCTAAGAAGAATGGAGCATTGAGGTTCATTCAAGACATGCAACTGGTGAATCGAGTGACAATCAGAAACACAGGAATAGGGCCAATTGTTGGAGAATTTGCGGAAGCATTTGCGGGTAGAGCAATATACTTGTTGGGAGATCTACACTCTGGTTATGACCAGTTCCAACTTGCTGAAGGGAGTAGAGATGTTACCACAATGAGGACGCCCTTAGGATTGATGAGGATGTGCACGTTGCCACAAGGAGCAACAAATTCTGTTGCACATATCATGAATGGGATGAATAAGGTTCTCAGGGATTTCATTCCAGAGAAGACAATGCCTTTTATGGATGATATTCCGATAAAAGGGTGTATAGAAGAAGAGAAGGATGAAGTTCTGGATCAGAGGGGGTGCCGCAAGTTTGTATCTGATCACATTTCAGATTGTGATCAGATCCTATCACGGCTTGAGGAGGTTCATTTGACATTATCAGGTGCTAAATCCAAGTTTGGTGTTGAAGAGGTGGTCATTGTTGGGCATTTATGTGGATGGTTTGGATGCAAACCTGATCCAAGCAAAGTGGATGCAATTCAGCAAATGAAGGACACATGCAACTCACCAACAGAAGTCAGGAGATTCTTGGGAGCCTGCGTGTTTTATCATGTATGGATTCCGCACTTTGCCCATGAAGCAGATCCTCTCTACGGTTTATTACGGAAAGGTCAGAAGTTTAGGTGGGAGGAGAGACACACAAAAGCAGTTCAGAAGCTGAAACAATTGCTGTACTCTCCACCTATACTACAACGGGTCAGTTATGAGAACAATAAGCCCGTAATACCCACGGTTGATACTAGTCCCATAGCTATCGGTTGGGCGGTAGGGCAAGACAATGAAGAGGGGAACCGATATGCTATACGTTTTGGGGCAAAGGTCCTGAGTGAACGCCAAAGAGTATACCCTCCGGTTAAACGAGAGCTATGGGGAGTGGTTACAGCAATGAAATCTGAGAAGGACTACCTGATTGGTACATCGGTTATAGTGGAGACGGATTGTTTACCACTATTGGGGATGATTACAAATTGTAATACCCCAGATATTGCAATGCTCAGGTGGATAGCATATATCAAATCCCTGAATCCTGAGTTCCAACATATAGCAAGCAAGGATAATCCTGTAGCGGAAATGCTATCTCGGGCTGAGTATCAAGATGAGGAGTTGATGATTGACGATACCGAAGCTATAGGAACTACCTTCTTTTCAAGGGCTCAAGGAGGAGAGTATGAGCGTCCCAAGTTCTTCATGGAGGAGCTCTATGAAGGAGAATGGTTGGAAATTGGGCGTTACCTTAGCTCCTTGACCAAGCAACTAGAATGGAATGACGCTTGGTACAAACAATTGAGGCGGAAAGCATACAACTACCTTTTGGAAGGGGGTTATTTGTGGAAGAAAGCTAAACGGAGTGGCGAGCCTCCACAACGGGTTGTGTGCAAGGAGGATACAAGGGAGCTACTGATCAGAGAATTCCATGAGAGCTTGTGGGCTGGACATAGGGGTATTTATGCTTCCTTTACCAAACTGAAGGAAAGGTATTGGTGGCGTAATATGTATAGGGATGTAGTTCAGTTTGTGGAGACGTGTAAAATCTGCCGAACATACTCAGATATTCGACATAGAGATGGATTACATCCTACCTATCCGCTTGCGATGCATTTCAAGTGGGTGGTGGATCTGGTTACTATGTCGGTTGGGATATGGCAGATGTGGTACTTGGTTTTGGCACGAGAGGATTTGTCTAACCAGGTGGAAGGACGAGCCTTGAGGACCAAAACCAGCGAGGGAATTTGCAGATTTCTGTTGGAGGACGTGGTTTGTAGATACGGGTGTGTGGGAAAAATTACAGCAGATCGAGGAGAGCTGAATACCCAAGAAGCCAAGGCTTTCTTTGAGAGGTGTGGAGTCAAATTGGCTCTTACAACTGCTTACAACCCGGAGGGAATGCCAAGAGTGAGCGAGGTCATCCGCCCATTGTGAAAGCATGCCAAAGGAGAGTGAAAGAGTGGCCAAGGCTCTTACCTTTTGCTCTATGGGCAGATCGCACCACTCATAGTTCAGTTACTGGTTACATGCCCACAGAGTTGATACATTGGCAAAAACCGATTATGCCAATTGAGGAGCAAATACTCACTTGGAGTGTCTTACCTTGGGAAGATCACATATCCAAGGAGGAGCTTCTAGCACTTAGGATTTGCCAATTGGAGAAAAGGCCAGAGGATGTGGAGTTGGCAATTGAGAGGCTTAAGAAAGCACGCCTTGGGAACAAGGACAGATTTGACAAACGCCACCGCTTGAGGCCAAGAGATGTTAGAGAAGGAGATTGGGTACTAGTCTACAATAGTAGTCTAGATAACCAGCATAGCGTTATGAGAAAATTCTCAAAGCGTTGGTTTGGACCGTATGTGGTTGTTAGTGTGTTGGATAATGCTGCTTACTCTCTTCGAGAGTTGGATGGATGCAAACTCAAGGTTCCAATTACTGGCAAGCGTGTCAAGCTCTTCAAACAGCAAGAAGGAAGTAGGAACACGGATGAAGTCAACAAAGAGTTGGATCTCTTTCAATTCCAAGATGAGGATCTACTATTGGAGGATGATGAGTCTCATCAATCAGATGAGGAGGTACTATGAATCCGACAACAGTGATCCGTTGGTGCATACTGGAGGATGCACAGGTTTAGAGGAGGGAAATGTCGTGTTGTGATTTGCGTAGCCCGTAAAAAGTGACTTATCATAGTTTATCTCCATGTGAGTGGGGTAGGTTGCATGCTAGATCTGACGGATGAGATGTTGCCATGTGAGCCATCTATGTACATGTATGTGATTGGCCACGTGGGTTACAATCTTATCATGTTTGAGGGCTTTGATGAATAAAGATGAGGTCGAGTAGAGAGACGGGTGTGTTTAAGTTTAGAGAGTCTCGAGGAGAGAAGGAAGTTGGGAGAGAATTGTAGCAGAGAGCGAGTGTTAGAGCATCGGATGAAGTGTTCAAGCATGAGATGTCCCATGCTCCCGATCTGCGACTCCCAAATCCTTTTCTCATCAGGCTTCAGATTTTACACCGTGACGACTTACGAGATTGGTTGGAAGCACGTTTCGGGGTGGTGTTTGTGGAGTCGGTGATGGGAAACCCATATCCTATCGTCCTTCCTGTGCTTACTTATGAGAATGTCTGGGATTGACAATTTATGTCCTTCTATAGTTGGGGAATGCCTAAAATTTCGCTCATAAGCTTCAAGGTGGAGTTGTGGGGTCCATTTGTCAAAAAGTAAAAAGAGTAAAAGACAAATGTGCAAGATCTTGGGTCTCAAGGGGGGAATTCGGGAGTTTTTTGACGGTCAGGGAAGTTTTGGGGAGGGCATTCAAGCAATGAAGGACATCGTTGGAAAGAGGAGACAACAGGCTACAATTTTCAGACAAAAATCACTCGATTTGAGCTGAGTATGAGAGGAATATGATCAATTGAGTGAAGGGGGGTTGAATTGATACCCAGGAGTACAAAGTAGTCAATTGACGGAGTTTCTTGAGACCTTTTCACTATGTGTGAAAGGGATTGGAGAGAAGACAATGTTCTTACAGTACTGAGCGAAATAGATTCCAGTTTTGGGTCAATCTAAAATCAGATCTAATTGATTGAAGTTGGAGCTTATGGGATGTAAGGTGTTGGAGAAGAGCTAATGATCAGGTTTGGAGTTTTGGTCACTCCCCATGTTGCAATTCTTGAAAATTCCTCATGAAAATTTCCAGAGTTGTTGGTGGATAGGTTTGGCTCCTCTATGTGAAACTTTCATGTGAATTCTTCTAATAGAGAAATCAGGGTCTTGGATCAAGTATACCTGGGTCTGTAGAGCTCACAAGTTGGCCCAGCTCAGGAATTGATCCACATCTGAAGACTGGAGTTGAATTAGGCTACAAAAATTTGCAGAAGTTTAGACAGAAACACAACTATCTATTATGGAAAATTTGATTGGTTCTAGATCTGTGAAGAGGGAGATCTGATGCAAAACATCCTGCTGAAAATACTGTCATAAGCTCGGTAGAGCAAATTTTCCTTTCATCTTGATTGGATATCAAGTCTCATGTCCTATGACTATGATTGAGATTTTTAGGCTGCCAGAGTGTTTGTGAGGATTGAGTATATTTCTGAATCAGAAATTTGGGGAAAATTTGCCAAGATCCAGGAGCAAACCCTAAAAAGAAGATTTCAAAATTAGGGTGAAGTCCAAAGAAAACCTGGCCAACTTTGAGAGATTTTTAGGAGAGTTGTAGTGATCCGATTGAAGTGTATTTTATATCATTTGAAAGATTGTCTTACAGGCTTTCCATTGAATGCTAGATCACTTGAATCCAAGATATATATAAATAGTTACTTGCATATGAGCTGCACAGACTTTTCCCCATAAAAAAGACATAGAAAATCCCCACATGAACTAGAAATTTGTTAAGATCTGAAGTACAGATGGGAAGAGGCTTGGAGTACAGGTTGGACTGAGCTTGATGACAGAGCACAAAGGCTCTGAAGCTCTTTCCCAACAAAAAGTACAGAGAGTTGTTGCCTTTTTCTTGTGATTGGATCCTCTCTGTACTTGTATGCCTGTTTGTATGCCCAGTTGGCTTGGATTGGTGTGTGGGCGTTGCGCTTAGATTATTTCCTTCTAGGAGTGCTGTGTATTTCTCCTTGGTTATGTTGGAAGTGATGACCAGCAGACCAAGAGTGCATGTTGTGATGACAGGTCAGGTTGCCCGGTACTATCCTTCCCGATAGCAAGAATATTAGTCCTGAGAAAGGAGGGTTCCGGCAATAAGGGTCACATGTGTGTTTTGTCGAGCCATTACGGTTTACCTCTAGCCTCTGATCTGTAGTTTCCACAGCTAGGCACCCTGTGTGTTCCCAAAGAGAGAAAAGGAAAGTACGATACCGTCCACGCTCCCCCTTGAAGCGGTCGTGTTCCTCGATCCTGGAATCGAAGATTGCTCAATTCCATTGGTACTGGTCCACCCATGTGTGGCATTTCTGCCCGATAATGTTGAGGTGGAACTTATCCTTCACCTCCACCTAATGCTCCTACTATTCTCTACGTACAAGCAATGGCTTCAAATACCGTGTGAGGATTTTGCACCATGACTTCTTGGCAAATCCGCTCTTTCAACCCTCGTTTGAAATTGTCAAGAGCCTCTGCTAGACTCATGTTGGTAATTGCGACTTGTAGATCTAGAAATGCCTCCACATACTCTTGTACGTTATTCTTTTGTCTCAATCCCCATAGTCGGGTTTGAGCCATCTGCACAAAATCCACCGATTGGAAATTCTTTGGCAGTCCTTCTTGCATTGCTGTCCATGTGACCTCCCTTCTCTCTGCCAACATGGATTGTTCCCAAACATCATACCATATGAGGGCTTTATCGGTCAAGTATCCACATGCAAACACGCTTGCAACATTCTCTGTGATCTCTATTGAGAACAATTGGAAATATTGATTCATTCTCGAGATCCAATTTTCCACTACTCCCATCATACGCTGCCCCTTGTAAGGCTTGATGTTGCAGGTCATCTTTATCCGGAGTAGCAATGTGGCTTTATCGTTGATAGGGTTCGTAGGCACGTGTGCCTCTCCAAGTACTTCAGTCATAGGTACTAGGTTCTGAGACGGCTCTTCTTCTTGCATGGCTTGATCGTTCTTGAGGATCTACACTTGACTTTGTAATGTCTCCATGGTCATCTTAATCTCTCAAAATTCATTCAACATCCCTTGCATTCCTTGCACCAGCTCTTGCAATTGCGGATCCATGGCTCTTGCAATACTCAATTGTTAATGTCTACTCCAATATAGAGTCAATATAATCACTCTGGAAGAGGCACGAACTATCAGAACTACCATTGGGACCTTAGAAGCTATCACTCGTTGATAATACTCCTCACCAAAATTCCTAACCACAAAATCTCTAAACATCACTTTTGGTCTCACTACATAATGGACTTCTACTTGAGTGTTGAAAGGAGAGGATTTGGGACATTCATATCCATATTATCATAATAGAATGTAGATTGTCAAATCCCACTCTCTATCATATATCACCACAGGTAGCATCACCGGGTTTGGTGAGTTCATCACTCTGTCCATGAATTCTGCACCAAAGTGATAAACTAGCGATACCCTCATTTGCTCGCGCAGGATGTACATAACCTTGATGTGGAATGGGTTTGAGAATGGAAAGCTAGGTGCGGGAAATTGTCCTCCCGGCGCATCCATCCCATCCGCTCTCTAAATTCCTTCCTAAGTCTAGCAATTACTCTATGTTCTCCACCTCAAATTACTTAGTTTCAGTGGTTCATGCTATTCCAAGAGGGGTGATCCACTCTCTTGGACTAAAACACTCACTCTGATACCATTGTAATACTCCGAGGACAAGAGAAGAGAGAAAACACAAATTTCACACTCAAACATTCGATGCTCCAAAGGAGCACCTTCTCTTTATTATATAGACAAAGAGGATCTCCTCCAAGGAAGCTCCACCATAGGATTAGGGACACAGATAGGTGACATGTCAACAAGCTCCACCCTTGGATTAATTACTTGGATGGGTGACATGTCTGGTCTAGGTCCTATCTGGTTGGTCAAACAAGCTTTGACCGGAGGGAATCTTTTAGGGAATCTTCCTATAGGAATCTCATAATCACGTGAGTAAGGTACCATTGGAAAGCTCTTGATGAGACAAATCAAGGGGGAGCAAAGGCCAGCCTTTCATCCATTGGGGGGGGGGGGGAATCTGCACATTTTTGAGGCCTAATTCATCTACTTAGGCCTCCAAAATTGCCTTCAAAGATTTCAAGCATATTTTGGTTCTTACTCTATTAGTAGAAGTCCCCTTTTGGTGATACCTCTTTCTAATCTGTTTAGTCCATCATGTGTAACATTCTTCCAAATGTTACCAAACCAATTCTCATCTTTTAATCATATGTCTAGCTATTGGTTCTAAGGTTCTCAAGTCTATTTCGGTTTCTGCCCTATTAGTAGAAGTACTCTTTTGGTGATACTTCTATCTTATCTATTTTGACCATCATGTATAACATCATTCTAGATGTTACCAAACCAAATTTCACATTTAGATCATATGGCTAGCTCTTGGTATTACACCTTGCTGCACCTTGAGTCCACCCTCGCTCTCCTCACTGGACTCTTCACTCCGCAAGGTTAATTTCACCTCTTCTTCCTCCAACCCCTCCAATGTGGACTCGGCTTTGCCTTCTAATTTGACCTCCTCTTTTAGTGCAATCCTTTGGACTTGCTTTCCTTCTCTCTATCTAAACTTCTTAATTTCCGGGGCTGCACTAGTGAGCTCTCTACCTTGGGTTGACTTCTCTTCTTCTTGCTAGGCGGGAGCACCGCCACCTTTGGATCTTATGCCATTCTCACATAATGATTGTCATTACTTCTCAATTGCCAAATGTGCTATTGCTCCTTGTCATTGGCTTCTTGACACAGATCGGGATGGAAAATGCAAGACAACCTTCTTCTTCTCATTGCTACTTAACAAATTCAGTCCAAGGTAGAAATGCACTACAAAAGAAACAAAGTAGTGTGGTGGTGTCAAAGTCCTCCAATTCAACACCATCTGCCTTGTTCTTTGATAAAAACACTTTGCCCAATTGATTGGCTCTCTTGTAAACATCTTGTGGAAGAACACCGCCTGCTGCTTTGTAACGTAGGTTGTGGGCTCGGATTTGAACAATGCCATCATCACCCCTACAATACTTCTTTGCATTGGGTCTCGATAATTCTCCACCTTGTATCCATTCTTTGTGCGCTTTGAGGTGAACAAATTTCTAACCTCTTGGGTTTCTTCTACGACTTCTCCCTTCTCCAAGAATATGGCCCCATGCTCTTCCCCACTCTCTCTTCCTAACACTAGTCTCCAATCCGACTCTGTCCATTAAGCTGGATTTCCTCTCTTCTCCACTATCACCACCTCATCTACATACTTATTGGCTGTGATCTCTACCATGAAATTGGGAAAACTCAAGTTCAAATTCCATGCGAGGAAAGTAATGCAAACATTACTAAGGACTTTGATGCAAGCCATCACATCTAACCTCTTAATCACTAAGTTTCTTGATGCTAGTGCAGGGCACTTCCTGATTCCCTTCATTCTACTCTCTTTTGTGATGTACTTTTGAAAAACAATTTTCCCATCCCTGGACTTGCAACTCTCAATCCCTTTGAATTCTTCCCTACTTCACTCACTACCACTCCTCTTCCTTGATCTCCCTCAAGATGACTCCACAAAGGCAAAGGAAATTCACTTGTCATTTGTATCCTTCTTGATTTGGAACCTAACTTTATAGTCCAATGTTCCTCAGTCATTCTCTAAATGCTTGTCTACAGAGAAATCACACCTTCTGCATGCACTTCTCTTGTCATTGTCAATTTCTCCCACTCATGCTTTTGTTGATTTTGTGTGTGGTACAATTCTTGAATTTCAGACCCGACGGAAATTCATTACTATGTCTTTGCATCAGGTTGATCACCCTGAGGTGAAGTCTCCTTACTCGGGTTGAACTTTGACAGATCCAATCCGAGTACTTTGTGTTTGACACAAAGTCACTTTACTTTGGGTTACAAACCAGACACAATTCTTCTCCTGCTAATGCCATTTGGGTTCAACACAACTTTGTTTGTACACTTCTTCTTCCAAATAGAACAAAAACTTAAATAAAAACAAAAAATGTGGGTACCACACTTCTAGTAAGGCATAAAATACATCCAGACTTTTGGCGTCTTGGTACTTGCTAAGGTCAAATTATGAATTTGACTTCCAAGGGAACTTTGCAATTTAGATCTCTATCAAAGAGAGCTTGGAGAGTCAAAAGTGATGGTACTTCTTCTATTACACACTCCAAAGGGCTCTCAAGAAGGAAGTATTGTGAATACTTTCCTCAACTTGTGATTAAATAGCACTCTCTGTGGTTTATTAGTAGAAACCCTCCCTGGTATATTGTAGAAGAATAAGCAAGTGCACTCTTCTTGAAGTTGATGGATTAGTTAAGTCTTTGAGGAAGATGGATGTCACTTGCATGCAAGTTCAACACTTGTATGAGTAACTCATATTCCAAAAATATTTTTCTATCAAGAGAATGTGACTCTTCTTATTGATCAAAGATCTCTTGATAGCACATCTCTTATTTCTCTTTACTACTCTCAACTCATGAGGTGTCTAAATGGCTCCTAGGTCCCTAGACAACATTCATTGCCTTGCACAACTTCACTTCTGGGCACTCCAAGAAGTGTATCCCAAGTAGTGGCACCAAAGAGAATGTGATATCTCAATGTCATTGACTTGTAGTATAATATATAAGAACAAGTTTTTCCCACAATGATATTGTTTGGAAATGCTTGGAAGTGAAGTGAAACACACACTTGTCACCAAATCTCAATTTGTTTATTTTGTCCTATTTAACCTCTTTGGCAAAAACCACTCCTAGAAGAGGGTAGTGTCATCCTTTATGGTGCACAACAACAAAAAGAAAATCATCAAACTAATCAATCCCTTGCTAAAATCTAGCCAAGATTGCTCCCAAAGGTGATGGTTCATTCAACTCCAAGTGCCATTCTATTCCAAAGATGCAATATGTTCTAATGTTTTCTACCCTTTCTAGAGGGCACAACTTGTAGAATTGATCCTTTTGTTACTTCTTATCTAAAAATTTTGAATCCATGGTATTGCCTGCATATTGAGCTTCACAATCCACTTGTTGCACTTCAATTCACACCTTGATCAGGGGTGAATACCCACTTGGCACTAAGCATTGAAGGCCTATTGTGAAATTCCTCATCTTTACTCTGGATAAGATATTGAAACATGCAAAGAAGTGGGAGCACTCTTTACTTGAAATCAAAGCTTGTATTCCAAAAGAATGAGTGAACAAACACAAGTGCCAATAGCACTCTGCCTTATATACAAACTTGGCTTCAAGCCAAAGGGAATAGAATCCCAAGTGAATCCTAAATAAAATCTTAGTTTAACTTGTCCATCACTAATTCTATTATCCTAATCTTATCTTATCCTAATCATTTGTAGAATGATTTGGCTCCTACACATGCCAAGGGAGATATTGGACCTATGAGCTTGTTTGTGTGACAGCCCAACAAGTATCACTTTTGCAGTAATCAATTAGTAATTTTTTGTTCCCATAGAGATATTGGTCAGAAATGGCCAAATACAAAGTAAAGACCAAGAAAGAGCATGAACATATCTTGAGATTACAAATAAATGTAATTTTGGGATCCCAAGAGATTGAGTTATAGGAGCCTCTAATGACTGAAGCCACAAGCAATAAGAAGAAGAAGACCACAAGCCTGAAGAAGGAAGTCACTATCTTGCCAATCCTGATCAAGGAAAGAAGTTAAAGGTAATATGTAGGAAACCGACTAGTGATGGGAAACAAGAAAAGCTGGCTCCCTTGAGAATGAGAGGCTCAATGTCCAAAGGAAAGGTGGTTGTTAGAGAAGAGGCACCCAAAGATACAAATGTCATCAACATTGATATTGACTCTTCTAGATCCCAAGACAATCTATTGTTCCTATTAAGACCAATCAAGACATTTGTTGAATCTCCATGGAAGGAAGGAGATTAGGGGCAAGTCTAATGTTGACAATGCAAGACAAAAGACACATACCAAGGAGAGAAATAGGAGAATAGAAGATAATATTAGGACACTTGGGTGTGGGAAACTCTGAATGCCTAGCATGATCTTTGGCATTGGCATTTATAAGGAGCATACAAGACCCTTGAGAAGCTTCTCAAGAAGCTTTCTTGAGCTACTTTCTTGGAGTGGAAGCCAAGTTAATCGGGAAGCTTCTCAAAAAGCTTTCTTCTAGAAGCTATCAACTTGGCATGCAAGTTGAGCTAGTTGGAAAACTTCTAGAAGCTATCTATTTAGAGTGCAAGCTAAGCTAGCCAAGAAGCTTCCTAGATAATTTGGAATATTCTAAGCTAATTTGGCCTATTCACTATTTTGATAGCCCTAACTAACTTTATTGCTAAATTCCATATTGTTACATATTCCTCCAAGGATACAATTAACTTCATACTCCTCATGATCATTGATAGGGATGGGAGGAGGAGGTTGGACACAAGAGAAAAAAATAGGATGGGTTAAGAACAATGGGTTTTTACTTGAGAATCTGAAAGATAGGACAAGGCAAGGCAAGTTGATAAGCAATAAGAGAGATGATTTAGATGACATCAAAAGGGTGAGTTTACAAACTTAGGTATCAAGTGGGAGGGTTAGGTAACTAGATGGAGCATGACCTTATCATCAACTTGAGAGGTAAGATTATGATGATGGTGGTCCACATATTTTTTGCCAATTTTGAGCAACAAGGAGATGAGATTTGGCTTGTTGGTGGGATTGGGATATGGTGGTCAAGAAAGTGGAAGTATGAGGGACCTGAGATGGAGGAGGAGCAAGAAGGGAATCTAAAACAAGTGGATCTTGGCCAAAATTAAGAAAGGAAAGAGAGAATCCAGTGCTTACTTATTTGGAATTATTGTATACAAACTCCACAACTACAAGACATTCATCTTAATTGGTATGGTGGATGTTGACAAAGACATAAAGCATATCCTCCAAGGTGCAATTTGCATGTTTAGTTTGTCCATCAATTTGGGGATGACAAGCCATGGACAAAGCAAAGCTATTGGTGGGCTAATGCATCATTGCTCTTGGCAGACTGGTCTTGCATGTGACTCCATCTCTATCTTGTGTTCCTCCAAGGTGACTTCCTTCAGATCCTTGTAATTGAAAGCAAACACATGAATGAACTTGCGGAAAATCTCCTCAAATCTCACCTTCTCCTCTTGGTAACATTTGGACTATACTTGAGGGTAGATAATCTCCTCTCTATCTCCTCAAGTATCAATGGTGATTTATCTAGGTCTTTCAAAACCTATGGCTTAGGTGCAAAATCCATAGCACACAAAGGATACACATCTAAATTAGATTTAAATTCATCCTCCTTTGTGGAAGTCTTCTCCTCTATGCTTGTGTCCACACCCTAAGCTCCTTCTTAAAAATCTTGTTCCCAATAATCAGAAGATGGTGTATCTGAATGTGAAGTGTTGGTGGTGTTAGTCATAGGAATTGTGACTCTATGGATTAATGGCCCAATCCTCAAGCACCCTTTGTACCATTGATTAGTTGTGCATGCTGCTCTCAACCATGGCCTCTCAAGAAGTAAGTCATAGTTTGAATCCTTCAAGACTTGGAAAGTCATGAGATTTTGAACTCCCATAATTGAAACTACCACCTTATCCATCACCCCTACTAGTCAAACTTGTAATTTTTCTGCCACCCTCACCACAAATGTTGAAGGTCTGGAAGGTATCATATCCAACTTCTTCATCAACCTCTTTGACATGGCATTCATTGTTGATCCTCCATTAATAAGTGCATCCTTGATGTTTTGACCATTCACTCTCTTGGAAGCATATTCACAAGCCTCCCATGGTGCTGGTTTGGCATCCACCACCCCCATTGAAATTTGAGCTTTTTTTGTCTTCTTCTTCTTGCTCCTTGTAGAACTCAAACCACCTCTAAGCTCCTTTCTCAAAGTAGGGTTCAAAATGATTAGTTGACCCATTGTGATGTTATCCTTGTGACTCCCAACATCCTCCAACACATTATAGTTCCATTGTTGCTTTGAGATAAAAAAAAGTCCTCCATCCTCAACTTCTTGCTTGGATTATTTGTTGTTCATGGTGTTGATGTGTGAGAACTCCTAGTAGACATAGGAGTATCCTTACTAGGATTAAATCCTTGAGAAGAGTGTACATCCTCTACAAAATGAGCTCTCTTCTTCTCTTGTGCCAAAAGTTCCAAATTAAGACCTTTGGAATTTGAGCACTCCTCCTTCTCATACTTGCTCTCAATCATATCTATGGATGTTATCCCCTTACCTTGTTTGGATTAGAAGCCACTTGGGTTTCACTACCTCCCTCTTTCCCTCTATTGGCTCTTTAATAACTCCTTCCTCCGTGGTAAGTGGAATTTGGGCAATTCCTTTGGATGTGGCTTCTTCCTCCACAACCAGAACAATTCCTATCATTGAAATTTTTGGTTGGTTGGCCTTCTCTATATGGATAACTTCTATAACTTTGGGACTCTCCCTACATTGTGATCCACCTCTCTCTTCTTCCATAGTTGCACAACATTGATCTTGAGATCTGCAAGTTGTTTTGTGATGGTTTGAAGTGGATCTTTTGGTGGAGGTGCAAAAGCTCAAGCAACTTCTACTTGTGGTGCAACCCTTGCCACTAAAGAATCAAAACTTCCCCCATACTTGTAGCTTTTAGGAGGATGCACAACCTCCTTCACCAGCAAATCACTCTCATCTTCTTCCAAACTTTTCTCCATATGAATTGCAATCTTGATAGCTTCAACATTGGAAGAAGGTTTCTCGTATCTCACCTTGCTTCTTATTTGTGATCCCAACCCTCCATAAAATTCTTGGTGAGCATGACTCCTATGCCAATCATAGTAGTCTCCAAATCATCCTCACCCTTCCTCAACACTATGCAAAATCTATACTCTAACTTCTCCACTCTTTTTACATAAACTCTCACTTTATCTCCATTTCCTTGTTTGAGGAAGGTAACCTCACTCATCAATCTCTCAAAACTCTCATCTGGAAGAAAGTTCTCAATGAGTGCTGAAGTTAAACTCTCCCAAGACTCTTCTTGCCTATCTCTCTTCTCTCTCTTTTGGTATTCTTACTCATACTATGTAAGTGTTGCATCCTCAAAGAAATTTGGTAATAATGAGGCCCACTCATTTTTCTTTATCTCATTGTTTCCTATGCAAGCTCTTTTGAAGTCTCTCACAAAGACCTCCATATCTTCTCCATCCTTGCCAAAGAAAATTGGAAGTTTCTCCATCTTAACCCCTCACTATCTCAACTTTTTTCCCCTTTTCTTTTCTCACTCTATAACTAATAGAGTATGGAAATGAACAACACCATTTGAGAGTAATCCACCCTAGGGAACACAAAAGGTTTAGGTTACTCCAAGATTTCTATAGCAACATAAAATCCTATAGTGCATATTAATTGACACTCATGGATAGTTTATCCATAAAATGATAGATTATCTCCATCACTAATCTTGAGAACTAGCTGATGAAGGTGGTAGTATTTCTATAGATGTACTAATATTCTCTCCAAGATCCTTCACCGAAGTCTCCAAAAGAGTTTTTACTCCACTACACTCATGTCTTTTTGGAAGTCCTTCCATTCCACAAACCTCACATAACTCCTTGGTCTTAGATCTTCTCCTTCCCAATCTTGGTGAAGAAGGTCCAACATGCAAACCCAAGTCAAGTAAACCTCTCCTTTCCGTTAATCTCTTGCTCTCAAAAGTCAATGGACATGCACTTGTGTTATGTCCCTTCTTTCTACATAAAAAGCACTTAGACTCACTCTTTCCTCCAAATGGTGTAGGTTTTGGGATCCTCTCACCACTCTCTTCAAATTTTATTCTAAAATCTCTTTTCCTCAAATTCACCTCTAAAATCACCTCAAACCCTTGGAGAACCTTGCATAACCTCAAGTTTCACTCTTGGTGACTCTCCATGTTCCCAAGATGAGTCTAAACACTCAAACATTCTTTTTTTCTGCTCTCACACTCCTCATGCATGAGACCTCAACTTTGTAGAATTGACCCCTCTTCACAATGTCACAAAAGTCTCTCAATTGGTATCTCACAATCCTCTAAAATTTGTTCATAGTTGATAAAAACTCTAGGGCATCTTCCTTGCAAAATTTCAGATGTTTTCATTGAGCCATTTGGCCTAGGCACTTTTTTGTTAGGCACTTTTTTGTTCAGCACACATATTCAGGTTTGGTCTGAAAACCACCACTCTCACTTTAAGAACTCATAAATGTTTTCATAAGAATAATCATTCTCTAATTCTTGAGCCAAAAGGTAGAATAATAGGCATTGAATCTTCTTGGAAAGTTTCAAAACAATCCGCTAAAAACTAAAGAAATGGTACTCTTTACAATTTTCCAGAGAGCATGCAATTGTGAGAGCAATTTACCCTATCAACTTTCAAAATTCTAACTCAATGTGTGTACTTGCTCTCACAATAATTTTAAGTATGATAATTGATAAATAATTTAGGCTATCATGTGTAGAAATTTCAAGTCCAGATCTCAAACTTGAGATTTTGCCCAAAATCACCGTAATCTCCAAAATCTACAATTCACCTCATACAATCTCTCCAAATCCTCTCATGTGTACAAAACATATAATATCACCTCAAAGATATCATAATAAACTACAGGGTATACAAATAGGTCCAAGTTCCTTAACACAAGTTCTACCCTCTCTTCCCTTAATGTTCTCTCCAATTGAGCTCTCATAGCCTCTTTCTGTCTAATATAGAATTGTACGCGGAACATTATCTTACTTTCTAAAGAGGTCACGACAATGGAACCAAAAATGAGCTGGCTTGTCTCTCACCTATGATGGCTATTATTGTAACACATGATAGACTAAGAAGGCAAAGAACCCCAACTCCATCATACTCCCCCAAGGCTAACACTCCAAGACTCAAGATATTGCTCACTAGAGAATTCAATGAGAGAGAGATAGTGGTAAATGAAAGGATGATGAGTACTTCCTCACCCTTTGTTTATATACTTATGAAATAGTTATGCTCCAAAGTTACTAATTACTAGAGTAACTCAAGTTACTAGGCTAAAAGTCAAATAAAGTCAAAAAGGTAAAGGAATATCCATGCTCATGGGAATATTCTCCTAAGCATGTGGTTTTACCTTGACTTAATCACTAAGTCAAAGATTCCTTCACATGGGCTATCCTTGGACTATAGAAGAATCCAAAACAAAAAGTGGAGAACTCTTGGACCCAAGAGTTTAGCGTTCTCAACTCTTTCCTCAAAGCCAAACACCTAAGAATAATACCAAGTCAATACACTAGAATCCAAAATAGTGGTGTTAATCTTTTCCAATTCCTCCAAAGAAAAGCCACCTCTATTTTAGCTATGACTAACTTTAGCTAATCAAGACTAATGTAAAACTATACTTATCTTTGTAATATCTTTCAAATATTTATAATATCAAACTAAATATCACAATGGCACATACATGCATAGATGGGTGTTATAAGATAAACCAGGATATACTTCTTGTGTGTAGTCCTCATTGTAGGCTAGATTGGTCCTACAAAATCAATCCTCTATTTTTCAAAGTGCACCAGAGGTAGAATGAGTCAAAGGAGACATTGATTGGAGGGATTCAGTCTTCCCATTCTTCTCTCATCTTAGCCTTGGTCAACAACTTCACCTTTTTATCCAATAGTGTGTTTTTAAGACAATCATACTTTGTGTTCCTCTTACTCTATCAATGTCAATGGTTCTAGCAAGGAAGTATTGTTCTCAAGCCTCTTGGTAGAGTTTGTTGTTACTTGATTTACCTCCAGACTTGGCTATCCTTTGTCATTGGTCAATGTTACCTCCTCTAACTTTAGGTTCTCCAAGCTTAGGTAGTTAACATTTGCATTTGCTTTTGGGGGAAGTGGATAAGGTATGAACCTTATTGGAAGCTGAGAGATAGGGGTTGAGGACAAGTTGTCCTGGTATTCCCTTAGGCCTTGCAATTGCCACACAACAAGTAATAGGAGGTGATCACCTAGGCTTGGGACAACTTGATGCCCAATGGCCCGTCGCACCATAGTTATAACACACCAGCCAAGAGAGTCTATCTTGGGAGGAAAGTCTTTCTTAGAGGCTTATTTGTAGCATACCCCATGGGTGTATATCAAGAGATTGGGGTAGGAGTTGGCTGGGGGAGCACAAGAAGTACTTCTTGGATTGCAAAGACTTGATTATATTCCTAAACATAATACTCCGGTTTTTCCTATTCTTGCAACTATTCTAAAATGATGCATGGAGGAAGGACAGTTAAAGAAGCATTTGATGTTTGCATGTATTGGCTACTTGCACATTGTACATGAGATATTGGGTCAAATGTATGAAGGGAACTTCCTCCTTTCCTTTGCACCATTCATTGCACCTTGATGTCAGTAAACTCTTTAATAAGCTCTTCTAACTTGATCCTGAGTTGCACAAAGGTTTTGTACATTGAGGTCATCCTAGGTTTCTAGACATCTTGTGTTTATCTTCTCCTTTCTCTCTTGTTTTTTGAGGAGAATGATGATGATGAGGGAGCCATGTTGGAAGCCATGATGATGAGGGAGCCATGTTGGAAGTATTGGTGGATACCAAAGGCATTTGTTGAGAAAATTCTTTGGTAGTTTCTCCAAATTGTAGCTTTGATGTGATCTCTCTTCCGGGTTCATTCTTGCCACCTCATGAAATTCTGCAGATCAGACCACTTGGTCTAATGTGTCATGTCTTTGTTCTTTGGCAAATGTGTGAAGCTCCATATGCAGTCCTCCTAGGAACCATGCTATTGCTTGTGCATCCAAGTATTCTAGGGTGACTCCTCTTTTTGGAACTCAGTTGAGTAGGCTTCAAAATCTCTCCATGTAGTCCCTTAGATGTTTGTTTTTCTTCCATACCAAACTGTTGAGAGTAGTGAAGAAGTTGGCCTCATAGTCTAGCTCTTGGAATTGTTCCAAAAGTAGCTCTTGAACTACTAGCTAGTCTTGCACATTCACTGGATCCTAGCTGACATGTGTAAATCAATTTTGTGCTTTCTTCTAAAAGAAACTTGGAAATACTTGGATTTGGTCTGCATCATCATCTTCTTTCTTGGCTACCTCTATAGCTTTGAACTTGCTCATGAACATATAAAGATCTTCTTCAACATCCTTCCCTTTGAACTTTTTGTAATTTTGTCTTGTGATGGAGGCATATTCTACATGTTGATGAAAGACTTCAATGTGGCAAACATAGGAGAACAAAGAGTGGCACCAAACAAGTCC
This sequence comes from Lunularia cruciata, assembly GCA_948567375.1. NCBI lineage: Eukaryota > Viridiplantae > Streptophyta > Marchantiopsida > Lunulariales > Lunulariaceae > Lunularia > Lunularia cruciata. The sequence goes on from OX419756.1 coordinate 8,711,343, forward strand.
CAGTCTGGTACATTGCTTAGAAAGGTGTCCTCCTTCTATTCCTTCTTAGGTGGCTTGCAATGGTCTCTTTGGAGATAAGTTGGTTGGGTTGCTTGGTCCTTGATCATAAAGGAGCTGTAGAGGCAAGCTCATCAACAAAGGGTTTGATATAAAGGTCACCAATGGGCATGTTATCACTCTTTATCCATGGCCAAAGGGAGGAAGGGAAGTCAATCTAGGAAAACCCTCCTATGATACCTCCTTCTGTCTTTCCACAAGTGATGATGGTTGACTAGTGGTGCTAGGCAAGAATAGAACAGTGAACTCTAAGGAAATGGACAGCAATTCCTCAAGTAGGGTTTTGAACTCCATGTCTCCTTTATTAAAGAATAACCACCTCTCAGCAAGCTCCATATTGTGCTTTGCTTTCCTCTCAAGTTGTGAGGTTTGGGCTAGAGCATTCTGATCAAGGGCAGAGTGCCACATAGCTTCTTGTTGTCTTTCTTGCTAAGTTGTCCTTGCTCTTGAGGGCTAATATCGATAGGTACTATTTCCATGACAACATCCACTACCTTTCTTTCTCTCATTTCTAACCACACACACACAGTTTATCCTTGTTAGTGGTGCCAAAAAGCATATGATAACCAAGTGTTGACGTACTAATAGTATAATTGGTAAGCACAAATCATTCCCACAAGGATATGGTTTGGAAATGGCTAGTCACAAAGGAATCATTGTCACTTTGTCACAAGTCATCTATTGTTATGTCTTTATCTTCTTGAGCAGGAAAATTCCCAAAAGATGGTATTGCACTTCATGGTGGCACAATACAAAAAAGAAAACCACAAACAAAAATCTCATTCACAAAAGATGTCTTGACTTTTGGCTCCTACAATTGATCAACCAATCTATATTGGAGATCATCAGCCCCAAAGGTCTATACTCTCACAATCATCTATATTGTACATACTATAGTGCCAATGAGGATGTCCTACCCTTCCCAAAAGGTGTACTCCACCGCTATACTGCAGGTTTGGGACCATAGGGGCTTTTTTACCCATGTTACTTCATGACACTCACAACCCTTGTGTATTGCCTTGATACTTCATAACATCTAGGGATCCAACACCTTGGTGAAGCCTGATTATGTTCCCGCACCTAAGCACTTGTGTTTGTACTTCAAGTTCCTCACCACTACTCCACCCAATGATCATGAATCATACACATTACTAACATAGATATGTAGAGTTCCTTATTGACCTCTCTCCAAGATAGAGGTTCATTCATACATACATAGAAAATCACAACTTGACCATAAAAAAAAAGGATATCAAAATGATGAAGCTTGTTATTCCAAACAAGCATAGGTGGAACTATACTCAGATAAACAACTGAACTTTGAACTTTGAATACTAAACACTAAGCTTGTATTATATTGGGGTGATTCCCCTTATACTTTCTACTAAAAAATGATGGGGCACATCCAATACTATGATGCTAAAATCCCTAGATTAAGCTCTAAATCAAATGGTACTAACCCTAATCTATCTACTCTATCCTAGCCAATTAATGCTATGATGGCACCACCTACAAAAGGATACCTATTGTACACTCTATTGGTTAGGGACCTCTAGCTAGGTGTTAGAAGAGAGGTCTTGATGACATGGCAATGGCAAAACTGTCCTATGTACATGACCATCACTTTACTTACATACATGTCATTCCCCCACTAACATTTGATCCCCATGGGCAGGCTATCATGATGATTCTTGACTAAGATGATCTCCGACCATGATGAAGGCTGACCCAGATGGTCAAGCCATAACAACTGCACCCCAAGGGTGTAACCTATCTTACATATATACAAGGGTTCAACAAGTCTCTAATTCTCTAGCCCACTTGGCTTTCCTAATGCACCTTCTTCCTTGCATCTTAGAATAAGCTTATCTACATGCTCCCCATATTCTTCTAGCTCTTGGTTGACCTTGGATAGGATGCTATTGAATTTGTCATTGATGTGCTTCCATAGCTTCTTGTCCAACTTGGCAAATTACTCCAATGAATACTTCTTTGTTCCTAGGGCATGTATCTTTGACTTCAACTTCCCAACCTTTGCATCATGAACCTAGGCTATTGCTGCTTCTCCCACCTATGCTTTGAACTAGTTTGTAATGTGATCACATTACTATGATCACTTGCATCCTCTCCTCATCCAGGGTATGTGGAATAGATTGCACTTCGATGTCTACCTCCTGCCTGATCTGCTCATGATCTTCATGGCCATTGACAATCATGGTGAGTTCCTCAATGTGCATCCGGGCCTTCTCTACCTCTACATTAAAGGCATGCTAATCTTTGGCATTTTGGCCACAAAGAACCTTTAGTTCCTGCTCGAGAGATACCACCTCCTTATCCTTAAGATTCAGTTGCTCCTCTTGCTTCTTCTTCACCTCTTTAGCATGATGCTCAGGCCGACCCCTTAAGTATTAGTATGCTGGAATCTAAGCAAACAATTTTTTGTCATGCTTCTAATATCTTTGTCTTCATCAGGTCCATCTCTCCTTCCTTCCTGTTCAATTTCTCTTCTTGGGCTGCCTTGTAGTCTATGGTTGCTTGTTTGCACTTAGTAGTACTAACCTTCATCATTTCAAGTAAGGCCTTCACTTGGTGCAACTCTAACTGGTACTATTCCAACAAGGTGTCATTGTCCTTCTTCTGCATCTTCTACTTCCCAAACAAGATGTCATGGTCTCCCTTGGATCTTTGCAAGTCTATGTCCTTTCTACAAGAGCCTCTTCTAGCTTACAAACTTGTGACAAGTCTGGTCTGTGAGCCAGCCTGTCTCTCACTTAGGATGAACCTCTGATGGCTATTATGGTAGCGCACCATGGACTAAGAAGGCAAGGAACCCCAACTCCATCATACTCCTCCAAGGCTAACACTCCAAGACTCAAGACATTGCTCACTAGAGAACTCAATGAGAAAGAATAAGTTGCAAATGAAAGGATGATGAGTACCTCCTCACCCCTTGTTTATATAGTTGTGAAATAGTTACGTACCAAAGTTACTAATTACCGTAGTAACTCAAGTTACTAGACTAAAAGTCAAGTAAAGTCAAAAAGTAGAAAGGAATATCCATTCACATGGGCATATTCCCCTAAGCATGTGATCTTATCTTGACCCAACTACTAAGTCAAGGATTCCTTTACATGGGCTATCCTTGGACTAAAGAAGAATCCAAAACAAAAAAGCTTGCGGGCCCAAGAGTTCTCAACTCTTTCCTCAAAGCCAAACACCTAGGAATAATACCAAGTCAACACACTAAAATCCAAAGTAGTGGTGCTCATCTTTTCTACTTTCTCTAAATTAAGGTCCCCTCTATCTTAGCTATGACTAACTTTAGCTAAACTTGACTAATATAGAACCATCCTTTATCTCTATATAAATAATATCTCTTAAATACTTGTAATACCAAGCTAAATATCACAATACCACACACATGCTCAAATGGGTGTTACAAGTCCAACCCACCAAAGTTCACTTATGGTGAGGACCTCTGCCTCTTGTTATCATATACTCCCTTCTAAATGACATTACCTCATGAGCTGCCAATTGGTCCAACTTCCACTCTAGGTATTGGCAATGTCTCCGCAACTTAGCTAGTTGACTCTTTAGGCACATAATACTAGCATGAGCCTTGGTGAACTCCTTCTCTACTCCCAACTTCTCCTAGATGGCCTTTTAGATTGAAAGTGTAAGAATTTAATAAAGCATTTGTAATTTATCACGTTTGGGTTGATGTTTTAATACAATGGATGCATGTCTTGTAACACTCATTTGTGCATGCATGTGCTTTTGTGATATTTCCTTTGGTATAACAAGTATTGGAGAGATATTATTTATATAGAGATAAAAGATAGTTCTACATGAGTCATGATTAGCTAAATTTAGTCATAGCTAAGATAAAGGGGACTTTAATTTTGAGGAAATGGAAAAGAAGAGCATAACTATTTTGGACTCTAGTGGATTCACTTAGTATTATTCCTTGCTGTTTGGCTTTGAGAAAAAAGTTCTTGGACCAACAAGCCTTTTTTGCTTTGGATTCTTCTATAGTCCAAAGATAGCCCATGTGAAGGAATCTTAATGGTTGGATCAAGGTGAGACCATATGCTTAGTGGAATATTCCCATGAGTATGGATATTCCTTTAGACTTTTGACTTTATTTGACTTTTAGCTTGAGTTACTCTAGCAATTAGTAACTTTGGTACATAACTATTTCACAAGGATATAAACTAAGGGTGAGGAGGTACTCATCATCCTTTCATTTGCAACTTTCTCTCTCTCATTGAGTTCTCTAGTGAGCAATGATTTGAGTCTTGGAGTATTAGCCTTGGAGGAGTATGATGGAGTTGGTGTTCCTTGTGTTCTTAGTCCATGGTGCACTACCATAATAGTTATAAGAGGTTCATCTTGAGTGTCGTGCGTATATACATTGCTACACAACATACATTGTTGACAACATCATACACTATAGAAGCACAACTCATACATAAGTCATACATAGACTCTAAAGTGCCACAATAATCAGATTGTTTACAACTCTCAAATACACTCAACTCAGATCAATACTTGATCTGTCACTCTATAAACTGCCAACAATTGGGCACTGATTATAGTCAAGCCACACCCACTCTAGCTAAGAGAATCCAGGTGATGCTCATTGGCCTCTATCCACCATAGCCAGGAACTCAAAGGCTCAACATCATAGAAGTGAGCTCTCTGGAGCTGCACTTCAAAAGTATACCCTTGGACTTGAGCTAGATCTGAAACCCTAACTGTCCCGCTGACAGCACACTTGATGGTGAAAATGGTGCAAAGTGACGGTGGACCCCACCATGAAGTAAGTACCCCAAACACAAAATCTGACAGTCAGAAAATAGTCTTTGAGAAACTGCTGAAATAACTCTAACTACTATCATTGTGACTCTAGTGTCCAAGCAATCTAGATGCAATACTGCAAATGGTGTGACAATTGTCGTGTGTATATACATCGCTACACAACATACATCACTGACAACATCATAAACTATAGAAGCAAAACTCACACATAAGTCATACATAGACTCTAAAGTGCCACAATTGGCCCCCTTAGTTGGCGGTTAGGTCCCTCTAACTCCATATAACCATCTACTCCTCGTATATGATATATCCTATGATGGGCAAAGATTAGGAGGCCGGGTGCTATGTAGCCCCATTGTTAGTCGCCTGTCTTCAATCTATACCATATAAAGAATGAACTAGCTATAGGTCAAGTACATCTAGGACATAACCACTGCCCTTGAGGAACCACCGTGAGGGGAGGAGTCATACATACCATATGCCATCCTCTTGAACAACTATGACACACTAACATAATAGCTACTCAATCAGAAGAGCCACATAACATACACCTCAAGCTTTCACGTACAAGTGCCAAGCTTGGGTCCATAGTTCCATCAATGTTTGGGAGGTGGCATGGTGCACAATTGCGCACATGATCCTTCCAAACAACACCATCATGCCCTTCCAACACAAGGACTCCACATGGAAAAACTGAATGCACTCTTGACAGAGTGCGGCCTATCGAAACATCAAGTGTTGTCGGTGCTATCTGCTGTATGTATACATAGTCACTTGGATGAAATCAATGAACCGAGGGTCTATAACCTCCTCCTTGAATGGTAGCATAGCACAAAGTATCTCTATGCTGAGCAATCACCAAGTTCATAAAGGCCATGGGCATCACTCTCCAAAAGATCTCTGCCCGTTGAGAACATGTGCTCATCCATACATCTGGATCATCTAAGTCCAAGACTACAGTAGCATCTTGACAAATGGCTACAGGTTCTCATCCATTTAGTAGAAAGAACGGAGAGAAGGATGTTAAGGAAGCTTGCTGGCTGAACCAATAGCCCATGGCCAACCAAGGTAATTGGAGATCCCAATCTCCCAAGTGGCCTCTCTACAAACCATACTTTTGCAATCCCCTCTTCATTGTCTGAACCACTCTTTGCTAAGCCATTTGCCTCAGGATGATCTTGGGAAGTAGTACGGTGATCAATCAAAGCCTTGTCACACAAGACTTGAAACTCCCCCAAGAACTTTGTACCTTGATCAGTCAAAACCTCAATTGGTGCACCAAAATGACTAAGAACTCAATCCAGGAACGAGTAAGTTGTCCCTTCACTAGACATGTCAGGAAGTGCCACCAATTCAATCCACTTGGAGAAGTGCTCCACTATCACCAAGACATACCGATGATATCTCATAGTCAGCAGTAAAGGTCCAACAAAGTCCAAACTCCAATGGTAATCCAATCCCATGATAGATAGGTAATGGATGTAACTATGGTGTAGGAACATTGAATGATGCTCTAACTCGGTCACAAACCACACATCTGGCAACAAACTATTGTACCTTGGTCTGCATACCGTGCCACCAATAATGAATCTAGAGTAAGCTATATGTATGCTTTACTCCAAAATGTCCTAGCTCCTCATGAGCATGATGGACCAACTGTGGTCTCTGAGATGGAAGCGGTACTACGTGCACTCTACCATCCTCCCATACATGCAAAAGGTGTCTGCCCTCCAATCTGAACCGTCTGGCTCGCTGAAGAACACGGTCTCTCTCCTTGGCCCCAACTGTGCCACCCACAACACCAATACAAAGATAGTTCATCACTAAGACATCATCATGAATGTCTTGCTGAACTATACCAATATCTTCACTCTCTGGATCTATGACCTCAATAACTCCTCCTTTATGCACTAAGAGAGATACCACCAAAGCCTCAGAAAATATACAGAGAAGGGCAAATGCATGCCAACCTGGCACCATCTCCTCATCTATCTCACCATGCCAACGTGCTCCGGTCTGATCCTGTTGGCTGAAATATGGGTTTCTACTCAACCCATCTGCAACACAGTTCACCACTCCAAGTCTATGAACAACCATGAAATCATACTCCTATAAAATCAAAGCATATCCTGCAAGCTTCTATGAAAGCTTGTCGGACTCCATCAACTACTTCAGTGGTTGATGATCAGTGATGAGAGTGAAGTGGTTACCAAATAGGTAACATCGAAAATGTGCTATTGCCCAAACTACTGCCAAGCACTCTCCCTCATATGAACTATACTTTGCCTTCCCTGAATTGTTGGAGCAACTAGCATAGGCCACCACAAACTCCTTCCCCTCATCATCATGGTAGGTGAGCACCACTCCAAGCCCCAACATACTCCAATCAATATGAACCTAAAATGGTGGTCCTCTAATAGGTCTCCTCAAAATAGGAGCAGATGTCAACCTCTCCTTGAGCTCTACAAAAGCTCTCTCCTGCTCGTCTCCCCAACACCACTCCTATATAAGCTTAGTCAGCTTTGTCAAGGCCTTGGAAATGGCACTAAATCCTCTAATATAGTGGTGATAGAAGTTTGCCAACCCAAGAAATGCTCGCACTCTGCTCACATCCGTAGGCCAAGGAATATGAGCAATAGCCTCCACCTTGGTTTGTTGAACACCAAGTCCTCCAAGGTAGATAGTGTGACCCAAATACTCAACCTACACTTCCCAGGATGTAATTTGAGTCCATGAGATCTCAACCCCTCAAACACCTCCAACAATTGTCTCTCATGCTCCTCAATAGTAGTGCTATAGACCAAAATGTCATCAATATAGCACCGAGCAAAATCCAATCAAGCTAGGATCCTATCCATGACCCTTTGGAACTCAGCAAGAGCGCTCTTTAACCCATATGGTAAGAACCTCCACTAATAAAACACATCCTTGCCGTGAGGATCAATAGCCCAGAATGCAGTCTTGGACTTATTGTAATACCAAGGGTTAGCCATATGATCTAGATGTGAAATTTGGTTTGGTAACATCTAGAATGATGTTATACATGATGGTCAAAATAGATCAGATAGAAGTATCACCAAAAGAGTACTTCTACTAATAGGGCAAAAACCAAAATAGACTTGAGAACCTTAGAACCAATAGCTAGACGTATGATTTAAAGGTGAGAATTGGTTTGGTAACATCTGGAAGGATGTTGCACATGATGGACTAAACAGATCAGAAAGAGGTATCACCAAAAGGGGACTTCTACTAATAAAGTAGGAACCAAAATATGCTTGAAATCTTTGAAGGCAATTTCGGAGGCCTAAACGGATGAATTAGGCCTCAAAAATGTGCAGATTCCCCCCCTCCCCCAACAGAGGAAGGGTTGGCCTTTCCCTCCCCCTGCTTTGTCTCGTCGAGAGCTTTCCAACGGTACCTTACTCACGTGATTCTGAGATTCCTATAGGAAGATTCCCTAAAAGATTCCCTCCGGTCAAAGCTTGTTTGACCAACCAGATAGGACCTAGACCAGACAGGTCACCCATCCAAGTAAGTAAGGTAGAGCTTGCTGACATGTCACCTATCTGTGTCCCTAATCCTATGGTGGAGCTTCCTTGGAGGAGATCCTCTTTGTCTATATAATAAAGAGAAGGTGCTCCCTTGGAGCATCGGATGTTTGAGTGTGCAATCTATGTTTTCTCTCTTCTCTTGTCCTCAGAGTATTACACTTATCCTCCTCCTTGATTGGCAACTGATGATATCCCACTTGAAGATCCAAAATACTGAAGACCTTTGCATGCCCAATTGCATCAAAAATCTCCTCCGGTGTAGGCATGGCATACCAATCAGCCTTGGTCTGTTGGTTGATAGGACGGTTATCTCCATACATCTACCTATCTGTGTAGTTGCCATGCATATCCTTCTTGGTTGGCATCACTGTTGCTGATGCATACTCTCCATGTGAAATCTCCACCAAACTAGCCTCAAAAAGGTCACTACTCCGACTTTGAATCAATGTCCTCTCCATATCACTATATTGATAAGGACGTCGGAAAACTAGTGTATTGCTAGTCAGCTCAATCCGTATACCAAGTGTAATACTCTGAGGACAAGAGAAGAGAGAAAACACAGATTACACACTCAACATTCGGTGCCCCAAAGGAGCACCTTCTCTTTATTATATAGACAAAGAGGATCTCCTCCAAGGAAACTCCACCATAGGATTAGGGACATAGATAGGTGACATGTCATCAAGCTCCAACCTTGGATTACTAACTTGGATGGGTGACATGTTGGTCTAGGTCCTATCTGTTTGGTCAAACAAGCTTTGATTGGAGAGAATCTTTTAGGGAATATTCTTGCAGGAGTCTCAGAATCACGTGTGTAAGGTACCATTGGAAAGCTCTCAATGAGACAAACCAGGAGGGAGTGAAGGCCAGCCATTCCTCCATTGGGGGCGATCTACACATTTTTGAGGCCTAATTCATCCGTTTAGGCCTTCAAAATTGCCTTCAAAGATTTCAAGCATATTTTGGTTCCTACTCTATTCATAGGAGTCCCCTTTTGGTGATACCTCTTTTTGATCTATTTAGTCCATCATGTGTAACATCTTTCCATATGTTACCAAACCAATTCTCATCTTTAAATCATATGTCTAGCTATTGATTCTAAGGTTCTCAAGTCTATTTCGGTTTCTGCTCTATTAGTAGAAGTACTCTTTTGGTGATACTTCTATCTGATCTATTTTGACCATCATGTATAACATCATTCTAGATGTTACCAAACCAAATTTCACATCTGGATCATATGGCTAGCTTGTGGTATTACACCAGGTCCCTTTACAACACCCAAATCCTTTATACTGAAAGCAAAACAACTCGTGTGGTTCCTCAAGAACCTCCAAACCCTCCGTCTTTCCTCTCTAGTAAGCTTGGGTCCAAGATTTAGCTCCCAAGTATCCTCTGTAACTATAGTAGGAGTGGAAGATGCATTAAATGGCTACTACATTGGGCCCTTGAGAACAATAGTGTCATGCCCCCAACCACAAGAGGTCCCAACCTCTGTGTGAAAAACTCCCTCCACTCTGACTGCAAGCTCCACACGTCCTCTAGCTGCATCCCAAGTGGACCAAGGGTGTAATCCAAGTAGCCCACACTCACCTGGATGGACTCCAAGTAGACCACTCTCCCTAGTAGCTACTGATTGTGTCCCAAGAATACCATGTCCACTTGGTCTATCGCCCCTAACATGTGCCTGAATTGTCTTGATAGGCGCAAGGCTCACAAATGTCCAAGTGGTGATGCCTATCAAGCGCATCCTACGTTGCTCTGCCAAGCCAAGGCTCATAATCCAGGTCAAACAGTTCAAGTCCATAGCCTGACTTAACACTTGACATCTAGATGCCTCTGACACTGCTAGAACAATAGTAATACCAGTGCAAAAACCCATTGCCTGCTCTCTCTCATCGGCATTGAGCTCCACCAACTACTGTATTAGTGAATCCCAAACAAGTCCAGGTCCTCCCTCTCAAAAAGCATGAGAGCCTAGGAAACTCATGAGTGTGAGAAATGCGGCTCTAGGCTATCCAACTAGGTTCACCACTGCCATAGGTGACCTATCAGCCTGTAAACGATCGAATCCGAGGAGAGAAATAAGAGAATGGAAATTCACGTTGGGACGCTTGAATGAGGGAAAACTCCAAATGCCTAGCATGAGCTTTGGCTTTGGTATTTATAAGTAGCATATAAGGCCCTTGAGAAGCTTCTCAGAAGCTTCCTCAAGCCGCTTTCTTAGAGTGCAAGCCAAGTTAATTAGGAAGTTTCTCAAGAAGGTTCCTTTTAGAAGTTGTTTATTTGGCGTGCAAGCTAAGCTAGTTGGAAGCTTCTAGAAGCTTCTTTCTGGAAGCTACTTATTTAAGGCGCAAGCTAAGCTAGCCGGGAAGCTTCCCAAGAAGCTTCCTAGATACTTCCAGAATATTCTAGGCTACTTTGTCTTATGTGCTACTTTGTAAGCTCGACTAACTTGGTATGATGCCCTCACATGGTATGATGCTTGGGAATGATTGATGTTGGTGGAGAGAAGGGAGGTCACGTGGACAGTAATGCAAGAAAGATTGCTGAAGAACTTCCTATCGGTAGATTTTGTGCAGATGGCTCGAACCCAACTATGGGGATTCAGACAAAAGAATAGTGTACAAGAGTATGTGGAGGCATTTTTGGATCTACAAGTCGCAATAACCAATATGAGTCCAACAGAGGCTCTCGACAATTTCAAACAAGGGTTAAAGGAGTGGATTTGCCAAGAAGTCATGGTGCAAAATCCTCACACGGTATTTAAAGCCATTGCTTGTGTATGGCGAATAGCATGAGCATTGGGTGGAGGTGAAAGGAGTAGTTCCACCTCAACATTATTGTGTAGAAATGCCACACATGGGTGGACCAGTACCGATAGAGTTGGGCAACCTTTGGTTTCGAGATCAAGGAGCATGACCGCTTCAAGGGGAGCATGAACGGGTAGAAGAACGAAGAGATGGAGTCCCCCGAGGAGAAGAAACTTGAGGAGAATAACATCTTTGTTACAATTGTGGCCGTATAGGGCACATATCTACCAATTGTCGCACTTGTTTCTCTAGAGGCCCTCGGCCTTTGTATTGTAACACCCATTTTTGCATGTGTGTGGTATTGTGATATTTAGCTTGGTATTACAAGTACTTAGGAGATATTATTTATATCGAGATAAAGGATGGTTCTATATTAGTCATGGTTAGCTAAAGTTAGTCATAGTTAAGATAGAGGGGACCTTACTTTAGAGGAAGTAGAAAAGTTGAGCACCACTATTTTGGATTTTAGTGTGTTGACTTGGTATTATTCCTAGGTGTTTGGCTTTGAGGAAAGAGTTGAGAACTCTTTCATGCAACTCTTTCTTTCACGCAAGCCTTTTTGTTTTGGATTCTTCTTTAGTCCAAGGATAGCCCATGTGAAGGAATCCTTGACTTAGTGGTTGGGTCAAGATAAAACCACATGCTTAGGGGATATGCCCATGTGAATGGATATTCCTTTCTACTTTTTGACTTTACTTGACTTTTAGTCTAGTAACTTGAGTTACTACGGTAATTAGGTACTTTGGTACATAACTATTTCACAAGTATATAAACAAGGAGTGAGGAGGTTCTCATCATCCTTTTCATTTACAACTATCTCTCTCTCATTGAGTTCTCTAGTGAGCAATGTCTTGAGTCTTGGAGTGTTAGCCTTGAAGGAGTATGATGGAGTTGGGGTTCCTTGCCTTCTTAGTCCATGGTGCACTACCATAATAGCCATCCTAGGTTCATCCTGAGTGAGAGACGGGCCAGCTCACAGTACATGCAATCTTTGAACAACATGGAGTGGCGCATTCAAGAGGAGGAGGTAGAAATCACTTTGGAAAACAAAGATCACCAGTAAATGTACCTTGCGGCCTTACTGGCTCAATAAGGAAGAAGAGAAGCAAGGGAAAGAAGAAGACTAATGTGCAAAGACCCCAAAAGGCAACCTCACAATTGATTGTCGTGAATGGAGTCCTAGAAGGCAATCAAGTGAGAGTATTAATCAATCCGGGAGCAACAGAGAATTTCTTATCTTGCTCCGTTGCAATAAGATTGGGAATGGATCTAGAAAGGGATAGGAGTGAAGAAGTAGAGTTGCCTAACAGGCAAAAAAAGAGGATTGAATCACTACCTAGATGGGTAACACTCTCTATAGGAGAATATCAAGAAGCAATTGAGTGGCGAGTGATACAATTAGCTCGTTATGATGCAATCTTAGGCATGCCATGGATGGAGCATTACAACCCTATGGTAGATTGGAGGAAGAAAGTAGTGAGAACCCACCAATGGTCAATCATGAGGGTTAAAGAAAAATCACCCAAGCAGGATCTACCTCTATATGTCATAGGGACGGCAACTGTCTGTAAGACCGATAGATGTTTCATGGGTCTAATAAGAGAAGTCCAAAGTGCACAACTCTATGGACAAGTTCTTGAGAAATTGAGGGCTGTGGTGGATGAATTTCAAGATGTCTTTCCCAATGATCTACCCTCAAGATTACCACCAAAAAGGAGAGTAGATCATAAAATTGAGACACTCCCGGGGAAGACACCTCCTTGTAAGGCCCCATATTTCTTATCACCTCATGAGATAGAGGAGTGTAAGACTCAGATTGAGGAGATGTTGTAGAGGGGTTCATCCAACCTAGCGTATCACCATACGGGGCTCCTGTCTTGTTTGTGAAGAAGAAGGATGGTACAATACGCATGTGCATTGACTATCAAGGTCTCAATCAGCAAACGGTGAAGAACAAATACCCCTTACCTTGCATGGATGACTTGTTTGATCAACTCCATGGAGCAAGATACTTCACCAAATTGGACTTGTAGAGCAATTACAATCAAATCCAAATTGCAAAGGAGGATGTGTACAAAATTGCGTTTCAAACTAGGTATGGCCACTTGGATGCAAAAGACCTTGGATGTAGTCTAGCGCCATTACTATTGGCCCAAGATGAGCAACGATGTGATGGACTACGTGTGCAGCTACCTACTTTGTCAACAGAACAAAACCTCTAATCAAGCTCTTGCAGGGCTCCTTCAACCTCTCCTCGTGCCTACCCTACATTGGGAACAAGTGAGTATGGACCTTGTCTGTGAATTACCCAAGACCACCTTAGGGTTTGACTCCATGGTGGTCTTTTTGGACCGGCTCAGCAAAATGATTCATGTACGCCCTACTACCAAGGATGTGACCGCTCCACAACTAGCTCAATTATACTTAGATGCAGTCTTCTCTCACCATGGCCTGTCTAGAGTACTTATCACCGATAGAGGCACTCAATTCACTAGTTTGTTTTGGCAAACACTCTTTGGTTTCTTCAAAACCAAGTTGGCAATGTCCATAGCTTATCACCCACAGACAGATGGCCAAACAGAGCGGGCTAATTGCATGATTGAAGACATGTTATGCGGCTTCACCTTAGAAGAACAAGAGAGGTGGGACACCCTACTCCCGTTGGTGGAATTTGCTTACAACAATTCAGTGAATGCATCCACCCAAGTCACTCCGTTCTTCCTCATGTATGGTGAACATCCCTTCACACCTTCTAGCTTGATAAAGATCCGTCAAGTGGCTACCAAGGTCGATGTTGTCAACACATTTGTTTCTAGAATCCAACATGGTGTGGAGAGCGCCAAGCACAGATTACAGATTGCACAAAATCGACAGGAGCAGTATGTTGATGCACACCGTAGGCACATGGAGTTCAATGTTGGGGATCAAGTGTGGCTATCGACAACCAACCTCACATTAGTTGGACCTCGTAAGCTTAGACCTCGTTTTATTGGGCCTTTCTCGATTCTTTGTCACATCGGCACTATGGCCTATCACCTTGAGCTACCACCACACATAAAGATCCATCCAATTTTCCATGTTTTTGTTCTATGCAGATATGCTCCCCGATCAGGCCAAGGTCATTCCACACACAATATTTGACCATGTCTGACACTCATTGATAGCACAAAAGAATATGAAGTGGAGCATATTCTCCAAAAATGCATGCGTGGTACTTGCCATCCGCGGGTGGACTATCTCATACAATGGAAAGGTTACCGCCTCTATGAAGCAACATGGGAGCCTGCTGCCAATTTGACACATGCACCGGTGTTGGTGAAAGCATTTGAGCAACAATTGCACAACGAGGATGTTGCATCTTAAAAGGAGGGAGGTCTGTAATACCATGAGCTAGCCATATGATCTAGATGTGAAATTTGGTTTTGTAACATCTAGAATGATGTTATACATGATGGTCAAAACAGATCAGATAGAAGTATCACCAAAAGAGTACTTCTACTAATAGAGTAGGAACCAAAATATGCTTGAAATCTTTGAAGGCAAGTTTGGATGCCTAAACGGATGAATTAGGCCTTGAAAATGTGCATATTTGCCCCCCCCCCCCCCCCCTAAGTGGAGGAAAGGTTAGCCTTCCTTCCTCCCTGGTTTGTCTTGTCGAGAGCTTTCCAATGGTACCTTACGTGATTCTGAGACTCCTACAAGAATATTCCCTAAAAAATTCCCTCCAATCAAAGCTTGTTTGACCAACCAGATAGAACCTAGACCAACATTTCACCCATCCAAGTAAGTAATCCAAGGGTTGAGCTTGATGACATGTCACTTATCTGTGTGCCTAATCCTATGGTGGAGCTTCCTTGGAGGAGATCCTCTTTGTCTATATAATAAAGAGAAGGTGTTCCTTTGGGGCACCGAATGTTGAGTGTGTAATCTATGTTTTCTCTCTTCTCTTGTCCTTGGAGTATTACAGTAAGGGTCTAGCTCCACTAGGCCCTCCAGTCGCTCCATAGAATTTGGGCCGTCCACCTTGTCCTCAAAAACCAATTGGGCGTGGTGCACTCTACGGCACTCTACAAGAAGTCACAACCATAGATGAGGTCTTCCTACCAAATCCAGATGTCACCACTCTCTCCTCCACCATGTTGACTTCAATACGCTCAGCCAAACCAAAGACCACTGCCAAAGTAGGTGAAGTAGCTTGTAACAACATAGCATCACAAACTCTACATCGCAACTCCCTTTCTAGTATCCCATACCAAAATTGGACTGCACGGGCCTCAGTAACTCCTTGAGTGAAACTGA
Organism: Lunularia cruciata; assembly: GCA_948567375.1. Taxonomy (NCBI): domain Eukaryota; kingdom Viridiplantae; phylum Streptophyta; class Marchantiopsida; order Lunulariales; family Lunulariaceae; genus Lunularia; species Lunularia cruciata. The sequence continues at coordinate 8,726,881 of OX419756.1, forward strand.
TCAGCCGCCTCATGCGAGTGTATGCCTTGCGTAGGCTCTCTCTAGCCTTTTCCTGGAACTCTTGCAAGCTTCTCAGCTTGTTAGTCCGCAATCCTTGGTAGTTCTGCATCAAACATAGGAAGAACTCCACCATGGGATTAAACCCCAGTACCACACCACCTCCTGCAGCGGTACCTCCACTTGTGGTAACACTATCTCCAGCTAGTGCACCTCCACTAGCTCCACCAACACTACTTGAGCTAGAACTCATAGGTACAACCGATCTACTCTTGGCCGCCAAACCTGAAGTGATAAAGACATAGTTTGGAGACCAATACTATCTCCATAACTCAATCTCCTCCAAATGAGCTCTCTTGAACTCATGGTAGTCATCCATCGGCGGACACTCCAAATGCTAAAACAACCTCTTCCATGCCATGAAGGATGTGAACAAAGTCAAGTTCTGCATCTACTACAGATCACACCAACTATCAAACTCCTGGATGAAGTCATCCAACTCAATGGTATCCACAATACTAGAGTAATGCCTATGGCCTTTGGAGGCCCTATAAATCTTTTCCATATCTCACAACAACGATGCGGACACACCAAGTGCACTCTCAACTAAATCAGCTCTTGTGTCAAACTCCAACTCAAAGTCAATCTCCTCCCTCACTAGGACTTGAGATATAGGCTGATACTGAGTGCCACTCCAAATAAACCCATTGCGTACTGTAGCACTAACTCCTCTAGAATCCCCAACTACCTCCGTCGTGATAAAGTAAACACAACTGCAACTGCAAATTGGAACCACAAGTCGCAACTGCAAGTACCCCACCAAGTGCCAACACCAACTAAGCACCACCAAGTGCCAATACTCATGGAACACCACCTACTAATGTAACTCTAACCGAGATAACTATACTAGGGGAAAGGGTAGCCTATAACCTGCCATCACAACACGCACTCCCACAGTCTGCAAGTCATCACTTCATGCCTCACCGGAGAGAAACACAAATAGTCTAATTGTTCATCACTCTAGCCTCACTACCAAGAGCACACCAAAGCACCAACGCTCAAAAGTCAAGGCACCTCACACAAACGTGGTACACAAACAAGAAGTAGAGAATGGATGGGGTCTAATCACAAGAAATCTACACAAAAACCCTCCATCTCATAAAACAACATGGGACTAAGTCTATCACCATTTGGCATTTGACATAAGAGAAGTTTGTATCTAAGTCCTAAGCTACCAGGATCACCAAGAATAGGATCAAATTGCCTCTCCTAGCCAAAGCTACAAGTGTATAGATAATAATGGCACAATCACTAAGACAACAAGTGAGGGTGGACTTGTTGGCTAGGGCACCAATCTAAGAACAAGAGATTTAGGGGTCAAACCTTGTTGCGCACAATCTAGCAGGATGGGCAGATTTTACCAACCAATGACCCAAATCTACTCTAAACTAGCTAGCCTCACACCAGCAAGTTGGCTCTTTTTGCCTTTGTAGCCTCTCATAGCCCTATGCCTCAGAGCATCTTCTTCTTGCCACTTTGAACCTCCTCTAAAATCTGGTGAAACTCCTCCAAATTTGGCCAAAATTTGACGTAATAGCTTCCCAATTCCACCTTCAATTTTACTTTCTAAGCCCAACTCACAACAAATTGGTCTTGCCTTCACCTCTTGAGCTCAAAATCACAACCACTGCTCAAAAATTGCATGTTCTATGCTCAAAAATTGGCCAGCGCTTCCACACACCATTTGCCTTACTGCCAAATGTGCATCAATTGAACAAGCTTCTGTGCACTAGGGAAAAATTGAACTTCAATCAAGCTACCAATGATCCACTGAGCTTGGAGATACCAGCAACACTCAAAGTTCATGCACCCGATTTCCCCCTAACTTCACTTCTTTGATATAATCAGATTGTTTACAACTCTCCAATACACTCAACTCAGATTAGTACTTGATTTGTCACTCTATAAGCTACCAACAACTAGGCACTAATTACAGTCAAGCCATACCCACTCTAGTTAAGAGAATCCAAGTGACGCTCACCAGCCTCTGTCCACCATAGCCAAGAACTCAAAGGCTCAACATCAGAGAAGTGAGCTCTCTCGAGCTGCACTTCAAAATTTTACCCTTGGACTCAAGCTAGGTCTGAATTTCTAACGGTCCTACTGACGGCACACTCAATAGTGCAAATAGTGCAAAGTGATGGTGGGCCCCACCGTGAAGTCAGTAACCCGAACACAAAATCTAATTGTTGGAAAGTAGTCTTTGAGAAACTACTGAAATAACTCAAACTACTATCACTAGAACTCCAATGTCTGAGCAATCTAGATGCGACACTACAAATGGCATGACAGGAGTGAGAGACAGGCCGGCTCATAATCTTTCATAGCCTTTGGGATTGGCCCCTACATTTGAAAAACCTAGGTCAATAGGGATGGGTAATTCATAGGATAGTCCAATCATGGCTCTTTGTAGGATGATAGGGTTGGGACGGCCCTCATTTCTCCTTGTTGCAATGTGAGGAGGAGAGAGAGAGAGAGAGAGAGAGAAAGAGAGAGGCACACAAGTAGGTGTTGTAGCCACCAGGGTATGGTCCTCATATGGTCTTGGTAGAGAACTCAGCATTCCTTTCTCCCTTGCTGATCTTCTACCTCCCAATACTTCAGATGTTGCTATGGTTTTTGCATTAGCCATTGAAGTTGCACTCACTTCATCCAAGTCTAAGGAGAGTTGTCTCCTTAAACCCTTCTTCTTCTCTACATTTGAGAACCTCCTCTCCTGCAATCATGAGGGTGTTGTCTAGACGTCCTCAGGTATAGATACATGGGGTGGAGTCACCACCCATCCCCCTTTGGTAGGCACCACAGGTGAACTTTGCATTGTCTCAACTTCTAGAGTCAAAAGAAGAGTCCTCTTGAGTTGTAGTTGGGATATCAGAATACCCTCCTCCTCATCCACCAAAAAGTCATCTTCTATCTTGGTGGTAGGTTGATCCAACACTTACAACACCATTGTAGCCACAATAGTGGATTGCACTTCCACACTCTTCTCTACCTTGCCTCCTTCTCCTTATGAGGATACTTCAATCTAGGAGAAGGAAGTCTCCCATTTTGGAGGTGCCTCTTTGTTCATTGAGGATGATTCCTTCTCCCTACTCACTTGGGTACCCTAAACTCCCATCTCCTTGTAAGTGATAATCACTTCCCTACTCCCTTCCCAATCCCAATCCATCCATGAATCATATATTCTTCTCATCAAGAGACTCACAACTTGAGAATTAGACCAATGTCTCTTTCTTGATTGGGATCGCATTGCGGTTACCTTTTCTTTGCTCATGCTTGCTCTTGCAACCTTATCTAGGGGGCCCATTTCTTAGTCTTTTGGTAATGCAAGAAGATTTCCTTGCACTTCTTGGTCTCCACCATATGTTTGGGCTGGGCTTGATGGTAGCGTGACGGGTAGTAATGCACTAGGAAGAGTGTCCCTCCTTCTTCAAAAATTGCATCTTGACGTAAAAAGCAGGACAAATGATGAGAGGAAGGTGTTTTCTCCTTGTGTTTTGAGCTGCTTTTTCATCTCCCAAGCACAATGATAGAACATCTTTATCCAGTCTACAACTTTTCCTTTGTGTAGCAGCTAGAAGATGATGTCCAGCCCATTGTTGACCTAAATTGTCCTTGTTGATTTGAAAAGCTTCATAAGCAAGGTCACCAGCATGCAATAAGTATAATCATTGTACACATTTACCTTCCAGCCATTTCTTGTCTTAGCATACTTAAATAGGGCATCAAACTTCCTCACCATTTCTTCTATTGGGCGGAACCACTCTTGGTCAAGGTACATTGCTCCAGGTGTAGAATCTGTCCCAAGCATCTTCTTTCCATGCAAACATGTTATCACACAGGTCAATAAATTTTGGGTTCTTTCTCCTTTATCTCCAATAGCATTGGGAGATAAGTAAAATCCCAAATCCATGACAAGAACCGCAAGTGCTTGAAATTGAGATACTTTGTATAGCAATAGTTTAGGGTATTTCTCCATTCCAAGAGGTTGGAGACAAATTGAAGTCGGTGTCGTCTTCTTCCTAGGTGACATTACATTGCCTAGCAATGCGGAATTGGCCTCTCTCTCAACACTTCCTTCCACTCTCCCAAATCCCGCTCAACCGCTCATATAGCCTCTTGATCCATACTCATGACTAAAGACTTTGTATCATGAGATCACCTAATGCACATTAGGGCATTACCTTGTGAACTTGGAGGTTGCACAAATTCAATTGATTGAAAACTTCAGCAGCAAGATGTTTATATCCTTCAATTGGCCCTTTACAAATTTATGTTAGCCATCAATTGTAAAAAATTTCTTCCCATAGGTGTGAAGTGGCATATAGGCTGATGGCAATTGAAACAAGTTCTTTCTCTGATATGGCAACAATTGCTCAAGGGAAGTCAAACTATTGAAGAATGATGGATGAATGATGACATGGCATCCCGTACCCATACTTGTGCTAGTGGTCATGTTCTTGTGGTTTTGGGCCCATCATCATCATTGTCATTGTCATTGTGGTTGTGAGTGTGATCTCATCTATGAGGGAGCTTTAACTCCAATGATATCCACTTGATTGCTTGTTTTTGGAATATCACTTGGAGAGTTGGCTACAAGTCCTAAATCATATTTGCTAATGTGAACCTAACCTAGGTAGTCACCTAATTGCACAAAAGAAGAAAAAGAAAACACAAACATCTACATTACGAGGCATGGAATGGGTACCAAATAGTCTCATAGTAGTTTGCCCATAGCTAAAATCCTATAATACATATCCCATAGCACCAACTTGCTATGGGATATCGTAGCCTATAATGCCTTTAGTACCAACTTTTGTCCATATGACATTAAGAGGCATAGAAGGGTCTAGGAATGGTGTGATCATTGAAGATATGTACTAATTTTTTTGAATAAATGCTTACATTATGTCCTTTGCAAAGCCTATTTATCTTGTCCTTGAGTTGTTCTTGCCATCTTGGCAAGATGTATTCTTGTTGTCCGTCTACTTGTATCAACACATAACTTGTCCTTATGGTGGAGGTAAGGCCACTAAACCAACATTGCACAACCCTAATGAAACATTGGCCAATTTGTCATGCCATGGTGGTATCATCCAAGATATTGCATGCCATACAAACAATCTCAAACATTTCTAGGAATGATTCAAAGTCTTCTTGCCTTGTGAAGACTGTTGTTCTAAGGGGTATACAATTGATTCCTCTTCCTAAAGCTGATGTCATTGCAATAGTAACTAAATGAATTGTAGGAGCTGAAAGAGGTATGGTGGCCACAAGAGAGGCTTGTGTAGTAGCAAGTTGTGGTATTGGTGCAAACATGTTTTGTTGGCAGAAGTGCTTACTATTAAGGATTCTTCTTGCAATTTAGCAAGAGTACTTGTAAAAATAGGAGGTAATGATTCCCAAAAATGTAAAATACCAGAATCTTTTTGATGTGGAGTAATATAAATGCATCTCAAACAATTGTAGAGATTTGTGGAGAGGATATACACATTAGCCGGTAGTAGCACCAAAAATGTTGGTAGGGTAGTCCAGTTCCATAGTGAGGAATATGGAGATGTTACAAAAAAGAGGAAATGATGACACAATCCTTGCATGGCTGGCCATTCACTTGGCTTAGGGAGGAATTGTAGTCAAGATTCACGTGTTTAGTTGTAAATCCACTAAGGTGCAAGAATCTCCCATAGACATTTACTCTTGGAGATGGCTCTCAAGTTTGTCATCCCCACAAACCCTTCAGCCTCCTTGGTATATTCCTTCTCAAATTGGTTACAAATTATTGGTAGGTTTATTATAAACTTACCACTAAAGCAATCAATGCAACAAGCACCCAAGGAAAGCACTTATCCATAACATGGCATGCATAACTTAACCAAAAAATGCACTTGCACACTTGCACATCACACATGATTAGGCTCAAATGATGTTGTCCTTATTTGAGCCTGATTGCTTTGACCCTTAGGCTTGGATTAGTATGTAACACCCATTTGTGCATGTATGTGCTATTCTGATAATTTTTTTGGAATTACAAGCACTTGAGAGATATTAATTATATAGAGATAAAGGATGGTTCTACATTACTCATGATTAGCTAAAATTAGTCATAGCAAAGATAAAAGAGACCTTAATTTAGGGAAAGTAGAAAGATGAGCACCACTATTTTGGATCTAGTGTATGAACTTGGTATTATTCTTGAGTGTTTGGCTTTAGGAAAGAGTTGAGAACTCTTGGACTCACAAGTCTTTTTATTTTGGATTCTTCTATAGTCCAAGGATAACCCATGTAAATGAATCCTTGACTTAGTGGTTGGGTCAAGATAATACCATATGCTTAGGGGAATATTCTCATGAGTATGGATATTCCTTTAGCTTTTTTACTTTATTTGACTTTTAGCCTAGTAACTTGAGTTACTCCAATAATTAGTAACTTTGGTGCATACATATTTCACAAATATATAAACTAGGGATGAGGAGGTACTCATCATTCTTTCATTTGCAATTATCTTTCTCTCATTGAGTTCTCTAGTGAGCAATGGTTTGAGTCCTGGAGTGTTAGCCTTGGAGGAGTATGATGGAGTTGGGGTTCCTTGCATTCTTAGTCCATGGTGCGTTGTTATAATAGCCATCAAAGGTTCATCCTAAGTGAGAGATAGGCCGGCTCACAAGTCATACAACCCTTAGGAGAAAACCAACCAGTTCCCATAATTACAACTAGCCAAGCTTAGCTTGTAGGCCAAAAAGTAGCTACAACAAACAATTTAATTTGCCTTGAATTTGTTTTTGTCATAGATTCTAGGTGGAAGAATACTCCACAAAGGGAAGAATAGCCTGCTTAAATAGCTACTCTAATTGTAAAGAATTTCTATCTACCCTAATCCATTCTCTAATTGTAGATGCCACTCCTCTACATGCTTGCACCATAAATGCCAATTGGCTCTCCTCCTTTAGATGTTCCTACTCTAGATATACATATTTTGGCATTGTCCAAATGCCACCAAAGTCTTTAATTACTACCTATCTACTTCTCTATAGTACAAACCCATAGAAGATTATGCTTGCACTTCTTTAACTACACATACCCTAGAGCAGGATCCCACAATACTTCTCTCTCCCACACTTGAATGTGGTAGGCCTATAGTCAACTTATCCCACAAGCCCTATAACATAGGATCCTGCAATCCTTCTATTGATGGTCAAAAAAGGTCCATGTTTCAAGGCAAAAAATGTCATTTGTAGGACTGAATTAAAGGCACAAGATAAAGAGCTATTATGGGAACAACAATCAGCTGGGGATGTGGGAGAAGAATTTGTTGTAGGATCTAATGTTAAGAGATGTGAAGGTAGAGTCATCTAAGGGCTTACTAAGTAGAAGTATGGAATAAACCCTTACAAGATGTATATTAGTGCAAGATGAATCCAATATGAGATAAACCTTCTATAAGATGTATATTAGTGCGGGATGAATCCTCTATGGTAATCCAAGAGTAAAAGATTGGGATTCCTATTCTATTCTTGGAGGGGAAACCAAATGTTAGTAAGTCTATTGAAGAGCTTGGTGTACTTGTTGGGTCCATAGGCTGAAGCTAATACCAATTGTGGTTGTAAGAGTGATCAATGTGACTTTCTATTGGTTGAACTGAGTAGCAACTATTATAAAGAAAACCCATTCCATCTATTGTGATATTTGAGTATTGAGTCCTATTCCAATTTATGAATGTGTATTATGTGTAGTGATGCTCCTCATTATACTTCTGGCATTCTTGTTTAGATTGTAGAGCGTTTACAATATTGCCTTTAGCGCCTCATTACTTAACCAAAGAGTGACAACCAAGGAAGCCAAAGGACTCATAAGAGGGCAGACCTATGAGTTAACTTTTTCGTTAAGCGTCCAAGGTAAACCTTTTCACTTGTTTTAGCTAAGATTGCTACAAGATCTCTACCTGCAAACTATTATGAGAACTTTAACCATAGATTGCTATAGGATCTTTTACCCTTAGACAATTCCAAGAGTTTCTACTCATATTGCATGACAAGATTTTTTGTACTTCTCCCATCCCATGGCATCTTGTACCCTTAACTACAAGACTAGACTAACCAGCTAACATTTTTGGCACCATTGCCAATGGATGCATATGTCCTCTCCACTTCCGTCTAGAGCTCATTTGGGCTATGCTTATTTGACACCAACTTGTGAGGACATGGCTATTTTCAGTTTTGGGTAAGCATTACCTCTTGCATTTAAAATCAATTTTTCAAATCTTCAAAGTCAAGTGCTGCTCCATTCATTGCAAGCACTTCTACCCACGGAAATCTATCTACCTCAGCACCACACCCTATGGTTATGTAAGCACCTACCAAAACAACACCTCTCCCATCCCTACTACCCTTGTAACTACCACTACAACACCATCAACCTCAAGAGGAGAAAACAATTGTATACTCCCTATAACAATAGTGATGTAAAATTTGACAATAATAATAGCAATCACCATTTTGTTACAATCTTTCCTTATTTGTAGGTATATCTGGTTTTTGTTGGATGGCATCAATCTCCATTGGTGCTGGCTCCTCTACTTGTGTGTAGTGTGTAGGTAGATTCTATGAAGGTCAAGTTCAAGACTAAGTTGTTACGACTAAGGAATCAAAGTGCTCAATCAATTGCGTGGCTCCAAGTGTTTGGGCTCTTGCATGGTTACCTCCAATTTGGTGCATGACTTCAAGCTCCTTAAATTCAATCTTGAGCTTCACCTTCTAATATATCTATAATTTGCATTATAGTGTTCTAGAATTGAGTGATATAGCTTCTTACAAAACCAATCTGCTTCAATTTTGCCAACCTATCTTGTGCAGCTCATGTGGTATTTATTGCTTGGATTTGCCCAATTATTTCACAAAATTGCCTAATTATTGCACTCTTGAATTTTTCCCATGTCTAGATTGGTGGAACAAACTACTATTTAGCTCACTTCACTTGAAATCACCACCATAGTTTTGCCACTCAATCCAATTAGCTTGAAACTAAGAGAATTCATATCCATTCATCTTGAAGATTTGTAGCTTCAAAATAACATTCACAATCAAACACAAAATTCTCCACTATACCTCAGAGGTTCTTGCCTTCAAATATCTTGGGCTTTGGAAATCAGATTCACTCATCTCCTTCTTAAAATGGTGCTCTCTATACATGTTCATCATTGATGGTCTCATTCTTCCAACATTTGAGTAAGGTGCTTGATTTGTTACTACATAGCAATGATAACTTTAAGCATTATCATCATTGCTACTACTCTATCAAATTATGTACAATTTATCTAAGTTAACATATAGATATAACATGTTCATTGTTTTCCATAAATTACAATCAAAAGTACCAAGGGTTCATTGAACAAGGTGATCACATTCAAAAAATTCTACCCAAAGCGTGAAATGATGCTTGGGTAGTACATGGACATTAAAATCCCTATGTTTGGTTCAGAGAAAATGGATTTGGTGGTCCATAAATTTCATCCATCCCATTCCTATTTGATATTAATATAAAAGATCAAAGAGAGAAATAAGAGAATGGAAGACTAGAGTGAAATATCAAAGTGTGACTCTTGAATGAGGGAAGCCCTAAATCCTTAGCATGAGCTTAGGTTATGGTATTTATAGGGAACTTACAAGGCTCTTGAAGCTTCTCATGAAGCTTTCTAAAAATTATCTTCCTTGAGTGCAAGCCAAGTTAACCTAGAAGCTTCCCAAGAAGCTTCTTTCTATAAGCCACCTACTTGCCATGCAAGCTAAGCTAATTGGGAAACTTCCCAAGAATCTTTCTTCTAGAAGCCACCTACTTGGCATGCAAGCTAAGCTAGCCAAGAAGCTTCCTCTAAGAAGTCACCACTTGGCATGCACATTACTCAATACTTGTAAGGTACCAAGTAGCCTTCTAGATGCTTCTAGAATATTTTTATAATTTTTGGCTAATTTGGCCTATTTTTTTAATTTTTTTAGTCTCAACTAACTCATCTGTAAACTCCATATTGTTACGCTTATCACCTTGAGCTATTGCCACACATGAAGATCCATTAAATGCTCCATGTTTCTTTACTATATAGATATGCATCCTAACGGTCCCTTGTTACTTCCATACAAGAAGTTAGACCTTGTCCAACATTTATTGATGGCACAGAGGAATATGAAGTCAAATGCATTCTCCAAAAATGCATCTATGGTACCCATCATCCGTGAGTGGAATAACTTGTACATTGGAAAGGTTACCCATTGTATGAGGCAACATGGGAGCCAATTGCCCAACTTGACACATGCACCAGTGTTAGTGAAATCTTTTGAGCAACAACTTTGCAAAGAAGATGTTGCATCTTAAAAGGAAGGAGATTTGTAATACCAATAGCTGGTTATGTTATCTCAAGGTGGAAATTGGCTTGGTAATATCTAGAAGGATGTTATATATGATGAACTAAATAAATTAGATAGAGGTGTCACTAAAAGAATATTTCCACTAATAGGGCAAGAGCTTGAAACACACTAAAAACTTCAAAGCCAATTTCTATGGCCTAGAAAATAGATAAAATCCCCTACCAAAAAGAGGCCATGTTTCAAGGTGAGAGTTGTCATATGTGGAACTGAACCAAGGGTATGGGATAAAGAGCTATTGCAAGAACAACAAATAGTAGGAGATGCGGGAGAAGAATTTATTGTAGGTTCCAACATTACAAGACATGTCACCTATGGGCTTACTAAGTGGAAGTATGGGATAAATCCTCTATGTGATGTATATTAGTGCAGGATGAATCCAATACAAGATGTATATTAGTGTAAGATGAATCCTTTATAGGATAGTGCATTAGTAAAATAGTTTGGTATGCAAATAAGGCTAAGATGGTGCTATGGCTATATCAAAGTTGTAATCTAATAGAGATGATGATGGGTTAGGAACCAATTTGCATTGATGGTGGTAACACAAGGAGGAGATAGCAGCCATAATAGAAGTAACTTTAGGAGATAGAAAATTAGTTTTAAGGCTAGGTTCACTAGTATAAAGAGAGCTCACTCCACTTAGAGGAGGTTCATCCTCCCTATTTCCTAGCCATTGTTCCTTGTCAACCTTTGTAATCCGAGAGTAAGAGATTAGGGTTCTTGTTTTGTTCTTGGAGGGGAACCCTGCTTGATTGAGTCAAATTTTAGTATGTCTATCAAGGAGCTTGTGTAATTATTGGGTCCACAAGCTAAAGCTTATATCAGTGATGGTTGTAAGAGTGATCAATGTGAATTTTTGCTAGCTGAAACAAATAGCAACTATTCATTCCATCTATTGTGATATTTGAGTGTTCAGTCCCATTTCCAATTTATGAATGTATATTATGTGTAGTGTGCTCCTCAATGTGCTCATTGCATTATTGTTTATATCATAGAGTGTTTGCAGTACTGCATGCAACATTTCATTACTTAACAGGAGGGTGACAACCAAGGAAGCCAAAGGACTCACAAGGGGACATACCTGTAAGTCAATTCTTGGGTTAAGTGTTCAACGGTAAACCTGTCAAATAGTCGAGCTAGGATCACTATGGGATCTCTGCCAACAGACCATTACGGCAACTTTGACTCAATTGCTATGGGATCGTTTGCCCGTAGTACATGACGGGATTGTCTTGTACTTCTCCATTCCATAGCATCCCATATCCTTAACTATGCGAGCGGACTATCCCACCAACACCTTCTTCATCTGCACTGCTGTACCATCCCATAGATGATTTATTGCCCTTAGACTTGGTACTTTTGCCCGGCCAACAATACTCTATAGCTTCAACTAACTCTACAATACCACATCCCCAAAAGCTCAATGTCAGCATGCCAAATTAACGTGGGAGTGCCAAATTAACGTGGGAGTGGTCGGACAATGGAATTGAATCAAACAAAAGGAAATCAATGTGTTTGACTTTCATCACCAGAACTCCAAAATCTCAATGTTGATGCACACCAACTTCGGAAATCAATTTGCACTACTAGCAAGAGGAAAGAATTACAAAATTTAAGTAAAATGAAATTAGAGAATCATTGAATTGAACCAAACAAAACAGGTTGGCGTGAGTGAATCATGAGATTGAAAAAACATAAAAGGAAAATAGTTCAATTTTTGAGTTTAAACTTTGAGGATCTATACACATGGTATATACGTGGTATGTTATGATAATTCTCGTCTTGACATCCCCAGCTCTCTCCGGGAAGCCAGAATTCACACCTAATCCATGCATAAACTACAATTGAAATGGCCCATAACTAATTTTCTCCCCCATGAAAAGTTTTTCAGTTATCGACTCTCCCATTTTATAAGTGCCCATAAAAACCTCGATAGATTCCGCTCTCTGCCCGTAGGCATCCGGTAAATTACATAACTGAAACCCTTTTAAGACGAGTTATTCAACTACAATGGACTAATTAACGAAATCATAATTTATCATTCTCGACACACTTATACGATTACATACTATATATACTGAGATTAATGATAAAAAGTGATGATTTATATATTTGCATTCCCTATCAGGATGAGAATTAGCGTACAATGAAATAGAATTAAAGACTAACCAAGTAAGAAATATTGCTCAACGGATTTCAGCTACGAAACTAATCTTTCTCTCTAACCTACTTGACGAATTCTAACGTTCAAATACCCATAGGAAGATTACCTATTATTTCCAGTTACCGACCGTCCAAAGGATTGCCTTGATCTAGACTATGTTAATGTAAAGATGCATGAGTCAAGAATTTAGAGTAAGGAAATGGCACGCACGTCAGTGGAAGCGCTACCATTAACTAAGGTTGAAACCTAAACTGCCAAGTAAATGCATCTCTCAACGATGCTCTCAGAATTTCACGATCTCCAAAAATCTAGAAGTCTCACAACAACACTGAACTCGAACCACCTTCTAAATTGATGTTAATTATTGCTTATTATACATTATTTCATTGTTCCCGAAGGTTGTTAAATCACCCACCCACAGTTTTGAAATATAAGATTTAGAATATGGTTTCTAAAGACACCACCGTGGTGATGGCGCATGGGGTCTAGGCATTGATGGGCCTGTTCCATGTGCACAGCGGTGAAACGCTTGATGAGACATGGAGAAGTTGATGCTAAGTTTTTGAGGAGTTACTTAGAGATTCGCACTCACCTACGATTGCCCGTGCTCAATTCATAGGTTGAAATTAGCGCAAGGGACATAGCATTTGTAATCTCTGATTATGATTTATTGATTGTATAAGCTCATGGTTGGCGATGCTCGAAGCCATTCCAAACAGTACCCAGACAACCCAAGAGAATATACTATGCATCCCGAAAAGAATAGATTCAAATGGTGAAACAATTATATTCGAATTTTAAGAATTTACACGTGGTATATTTTAATTATTCTGCCTTTGACATGCATAACATTAATTAATGTTAATTCGATCAAAATCCTCAACTAATCCACCCCATAAATAAAAAGTGAAATGACCGGTATACTCAGATAATATTTTATTGGCACTTTCAATTTTTGTCTAACTACCTACAATACTATATACGGATGTCACTCCTCTACCCATAGAAACAGGGGAAATCAAAATTTGAAACCCATATATATAGCATCATTCCGAGACAAAATGTTCCGTGGATGCCCTGCAGCACTTATGGTCTTTGAAACGTGTGGAGTTCCGGTCCGTAATGTTTTCAATGTTAATAATTTATATATAGATTTTTATTCTAAAATATTAAAATATTTTTGAATAATAAAATTTTAATTCAAATAAGTATACTTTTCTGAATTAGATAAATATATTATTAGGTTCATGTTTTTTTAATATTATAGTTTAGAGTTTTCAACATTACCATGCTCTAGAGATGTAATGACATCTAACTATAATTTTAGAATCTGAAATGGCTGATATTTTCCTTATCAGATTACGAAATTTAATATTAAATATTAAAGAAAAAAAATAAAAAATTACATTTTAGAACCTCAAAATAAGAAATAACTATAACAGAGTTCCAATTCAAGAGGTTATTCTTTCCTCTAGATTCTTTTATATTTTTTTTATTTCATTTCAAATATAGTTATGTATACTTTCTATCAAAGTATGCCAATCACATTCTCATGTATGCATAGTCACCATATGATAAGTTGCTTTGGAAGTCCTTTTCTTGGGGTCTATTTTGGATCGGAACAATTTAATTGGTCTTTTCTTGTCTTCCGAGTATAGTTATGAAGCAATGGATACACCTCTGATAGCATAATTATGGTCTTGGATTTGGCCACATAGAGTGATTACCATTGGAGGTTTTAGATTATCAGCCAGAGCAGCCTTTATGTCTTGGTAGGTCGCTTTTTGCATAAGCATTGTGCATTGTCTCTTGCCTTTCCTTAGGAGGCTTGTTAGGGATGGAATATGAGCACCTTAGAGATTACTTTCAGGCATATGATCTTTCTAGTAGTTTTATCAAGTTGTTTCAGGTGGTTGTAGCAATAGCAAGAGGAGACATTCCTACATCTATTAGTCGGGTGTTAGGTGCTAGTCTACTCGCAATGGAGGAGTACAAGGGGTGCATTAGGCCGATTGTTAATGGAAAGATCTTTTTGCGTTTGGTCACCCGCACCATTGTCCTTCAACATCATTCTGACTTCCAACAACACCTCAATCCACATTAGTTTGGAGTAGCTACACTTGGAGGATGTGAGCCTATATCTATAGGCATTAGGGCACTCTTAGATATCCATCCAGAGTGTTCATCCTATAGGTAGATGTTAAGAACTCTTTTAATAGTGTCTCATGTGCATCCATCTTTAGAGAGCTTAGGGAGGTGGGTGGATACTTGGTGAGTCTTATTCCTTTTATGCGGTCTTTTTATGGCTCTCCTGCTTCCTTTTATTATCAGCATGGTTATTTACAAGAAGGAGTAACCGTCTTGGAATCAATTGTTGGTACAAGTTAGGGACATCCTTTAGGTGGACACTTATTTGCCATGGCTTACTTTAGAGCTCTCTTATCTACTACTTTGCCATGCTAGGTTGTGTATTTCTCTCCTTGGTTGATGATACACACATCATGGGCCCTATAGATCATATTAGGCAGGCCTTTGAGCACTTGACTACCAAGGTACATCTAGTAGGCTTGAGAATCAAGGTGTCAAAGTGCAGGGCATGGTTCCCTTTAGATATCCCTCCCCACCTTGAGCTTTTAGCGGGATGTATCACATCTATAGATGGACTACATGTTATTGGAGTGCCAGTATGATCTAAGGATTTTGTCATACACTTCTTAGACGTTGCCCTTGTAGAGGATGTGGATGACCTTACATTATTAGGAGATTTAGATGTAGCATTTGGTATACGCTCCTCTAGTATTGCTCGTTGACCGAGTTACCTCCATGTGGATGACCTTCCTTTACTAGGAGATCCACATGTGGAATTTGGTGTACTCTCCTCTAGTATTGCTCATTGATAGACTTACCTCCTTTGCACAATTCTCCCTCCTTGTCCTTCCTATCAAGTCTGAGAGCCTTTGAAAGGAGGATTATGGGAGTCTTTGGTGAAATTATTGGACCAAGGACATTTGAGTGTGTGATGGTGGATTTGGCACGTAGACAATGGCTCTGCCAATCTCATGTGGAGGGATTGGCTTGCTATCTATGGAGGAGATAACACCTAAAGTGTTTTTTGGGTAGTTGAGCCTCTTGGCACCCTTACTTTCCTCTCATTTTGTGGTTGTTGATAGGCTGGTTTTGGAGACTTATGTGATAGAGGTGGAGGAGGGATCCTTTTCTCTCTAGATGTTATTGTGGTAGACAAGAGATAGTCTATCCCCACAGGCACACGAGGTCTTTCCATCTTTTGCTTCACTATCGTTAGATTGGACTAGAGATTTACAATCTTCCTTGATGGAGCTACATTGTGAGTATATGCTACATTCTCTCTTAGTTGATTCATCCATTCCTCAGGCTACTAGAGCACATCTTTGCTCTTGCTCCGGCAAGGGTGCAAGCTCTTAGATCCAAGCTCAACCTTGCATTAGGGCATTTTGACTCGCACCAACTACTTTTTCTATAGCGATAAGGTTTTGCCTAGGTTTGGTCCACCTATCTACATCTTCATTACTCACTTGTGAGTGTGGTTCTACACTAGATGCAACACCGGTCCAAATGATATGATGTACTTTTGGAAGACAAAGGATAGCTACCCATGATGCTATTGGGGACATAGTGTTTTCTATGGCATAAGAGAGTGAATACTTGGCTTGGAGTGAGTGTTTGTATGTTTGGCAGATGACATGTGTCAAGGCAGACTTATACTTGGTCTGAGATGATCAGGTGATAGTAGCGGTTGTGTTGGTTATGGACCCTAGGCGTGATGCAATTTCAGAGGGAGTGACTACCCATCCCCTTGGATGGGTGGCGAGTGCAGCAGCAGCTTGCAAGGTGTCCAAGTATAGGGGCATGCAGCGAGGTCACCTCTTTGTTCCTCTAGCCTTGGAGTTATATGGAGTGATGGAAACGGTATTTGCCACATTGGTCAGGAAATGCACGAGAGCTTATCATGTTAAACGCCAAGGGTACCACTCTCACTCTCATACTTTGTAGCATATTTTAGATCCCATGTGTCCATTGCTCTACAAAGGATAGTGGCTAGGGTAATCTATAGGAGAGCAATCACACTAGGTGATGCTTCTTAGGATATTTCAATTGTTTGTAGACCGGATAACTTGCATAGCTAGGATATCTTAGGTGTAGTAGTGCAGATTTCACATATCTACTCTATTGGGGTTTACTCCCATTTTACCTATTTTGTCTCAGCCTTGTCGGGCTTGATGAAGTCTTCCCGTCCTTAGTGTTTTCTACGCGGTCGCACTCTTCACGATTTGGCCACGTCATGCCTGGAATAGAGTCGTATAAACCGACCAGATATTGGATAACATCATACGGAAAATAGAAAGAGCTTCGAGTATAGAACCCTGCAGCAGATCCTTGACATCAAAACGATTATCAACAACTCAGGAGACATCTGATTCTGAGAGAGGTACAGGCTTACCTGGTCGTATAGAGTAGTCAACCAGATCTGTCAACGGGTTCTATTGGAACGAGCTCCAGATCTACAGCATACTGGAGCCAAAGTGATATTCCCTTCACATTATCACTAATGGTTAAAGCATCGTATACTTGAGCTCCATGACAGGAAGTTTTCGTGGAATCGATATAAAGGATCTAGCTTACAAAAAGTTAAATCGAGGTATACTGGATGAGATATGAAATGTGAGTTAACTTCTAAGAGACCTCAGGATCACTACCGCATTTTGAAAAGTTGTCCTAAACGGTTTGGGACATTAAGGTGATCTGACGCATGTACCCGGGATTTAGCTTGCATGCATCAATTTTGGAATTCAAACACATTTAACTTCTCGCTCCTCACGAGACTGGAACTCTTCGCTTGTACATCGAGCTTGCTTACCAAATCTGTTGAAACTTTATTTCAAAGCGAACAAAGTCGCTTAATACACAAAGCCTCACTCGACATTGTGACGGTACTACACCTCCACTTGAGTTTCAACCACCAGACTCCAATAACATACACTATAATCCGAGTCACATCTCGATCACAACAACCTATTTGTTGTTGAGAATGGTGACAGTTGCGTAAAGGGTGCGGTCGTCCTCCTTATAGTAGTCCACCTTGAGCTGCACATTCTTGGATGTCTTCTTCTCCAGATGCGCAAGCTGCTTCCACAGCATCCCATTGTTCTCATTCCCTTCCTCGTAGTACGTCGGATGGATCAGAACGCCGGTGTCTTTCGGGGCGGCATCCGCCACAATGTCGCACCAACGCTTATAGTTGTGGATGCCGAGCGCCACCAGGAACGAGTCGCCTTGCGGGCTCCGGAAGCGCAGCATGCCGGAAGTGCCACTGTCACCCATAGTAAGCGTCTGCTGGCCATCGACTTCCGCCCAGGTGCCTCCATTGGCGTAGTGCCAGACCGTCTTCTCGACGATGCTGTACCAGTCCTGGGGATTGGTCTGGATGACCCTCACGTGGATCGTATAAGTCATGATCGCAAAATGTCAGTAGTGATGGTTCGAGAGGAGCTAAGAGTGGTGAACGAAGAGCAACAGATCGTCTGATCTCTCGTAAGTATATTTGCCGCAGGAGCTGGGTCGAGTTCTGAGCATGCAGTGAAGTGGGAGCCAGGTCGATTATATATAGGATGAATCCTACGTCGAGATGAGTTCCTGGTTGCTCGATTCTTCGAATTTTGCAGAGATGCACCTCGATCCTCCCACGCTCTTCTCATGGGATTACAACCGACTCCAGTGAACGCTCAGCTTGGGTTGATCGTGAACTCTACAATTGTTATGTTCAAAAGTCATAGGTTTTCTAATCTGTAAAGAGAAGTAACAAAATATTCTTAAGATTGTTGATTAAACTATCTCAATACTCATCTACTACTCCTTGTGATAATATAGGTGAATATATCCGAAAAGGAACCATCTACTAAGAGCCTGAGTGTTCCAGACCGTCACCATCAACCTCGAGGACCAAAACTAATGCACCTGTCCAGACTATCAGGAACCACAGTCGAAGAGGGTGGTCTACATAAACTGTTCTCACAGGAGTAAAGAGTAACTCAAACCCCGTGAATTTGGTATTTACAATTCAGTTTTTGTTTCTGATTTAAGCTTGGGGTCCTATTTTAAATTTCAATTGATATACTTTTGGCCGACATTCAGCTTGATTCTTCTACTAAGCTTTTGTGCGGTGAACGCGTACACTGGATAATCGTGAACCCTACAACTATTCTGCTGGAAAAATTATGCACTCTGTACTCTTAAAAGCAGATAACAAAAGTTCTGATTGTTGTCTAAGCTATTGTCAAGTCAAATTTATCCGCTATTTCTCATGATTAGATGCTACCATCAGTCATATATATTATGAGCGTAAGTTTCCACAACGATCACGATCAACCTCCAAGGAGTTACGTTACGTGAATTCATCTAGTATCCTGACTTTGGCTTTGGGATACACAGTTGCAGAGGAGAGGTTGTCTACATCAAATGTCCGAGCAGGAGGGAAGAAGAATTGCAATTTACCATGAACTTGGGATTTGCACTGCATTTCCATGTTGTGTGATGGAAGCTTAGGTAGTTTCTAGTCTGTAACTTAGTTAAGTTTGCATTTTCTTTTTAATTACGTTCAAATTCTTTGTTCTAGTTTCCGATTTCAAAAATTGTAACAGACCGGCGGCCGTGTTATGTCTTTGAAATTAAATCTGTGACTCAGGGCAATTATCTTAAGGAGGGTGAATCTAGGTTGAAACGTCACTATCCCTCCCTGTGGGTTTGAATTCTCGATAACGAAGAGAGATTTTGTATTTCTACAGAGAAGGAAGGAGGATATTTAGGGTGAAACTTTAGTGCATGCTTCCTTCTCTACATGCAAGTGACTAAAACCGCTTCTGTACATTTTTACCATCTTTTATTTCTATCTTGTAAAATTTTACAACCGTGCTTTTCTAGAGTTTAGAAGACTGCTCACGGTCACCTAAGCACACGGTGAGCCATCTAAGTGAGTCTTCAAAAATTCGAGGGTCAGTTCTGAGTACCGTACGGTTGCTTGTCCGAGATGACAAACATAAATCCGACGGGAATTTAAGGTGGGTTCTAATGTCCTAGCGTGACGTTATTGCTTGTGCTCGATGACTTAAGGTTGTCAGAAATCTGAGATTGACCGTCAAGATAGATCAAAACGCGGCGAACCGAGACGTGAAGAGGAGCAAAGGAAACTATTGCTCCTGCGGGATCCAAATCGTGACATCTTACAAAACTTTATTTCCAATTCGAGAACAACATCGCTGTGGACAAAAGAAAACGGATGATGATAACGTCAATATTGTACTCGATGAGGTGTAAACAGTTTGATGCAATATCGAATGTATTTCATCTCACTTCTAATTTCTTGTCTAATCCTAAAGCCGAAACACGTGCGAAATACTTTTGATTTTGGAAATTTGATATCAGGATATATAGTTGATCTTCTCGTTGGCTTTGGTACTTCCCCTTTGTTTTCTTCTAGATGATGATGGCACTCCCATCAACGACAATACTTTCGAGATAATGTTACAAATTGAACTCCAATCTCCGTTTTGTAACATTATCTCGAATTCTCGTTTTCCGGTCTTCGACGTCATCACTCATAATAGGATTAAATAAATATCATAAGTAGCGAACATCAGTCTATATTTCTAGTAATACGCACTAATACATAGTCTAAGGTTTGTTTAGTTTGCACTGTCATGGGTTTCGAGGAGTGGATAAATTCTAGAAGTTAGTCTAGATGTTTTCGATCTGAGAGCGAGTTTTTTATATCTATGGGACTAACCCATAGACATCGAGGATTTTATTTACTTTGAATTATCATGCAATTGGATATTGTCTTTCTCCACTTCAAATCACTTTTTCCTGACGGAAAATATAATTCTCATGGTGTTATGTTGTGGAGTAACGACTACGAATCCGTATTTAACTCCATCGTGATTTTCTGGTAAGTGAGATCATTCTTAAGCATAACAAATAGCGCTTAATTTAAATAACAAATAGCTGTTGAGTTTTACGCAAAGTAATAGTAATTCGAATATCTAGTTCACATGTGTCATGAGTCGGAAACTGGCCGAAGATTCTTCTTCAATTTTTAATATTAAGGGAGTAACTCGTAGACATCGAGGATTTTTTCTGGATCATCCTCGAGTTGTGTCTGCAACGTGTGAATTTCTGATGGGATAGTGAGACTGATGGCAATGTCCTAAATTGAAATATGGACACGTAGATTCACGGACACATGTTTCCCTATCTTTTACCCCAATGGTTTTTCATTGTAAGGGATTGATGAGGGTTAGCGATCTTCCCATCCTTCACGCGCAGTCGGTTTCCATGCTTAATTGGGGTTTTCCATCCTACGTGGTCGCCTTTCCTTTGATGCATGGACATATATATTCGCTACCATTGCGACACCACGTGATGCAAGTATGTTGTGTGGATGCTGTGGAGTAGTTGAAGAAGGGTCCCCTGTAATAGACCTGAAATGGCTTTTCCGCACACGCCGGCTGATACGGCCGGGAAATTTGTCTTCAAGCGCGTTTAATTCGGGTCCGCAGCTGTTGTCACTGGCGTCTGACGTGATGTGGTCTTACGTCATCTTCTTGTCTGACAGCCTTAAGATATCCAGACGCTTAAATTGAAGCAGGGCTTGTACGTAAAAGGCCCCAATTCATCTAAGGGCAGCCTTCGGCTAGCTACATGCAGTTGTTTTGGCTAAGACTTTGGACCCTCTTACTGTGCTGGAAGAAGGCGACCCCATGTGATAACAAGAAGATCTCATCTAGTATAGATAAGACGGAAAGAAGAACGCGACCGCGTCTGAAAACAAGTAGGTAGGGAGTCAAAGGAGAAATGTTATAAACTTCGAGAATTCTACTTTTCAAATCAAGAAAAGAGCACTGCCGAAGGTTCTGAATTGGCGGTCAGGTGGTAGACCCTGGTCGACAAGAACATGGCTCCTTCCCTACTGCTTGTTATCAAGTTCTTTCCTATTATCATTGTGGTTGCGGCGCTTCCCGTCCAATCACGTCATGGCTAAGATAGGGTCCCCTGCCGCCACCTCAGCTCCCGCAGGAAGTAACGCCGTCATCTTGGACAAGAAGCATTCCGGGAATCACAAGGAACTCTCGAACTTTTTAAATGCAATTCGATGGCTCACCGTGTGCTCAAGTGAAGTATCAATCTATGAAACTGTAGAAAAGCATGGTTGTAAATTATACACAAGGAAAAAAATTGTGAAGGAAAGGTTAAGGTCTAGATATGGAGAGGTGTAGAGAGGGCTTAACTTGCAATGAGGATAGAGTAGGAAGTAAGCTCTGAAGTTTTCGAATTTCCTCCTTCCTTCCCTGTAAAAACGAAAAGCTCTTTCCCTCACGGAAAATTTTAAAGTGACCCTCAATGTTTTGGACGGCCAAAGCTAGAGTGTGCACGTTACTTACGATTCTACTCATACTACTTACTATACTCACATACTAGTATATCAAAAGGTTGTAAATAATTTTGATTAGGTTACCAATATGGAAACGTTTGTTTTACTTCTGCAAAATTGAATGTTTTAAAATGCTTTAAATTATTTAATAAAACGTTTTCTTTTCTTTTCTTGGTGCACGCGATCTTGGTTCGTGGTGTGCGCGATCACCTGTGTAGTCCGACTATCCCAGAAGAGCAGAGTCTGACCAGACAAGGAAGTTGAGGGTTTTTTTTTGCGTGGCTTTTGTCTCACCATTGCCACCAGGGTGCTTGCTCCACAAGTTCGATTGTTCCTTGTTTTGTAAAAAATGAATGTCATAGGCAAAGGTTGAAAGCAAGGGCCCGACGGAGAGCATTTCGGTCAGGAGTTTGAAGACTTTGCGTTCAAATCAATGCATATCAAATGCTTGCACTGCAGCTCAATCGTTTCATCTACATCAAATAATCAAAAGACACATCTTGCAAATTCTTTTTGCCCCACATGAAATGTGACATTCTTCATGCAATAAAAAATAATGTTTTATAATAAATTATGGTATTTTAAAAAGCATTTTAAAACTTCTTATTTTAAAACGAGAAACAAACAAACGTTTCACTAGTTACCAATGCAATGAAAGTGGGTCGTGTACCAGACTAGGCACCAGATGTCATGAAGATATCACCATAAATTAGTAATTACTTTTAAGTATCAAGATTATATATATCAACTCAAGCTCTAAAGTTTACAAATCTAAAGCTGCAAGCTGAGTCAAGGTAGTTAATTGTGTTCAAGATTATGGTAAACAAGAAATTAAGATTATAGTCAAAACTTTCAAATATGCTATCATATTAGCATTCTCTAAAAAATGACTTTCAAATTTTCTGAATAATATTTACCTATGTCTAACAGTCTCTATATGTCTAAAACTCTGACAGTCTAAAACTGTAGATTTATAAATTAGAAGTAAAATATCTAGAATCCTTCTATATACCACAGTTTGAAACAAACAAAAATATTATAGTAATTAATTTGATTAAATTTTATAGTAGAGTTCAAAGTATATGATGGAAAAGATGCCATCCATATAAAAGTGAGAACGTTTTTATGGCACACCAAGAGATTGAAACTTTGTCCCCATCACTCAACAGTATTGCCGGACAAAAGCGAGGAGGAAGTAAAGCATATCATCTCTTTCCTCCACTGCCTTATCACATTAGCTTGGTGAGAAGGTGACCTCATTGAAAAAAAGAAGGATGGGAAGGCCACATCAAGCCATACAAGGGAGAGACAAAAAAGATAAAATGGGGCTAAGCCCTAGTAGAGTCCATATGAGAAATTTGCCCTACCGCACCTAAGATATCCAAGCTATGCAAGTCATACGGTCTACACACAACTGGAGCATCCAAAGAAACATCACCTAATGTGATTGCTCTCCTATGGATTGCACCAATCACTGCCGTCTGTAGGGCAATGGACACATGCTGTCTAAAATATGCTACAAAGTGTGAGAGTGGTACCCCATGGTGCCTAACATGATAAGCTCTTGGGTACTCCTTGAAAAATGTATCAAATGTTGTGTCCATTGCTCCATATAAATCTAAGGCAAGAGGAACAAAGAGGTGACCTTGTTGCATGCCCCTATACTTGGAGACCTTGCGACCTGCTGCTGCGCTTGCCGCCCATCCAAGGGGATGGGTAATCACTCCCTCTGAAACTGTATCCCGCGTAGGGTCCAGAACCACGACATCTGCTATTGTCAGCTGATCATCTTGGACCAAGTATAAGTCTGCCCTAACATGTGTCATTTGCAAAGCATACGAACACTCCCTCCAAGCCGAGTATCCACTCTCTTGTACGATAGCAAACACTATGTCCTTAATAGCATCATGGGTAGCTATCCTCTGTCCTCCAAAAGGACACTTTGTCATGTGGACCGCTGCTGAATCTAGTGTAGAACCACACTCATAAGTGAATAATGAAGATGCAAATGGGTGGACTCAACCTAGGTGAAACCTCATTGTTGTAGAGAAAGTAGCAGGTGCGAGTCGAAATGCTCTAATGTACAGTTGAGCTAGGATCCAAGAGCCTGCACCCTTGCCGGAGCAAGCGCAAAGACATGCTCTAGTAGCCTGAAGAATGGACGAGTCGACTAAGATAGAATGTAGCGTATACTCACATTGTTGCTCCATCAAGGAAGACTGTAAACCTCTAGTCCAATCTGATGATAGTGAAGCACAAGATGGAGAATCCTCTTGTGCCCGTGGGGATAGACTATATTTGGATTTAAATAATCAAATCAAGCATTTGCTCTAATTTGAAACATGCAATATGGGCAGTAAAACATTCCTTCTCAATATCCCGGTAGCTCTATAAGACGTAGGTTATGACCGAGCGGTGCTTCAAAGCAGTTTAGAGTGCTAAGCTATCCCAAGTGCATGCTAACAAAGTGATAGCTATTGTAGTTGAATGTCATGAATGACACTACACATCCTATATACCACAGTTTGAAACAAATTAATTTTTATAGTAAGTAATTTGATTAAATTTTATATTATAGTTCAAAGTATATTATGGAAAAGGTACGGGGAAAGATTAATAAATAAAAAATTTTCAGTGATACTTTTTAGACTTGATATGATTTTTTAGATATCACATAAATTCATTTATTTGTGAGACTCCTTCAATTTCCATTGTCCTCTTCTTTGACAATATTTTTCATGATTGCTCCTCAGTTTTCAAGACAATTCTACAAATTTACTTCACAGTTGCAATATCCGATACAATATAGGTCAAGTTGTGTATTAACCCAAAGATTTAGCCACTATTCAAAGAATCAGAGGAATTAGCAATTCTTTGGCTTGTTTCATGACAGAATTACATTGAGTCAGTTTTAAAAAGGAAATAATAGTAATTCCATCTAACTTGGATGTTCATGTATGAATCTGACAAGGAGTTTCTAGTTGACATGTTAGCAGGTCAGAAATTAACCAGATTGTTCCAACTTATTTGAATGATTAAATAAACCTTTGACCAGCTTAACAATTGAAATTGTATAGATGATTTCTAATTGCAAACAAGTTAAATGCTTTGGTAAGTCACATTTTCCAAATTATTTTATTCATCTCACGGCAATAATTATGTAAACCTTTGATCATTTGAACATTTTTTACTGAAGTTATGTAACATCCATGTAAATGCAATTTCAAAATGGCACTACTCACGGATCTATGATACATTAAACCATTAAATAAAAACTTTACTTAGCAAATTCAGAGAGATGGCTTGTTAATCCAATTATCACAAGAATCAACTAAATCTACTAAGCTTACTTAATAGTTGAACTTTTGTGGTGGTTGAATTCAAATGTCCCCATATGTAAGACTTTACAGTCTCATTATTTACAAAAACATATCCACATCTCTTGAAATCTCTTATGTGTATCTTTTAAATGGAATGAACAAATATATAATAGGCTATTTATTTCCTTAAGGATATTGTTATGAAATTACTCTACAATGGAGTGAGAATGTCTTGGAATGATCTTTGTTGTACAAAAGTTCTGTCACTACCATATGGGGAATAACTTTTTTGTTCCATATAGACCATGAAGCCCTTAAAAATCTCATCAATAAACCATGTCATCTAGGTAGGACCTTGGAGTTAGCCCATTCTCACTTTACAATGGAAGACCATTCTTTGCTTTGCCTAGCAAGGAGTGCACTTATTGCTCTTGGCTTCTCCTCCGCTCTTGGCCCAAGTCTTGATCCCTATTATGTACTAGTGATTATCAAATGACTCCAGACTCTTGTGACTAACTCTTGCAAACAACTTCATCAACCTCCATAGTGGATTTGGGTCCCTTTTATACTTGGAGTTGAACCCTAAACAAATAAATTTTCTACTCCTCCAATTCTTCCTTCAAGGCAGCCGTCTCATTCCAATGCCACCCATTAATGCTAATTGGTTCATAATCCTTGATTCTAATCTAGCCTAGTCTACCTAAGTGTGTCAGCATGCCACCTTTGCATGAATGGTCTACCTAATTGTGTGCTACTCTTCTACTATTGCTCGTAACATTCTAGCACGTTCTCCTATTTTTCTTGTAGGGAGAATCCGGTTATTGAAGTCCCGTAGGTCCTATAATACATATCTCATAGCCTACAATGCCTTTCGTACCCACTTTTCTTAGACAACACATCCCTCTCCTAAGTCCTTGCGCTCTAAGCAAGCCACTTTTTGAAGCCTATCACTTCTTCTTGCCTTTGTTTGCAAAAGGGAAGAATTGGGCACTCATCCGACAATAGATGCATGTACTATTTCTATCTTGGTAGTCCTTAAAGATAGAATCCCATACTTGGATAAATCCATCCATGTGGGCTAACTCCAAGGTCCTACCTGGATGACATGATTTATTGATGAGATATTTAAGGGCTTCATGGTCTACATGGAACACAAAATTATTCCTCATATGGTAGTGATGGAAATTTTGTACTACAAAGATCATTTCAAGACATTCTCACCCTGTGGTACAGTAATTTCATTTGGCTAAGTTGAGTTGCTGGCTTGTGTAGTAAATTGGATGTTTCTGGAGTTCTTCATCATATTGTGCAAAATCTGCACCCATAGCAATGTTTGAGGTGTGCACAAAGACATGAAAAGTTAAAGCCTAGTTTAGTGCAACCAAGATTGGGGCAATTGCCAATTTGCATCTCAAGGTTTCAAATTCCTTTGTACATTGGTTTGTCCAAAAGAAGTCAATTGTAGAATGTAGTAAGGCTGATCGAAGGGAAAATTATTTTGTGTATATGTATATATTGGTAATGATAGCATATGCAGCCTAAAAATCTACATAGCTCACAAACCATCTCTAGTACAGGCAATGCTTGGATGATTTGAATGTTTTAGGGATCTACCATGATACCATTCTCATGAACAAGATGACCAAGAAGGGGGCCTCAAGAGACTACAAGTAAGCATTTCTGCTTGCAAATTTGTAAGACTGCCCAAGATGCCCTGACCTGGTCAAATGT
The DNA here is from genome assembly GCA_948567375.1 of Lunularia cruciata. Lineage (NCBI taxonomy): Eukaryota > Viridiplantae > Streptophyta > Marchantiopsida > Lunulariales > Lunulariaceae > Lunularia > Lunularia cruciata. The sequence goes on from OX419756.1 coordinate 8,754,031, forward strand.
AGGCACTATGCATGCACATGCTATCAAGGTAGAGCTCCTATTTCCATTTTTACTTGGTGGAAGGAGTTCATCATGTAGTGTTGGAATTTTGCTATCCAAAGAGTATCACCAAATATGCATAGGTACCTCATTATATGACAAAGGTGGTCTTATGCTAGTCCTACAAGGCAATAGCAATCTGGTTGTAGCCCAAATATCCAACCATGAACAAGAAGCATTGGCTACAGACAACCTTGTCCAATAGTGTATTTGTGAATAGGATCGGAAAGAGGTATAAGATGGTTTGGATATTTAGTTTCCAAAAGTCAACATAGATGACTTGCACCTTGCCTACATCCTTATTTGGGATGACCAAGATTGGGGAAGCACACTCTATTTCCCGTATAGGATATATAAATCCACACTTGAGTAGTTTGTCAAGTTCTCCTTGCACTTTCAACCACAAAGTGGGTTCAACAAATAGAGCTTGGACCTAATTGGTATAGCATTGGGATGGAGCAAAATTCAATGCTGACATTGCTGAGAATTGACACCTATGAGTTTGGTGTAGTCATAGGCAAAGATGTCATGGAACTCACAAAAGAGTTTGATAAGCCAAATGATCTTCTTTTGGCATGTTGGTGCTGATTTTCACCTATTTTGGTTGTTCATCAAGATGTTAAAGGTCTAGGTCATGGAACTAGTCTCTGACCTAAATGTGAAGAGGAATAGATTTGGAGGGCTACTTGGGAGGTTTCTTAAAGAAATATTGGTATAGCATGTCCTTGTGAACTTTATGATGGGTTTCTTGTTAGTTTAGCAATCACCTTGCATGCTTGGTATTGTTGTCTACTAGGGGGTTGTTCATATGTTTTAGCTTGGTCATATGTTGTAGCTAAACACCATATCCACTGGGCTACTTCACTTCTTTGACTTTGGTATTGACACTATCATTGCCTTTTCCCATCTGGTTCTAGCAAAGTGTGCATTTTCTTCTTGAACTTCAGCCATGTAATGTGGTACGTCTTCATATGCATCTTGAAAAAGATCTAGATGAAAATATGACACCATCTTCTTTCTCTCATGGGGGCTGAGCAAGTTTAAACTCAAGTAGAGATGTGCTGCAAAAGGTTCAAATTAGTGGGATGCACACCGATCTTGCCAATACAAAATCATCTAACATGGCCTCAAATAGAAAGATTTTGCCTAGTTTTGTGAGCAAACTTGTCTCTCACTTAGAATGAACCTCTGATGGCAATTATGGTAGTGCACCATAGACTAAGAAGGCAAGGAACTCCAACTTCATCAAACTCCTCCAAGGCTAACTCTCCAAGACTCAAACCATTACTCCCTAGAAAACTCCATGAGAGAGAGATATAGTTGCAAATGAAAGGAATGATGAGTACCTCCTCATCCTTAGTTTATATATTTTTGAAATAATTATGCACCAAAGTTACTAATTATTGGAGTAACTCAAGTCACTATGCTAAAAGTCAAATAAAGTAAAAAATCTAAAGGAATATCCATACTCATGGGAATATTCCCATAAGCTTGTGATCTTATCTTGACCTATAACACCCATTTGTGCATGTATGTGCTATTGTGATATTTATTTTGGTATTATAAGTAATTGAAAGATATTATTTATATAGAGATAAAGGATGGTTTGATATTAGTCATAATTAGATAAATTATTTATAGCTAAGATAGAGGGGGCCTTAATTTAGAGAAAGTGGAAAAGATGAGCAACACTATTTTGGATTCTAGTGTATTGACTTAGTATTATTCCTAGGTATTTGGCTTTGAGAAAAGAAATGAGAACTCTTGGACCCACAAACCTTTTTGTTTCAGATTCTTCTATAGTCTAAGGAAAGCCCATGTGAAGGAATCCTTGACTTAGTGGTTACATCAAGATAAGACCACATGCTTAGGAGAATATTCCCATGAGTATAAATATTCCTTTAGCTTTTTGATTTTATTTGACTTTTAGCCTAGTAACTTGAGTTACTCCAATAATTAGTAACTTTGGTACATAACTATTTCACAAGTATATAAACTAGCGGTGAGGGGTACTCATCATCTTTTCATTTGCAACTATCCCTCTCTCATTGAGCTCTTAGTGAGCAATCAGTTGAGTCTTGGAGTGTTAGCTTTGGAGGAGTATGATAGAGTTGAAGTTCTTTTCCTTCTTAGTCCATGGTGCGGTACCATAATAGCCATCAAAGGTTCATCTTGAGTGGGAGATAGGCGGGCTCACAGACCCAACCACTAAGTTGATGATTCCTTCATATATCCTTGAACTAAAGAAGAATCCAAAGCAAAATGGCTTGTGGGTCCAAGAGTTCTCAACTCTTTCCTCAAAGCCAAACATCTAAGAATAATACCAAGTAAATATACTAAAATCCAAAATAGTGGTGCTCATCTTTTCCACTTCCTCTAAAGGAAGGTTCCCTCTATATTAGCTATGACTAACTTTAGCTAATCATGACTAATGTAGAACCATCCTTTATCTCTATATAAATAATATCTCTCAAGTACTTATTTTACCAAACTAAATATCACAATAGCACATACATGCACAAATGGGTGTTACAATTCACACTCTCTCCTGCAAACATGAGATGGAAGAAAATTGTCTACTACTTCATAACATAGGTGGTTTACTCCGGCTTCAACATAGCCATCCCTACCTTGAAGATACTTTGCATCATCAAGCCTCTATATGTTTCTACCTTATACCCATTCTTTGTGCAAGTTTCACTAAAACTCCTTTTCAGCTCTTCAGTTTCCTTTATAAGATCACACTTTTGATTGAAGGTGATTCCTATAGGCTCTCCTACATCTTTACCCAACACAAGTCTCCAATCCGACTCTATCCATTGAGTCAAATTTCCTCTCTTCTCTTCTACCTTGGGACCGTCTATATAATTGCTAGTTGTGATTTCTTCCATGAACCTTTGGAAAACTCCAGTTCTAGTTCTAGGCCAAAAATGTAATCCAAAGTCAACTTAAGACTTTGATCCTTGCTAACACATCTACTCCCAGAATTGCAAGTTCAAGATAGAGAATGCTGGAACTATTTAGTGCCCTTCATTGGCATTGTGTGCTTCCTCACTCTCAGTTTCTCACAAAGAAATCCCACAACTTGGCTTGTAATTCTAACACTCTTAGGAAAACTCTTTAGAGGAATAGGATATATCTTCAACATTGTAGAGTTTATGTGATGAAGTCTCAATTTTATACTTCTTTGATTGTGATCATTCTTCAGTCAAGCCCTAGTTGAAACTCATGCCTATTTCATGACTTACTCTTATCACTCTTGAATTTTTCCTCACACAAAGCAACCATTTTTTCTCAATATACCTTCTTGGTTGGTACGGTGTTGTGTTGTGGTTTGCATAGCCTGTAAAAAAGTGACTTATTATAATTTATCTCCACATTAATGGGGTATGTTCTTTGCTAGATCCAACAGATGAGATGCTACCATGTAAGCAATCTATGTACGTGTATGTGATTGACCACATGGGTTATAATCTTATCATGTTTGAGGGCTCTGATGAATAAAGATGAGGGCGAATGGAGAGATGGGAGTTTGTTTTAGTTGAGGAGTCTTGAGAGGGAGGAGGACATTAGTAGTGAGAGTTGTAGTAGTGCGCAAGTGGTAGAACATCAAAGGAAGGGTTTGAGCATGAGATATCACAGGCTCCCGATCCACCACTCTCAAATCCTTTTCATATCAAGCTTCAGATTTTGCACCGTGATGGCTTATGAGACTAGTTGGTGGCACGTTTCGGGGTGGTATTTGTGGAATTGGTGATGGGAAACCCGAATCCTGTCGTCCTTCCGGTGCATACTTATGAACATGTTTGGGACTTGACAATATATGTGCTTCTATAGTTGGGGAATGCCTAAATTTTTTCTCATAAGTTTGAAGGCGGAGTTGTGGGGTCCATTTGTCAAAAAGTAAAAAGACTAAAGGACAAATGTGCAAGAGATTGGGTCCCAAGAGAGAAGTTTGGAGTTTTTTGACTATTGAAGGAGTTCGGGGAAGCCATTTGGGGAACATAGGAGATGATTGGAAAGAGAAGCTAACAGGCTACAATCTAGAGATAGAAATCACACAATTTGAGTTGATTCTAAGAGGGATATGATCAATTGAATCAAGGGGGTAAAATTCATACCCAAGAGCACAAAGTAGGCAATTGAAGGAGCTTCTTGAAAACATTTCACTATCTGTCAAGATGATTGGAGAGTAAAAAAGTTCTTATAGTATTGAGCACAAGAAATTTTAGTTTTGGATAATTCTCAAATCAGATCTGGTTGATTGAAGTTGAAGCTCTTGAAGTGTAAGGTGATCGAGAAGAGCTAGTGATCAGGTTTGGAGTTTTGGTCACTCCCAAAGTTGTGGTTCAAGATACCTTATGAAAATTTCCAGTCTTGTTTTTGGTTAGGGTGTGCACCTTTTTGTGAAGGTTTCACGTGAATTTTTCAAATAGAGAATTCTGGGCTTGGATCAAGTATACCTAGGTCTGCAAAGCTCACAAGTTAGCCCAGCTCAGAAATTGATCCATATCTAGGGATTGCGGTTGGATTAGGCCATCAAACTTTGCAAAGCGTTAACCAAGAGCACAAACAACTATTAGTTGTTTGTGCTCTTGTGGAAAATTTAGTTGGCTCTGGACTCATAGAGAATGAGATCTGATGCAACAAGTTTTACTAAAAAGACAATTGTAAGGTTGGAGGAGCATTTCTTTCTTCAATCCTAATTGAATGTCAATTCTCTCACTTTTGTGACTATGATTGAGAGTTCAGACTTCCAGAGTGTTTTTTTGAGGATCAAGTGTACATCTGATTTAGAAATCAGGGGAAAGTTGGCAAGAACTAGGGGCAAAACCCTAAAAAAGGGATTTCAAAATTAGGGTGAGAGTTGCAAAAACCTAGCCAACTTTGAGAGCTTTTCAAGGGATTTTTATTGATCTGATTGAAGTCTATTCTATATCATTGGTAAGTTTATCTCATAGGCTTTCCATTGAATCCTAGAGGACTTGAATCCAAGCTATCTAGAAAGAGTTATGTTCATATGAGTTGCACAGAGTTTTCCCCATCAAGAAGATATAGGAAATCCCCACATGGAGTAGGAATTTGTTGAGATCTGAAGTACAGCTTGGAGGAGACTTGGAGTACAGGTTGAAATTAGCTTGATGACAAAGCAAAAAGGCTCTAAAGCTCTTTTCCGACAAAAAGCATAGAGAGTTGTTTCCGCATTCTTGTGATTGGATCCTCTCCGTGCTTGCATGCTTGTTTGTACACCCAGTTGGTTTGGACTGGTGTGTGGGCATTGCACTTAGGTTCTTTCATTCTAGGAGTGTTGTGTATTTCTCCTTGGTCATGTTGGAAGTGATGATGAACAAACCAGGAATGCATGTTGTGATGATAGGTTAGGTTGCCCGTCCACTATCCTACTCGATAGCAAGAATACTAGTTACAAGAGTGGAAGATTCCGACTGTTAGATAACATGTGTGTTCATATGAGTAGTTATAGGTTTACCTACAACCTCTAATCTACAATCTCCATAGCTAGGCACCCTATGTGTTCCCAGAGAGAGAAAAGAAGTAAGACAACGGCCTGAGTCAAAGTGGTTAAGGTATCTTTGGATCAAGTTGGTCATTCCAATGTGAAATATTCTTGCTTTGGGTCTACCACCCATCCAATCCAATCCAATCTAATCCAATCCAATCAAAGTCCTTCTTCCTTTAACATGAAATTAACTTCCACAAGTTGGATTGGATTTCCTTCTTTTGATCCCAACACATTATTCTTATCTTCTTTCTTCCAATTTGGCTTCAATTTGGCTTCAAAAATACACTCCTCTAAAAACTTCCAAAAACAAAAAATATAGATACCATAGAAGAGGTGATGACATCAGCCTCAACCTGCCACAAGATATGTAGTAATAAGGGGAATTGTGCTGAACAGACCTACGTGTGTCCATTCTCAGGTAATCAACTAGGAAGGTCTGTTTGACAATGAGTATGGGGAGCTTGGATAACAATCCAAGGGGGTGATGTTGTCTCCCATCCAACATTCAAAGAAGAGTAGCAATCTTGGTCATTCTCCCAAGACCCAATGTCTCTATGACTCCCTTGGTCACTATATTGACCAAGGACCTCAAGTCTATGTAGCAATTTAGGATGACACTCCCTCAATTTTAATCTGAATATAAGGATCATAGACTTTGATATACAATACTTGGAGATTTGGTGATCCGATGTCTTTAGAAGGCACATGGGGGCTTCTTGAAGCTAAGTTTTGTGTGCAGCCTTGACTGGGAAGATGCAGGCTACTCGTAGTTGGAGGAGTGGATGTCTCTTTGAGATTTCGTAGAGGGAGATGTGAGGCTTGGGATGCCTTTTTAATGAGTGGTTCCTTGAAGTATAGTATGGGTTGCACATTCAATAGAAAATTCTACAGTTTTCTTTGTTCCATAGTGGATACTTTGTAGAGCTATTTGAAAGTAATGTTGGCTTTTACATTAGCCAAGTAAATCATAATGTCATAGTTGTGTATGGTAGTGTGACTACCTAACAAGTATCACTTTTGTAATAATATGTGAGTAATTGTTTATTCCATAGAGATATAGGTTAAGAATGGTTAAATACAAAGTAAAAAGTAACAATGTAGTCCTTCTTGGTCACATCTTTAGCCTCTTGGGTAGAAAGCATACCCAAAAAAGAGTAGAAAACCTTCAATAGAGGTCTTGCCACAATGAATGTCAATAAAATCACAATTCTTTAGGTACATTTAAACTTGACTCCAATTGTGATGATTCAGTTGATATGAAGAAGACTACTTTGCCACAAAGTGATTTCATCTCAGAATTACATTCCATCCCTCCATCAAAGGTACAACTTCTGAGTTCAAGATGACTTTGCATTAGTCACTTGTTTACAAGCACAAATAACAAATACAACCAACTCTATAGTTCTCACGGATCTGTCAAGGCATTGCTTTGGATGTGCTCCATTCAAGATCAAACATATAAAAGGAAATGCAGTCATAGGATCCAACATCTAATAACCACTCAATTGCAATCTGATTTTCTCCAAACACTCACACAAGAAAATAGTCAATTAATACTCAGAATTAAACAAAGAAAAAGAGTGCTACTATATTACTTTTCTTTACTCATTTTTTTGCTCAAATACTGAATAAAGCATTGTGAATGGTTTCTTTAAATAGGCAGACCACTTGGTAATTATATAAAATATATCTAAACTTCTTATCTATTTCATACAAATCTCCAAATATGAAGCGTCTTACTACCACTTTGGATTTGTGACTACTATTAGGTCTAATCCAATCCAAGTACTACCTCTACTTTGGCTTCTTCACATGATTCAACTACAAGTGCCTCTTGCTCTTTGGGTCATCATCTACTTCTATATCTACATCTATTGTTGTCATATCCTCAATCTGTACTATGAGCCAACCTATCTCACTTAGGATGAACCTCCGATGGCTATTATTGTAGCTCACCATGAACTAAGAAGGCAAGGAACTCCAATTCCATCATACTCCTCCAGGGCTAACACTCCAAGACTCAAACCATTGCTCATTAGAGAACTCAATGAGAGAGAGATAGTTGCAAATGAAAGGATTATGAGTACCTTATCACCCCTAATTTATATACTTGTGAAATAGTTACACACCAAAGTTACTGATTATTGTGGTAACTCAAGTTATTAAGCTAAAAGTCAAAAGTCTAAAGAAATATCTATACTCATGGGAATATTCTTCTAAGCATGTGGTCTTTTTTTGACCCAACCACTAATTCAAGGATTCCTTCACATTGGGTTATCCTTGGACTATAGAAATATCCAAAGCAAAATGACTTGTGGGTCCAAGAGTTCTCAACTCTTTCCTTAAAGCCAAACACCTAGGAATAATACCAAATCAATACACTAGAATCCTAAATAGTGGTGCTCATCTTTTGCACTTCCTCTAAAGAAAGGTCCCCTCTATCTTAGCTATGACTAAATTTAGCTAATCATGACTAATGTGGAACCATCCTTTATCTCTATATAAATAATATCTCTCAAGTACTTATAAAACCAAAATAAATATTACAATAACACATACATGCCAAATAAGTGTTAGATTCACACTCGGACTAAGATTTCACTTTGTCCTTGGAGTGAAGGTCTCTCTACCTTTTATGATGCATCTTCAACTTATCATGATTAATCTTATCAAAGTGTCTTCCTCCCAACTCCTTAAGATCATAGATGTAATTGCCCAACACCTTCTCCACTATGAGAGGTCCAAAGTACCTAGGCAAAAACCTCTTTTGCACTCTCTTGAATCAAATGGAATCAATTACCTTCTTTGAAAATCTCAACCTTCTTCTTGCCTTACCGCTTGTCATAGCTCTCCTTTTTTTTCCTTTGGACCTGCTCCACTCAAGTCTTAGCAATTGGTCTTGCCTCCTCCAATTCCATAAGTTGATCCTTCCTTGACTTCTCTACATAACCTCCTTGTGCTCTATTCAATCTTGTAACAATGTGGAGTTTAGCGACAAAGTTAGTAGGGCTAACAAAGTAGCAAATAAGACAAATTAGCCTAGAATATTTTGGAAGTATCAAAGAAGCTTCTTGGGAAGCTTCCCAGCTAGCTTAGCTTGCATCTCAAGTAAGTAGCATCTAGAAAGAAGCTTCTAGAAGCTTCCAACTAGCTTAGCTTGCACGCCAAATAGGAAGCTTCTAGAAGGAAGCTTCTTGAGAAGCTTCTTGGTTGACTTGGCTTGCACTCTAAGAAAGCGGCTTGAGGAAGCTTCTTGAGAAGCTTCTCAAGGGCCTTGTATGCTACCTACAAATACCAAAGCCGAAGCTCATGCTAGGCATTTGGAGTTTTCCCTCATTCAAGTGTCCCAATGTGAGTTTCCATTCTCCTCTTTCTCTCCTCGGTCTTGGTCTTTTACAAATCTCCTATGAATGCTTTGGAAGGTAGGAAGATCAAAGTGAATAGGTAAGGCAGAACCAATATCATATACCAAATGAAATGGAGAATATCTGGTGGAAGTCTTCATGATTGTCCAATATTCTCACAAAACCACATGAATCCTCTTGTACCAATGATATTAATCCTCTTCCATCTTTACATCATGCAAAAGGTCTGATTGGTTCTCTCCACCAAGCCATTCACTTTGGCTTATAGGATGTAGTTTACAGGCTTATAGGAGAGTTTACAAGGAACATTACTACAGCCATGCTACAAAATTTCTCCATTATACATAGAGTAAAAGTTACTCTATGTGTAATAGAGAAATGTTGTAGCATGGCTGTAATAATGTTCCTTGTAAACTCTACTCCTCTATAAGAAACTAACTCCCAAGGGCACCTAAACCTAGTGATAATGCGTTCATAAAAAATCTACCAACTTCATCATCATTCTTGTCTCTCAATGTTATAGCCTCACTTGGTAAGATGATTAATAACTACCACGATGTATCAATTGTTCCTTAGGTTTCTATTGAGAGGACCTATAAAGTCAATTCGTTACTACTCAAAAAGTCTTAGCAATGATCTAAGAAGGAGAGTGGAATTAGACTTTCTAGCAAAAGCTTGACAAACATTACAAGTTTTGCAATAGTCAAGACAGACCTTGAAAATCCCATTCCAATGGTAACCTACATCTAGAATCTTAAAAACAATCACCTTTCTTGCAAAGTGTCATCCACTCACTAAAACTTCATGAAACTCCTTTATGAGTAAGATATACTCTTCCTTACCCATTGTGTTTTGAAGTAGACCATCTACTCCTTGGTGAAAAAGAATATCCTTCACCATTGTGTAAAGTCTAGATCTTGTCAAAAGAGCCTTCCTCTCCCTAGCATGCATCTCTTTTGGATAGTTACATCTTGTAGCAAAGTCCACAATCTCCTTGTACTCCATTGGAACCTCTTGAGTGATTGAGATTTCATGAGCTCCTCATTCAGGAAAGAATCATCCATTGGTTCAACTCCATCATGATCATAGGCCATAGATAACAAATTAGCATTTGCATCTTTCTTCCTTGGCCTATCCTCAATAGTGTAGTCATACTCAGACAAGAGTATCATCCACCTTGCTAGCCTTCCTTCTACATAAGGCTTGTTGAAGATGTATTTCAAAGCCTTGTGATCCATGACAATGGTGGCTTTCCCTCCAATCAAGTAGTGTCTAAGTTCTTAAGACTAAAGATTACTGCCAACCTTCTCTCTTTGTGATTGAGTAGTTCTTTTTTGCTAAAATTATTTGTCTACAAACATAAACTATTGGAGGATCATGCCCATTTTGATTTAATTGACTAAGCATGCATCCTATAGTTGCATTGGAAGCATAAGTATAAAGAATGAAAGGTTTACTCCAATCAAGTTTAGGAAAAATTAGAGCCACAAGGGATTGCTTAAGCTCCTCAAAAGCTTTGAGAGCCTCCTTGTCCTCCAAAATCACCATGTATCCTACAACCTTCTTCATGTAGATGGTCAATGCAAAAGCCTTATTGGAAAATGAGAAGATAAACCTCCTATAGTACCAAACCGTCCCCAAGAATTGGCATAACTCTGTCATAACTTTGTCAAGCTTGAAGGGAATGGAAGGTCTAAGATTTTTCTCACCTTTTCAAGATCAACGGCTATTCTATCCTTGGAAATGATTTGCCCCAAAATTAGATCTTCTTCACAACCAAAAGTGCAGTTCTCTAGGTTGGTGATACATTTGCTTCATCCAAGTGTTGTAAGATCTTGATCAGGTGCTCAAAGTGTTCTTAACAGTTGGAATGTGGCTGGAGCATTGCAAAGCCCAATAGGCATGACCTTGAAATCATTTGGCCTCCAAGGTGTGCTGAATGTGGTGAGTTGTTGATGCAATGGTGCAATCTTGATTTGGTTATATCCATTATATCCATCTCCAAAACTATATTTCTCATGACCTACAACCTCCTCAAGATCTCATCAATGAATGTCAAAGGGTAATAGTCCTTCTTAGTAACATCATTGAGTTTTTCTAATCCACATATACTCAAAGCTTGCCATTCTTTGTCTTCACGATCACAATTGGAGATATTTAATTGGAATTCTCCACCTCAAAGACAAATCCAACCTCCTTGAGCTTATCAATCTCCTCCTTCATAACCAAAGCTATTGGTGGGCTAATGTAACATTGATTTTGGTAGACTAGTCTTGCATGTGATTGCACTTTTATCTTGTTCTCTTCCAAGGTGACTTCCTTTAGATCCTTGTAATTGAAAGCATACACATGGATGAACCTCCACAAAATCTCCTCAAATCTTACCTTCTACTCCTTGGTAATATTTGGACCATACTTGAGGGTAGATAACTTTCTTTTTATCTTCTCAAAAGTCAATGATGATTAATTTGGGCCTTTCAAAATTGTCACGCCATTTGTAGTGTCGCATCTAGATTGCTCTAACACTAGAGTTCCAATGATAGTAGTTAGAGGTATTTTGGCAGTCACTCATAGACTACTTTTTGATGGTCAAATTTTGTGTTTAGGGTACTGACTTCATGGTGGAGCCCACCATCCACACCATCGGGTGTGCCATCAATAGGACCATTGGGATGTGACATAGGTCAAAATCAAGAGTATACCCTAGGAGTGCAGCTCCAAAGAGCTCACTTCTCTGATGTTGAGCCTTCGAGTTCTTGGCTAGAGTGGACAGAAAGCTGACGAGCGTCACTTGGAGTCTTTGTAATCAGTGCCCTATTGTTGGCAAGTTGTTGAGGATTAGATCAAGTACCGATCTGATTTGAGTTGATTCAAGTTGTAAACTCTTTGAGTACATTAGGGAAGTAAGTTAGGGGGAAATTGGGTGCAAGAACTACGAGTGTTGATGGTATCTCCAACCTTGGTGGATCCTGGTGTCTTGATCGAGTAGTTCAGATTTCACTGAGAGAGATTGTGTGCAAAAGTGTTTGCAAAATTTGGAGCAAGAGAGAAGCAATTTTCAAGCAGTAGTTGTGATTTTGAGCTCAAGAGATAAAAGCAAGACCAATTTGTTGCGAGTTGAGCTCAAAAAGTGAAATTGAGTATGGAGTTGGGAGCAAATCCTTGTGAATTAAAGATTGGACAAAATCCATTTTTCCAATTTGGCTCAAGTGAAGAGTTAACTGAGGATTTAGAGGTCAGCCAAATTTAGGGATTTATATCAGATTTTACATCAAATTTATGTCAAATTTTGTGAAAAGTTTACGTTAGATTTTGGCGAGAAGAATAGATTTTGGCAAGAACATCTCTTTCTTGGTGATCCTTGTAGTGCAAGAGGTAGATAAAAGCGCCAATATGTCAAATGCCAAATGGTGGCAGAGTTAGTCCAGTGTTGTTTTATGAGATGGAGGGTTTTTGTTTAGATTTCTTGTAATCTGGCCCCCTCCATTCTCTACTTCCTATTTGTGCACCATGTTTGTGTGAGGTGCTTTGAATTTAGAGCATTGGTGCTCTGGTGTGCTCTCGATAGTGAGGTTGGAGTGATGACCAATCAGACTATTTGTGTTTCTCTCCGGTGAGGTAGGAAGTGATGACCTGCAGACTGTGAGAGTGCGTGTTATGATGGCATGTTATAGGTTGCTCTTTCCCCTAGTGTAGTTGTCTTAGTAAGAGTTACATTAGTGGGTAGTGTTCCATTAGGGTTGGCACTCGGGGTTCATTAGTTGGTGGTGTTGACACTTGGTGGGGTACTTGCAGTTTGTAGTTGGCGGTTACTTTGTCACAATGGAGTTCTTTGGGGATTCCAAAGAAGATAGCCTTGCAGTGTGTAATGGGTTTACTTGGAGTGGCGGTTGGTATCAGCGTGTATCTCAAGTCTCAATGAGGGAGGAGATTGACTCTGAGTTGGAGTTTGACACAGGAGCTGATTCAGTTGAGAGTGCACTTGTTGTGTCCGCACCGTTGTTGTGGGACATGGATGACATTATGGAGCCTCCAAAAGCCCTAGGCTTTACTCTGGTATTGTGGGTACCATTGAGTTGGATGACTTCATCCAAGAGTTTGATAGTTGGTGTGATTTGCAAAAGATGCGGAACTCAACTTTGTTCACACCCTTCATGGCATGGAAAATGTTGTTTCAACATTTGGAAAGTCCACTGATGGACAATTACCATGAGTTCAGGAGAGCTCACTTGGAGGAGATTGAGTTATGGAGACAATATTGGTCTCCAAACTATATCTCTATCAATTTAGGCTTGGTTGCCATGAGTAGATTGGCAGTACCCACGAGTTCTAGCTTGAGTAGTGTTGGTGGAGCTAGTGGAGGTGCACTAGCTGGAGATAGTGCTACTACGAGTGGAGGTACTGCTATAAGAGGTGATGTGGTACCAAGGTTTAACCCCATGGTGGAGTTCTTTTTGTGTTTGAAGCGGAACTACCAAAGAGTGTGGATTGATAAGCTAAGGAGCTTGCAAGAGTTCCAAATGAAGGCTAGAGAGAGCCTATGCAAGGCATACACTTGCATGAGGCAGTGGATCAGTTTCACTTAGGGAGTTATTGAGGCCCAGGTAGTCAAGTTTTGGTATGCGATATTGGACAAGGAATTACGATGTAGAGTTCATGATGCTACATTGTTACAGGCTACTTCACTCACTTTGGCAGTGGTCTTTGGTTTGGCTAAGCGTATTGAGCTCAACATGGTGGAGGAGAGAGTGATGACATTTGGATTTGGTAGGGAGACCTCATCCACAACTATGAATTCTTTTAGAGTGTAGTAGAGTGCACCACATCCAATTGGTTTTCAAGGACAGGGTGGACAACCTAGGTCCTATAGAGCAAGGAGAAGGCCTATTGTAGTTTGACCTTTACCTTCATTTTTGGGTCAATAGCAGCCATTGAGCAGTGGTGTTGCTTGTTGGACTTGTGGTGGATCTCATCATAGGAGAGAGTGACCTTAGGGCAATGGACCTGATACCTTTGGTGCATCACAACCAGCATAGAGGTAATGTGAGCATTGCCACAGATTTGCTCACACTAGTGATCGATGCTTTGACCTACACCCGGAGGTATAGAGTGGTAGGGTTGCTATGGCATGTGGTAGAGGAGCTCCAATTCATGGAGGATGAGGTGGTGGTAGAGGATCTACACCTAGTAGAAGTGCAATACCTGCCCTCACTTTTGATATAGCCATGGCTACTCGCATTGAGCAGTTGGAGCATAGATTGGCTAGCATGGTCAAATTGCTTAGAGGAGATCAGATTTGGGTGTTGAGGTCACCTGTCGGGTGCTTCCACCTCATATACTATTGATAAAGATGCTTTGGACTTCATATGCAGAGCAACATAGGTGGATGCATCTATATTAGTGACTAGGAGAGTAGTTCGTGCTCCAAAGCCTAGAGGAGCATCAGTGGAGTTGGACCTACGGAGAAGGGAGGTTGGGAGACTGGTCAGACTTCCCTAATCTTTCACGCTCTCTGAGGCATTGCAGATGACATCCATGGCTCCTAGATGTCCCAATGCAAGTGTGGTAGGTGGTGATGGGGTGCATGATAGACTACCTTCTAGTCAGCCACCTGTTACTACATAGACTTAGTTGAGCACAAATGTTGGAGGCGGCTCAACTAATTATGCGTTGTCCTTTGTTTTTAGCTAGTCACATGTTTACATTGGAAGTTGATCCAACCCCAATGTTCCGATTGGCTTCCACACTTTGTGAGGGTAGGGATGATGTGGTCTCTACTACTAGAGCAGAGGTGGTTGATAGTGGAGTTGACTTGCTTGAGGAGCATGGGATCCGCTCAAGGACCAGTGGTTTATGGAAGGCAACATCAGCTAGATTGGAGGAGTTACCAACTTGACCAACTTTTGAGAGAACATGGTTCACACATGGTGTTGTCCTATTGGATAACCAAAGGGGGATTTTTCATTTGGTGGGACCTTTAGGGAAGGTCTATACACCACAAAGAGTCTTATTAGACTCTAGTATGCAACCCCGTATGTTGGATAGGGCTACAATTGTTGGTCTAGGGTTATAGAAGAATGATGTGGAGAGGTGTCCATTCCAGATCCAAACATCTCTAGGTGGTGGTTTGACACAGTACATCACATGTGGAGAGCTAGTTGTTCAGATTCAGCCTATTTATCCGATTGATAGCTTGGTGGTGAGAGTTCAGGCTATTATGACAATAGTTGAGTCATATGATGTGCTAGTTGGGGGAGCAATGTTATACCCCATGGGTTTCAGTATCAACTATTGGGAGGAGACAACCTCCTATAGACTAGGTTGGTAGTGGTGAGGGATGAGTGTGTCGCCTACCACTATGCTTTAGTAGTGGCAATCTTGGCTCACTACGGTCCGAGACCATAGTAGCATCAGTTTCAGCTTTTAGTGGTGTTGTTACTTGGCCTGGTGACTTATTGGAAGGGAACGCCCATGCAGAAGAGACCACTCAGATTTGGAGTACAAGTGGGATTATTCCATCCACCTTGGATGTTCTATTGTGGAGTTTGGAGGAGGCATTGTAGCAACATGCAAATTGGTTGGTGCAGTAGGCTTGGAGTGGAGCCCTTGTACAACTAGGAGATGAGTGTGAGGATGAGCCTCCAAAGTCTATTACCTTGACACCTCTGGACACCACACTCATTGCTTGGCAATATCCAATAGAGGGAGTATGTTCATTGGAGTTGTTCGATGGGATTAGCACCAGACTAGCTATGGTACTAGCGGGTATACAAGTACATAGGTACTTGTATGTGGAGAGAGATAAGACTGCTAGGCGAGTCTCTCTACATCATGTAGCACACTTGGCCTACCGGTATCTTGAGTTATTACCAATATCAACAGTTAGGGGTTACCAAAAGGCCCTACCAGAAGACATTTCCTTATTGAGGGTGCATGATCTGGAGAGACATACGCCTATTCACTTGGTGGATTTTGGATGGCCATGTTAAGAACATACACGTGCTGGCCAAGGTTTGGGTCTTTACGATCCCCATTCTAGTGTGTTTTGGGAGATGTTACAGATACTGCAACATCTCTAGGTTCATTAGTCCATTTCTTTAGCTTACATTTTGGAGAATTTTCCTTTGATGGGTGATTCTTGCACCCGAGTGGTGGTGAGTACACATAAGGTCCATTCTTGGATGGGACCTGTTGTTTTGTTAGATGCAGCCAGTGTGGGATCACGAGCTCGTTGTCTTTGTCTTTGGTGGACAAACCTCTTACCTAGAGAGGTTTTATAGCGTGCATATGATGGGATTCAACAACTAGACCACATCATTGTTGATGACATAGTGGATGTTGGGCGTTAGTCTCAAATAATGGTAGTGGTTGATACATCATCTATGGCAATGGTGAACCCAGTTGGACAACCTAGAGCCGCTTTTCCCATACTTATGAGTTTCCCAAGTTCTCATGCTTTTTGAGAGGGAGGTCTTGGACTGGTTTGGGACTCACAATTACAAGTTGGTGGAGCCCAACGTTGATGAGAGAGAGAGGGCAATGGGTTTTGCATTGGTATTATCGCTGTTCCAACAATGTTAGAGGCATCTAGGCGTCAAGTGTTAGGTCAGGCTATGGACCTAAACTGTTTGACCTGGATTGTGAGCCTTGGCTTGGTAGAGCAGCATAGGATGCACTTGATAGGTATCACCACTTGAACACTTGTGAGCCTTGTGCCTATCAAGACAATTCAAGCACATGTTGGGGGAGATGGACCGAGTGGACAGGGTATTCTTGGGATGCAACTAGTGGCTACTAGGGAGAATGGTCTACTTGGAGTCCATCCAAGTGAGCGTGATCTACTTGGATTACACCCTTGGTCTACTTGGGATGCAACTAGAGGACATATGGAGCTTGTAGCCAAATCAGAGGGAGTTTTTCACACAGAGGTTGGGATCTCTAACAGTTAGGAGCATGACACTATTGCTTCCAAGGTGCTAGTGTTGCAGCCAATCAACATGTCCTCCACTCCTACTATAGTTATAGAGGATACTTGGGAGCCAGATCTTGGGCACAATCTTATAGGAGAGGAAAGATGGAGAGTTTGGAGGTTCTTGAGGAGCTACATAAGTTTTTTTTCTTTGAGTATGAAGGATTTGGGTGCTCGAAAGGGACATATTATTTGGATTGAGCTGACTAGTGATACACCAATTTTCCAATGTCCTTATCAATATAGTGATATGGAGAGGACATTGATTCAGAGCTGGAGTAGTGACCATTTTGAGGTTGGTTTGGTGGAGATTTCACATGGGGAGTATGCATCAGAAAAAGTGATGCCAACCAAGAAGGATATGCATGGCAACAACATAGATAGACGGATGTGTGGAAATTACCGTCCTATCAACTGACAGAGTACGGCTGATCAGTATGCCATGCCTACACTGGAGGAGATCTTTGATGCAATTGGGCATGCAAAGGTCTTTAGTACTTTGGATCTTCAAGCAGGATATCATCACTTGCCAATCAGGGAAGAAGATAAGTCCAAGACAACATTTTCGGCTCTTGATCCTCACGGTAAGGATGTGTGGAGGTTCTTACCATTTGGGTTGAAGAATGCTCATGTTGAGTTCCGGAGGGTCATGGATAGGATCCTAGCTAGATTGGATTTTGCTTGGTGTTATATTGATGACATTTTGGTCTATAGCACTACTTTGGAGGAGCATGAGAGACATTTGTTGGAGGTGTTTAAAAGGTTGAGATCTCATGGACTCAAATTACATCCTGGAAAGTGTAGGTTCTTCCATGAGTAGGTTGAGTATTTGGGTCACACTATCTACCCCAGAGGACTTGGTGTTTAGCCGACCAAGGTGGAGGCTATTACATGTATTCCTTGACCTACGGATGTGAGCAGAGTGTGAGCATTCCTTGGGTTGGTAAACTTCTATCACCGTTATGTTAGAGGATTTAGTGCCATTGCCAAGGCTTTGACAAAGCTTACCAAGCTTACACATGACTGGTGTTGGGGAGATGAGCAAGAGAGAGCTTTTGTAGAGCTCAAGGAGAGGTTGAGATTTGCTCCTATTTTGAGGAGACAGATGAGAAGATGACCATTTCAAGTTCACATTGATTGGAGTATGTTGGGACTTGGAGCTGTGAGCCAGCCTGTCTCTCACTTAGGATGAACCTCTAATGGATATTATGGTAGCGCACCATGGACTAAGAAGGCAAGGAACCCCAACTCCATCATAGTCCTTCAAGACTAACACTCCAAGACTCAAGACATTCCTCACTAGGGAACTCAATGAGAGAGAGATAATTGCAAATGAAAGGATGATGAGTACCTACTCACTCCTTGTTTATATACTTGTGAAATAGTTATGTACCAAAGTTACTAATTACCATAGTAACTCAAGTTACTAGACTAAAAGTCAAGTAAAGTCAAAAAGTAGAAAGGAATATCCATTCACATGGGCATATTCCCCTAAGCATGTGGTCTTATCTTGACCTGTAACACCCATATGTGCATGTGTGTGGTATTGTGATATTTAACTTGGTATTAAAAGTACTTAAGAGATATTATTTATATAGAGATAAAGGATGGTTCTATATTAGTCATGGTTAGCTAAAGTTAGTCATAGCTAAGATAGAGAGGACTTTACTTTAGAGGAAGTAGAAAAGATGAGCACCACTATTTTGGATTTTAGTGTGTTGACTTGGTATTATTCCTAGGTGTTTGGCTTTGAGGAAAGAGTTGAGAACTCTTGGGCCCGTAAGCCTTTTTGTTTTGGATTCTTCTTTAGTCCAAGGATAGCCCATGTGAAAGAATCCTTGACTTAGTGGTTGGGTCAAGATAAGACCACATGCTTAGGGGAATATGCCCATGTGAATGGATATTCCTTTCTACTTTTTTTACTTTACTTGACTTTTAGTCTAGTAGCTTGAGTTTCTACGGTAATTAGTAACTTTAGTATGTAACTATTTCACAAGTATATAAACAAGAGATGAGGAGGTACTCATCATCTTTTCATTTGCAACTATCTCTCTCTCATTGAGTTCTCTAGTGAGCAATGTCTTGAGTCTTGGAGTGTTAGCCTTGGAGGAGTATGATGGAGTTGGGGTTCCTTGCTTTCTTAGTCCATGGTGCGCTACCATAATAGCCATCAAAGGTTCATCCTGAGTGAGAGACAGGCCGGCCCACATTTTTGGTTCCATTGTCGGGACCTCTCTAGAAGGCAAGATAATATTCCGCGTTCAATTCTACATTAGGCAGAAGGAGGCTATGAGAGCTCACTTGGAGAGAACATTAGGAGAGGAGAGGGCTGAACTTATGTTAGAGAACCAAGATCCATTTGTATACCTTGTAGTTCATTATGATGTCTTTGAGGTGATTTTGTACATCTTGTACACATGAGAGGAATTGGAGAGATTGTGTGAGGTGGATTGTAGATTTTGGAGATTAAGTTGATTTTGGGCAAAATCTCAAGTTTGAGATCTGGACTTGAGATTTCTACACATGATAGCTTGGGTTATCTTTCAGTTAGCACACTTAAAATTATTGTGAGAGCTTCTATGCGCACTGGGCTAGAATTTTTGAAAGTTGATAGGGTAAAGTGCTCCCGCAACTACATGCTCTCTGGAAAATTGTACAGAGTCTGCCATTTCTTCAAGTTTTAGTGAATTATTCTGAAAATTTTAAAGAAAATTCAGTGCATTGTATCTTACCTGTTGCCAAAAAAATTAGAGAGAGATCGTTTTTTAACAGGGAGAAATGAGTTTTTGAAGTGAAGGGGGTGGTTTTCAGACCAAATTTGAAATATGGGTGCTGAATAGAAAGGTGTCTAGGGCAAATGGCTTGATGAAAAGATCTGAAATTTTGCAGGGATGAACACCCTAGAGTTGTGATCAAGTGGGAAAAATTTTATAGGACTGTGACTTAGTGGTTAGCAGATTTGAGTGACATTGTGAGGAAGGGTCAATTCTGCAGAGTGGAGATCTCATGCATGAGGAGTTTGAGATCAACAAAAAGCATGTTTGAGTGTTTAGATTCATCTTGGGAACATAGAGGGTCATCAAGAGTGGAAATTGAGATTATGCAAGATTCCCCAAGGGTTTGAGGTGATTGTAGGGGTGGATTTGAGGAAAAGAGAGTTTACAATAGAATTTGAAGAGAGTGTTGAGAGGATTCAAAAACCTACACCACTTGGAGGAAAGAGTGAGTCTAAGTGCTTTCTATGTGGAGAGAAGGGACATAAGGCAAGTTCATGTCCATTGACCTTTGAGAGCAAGAGATTGAGGGAAAGGAGAGGCTTACTTGACTTGGGTTTGCATGTTGGACCTTCTTCACCAAGATTAGGAGGGAGAAGATCTAAGACCAAGGAGTTATGTGAGGTTTGTGGAGTGGAAGGACTTCCAAAAGGACATGAGTGTAGTGGAGTAAAAGCACTTTTGGAGACTTTGGTGAAGGATCTTGGAGAGAGCCTTAGTACAGCTACAGAAATACTACCACCTTCATCAACTAGTTCTCAAGATTAGTGATGGAGATAATCTTTTAACTTTATGGATAAACTATCCATGAGAGTTAGATTAATATGCACTCTAGGATTTGATGTTGCTATAGAAATCTTGGAGCAACCTAAACCTTTTATGTTCCCTAGAGTGGATTATTCTCAGATGGTGTTAGTCATATATATACTTTATTAGTAATAGAGTGAAAGAAAAAAAAAAAAATTTGAGAGAAAGAAAGATAGTGAGAGGTTAAGATGGGGAAACTTCCGGTTTTCTTTGGCAAGGATGGAGAAGATGTGGAGGCCTTTGTGAGAGACTTCAAGAGAGCTTGCATAGAAAACAATGAGAGGAAGAATAATGAGTGGGCCTCATTATTACCAGATTTCTTTGAGGATGCAGCACTTACATGGTATGAGTTAGAATACCAAAAGAGAGAGAGGAGAGAATGGGAAGAAGAGTCTTGGAAGACTTTGACTTCAGCACTCATTGAGAACTTTCTTCCTGATGAGAGTTATGAGAGATTGATGAGTGAGGTAACATTTCTCAAGCAATGAGATGGAGAGAAAGTGAGAGTCTATGTGGAAAGAGTGGAAAAGTTAGAGTCCAGATATTGCATAGTGTTGAGGAAGGGTGGGGATGATGTGGAGACTACAATGATTGGCATAGGGGCCATGCTCACCAAGAATTTTGTGGGAGGGTTGAGACCACAAATTAGAAGCAAGGTGAGATATGAGAAACCTTCTTCCAAGGTTGAAGCTATCAAGATTGCAATTTGTATGGAGGAGAGTTTGGAAGGGGATGAGAGTGATTTGGTGGTGAAGTAGGTTGTGCATCCTCCTCAAGGCTACAAGTATGGTGGAACTTCTGATACTTTGGTGACAAGGGTTGCACCACAAGTAGTGGTTGCTCCAGTTCTTGCATCTCCACCAAAAGATCCACTTCAAACCATCACAGAACAACTTGTGGATCTCAAGATCAATGTGGTGCAACTATGGGAGAAGAGAGGGGTGGATCAGAATTTAGGGAGAGGGCCTAGGAGTTATGGAAACTATCCATATAGAGGAGGCCAACCAGCCAACCATTTCAATGATAGAAATTGTTTTGGTTGTGGAGGAAGAGGCCATATCCAAAGGAATTGCCCAAATTCCACTTACCATGGAGGAAGGAGTTATGAGGGAGCCAATAGAGGGAAAGAGGGAGGTAGTGAAACCCAAGTGGCTCCTAATCCAAAAAAAGGTAAGGGGATAGCATCCATAGATGTGGTGGAGAGCAAGTATGAGAAGGAAGAGTGCTCAAACTCCAAGAGTCTTAATTTAGAGCTTTTGGCACAAGAGAAGAAGAGAGCTTGTTTTGCAGAGGATGTTCACTCTTCTCAAGGATTTACTTCAAGCAAGGATACTCCTATGTCTACTAGGAGCACTCACACCTCAACACCATCAACAACAAAGACTCCAAGAAAGAAGTTGGGGGATGGAGGACTTCTTGATCTCAAAGCAACAATGGAACTACAACGTGTTGGAGGATGTTGGTAGTCATAAGGCTAACATCATAGTGGGCCAATTAATTGCTTTGAACCCTAACTTGAGAAAGGAGCTTAGAGGTGGTTTGAGTTCTACAAGGAGCAAGAGGAAGAAGAAGGCAAAAGTTCCAGTATCAATGGGGGTGGTGGATGCCAAGCCAACACCATGGGAGGCTTGTGAATATGCCTCCAAGATTGATGTGAGAGTGAATGGTCACAACAGCAAGGATGCATTGGTTGATGGAGGATCAGCAGTAAATGCCATGTCAAAAAGGTTGATGAAGAAGTTGGGTATGATACCCTCAAGACCTTCAACATTTGTGGTGAGCATGGCAAACAAGCAACAAGTTTGACCAATAGGGGTGATGGATAAAGTGGTAGTTTCAGTTATGGGAGTTCAAAATCTCATGACTTTCCAAGTCTTGAAGGATTCAAGCTATGACTTACTTCTTGTGAGGCCATGGTTGAGAGCAGCACGCACAACTGATCGATGGCACAAAGGGTACGTGAGGATTGGGCCATCAAACCATAGAGTAACAGTTCTTGTGACTAACACCACCAACACTTCACATTCAGATACACCATCTTCTAATTACTGGGAATCAGATTCTGAAGAAGGAGCTTCAGGTGTGGACACAAGCATGGAAGAGGAGACTTCCACGGAGGAGGATGAATCTGAATCTGATTCGGATGTGTATCCTTTGTGTGCTATGTATTTTGCACCTAAGCCAGAGGTTTTGAAGGACCCAGACAAATCACCATTGACACTTGAGGAGGTAGAGAGAAGGTTAGCTACCCTCAAGTATGGTCCAAATGTTACCAAGGAAGAGAAGGTGAGATTTGAGGAGATTTTCCGCAAGTTCATCCATGTGTTTGCTTTCAATTACAAGGATTTGAAGGAAGTCACCTTGGAGGAGCACAAGATAGAGGTGGAGTCACATGCAAGACCAATCCGCCAAAAGCAATGTCGCATTAGCCCACCAATATCTTTGGTTGTGAAGGAGGAGATTGATAAGCTCAAGGAGGCTGGATTTATCTTTGAGGTAGAGAATTCAGAATGGGTGTCTCCAATTGTCATTGTGAAGAAAAAGAATGGCAAGCTTCGGGTATGTGTGGATTACAAGAAGCTCAATGCTGTTACCAAGAAGGACTACTACCCATTGCCATTCATTGATGAGATCTTGGAGGAGGTTGCAGGTCATGAGAGGTACAGCTTTGGAGATGGTTATAGTGGATATAACCGAATCAAGATTGCACCAGAGCATCAACAACTCACCACATTCACCACACCTTGGGGAACTTACACTTTCTAGGTCATGCCTTTTGGGCTTTGCAATGCTCCAGCCACATTCCAACGGTTCATGAACAAGGTATTTGAACCTTTCATTGGGAAATTTGTGAGAGACTTCATTGATGACTTTTGTGCCTATCAAAGCAAGGAGGAGCACTTTGCGCACCTAATCAAAGTCTTGCAATGCTTGGATGAGGCAAATGCATCACTCAACCCAGAGAAGTGCATTTTTGGATGTGAAGAAGGTCTACTTTTGGGGCACATCATCTCCAAGGATGGAATAGTAGTTGATCTTGAGAAGGTGAGGAAAATCTTAGACCTTCCATTTCCTTCAAGCTTGACAAAGTTACACCAATTCTTGGGGATGGTTGGATACTATAGGAGGTTCATCTTCTCATTTTCCAACAAGGCTTATGCATTGACCATCTACATGAAGAAGGGTGTAGATTACATGGTGATTTTGGAGGACAAAGAGGCTCTCAAAGCTTTTGAGGAGCTCAAGCAATCCCTTGTTGTAGCTCCAATTCTTGCTAAACCTGATTGGAGTAAGCCTTTCATCCTCTACACTGATGCTTCTAATGTAGCTATAAGATGCACTCTTAGTCAATTAGACCAAGATGGGCATGATCATCCAACAGCTTATGCTAGTAGGCAAATGGTTTCAGCAGAGAAGAACTACTCCGTCACAGAGAGAGAAGGGTTGGCAGTGATCTTTGGTCTCAAGAAGTTTAGACACTACTTGATTGGAGGGAAAGCCACCATTGTCACGGATCACAAGGCTTTGAAGTACATCTTCAACAAGCCTAATGTTGAAGGGAGACTAGCAAGATGGATGATACTCTTGTCTGAGTATGACTACACCATTGAGGATAGGCCAGGAAAGAAACATGCAAATGTTGATTTGTTATCTAAAGCCTATGATCATGATAAAGATGAGCCAGTGGATGATTCCTTCCCGGATGAGGAGCTCATGACAATCTCAGTCACTCAAGAGGTTCCAATGGAGTACAAGGAGATTGTGGACTTTGTGACAAGAGGTAACTATCTAGAAGGGATGCATGCTAGGGAGAGGAAGGCCCTTGCAGCAAGATCTAGACCTTACACAATGGTGGAGGATATTCTTTTTCACCAAGGAGCAGATGGTCTACTTCGAAGAGCAGTGGGTAAGGAAGAGTCTATCCTACTCATAAAGGAGTTTCATGAAGGTTTAGTATGTGGATGACACTTTGTAGGAAAGGTGACTACTTTCAAGATTCTAGATGCAGGTTACCATTGGAGAGGGATTTTCAAGGATTGTCTTCATTATTGCAAAACTTGTCATGTTTGTCAAGCTTTTGCTAGAAAGTCTACATCCACTCCACCACTTAGATCAATTCCATTGCTAGGACCTTTTGAGAAGTGGGGAATTGATTTTGTAGGACCTCTCAATAGAACCCCAAGGAACAATCGGTACATTGTGGTAGTTACTGATTACCTTACCAAGTGGGTTGAGGCTAGACCATTGAGGGACAAGAATGAAGATGAAGTGGGTAGATTTCTTTATGAACACATTATCACTAGGTTTGGATTACCTTTGGAGTTGGTTTCTGATAGAGGAGGAGAGTTTACAGGAAGCATTACTACAGCCATGCTACGACATTTCTCTATCACACATAGAGTAACTACATCCTATAAGCCAAATTCCAATGGCTTGGCAGAGAGAACCAATCAGACCTTGTGCATGATGTTGGCCAAAGATGCAGAAATGGAGGGGGCTAAACATCATTGGGACAAGAAGATTCATGCAGTTTTGTGGGAGTATAGGACAACCATGAAGACTTCCACCGGATATTCTCCATTTCAATTGGTGTATGGTATTGAGTCTACCTTAGCTTTCACTTTGATCTTCCTACTTTCTAAAGCATTCATAGGAGATTCAAGAAAGCACAAGGAGGTGATGCAGAGAAGTCAAGGAAGGATCAACTCATGGAGCTGGAATAGACAAGAGCAGTTGCTATGGTTCGAGTGGAGCAAGCCCAAAGGAAACAAAAGGAGAGCTATGACAAGAGGCAAGGCAAGAAGAAGGTGGAGACTTTCAAAGAAGGTGATTGGGTAATGTTGTTTGATTCCATTCGATTCAAGAGAGTGCAAAAGAAGTTTTTGCCGAAGTACTTTGGACCTTTCATAGTGGAGAAGGTGTGGGGCAATTTCACCTATGATCTCAAGGAGATAGGAGGAAGATACTTTGATAGGATTAACCATGATAAGTTGAAGATGTACCATAGAAGGCAGAGAGACCTTCACTTTGAGGACAAAGTGAAAACTTAGTCCGGGGGTAAATGTAACACCCACTTGTGCATGTGTGTGGTATTGTGATATTTAGCTTGGTATTACAAGTATTTAAGAGATATTATTTATATAGAGATAAAGGATGGTTCTATATTAGTCATGGTTAGCTAAAGTTAGTCATAGCTAAGATAGAGAGGACCTTACTTTAGAGGAAGTAGAAAAGATGAGCACCACTATTTTGGATTTTAGTGTGTTGACTTGGTATTATTCCTAGGTGTTTGGCTTTGAGGAAAGAGTTGAGAACTCTTGGGCCCGCAAGCCTTTTTGTTTTGGATTCTTCTTTAGTCCAAGGATAGCCCATGTGAAGGAATCCTTGACTTAGTGGTTGGGTCAAGATAAGACCACATGCTTAGGGGAATATGCCCATGTGAATGGATATTCCTTTCTACTTTTTTACTTTACTTGACTTTTAGTCTAGTAACTTGAGTTATTACGGTAATTAGTAACTTTGGTACGTAACTATTTCACAAGTATATAAACAAGGGATGAGGAGATACTCATCATCTTTTCATTTGCAACTATCTCTCTCTCATTGAGTTCTCTAGTGAGCAATGTCTTGAGTCTTGGAGTGTTAGCCTTGGAGGAGTATGATGGAGTTGGGGTTCCTTGCCTTCTTAGTCCATGGTGTGCTACCATAATAGCCATCAGAGGTTCATCCTGAGTAAGAGATAGGCCGGCTCACAGGCCAAAGAAGGCAAAGAAAAGGGTCTTCGAGATGAAACCCAAGGTAACGTGGCTTTGGGTCATAAGGTGAAGTACTCTGACTTGCCCTATCATCATACACCCCAAAGTAAGAAGTCTTTGTATTGGGAGGTGCTCAACCCAAGGCAAGGACAGTGTTACAACCTTTCTTTGGGCCGAGAAATTCAAGAAGGGACCGTTCAAAAACCGGCGGTCATACGCGTGAAGGACACTTGATAGTGACAAGAGCATGCAAGAGGTGTGGTTTCTTGGTAGAAATTCAAATTGAAGAGCAGCAAAGAAGGTGCAACTCTATAAAAATTAGGCTAACGACAAAGCAATGTCAAGCAATTTTCCTTCGCTGTTGAGGAGTCATCCTATAGGAGATCGTGGGAAGGGAAGTAGATTCAAAAAAACGTTGGTGTGTAGAGAAGAATTTGAGAGAGCTAATCCAAGAGACAATGAGGAAGAAAGAAAGATGGGAGGAGGAAAGAAGAACTCCAAATTTGTAGTGAGAAATCATGCAATTCGAAGGTTAGATGTGATTGCAAGAATCAAAGTCTTGAGCCAACTTTGGTTCACATTCTTGGCATGGAATTAGAATGTGAGGTTTCCAGGATTCATGACCAAAATAATTGAGAGTAGATGTCTTGATGGCCCCGAGGAAGAAGGGAAGAGAGGAAATCCGGCTCGTTGGACAAAGTCGGATTGGAGATTAGTACTCGGAAGAGAGGCAAGCGTGGAGCAAGGTGCCACGTTCTTGGGGAAGGGAGAGATAGCCAAAGAAACCCAAGAAGTGAGGGATGCATTCTCTTTGAAGCATACAAAGAATGGGTACAAAGTAGAGAGTTATAAGGATCCTATCAAGAGAGGGATCGTAAGTGCTCTCATAGCAATCTTGAAACTGGAGAGAACAACTTATGTGATGAAGCACCAAGCGGTGTTCTTCCATAAGATGTTTGCAGGAGAGCCAATTAATTGGGCAAGGTGCTTCCATGGGCAAACAAGACAGATGGTGTGAAACTTGCGGGATAAATCGCCTCCACACTACATTGTACCATTTGCAGCACATTTCTACCTGGGGCTGAATCTGCTCAATGCGGCGGAGTGCAACAGAATGGTGTTGTATTTTCATCCCGACTTAAGAAAGGAGGTCGATGCGGAGGAGCAACCATACATTCTTTAGATCAGAAGCAATGATGAGTACTATGCACAGATGGGGAAGAGTGCATAGGTGGATGTGAGTACTCCAAAGTCAAAAAAGAGGAGTCAACAAGGAGAAGGCAAAGATGTCAAGAGAACAAGGCCTTGGAAGACCAAAAGATTAAACCCGAGGAAAGGTATGGTGGTAATTGCATCATCGGAAGAAGACTCGGGAGGCGAAGCTGAGTGCAAGTCCAAAGACTCAAAATGCAAGGAAGAGCCTGAGCTCACACTATAAAGTGGAGACACAAGTAGTGACAATGATGAAGGTGGGGAGATGTCATTGGTTCCCACAGCAGAAGAAGACGTCAAGATTCAGCTCAAGGAGGAAGGTAACGTGAAGTTAGAAGACGAAGTGCCAAAGCAAGAGGAGAAGAAAGTTGCCATTCAAAGAGGAGTTTGGTCCAAGCAAAAGGCAAAGTGTGATTCGGGTCCAAGCAAGGTAAGAGAAGAGGAGAATGCTAGTTTGGGGAGTGAAGCATCCATTCCGATACAAAGATTGCAGCAAAGAAGGTGAGTATTGAGAGAAGAAGAGGTAAAGAAGGAGATCACTCTGCAAGTTGAAGTAGTCACGACTAATGGAGTGGAGTATGTATGCAAAGTTGTGTGTGCTCTGTTGGTGAAATTGGAACACAAGAAGAAAGAAATGCAGTCGAAGTGTCTGGAGGTGAAGACTATGTTGCAAGTGTTAACCCAATTGGAAGAAGAGAACTTGGAATTGAAGAGGAGTATACTATTGCCTCTACTACGAGTAGAGGCAATAGTATAGAATCAAGTGATAGAGAACTTGAGGAGAGAAGCAAGGAATCGAGAAGAACTTGTGAAGCAGAGTGACATAGCAAGGGAGAGACAAGTAGTTGAGAATGAGATCTTGAAGCAGTAGTTTGCTGATTTGAGATTAGAGATTATCCATTCTATGGCAAGAATAGCCAAGAAGGAACAAGAGCTTGATAGGGTGATGGAGAGTGTAGAAGAGAAAAAGCAATTGTGGCAACAAGATTTGGCAGTGAGATATAGGGAAGAAGAGAGGTTGCGAGAGTTACTTCGTTATCAGGAGGAGAAGATTGTATAGAAGGAAAAGGAGAAGGAAGTTGTGAAAGCTGAGTTTGAGGCCGAATTGGCAATGTACCAAGAGGATTGGCTTGCAGATCGGGACGAGAGAGGACGATGAGACTGGAGCCATTGAAAGAGATTGTAATTTGGATGAATGTGATGTTGAGTATAAAGGCCAGTGTGCCTATTGAGGAGACGAGGTTCCACGAGTTGAAGTTGTTGGTGCAGGAGACATGCGAAGTACACCAATTTGAATGCGTTGTTCATTAGTCTTAGAACTTGTGTAGATAGGAAGATATTGGAGGTAAAAGACAATATCACAATTAGATTAGACTTAGTGAAATTGGAAATAGATAAACTTTGGAAAGATGTTAGAGCAAAACCCGAAGTAGATGAAGTAGGAGTGCAGATGTCTTTGGGGTTACCATTGGAGACATTAGAGAAGAGTGGGTCAAGAGATAAGGAGTTAGATAGATTACCCACTAGTGAGATTTCAGATCAAGAAAGAGAATTGTTAGATTTGGTAGAGTATGTAGGAGTTATGAAACCCAAGGACAGAGTAGTAGGAAGTAAAGTTACTTTGGGTTCGGGTTTGAAAGACGAGGAAGAAGTAGACATTGGATCGGATTAGTAACAGATTTGAGATTTGAAGAGGCAGATATGAAGAGATGCATTGTCATTTTGGATCTGCAGGTTTGTAGAGTTGTTAGGAAGAGGTACATTAGGAAGATAACTGTTCATTGCTTCACTATTTAAGAGTGGCATTTGCAGTCTTATGTTGTTCAGTGCTCATAATTCTGAGAATAAATAAAGTGAAGTGTTGTGAAGCAGTGCTCGTTGCTTGAGCTTGATTCTGAATATCAACATTGTGTTTGTATTTGTGAGTGTGTGGAGAAATTTGAAGTGCAAGTCAATGGGCTTGTTGGATGTTGGATTTTGCAACCTTGATCTTCATTTTGTGTCTGATCTTGAGTAAAGTACAATCAAAGCAATGCTTTGACAGATCTCATAGGAATTGTAGTGTTGGTAGTATTTTGCATTTGTGAGTGCAGTGCAAAGTTGATGTGAAGCAATTTCAATCAAGGAAGTTGTGCCTTTAGTGGAGGGGTAGAACACAATTTTGAGGCAAAGTCATTTTGCAGTGAAGTGCCATTTTTTAGAGAGCTTGAATCATCACAATCAAGATTGTTTGGAAAGATTTGATGGAGTTGTGATTAAGGAGTGCTAATTTGTGACATGACTGCAAATCAGTGCTTGGTATTCTCTTCTGGGTGTGGTTTCTACCTAAGAGATTAAAGACTCAATCAAGAAGAACAGCAATTGTTACTGTTTGTTTCGTATTTGACAAATTCTGAATCATATCTCTACGGGAACAAACTTTACTTACCTAATTACCACAAAAGTGATATTTGCCGGGTTGTCACAGGCTACTCTTATTGCTACGCTTGATGCATCTATAGCCAACTTGATTGGCCATTTTGGTTCATACTATTTTAAGATTGTGTATGTAATAATGCATTTTTCAATTCCTGAAAGTCCAATACTTGTGCATTCCACCACATCCACTTCTTCCCTTTCTTGAGTAGTGCCATTAAAGGTTGTACAACCTTGGAGAAATCCTTGAAAAATTAACAATAGAACCCCATTAATCCTTAGAAACTCTTGAGTTGAGTCTAGTCCTCTAGAGTACTCCAATGTTGAATGATCTCTATTTTATTTGTGAACACTTGGATACCTTTTACACTTCCTCTAGGCCCTAAGTAGTCTACTTCATACTTGCCATACTTGCACTTTGAGATTTTGGCATATAACTGATTCAATCATAGAATTTGGAGAACTTCTCATGGATGTTGCTTGTGTTCTATCATTGTCCTACTATAGACAAGGATGTCATTTGGGAGAATGATAACAAATTTATCCAAGTAGGGACAAATATATCATTAAATATATATCATTCATTAAACTCATGAAAGTGACCGGTGCATTGGTGAGGCCAAATGGTATCACTAGGTACTCAAAGTGACTATACCTTGTTCAAAAGGTAGTTTTGTAGATGTCTTCCTCCACAATCTGGATTTGATTGTAACCACTCCATAGATCAAGTTTAGTGAAGTGTCTTGCCTTGTTGAGTTGATCAAATTGGTCATCCATGTGGGGTAAGGGATATTTGTATTTCACTATTTGTTGATTTAGGCCCTAATAGTCAATCTACATGCATAATTTATTGTCCTTTTTCTGCACAAACAACACTAGAGCCCCATATGGTGATACAATAGGTTAGATAAACCCTTTCTCTAGCACATCCTTGATTTGAGCCTTGCATTCCTTCAACTCATGAGACGATAGACAATACGGGGCCTTACAAGGAGGTATCTTCCCATGAATTATCTTGATTTTATGATCTACTTTCCTTTTTCGTGGTAAACTTAAGGATAGGTTGTGGTATCCACATTCTTTGTTTTTGATGAGTTTAAAGAAGAAGTGTATTATTGAAGCCAAATTGAAGCTTAATGAAGAAGAAGAGAGAGGAATCATGTGTTACGCAAAGACCTAAAGAAGTCGACCTTGGGTTAGAGTTAGAAGGACTTAGGTTGGACTTATAGAAGTATAGACTTGAAGTAAGGATACTTTGCATCAGGATGCACAACCCAATTCAAAGAACTTATAACAAATTTTCCTCAAGTCTAGCCAATCAAGAAATTATATGTAAGAAAACTACTACCTTAGGATCAAAATGACATTGAGAGTGATAGAAAATAGACATGTAGAATTGCATGTCAATTGAAGATCAACTGAAGAATGACCACATAGCAACAATCTATAAGATTGAGACTTAGTGGAGGGAATTCTGAAATGTCATGATGTTGTTCCATGCCTGTCAAAGTTTTCCCAAAGGAGTTAGGATCTCGTGTTTCAAGGAGGTTTGATCTTTCAAAGACCAAAAGTAAGAAAGCACACAATGCCATTATAGTGTACTAAGCAGAGTTTGGTAAGGATTCTTATGATTCACCTATTAGACATAATGGCAAGGATCAAAGTCTTGAATAAACTTTGCATCACTTTTTTGGCATGGAATAGGAATTGGAATTGGAATTTGCTACTAGCAATTGTGAAGGCTGTCCCAAGATAGAGGAAAAGAGAGGAAATCCACCTTGATGGATTGAGTCAAATTGGAGACTAGTCTTAAGGTAAGGAGCAAGAGAAGTAGGAGGAGTCATCTTCTATCTGAAGTGTGATTCTTTAAAAGAAACAGCCTAGGTGAGGAATTCTTTTAGTGCACCTCACATTAAGAATGGATACAAGGTGGGTAGCTTTAAGGACCTTGTACAAAGGGGTAGTCAGTATGATGATGGCCATGTTTAAGCTAGAGCAAACCACCTATATAATGAAGCAACAAGTTGTGTGTTTCCACTGAATGTTTGTAGGAGAAGCGGTGAAGTGGGCAAAGTGATTTCACCAAAGAGTAAGTTAGATGACTCATGGTTGCAAAATGGACCTACCACCACATTGGTTTGTACCTTTTGTAGCCTATTTCTATTTCTAACTGAACCAGCTTGGAGGAGAGAGGAAGGATGGTGTTTCATTTTCACCCAAACTTATGACAAGTAGCGGATGCGGACGAGCAATACTACATCAGGCAAGTCCATGAAGGCAATGACTACTACATCAAGAATGGGAAGGAGACAATAATGTTGGTGGAATTTCAAGGTTGAGGGAGAGAAGTAGACCCAAAGGAAGAATATTGCCATTGCAGCTACAAAAGACAAGGAGGTTGAATCCAAAGCCGGAGGTGGAGGTGGTGAAGAACCAGTCTTTGAAGGAAGAATCGAAAGGAGAAGCCGAGTCAAAATATGAACACTCAAGAATAGAAGAAGAGTTCACCTTGTAGAGAAAGGAGTCCAGCAATGAGAATGAAGGAGACCCAAAGTCTAGCAATCAATGGATGAAGTGGTGGGAGAGGAAGATGAGGAGTTCCATGAGGCAAGGAGCCATATGGAAGGAGCAGATCCACCTTCTGGAGTTATCTACAATAGAGTTGGAGGAAGAACAAGCAGAAGAGCCTACCTTGGTGTTTCCAAGGTAGCAAGATTGATGAGGAGTGTGTAGGTTGTAGCTATAGGTATGAGCAAAGCCAAAGAGGGAGGAGAAAGCTTGAAAGGAATGACATTGAAGGTCCAAAGATCAAGACTTTTAAGTAAGGCTCCAGCCAAAGAAGCTCCGACCAAAGTCTAAGAATGCAAAGACAAAGGAGAAATCAATGGTGTTACATATATATTGAAGGTTGTCTATCCTTTGTTGTTGCAGCTGTAGAGGAGGAAGAAAGAGCTGAAGAAAGATCATCTTGAAGTAAAGGGCAAGTTTGATGTCTTGAATTTCTTGAATGAAGACAACTTGGAGTTGAGGGGTAAGTTAATCCTAGGAGAGAAGGAAGCCAAAGAACTTTGGGTAGATGTTGTTCTTTAGAGGAAGAGCTTTGATAACTTGAAGAAGAGTTGTATGAAGCACAAAAAAGAACTCAAACAACAAATTGAAGAATTGAAAGAGCATAAGCTAGCATTCTAGAAATTGAATGGAGAATTCTTGGATGCGTGCTCGGAGGTGCTACATTCAAAAGCAATGATAGTGGTAATGGAGCAAGAACTAAAGAGAAAAGAAGAAGGATCAGGCCTAGCAATGTGACTTGGCACAAAGACATCAAGAGGAAGATAGATTGACATACAAATAGATCTCAGAAGTGTAGAGACTCAATTGGTTTGTAACACACATTTGTGCATGTGTGTGTTATTGTGATATTTAGCTTGGTGTTACAAGTACTTCAGAGATATCATTTATATAGAGATAAAGGGTGGTTCAACATTAGTCATGACTAGCTAAATTTAGTCATAGCTAAGATAGAGTGGACCTTACTTTAGAAGAAGTGAAAAAGATAACCATCACTATTTTGGATTCTAGTGTGTTGACTTGGTATTATTTTTAGGTGTTTGGTTTTGAGGAAAGAGTTGAGAACTCTTGGGCCCATAAGCCTTTTTGTTTTGGATTCTTTTAAAGTTCAAGGATAGCCCGTGTGAAGGGATCCTTGACTTAGTGGTTGGGTCAAGATAAGACCACATACTTCGAGAATGTTCCCATGAGTATAGATATTCCTTTAGTTTTTTTACTTTATTTGACTTTAAGCCTAGTAGCTTGAGTTACTCTAGTAATTTGTAGCTTTGAAGCATAACTATTTCACAAGTATATAAACTAGGGGTGAGGAGGTACTCATCATTTTTTCATTTGAAATTATCTCTCCATCATTGAGTTCTCTAGTGAGCAATTTCATGAGTCTTGGAGTGTTAGCCTTGGAGGAGTATGATGGAGTTGTGGTTCTTTGTCTTCTTAGTCCATGGTGTGCTACCATAATAGCCTTCAAAGGTTCATCCTAAGTGAGAGACAGGCCGCTTTACATTTTTGTTCCATTGCATGGACCTATCTAGAAGGCAAGATAATGTTCTACGTACGATTCTATATTAGACAAAAGGAAGCTATGTGAGTTCACTTGGGGATAATATTAGGAGAGAAGAGAGCTAAGTTTATGTTAGAGAACTTGGACCTATATTTTCCTATGTAGTTCATTATGATGTCTTTGAGGTGATTTTGTACATCTTGTACACATGAGAGGATTTTGAGAGATTGTGTGAGGTGGATTGCAGATTCTTGGGATTATGGTGATTTTGGGCAAAATCTCAACTTTTAGATTGAGATTTGAAATTTCTACAAATGATATTTTGGGTTATTCTTCAATTACCACATTTGAAATTATTGTGAGAGCTATTATTCACACTGAGCTAGAAGTTTTGAAAGTTGATAGGGTAAACTCCTCCCGCAACTGCATGCTCTTTGGAAAATTATACAAAGTTTGCCATTTCTTCAATTTTTAGTGGACTATACTGAAAATTTCTAAGAAAATTCAGTGCATTGTATCCTACCTTTTGGTACAAAAATTAGAGAGAGATCCCATCTTCATTAGCTAGTTCTCAAGATTAGTTATGGAGATAATCTATCAACTTATGGATAAACTATCCATGAGAGTTTGATTAATATGCACTCTAGGATTTGATGTTGCTATAGAGATCTTGGAGCAACCTTAACCTTTTGTGTTCCCTATGGTAGATTACTCTCAAATGTGTTAGTCATGTACATACTCTATTAGTTATATAGTGAAAGAAAAGAAAAAAGAAAGATAGTGAGGGGTTAAGATGCAAAAACTTCCGGTTTTCTTTGGCAAGGATGGAGAGGATGTGAAGGCCTTTATGAGAGACTTCAAGCTTGCATAAGAAACAATGGGAGGAGGAAGAATTAGTGGGCCTCATTATTACAAGATTTCTTTTAGGATACAATACTTACTTGGTATGAGTTAGAATACCAAAAGAGAGAGAGGAGAGATGGGCAAAAAGAGTCTTAGGAGAGTTTGACTTAAGCAATCATTGAGAACTTTCTTCCAAATGAGAGTTATGGGAGATTGATGAGTGAGGTTATCTTCCTTAAATAAGGAGATGGAGAGTCTATGTAAAAAGAGTGGACAAGTAAGAGTCCAGATTTTGCATAGTGTTGAGGAAGTGTGGGGATGATGTGGAGACTACTATGATTGGCATAGGAGCCATGCTCACCAAGAATTTTGTGGGAGTGTTGAGATCACAAATAAGAAGCAAGGTGAGATATGAAAAACCTTCTTCCAAGGTTGAAGCTATCAAGATTGCAATTTGTATGGAGGAGAGTTTGGAAGTGGATGAGAGTGATTTGGTGGTGAAGAAGGTTATGCATCCTCCTCAAGGCTACAAGTATGGTGGAACTTCTAATACTTTGGTGATAAGGGTTGTACCACAACTAGTAGTTGCTCCAGTTCTTGCACCTCCACCAAAAGATCCACTTCAAACCATCACAGAACAACTTGTAGATCTCAAGATCAATGGTGTAACTATGGGAGAAGAGAGAGATGGATCAAAATGTAGGGAGAGTGCTTAAGAGTTATTGAAACTATCCAAATATCCACTAGAGGAGGCCAACCAGCCAAAAATTTCAATGATAGAAATTTTTTTGGTTGTGAAGGAAGAGGCCACATCTAAAGGAATTGCCCAAATTCCACCTACCATGGAGGGAGGGGTTATAAGGGAGACAATAAAGGGAAAGAGGGAGGTAGTGAAACCCAAGTGGCTCCTAATCCAAAAAAAGGTAAGGAGATAGCATCCATAGATGTGGTTGAGAGCAAGTATGAGAAGGGAGAATGCTCAAACTCCAAGGGTTCTTAATTTGGAGCTTTTGGCACAAGAGAAGAAGAGAGCTCATTTTTCAAAGGATGTTCACTCTTCTCAAAGGATTTACTCCTAGCAAGGATACTCTTATATCTACTAGGAGCACTCGCACCCCAACACCATCAACAACAAATACTCCAAGAAAGGAGTTGGGAATGGAGGACTTCTTGATCCCCAAGCAACAAATTGAACTATAATGTGTTGGAGGATGCTGGTAGTCATAAGGCTAACATCACAATGGGCCAATTGATAGCTTTGAACCCTACTTTGAGAAAGGAGCTTAGAGGTGGTTTTAGTTCTACAAGGACCAAGAGGAAGAAGAAGGCAAAAGCTCCAATATCAATGGAGGTGATGCCAAACCAACACCATGGGGGGCTTGTGAATATACCTCTAAGATTGATGTGAGAATGAATGGTCACAACATCAAGGATCCATTGGTTGATGGAAGATCAACAATGAATGCCATGTCAAAAATTTTGATGAAGAAGTTGGGTATGATACCCTCAAGACCTTCCACATTTATGGTGAGCATGGCAAACAAGCAACAACTTTGACAAGAAGGTGAGATTTGAAGAGATTTTCCGCAAGTTCATCCATGTGTTTTCTTTCAGTTACAAGGATCAAAAGGAAGTCACCTTGGAGGAGCAAAAGATAGAGGTAGAGTCACATGCAACACTAGTCTGCCAAAAGCAACATCACATTAGCCCACCTAGCTTTGGTTGTGAAGGAGGAGATTGATAAGCTCAAGGAGGCTAGATTTATCTTTGAGGTGGAGAATTTAGAATGGGTGTCTCCAATTGTGATTGTGAAGAAAAAGAATGGCAAGCTTTGGGTATATGTGGATTACAAGAAGCTTAACTTTGTTACCAAGAAGGACTACTACCCATTACCATTCATTGATGAGATCTTGGAGGACGTTGCAGGTCATGAGAGGTACAGTTTTGGAAATGGTTATAATGGAGATAATCAAATCAAAATTGGACCAAAACATCAACAACTCACCACATTCACCACACCTTGGGGAACTTACGCTTTCAAGAAGTTTAGACACTACTTGATTGGAGTGAAAACCACCATTGTCATGGATCACAAGGCTTTGAAGTACATCTTCAACAAACCTAATGTGTAAGGGAGGCTAGCAAGGTGGATAATACTCTTGTCTGAGTATGACTACACCATTGAAGATAGGCCAAGAAAGAAACATGCAAATCTTGATTTGTTATCTAGGGTCTATGATCATCATGAAGATGAGCCAATGAATGGTTCCTTCTTGGATGAGGAGCTCATGACAATCTCAATCACCCTAGAGCTTCCTATGGAGTACAAAGAGATTGTGGAATTTTGTGACAAGAGGTACTTATCCAGAAGGGATGCATACTAGGGAGAGGAAGGCTCTTGCAGCAAGATCTAGACCTTACACAATGGTGGAGGATATTCTTTTTCACCTAGGAGCAAATGGTCTACTTCAAAGAGCAATGGGTAAGGAAGAGTCTATCCTACTCACAAAGGAATTTTATGAAGGTTTAGTGTGTGGAGGACACTTTGCAAGAAATGTGATTGCTTTTAAGATTCTAGATGCAGGTTACCATTTGAGAGGGATTTTCAAGGGTTGTCTTGATTATTGCAAAACTTGTCATGTTTGTCAAGCTTTTGCTAGAAAGTCTACATCCACTCCACCACTTAGATTAATTCCATTGCTAGGATCTTTTGAGAAGTGGGGAATTGATTTTGGAGGTCAAGTTTAGGATCTAGACTTGAAATTTTTACACATGATAGCTTGGGTTATCCTTCATTTATCACATTTAAAATTATTGTGAGAGCTGCTATGCGCATCGGGCTAAATTTTTTGAAAGTTGATAGGGTAAACTGCTCACGCAACTGCATGCTCTTTGGAAAATTATATAGAGTTTTCCATTTCCTCAATTTTCAGTGGATTGTGGTGAAACTTTCTAAGAAAATTTAGTGCATTGTATCCTATCTTTTGACTCAAAAATTAGATATAGATCATTCTTTAGCAACGAGGTTTAAGTTTTTAAAGTGAATGTGGTGGCTTTTAGACCAAATC
This sequence comes from Lunularia cruciata, assembly GCA_948567375.1. NCBI lineage: Eukaryota > Viridiplantae > Streptophyta > Marchantiopsida > Lunulariales > Lunulariaceae > Lunularia > Lunularia cruciata. The sequence continues at coordinate 8,791,869 of OX419756.1, forward strand.
TGAAATATGTGTGCTGAATAGAAAGGTGACTAGGCCAAATGACTTAATGAAAAGATCTAAAATTTTGCATGGAGTGATTTCGTGGAGTTGTGATCAAGTGTGCAAAATTTTAGAGGAATGAGAGATATCTATTGTAAGATTTGACTAACATTGTGAGAAAGGGTCAATTCTGCAGAGTTTAGATTTCATGCATGAGGAGCGTGACGGCAACAAAAAGCATATTTGAGTGATTAGTGTCATCTTGGGAACATGGAAGGTCACCAAGAGTTGAAATTGAGGTTATGCAAGGTTCCCCAAGGGTTTGAGTTGATTGTAAGGGTGGATTTGAGGAGAAGAGAGTTTAGAATAGAATTTGAAGAGAGTGTTGAGAGGATCCAGAAACCTACACCATTTGGAGGAAAGAGTGAGTCTAAGTGCTTCTATGTGGAGAGAAGTGGTATAAGGCAAGTTCATGTCCATTTACCTTTGAGAGCAAGAGATTGAGAGAAAGGAGAGGATTACTTGATTTGGGTTTGCATGTTGGACCTTCTTCAACAAGATTGGGAGGGAGAAGATCTAAGACCAAGGAGTTGTGTGAGGTTTATGGAGTGTAAAGACTTCCAAAAAGACATGAGCGTAGTGGAATAAAAGCACTTTTGGAGACTTTGGTGAAGGATCTTGAAGAGAGTCTTAGTACAACTACAAAAATACTACCATCTTCATAAGCTAGTTGTCAAGATTAGTGATGGAGATAATCTTTCAACTTATGGATAAACTATCCATGAGAGTTTGATTAATATGCACTCTAGGATTTGATGTTGATATAGAAATCTTGGAGCAACTTGAACCTTTTGTGTTCCCTGGAGTGGATTATTCTCAAATGGTGTTAGGCATGTACATACTCTATTAGTTATAGAGTGAGAGAAAGAAAAGAGAAAAAAAAATTGAGAGAAAAGAAAGATAGTGAGGGGTTAAGATGGGAAAACTTCCGGTTTTCTTTGGCAAGGATGGAGAAAATGTGGAGGTCTTTGTGAGAGACTTCAAGAGAGCTTGCAAGAAAAAATGAGAGGAGGAAGAATGAGTGGGTCTCACTATTACACGATTTCTTTGAGGATGTAGTACTTACATGGTATGAGTCAGAATACCAAAAGAGAGAGAGTAGAGATGGAGAAGAAGAGTCTTGGGAGAGTTTGACTTCAGCACTCATTGAGAACTTTCTTCCAGATGAGTTATGAGAGATTGATGAGTGAGGTTACCTCAAACAAGGACATGGAGAGAAAGTGAGAGTCTATGTGGAAAGAGTGGAAAAGTAAGAGTCCATATTTCGTATAGTGTTGAGGAAGAGTGGGGATGATGTGGAGACTACTATGATTGGCATAGGGGCCATGCTCACCAAGAATTTTGTGGGAGGGTTGATACCACAAATTAGAAGTAAGGTGAGATATGAGAAACCTTCTTCCAAGGTTGAAGCTATCAAGATTGCAATTCGTATGGATGAGAGTGATTTGGTTGTGAAGGAGGTTGTGCATCCTCCTCAAGGTTACAAGTATGGTGGAACTTCTGATACTTTGGTGGAAAGGGTTGCATCACAAGTAGTAGTTGCTCTAGTTCTTGCACCTCTACTAAAGGATCCACTTCAAACCATCATAGAATAACTTGCAGATCTCAAGATCAATGTGGTACAACTATGGGAGAGGGATAGGTGGATCAAAATGAAGGGAAAGGGCCTAGGAGTTATGGAAACTATCCATATAGAGGAGGCCAACCAACCAACAATTTCAATGATAGAAATTGTTTTGATTGTGGAGGAAGAGACCATATCCAAAGGAATTGCCCAAATTCCACTTACCATGGAGGAAGGGATTATGAAGGAACCAATAGAGGGAAAGAGGGAGGTAGTGAAACCCAAGTGGCTCCTAATCCAAAAAAAGGTAAGAGGATAGCATCCATAGATGTGGTTGAGAGCAAGTATGAGAAGGGAGAATGCTCAAACTCCAAGGGTCTTAATTTGGAGCTTTGGGCACAAGAGAAGAAGAGAGTTCATTTTGCAGAGGATGTTCACTCTTCTCAAGGATTTACTCCAAGCAAGGATACTCTAATGTCTACTAGGAGCACTCGCACCTCAACACCATCAACAACAAAGACTCCAAGGAAGAAGTTGGGGATGGAGGATTTCTTGATTTCAAAGCAACAATAGAACTACAATAGAGGATGTTGGTAGTCACAAGGCTAATATCACAATAGGCGAATTGATTGCTTTGAACCCTACCTTGAGAAAGGAGCTTAGAGGTGGTTTGAGTTCTACAAGAAGCAAGAGGAAGAAGAAGGCAAAAGCTCTAGTATCAATGAGGGTGGTCGATGCCAAGCCAACACCATGGGAGGCTTGTGAATATGCCTCCAAGATTGATGTGAGAGTGAATGGTCATAACATCAAGGATGCACTTGTTGATGGAGGATCAGTAGTGAATGTCATGTCAGAAAGGTTTATGAAGAAGTTGGGTATGATACCCTCAAGACCTTCAACATTTGTGGTGAGCATGGCAAATAAGCAACAAGTTTGACCAGTAGGGGTGGTGGATTAGGTGGTAGTTTCAGTTATGGGAGTTCAAAATCTCATGACTTTCCAAGTCTTGAAGGATTCAAGCTATGACTTACTTCTTGGAAGGCCATGGTTGAGAGTAACATGCACAACTGATAGATGGCACAAAGGGTACTTGAGGATTGGGCCATCAAACCATAGAGTAACAGTTCTTGTGACTTACACCACCAACACTTCACATTCAGATACACCATCTTTTGATTATTGGGAATCAGATTCTAAAGAAGGAGCTTCAGGTGTGGACACAAGCATGGAAGAGGAGACTTCCACAGAGGAGGATGAATCTAAATCAGATTTCAATGTGTATCCCTTGTGTGCTATGGATTTTGCACCCAAGGACCCAAATAAATCATCATTGACACTTGAGGAGGTAGAGAGAATGTTAGCTACCCTCAAGTATGGCCCAAATGTTACCAAGGAGGAGAAGGTGAGATTTGAGGAGATTTTTTGCAAGTTCATCCATGTGTTTGCTTTTAGTTACAAGGATTTGAAGGAAGTCACCTTGGATGAGCACAAGATAGAGGTGGAATCACATGCAAGACAAATCCGCCAAAAGCAACATTGCATTAGCCCAATATCTTTGGTTGTGAAGGAAGAGATTGATAAGCTCAAGGAGGCCGGATTTATCTTTGAGGTAGAGAATTCAGAATGGGTGTCTCCAATTGTCATTGTGAAGAAAAAGATTGGCAAGCTTTGGGTATGTGTAGATTACAAGAAGCTCAATGTTGTTACCAAGAAGGAGTTCTACCTATTGCCATTCATTGATGAGATATTGGAGGAGGTTGCAGGTCATGAGAGGTATAGTTTTGGAGATGGTTATAGTGGATATAACCAAATCAAGATTGCACTAGTGCATCAACAACTCACCACATCTTTGGGAACTTATGCTTCCAAGGTCATGCCTTTTGGGCTTTGCAATGCTCCAGCCACATTCCAACGGTTCATGAACAAGGTATTTGAACCTTTCATTGGGAAATTTTTGAGAGACTTCATTGATGCCTTTTGTGTCTATGGGAGCAAGGAGGAGCACTTTGAGCACCTAATCAAGGTCTTGCAACGTTTGGATGAGGCAAATGCATCACTCAACCCAGAGAAGTGCATTTTTGGATGTGAAGAAGGTCTACTTTTGGGACATAACATCTCCAAGGATGGAATAGTAGTTGATCCTAAGAAGGTGAGGAAAATCTCAGACCTTCCATTCCCTTCAAGCTTGACATAGTTACGCCAATTCTTGGGGATGGTTGTATACTATAGGAGGTTCATCTTCTCATTTTGCTACAAGGCTTATGCATTAACCATCTACATGAAGAAGAGTGTAGATTACATGATGATTTTGGAGGACAAGGAGGCTCTCAAAGCTTTTGAGGAGCTCAAGCAATCCCTTGTTGTAGCTCCAATTCTTGCTAAATTTGATTGGAGTAAGCCTTTCATCCTCTACATTGATGCTTCTTATGTAGCTATAGGATGCTCTCTTAGTCAATTAGACCAAGATGGGCATGTTCATCTAATAGCTTATGTTGTAGGCCAAGAAAGAAATATGCAAATCCTGATTTTTTATCTAGAGCCTATGATCATGATGGAGATGAGCTTGTGGATGATTCCTTCTCGAATGAGGAGCTCATGACAATCTTAGTCACTCAAGAGGTTTCAATGGAGTACAAGGAGATTGTGGATTTTGTGACAAGAGGTAATTATCCAGAAGGGATGCATGCTAGGGAGAGGAAGGCCCCTGCAGCAAGATCTAGACCTTACACAATGGTGGAGGATATTCTTTTTCACCTAGGAGCAAATAGTCTACTTCAAAGAGCAATAAGTGAGGAAGAGTCTATCCTACTTATAAAGGAGTTTCATGAAGGTTTAGTATGTGGAGGACACTTTGCAGGAAAGGTGACTTCTTTCAAGATTCTAGATGTAGGTTACTATTGGAGAGGGATTTTCAAGGGTTTTCCTGATTACTGCAAAACTTGTCATGTTTGTCAAGCTTTTGCTAGGAAGTCTACATCTACTCCACCACTTAGATCAATTCCATTGCTTGGACCTTTTGAGAAGTGGGGAATTGATTTTGTAGGTCCTCTCAATAGAACCCCAAGGAACAATTGGTATATTGTGGTAGTTATTGATTATCTTACCAAGTGGTTGAGGCTAGATCATTGAGGGACAAGAATGAAGATGAAGTTGGGAGATTTCTTTATGAACGCATTATCACTAGGTTTGGATGCCCTTTGGAGTTGTTTTTTGAAAGAGGAGGAGAGTTTACAGGAAGCATCACTACAACCATGCTACAACATTTCTCTATCACACATAGAGTAACTACATCCTATAAGCCAAATTCCAATGGCTTGGCAGAGAGAACCAATCAGACCTTGTGCATGATGTTGGCCAAAGATGAAGAAATGGAGGGAGCTAAACATCATTGGGACAAGAGGATTTATGCAGTTTTGTGAGAGTATAGGACAACCATGAAGACTTCCACCAGATATTCTCCATTTCAATAGGTATATGGTATTGAGTCTACCTTACCTATTCACTTTGATCTTCTTACCTTCCAAAGCATTCATAGGAGATTGAAGAAAGCACAAGGAGGTGATGCAAAGAAGTCAAGGAAGGAACATCTCATGGAGTTGGAAGAGGCAAGAGCAATTGCTATGGTTTGAGTGGAGCAAGTCCAAAGCAAACAAAAGGAGAGTTATGACAAGAGGAAAGGCAAGAAGAAGGTGGAGCCTTTCAAAGAAGGTGATTGGGTAATGTCTAGAAACTTGAGTTACTATAATAATTAGTAACTTTGGTGCATAACTATTTCACAAGTATATAAACAAGGGGTGAGAAGGTACTCATCATCCTTTCATTTGCAACTATCTCTCTCTCATTGAGTTCTCTAGTGAGCAATGTCTTTAGTCTTGGAGTGTTAGCCTTGGAGGAGGATGATGGAGTTTGGGTTCCTTGCCTTCTTAGTCCATTGTGCACTACCATAATAGCCATCAAAGGTTCATCTTGAGTGAGAGACAAGCCGGCTCACAGGCCTGATAATGTTGAGTCAAGACGACTCTTTCACTTCCTCTAAGCGCACCTACTATTCTTTGAGCACAAGCATTGGCTTCAAAATCCATGTGAGAGTTTTGTACCATTACTTCTTGGCAAATTCACTCTTTTAACCTTCATTTGAAAGTTTTTAGAGCTTCTGTTGCACTCATGTTAGTTATTGCAACTTGAAGATCAAGGAATACCTCCATGTACTATTGTACATTGGAGGTTTGCTTCAACTTCCATAGTCAAGTGTTGGCCATTTGCACTAAGTCAAAAGATTGGAAGTTCTTTAGTAACCCTTCTTGCATGGCCATCCAAGTGAACTTTATTTTTTCTGCCAACATTGCATCATTCCCAAGTATCATATCATGTGAGGGCTTTGCCAATCAAGTACCCACATGCATACAAAATGATCGGTGATTTCAGTGTTGAAGAATCAAAAGTATCAATTTATTCATGAAATCCAATTCTCAACTACTCCCATGGACCGTTGTTCCTTGTAAGCCTCAATACTGCATGTCCTCTTCATCCAAAGTAACAATGTGGCCTCATTGTTGATTGGGATCAATGTCATTGACATGAGTGACTCTCCATGTACTTTGGCCACTAGTATTGGGTTTTGGGACGACTTCCCTTTGTGCATTGCCTAATTATTCTTGAAGGTACATACTTGACTTTGCAATGCTTCCATGGTCATCTTGATCTCCCAAAAGTCATTCAACATCTCTTGCATTCCTTGCATCAACTCTTACAGCTACGGATCCATGATTCCTATACACAATAATTGCTCAATCTCTACTTCCTACTTCAAGAGAGGATTAATATGATCACTCAAGAGGGGGCATAGACTATTGGGACTACCATTGGAGCTTCGAAGGCTATCACTCATTGATAATATTCCTCACCAAAATTGTGGACTAAATCCCTAAACTTTACTTTTGGTCTAACCACATAATGGATTTCTACTTGAGTGTTAAAAGGGAGAGAATTTGGTATTCAAATCCATCACAACAAAATGTAAATTGTCAAGTTCCACTCTTTATTGTAGATCACCATTAACACTATATTTATGAACTCTGCTCCAAAATGGAAAACAATATATACTCTCACTTGATCATATTGGAGCACATAATATTGATATGGAACTGATTCAAGAATGGAATCTGAGGTGATGGACATTTTTCTCCCTGGAGCTTCCATCCCATCCTCTCTCTAACACACTCCTAATCTATCAATTACATAATGGTTTTCTCTTCAAAATTACTTAATCTTAGTAGCTCATGTTTTTCCAAGAGGAGGTCCACTCTTTTGGATTGAAACACTTACTCTAATACCATTATAATCCTCCGAGGATAAGAAACCTTAAGAGAAGCATATGGGAAGAAACACAAGCTTCACACTTAATACTATAATACCCAAAAGAACACCTTCACTTTATTATATAGCAAAGAGGATTCCCTCAAAGGAAGCTCCACCCTTGGATTAGATACATGGATAGGTGATCTGGCATGGAGCTCTACCCTTAGATTATTTGCATGACATTGGTTTTGGTCCTATGTGGTTGTTCAAACAAGCTTTGACAAGATAGAATCTTTAAGGAATCTTCATGTAGGAATCTCAACTTTGAGTGGATAGATTGGGGTTACACCAAGGTTGAGTTGAGTGCATATTCATTGCCCAGTTCTTTAGCATGTTAAAATGGGTTCCTTGTCCCCAACTTATCCACTTTTGGCAAAATTGCATGAGTGAGGTACTAATGGAAAGCTCTCAATGAGACAAACAAGTGGGGAGAGAAGGTAAACTTTTCTTTCCCTTTTGAATTTTTGCACATTTTTGAGGTCTGATTCATCCGTTTAGGCCTCCAAAATTGGCTCTAAATTTTAGACTATTTTTGGCTCTTCCACTATTTGTAGAAGTAATCTCTTACTGATACCTATATCTGATCTATTTAGTCCATTATCTATAATATCTTTCCAGGTGTTACCAAGCCAATTTTCATCTTTAGAAAATGTGTCTAGCTATTGATATTATATTTTTAGGCTATTTTCTACTCTTGCTCTATCAATAGAAGTATTCTTTCAATGACACCTTTATCCGATCTATCTAGCCCATCATACCTAGCATCCTTCCAGATGCTAGCAAATCAATTTTCACCTCTAGATAATATATTTAGCTATTTGTATTATACTTAGATGCAAAATCCATAGCACATAAGAGATACACATTCAAATCAGATTCATATTCATCCTCCTTTTTGGAAGTCTCTTCCTCCATCCTTGTGTCCACACTTGACACTCTTTCTTGAATCTGATTCCCAATAGTAAGAAGATGGTGTATCTGAATGTGAAGTGTTGGTAGTGTTAGTCATAGGAACTATAACTTGATTATTTGATGGCCCAATCTGCAAGTACCTTTTGTACCATTGATTAGTTCTGCATGATGCTCTCAACCATGGTCTCCCAAGAAGCAAATCATAGCTTGGAACCTTCAAGACTTGGAAAATAATGAGATTTTGAAATTCCATAACTAAAACTATCACCTTATCCATCCACCTTACTCCTATTGGCCAAACTTGTTGCTTCTTTGCCATGCTCACCACAAATGTCAAAGGTCTATACGGTATCATATCTATAAAAGACCAAGACCCAAGGAGAGAAATAGAAGAATGGAAACTCACATTGGGACACTTGAATGAGAGAAAACTCCAAATGCCTAACATGAGCTTTGGCTCTTGTATTCATAGGGAGCATACAAGGCCCTTGAGAAGCTTCTCAAGAAGCTTCCTTGAGCCGCTTTCTTGGAGTGCAAGCCAAGTTAACTAGGAAGCTTCTCAAGAAGCTTCCTTCTAGAAGCCGCTTACTTGGCATGCAAGCTAAGCTAGTTGGAAGCTTTTAGAAGCTTTCTTCTAGAAGTTACCTACTTGGAGTGCAAGTTAAGCTAGTCAGGAAGCTTCCTAAGAAGCTTATTAGATACTTTTGGAATATTCTTGGCTAATTTATCTTATTTATTACTTTGTTAGCCCTACTAATTTTGTCGCTAAACTCCATATTGTTACAATATCTAATCTCTTCATCAACCTCTCTAACATGGCATTCATTGCAAATCCTCCATCAACAAGTGCATCTTTGATGTTGTGACCTTTCATTCTCACATCAATCTTGGAGGCATATTCACAAGCCTCCCATGGTGTTGGCTTGGCATCCACCACCCCTATTGATATTGGAGCTTTCTCTTTTGCTTTCTTCTTCCTCTTGCTCTTTGTAGAACTCAAACCACCTCTAAGCTCTTTTCTCAAGGTAGGATTCAAAGCAATCAGTTGGCCCACTATGATATAAGCCTTATGACTACTAACATCCTCCAACATATTATAATTCCATTGTTGCTTTGAGATCAAGAAGTCCTCCATCCTTGAACTCTTTGTTTTTGATGGTGTTGAGGTGCTAGTGCAAGTGCTCATAGTAGGCATAGGAGTATCCTTGCCAAGAGTAAATCTTTAAAAAGAGTGTATATCTTTTGCAAAAGGAGCTCTCTTCTTCTCTTGTGCCAAAAGATCCAAATTAAGACCGTTAGAGTTTAAGCCTTCCCTCTTCTAATACTTGCTCTCAACAACATCTTTGGGTGTTATTCCCTTATTTTTTTGGATTAGGAGCCACTTCTCTACCTCTCTCTTTCCCTCTATTGGCTCCCTCAAGACCCCCTTCCTCTATGGTAAGTGGAATTTGCGCAATTCCTTTTGATATGACCTCTTCTTCCACAACTGAAATAATTTTTATCCTTGAAATTTTTGGTTGGTTGGCCTCCTTTATATGGATAGATTCCATAACTCCTAAGCACTCTCCTTTCATTTTGATCCACCTCTATATTCTCCCATAATTGCATGTCATTGATTTTGAGATCTACAACTTATGTGATGGTTTGGAGTGGATATTTTGGTAAAGGTGCAAAAACTGGAACAACTACTACTTGTGGTGCAACCCTTGCCACCAAAGTATCAAAACTTACACCATACTTGTAGCCTTGAGGAGGATGCACAACCTCTTTAACTACCAAATCAATCTCATCCCCTTCCAAATTCTTCTGCATACATATTGCAATCTTGATAGTTTCAGACTTGGAAGAAGTTTCTCATATCTCACCTTGATTCTAATATGTGATCTCAACCCTCCCAGAAATTTTTTTGTGAGCATGGCTCTTATGCCAATCATAGTAGTCTCCACATCATCCCCACTCTTCCTCAACACTATGCAAAACTTGGACTCTAACTTCTCCTCTCTATTTATAAAGACTTTTATTTTTCTCCATCTCCTTGTTTGAGGAAGGTAACCTCACTCATCAATCTCTCATAACTCTCATCTGGAAGAAAGTTCTCAATGATTGCTGAAGGCACACTCTCCCAAGACTTCTTTCCTATCTCTCCTTTCTTTCTTTTGGTATTTTAGCTCATACCATGTAAGGGTTGCATCTTCAAAAAAATTGGTAATAATGAGGACCACTCATTCTTCATCCTCTCATTGTTTCTATGCAGGCTCTCTTGATGTCTCTCACAAAGGCCTCTACATCTCCTCTATCTTTGCTAAAGAAAACCGAAAGTTTCTCCATCTTAGCCCCTCATTACTTTCTCTTTTCTCTCACTCTATAACTAATAGAGTATATACATGACTAACACCATTTGGAAGTAATCCACCCTAGGGAACAAAAAAGGTTCAGGTTACTCCAAGATTTCTATGGCAAGATCAAATCCTAGAGTGCATATTAATCAAAATCTCAAGGATAGTTTATCCATAAGTTAAAAGATTATCTCCATCACTAATCTTGAGAACTAGCTAATGAAGGTGGTAGTTTCTTTGTAGATGTTCTAAGACTCTTTCCAGGATCTTTCATCAATGTCTCCAAAAGTGTTGTTACTCCACTACAATCATGTCCTTTTAGAAGTCCTTCCACTCCATAAACCTCACACAATTCCCTTGTCTTAGATCTCTTCCCTCCCAATCTTGGTGAAGAAGGTCCAACATGTGATCCCAAGTCAAGTAAGCCTCTCTTTTTTCTCAATCTCTTGCTCTCAAAGGTCAATGGACATGAATTTGCCTTATGTCCCTTCTCTCCACATAAAAAGCACTTAGAATCACTCTTTCTCCCATGTAATGTATGTTTTTGGATCCACTCAACACTCTCTTCAAATTCTATTCTAAACTCTCTTTTCTCCACATCAACCCTTAAAACCACCTCAAACCACCCTTGGAGAACCTTGCATACTATCAACTTCCACTATTGGTGACCTTCCATGCTCCCAAGATAAATCTAAACACTTAAATATACTTTTGGTTGTTCTCACATTCCTCATGCATAAGATCTTAATTCTCTAGCTAATGTCATAAAATTCTCTCAATTGGTATATTATAGTCCTTTGAAAGATTCAAATTTGATTAAAGTCTCAAGGCCTCCTTCCTTGCAAACTTTCAAATCTTTTTATTGAACCATTTGTCCTAGGCACCTTTCTATTAAGCAAACATATTTCAGATTTGGTTTGAAAAACTTAAAACTTTAAAAACATATCTCACTTTAAAAACACTCATAACTTCCTATGCAATAATGAACTCTCCATATTTCTTGAGGCAAATGGTAGAATGCTATGCAATGCATTTTCTTCAAAATTTTCACAACAATCCAAAGAAAAAGGAAGAAATGGTAAACTTTGTATAAAATTCCAGAGAGCGTGTAGTTTGTGGGAATAGTTTACCCTACCACCTAAAAATTCTAGCTCAATGCATGAATGCTGCTCTTGCAATAATTTCCAGTGTATCACTTGGAATCTAATCCAAGTTATCTACCATTAAAATTTCAAGTCCAGATCTTAAACTTGAGACTTTTCACAAAATCATCATAATGTCCAAAATCTACAATACACCTCACACAATCTCTCCAAATCCTCTCATATGTATAGTATTTACAATATCACCTCAAAAATAAGATAATGAACTATAGGGTATACAAGTGGGTCCAAGTTCTCTAACATAAATTCAGCCCTCTCCTCACCTAATGTTCCTTCCAAGTGAGCTCTCAATTTCCACTTCCTTTAAAGAAAAGTCCACTTTGTATTAACTATGACTAACTTTAGTTAATCATGACTAATATAGAACCATCTTTTAGTTCTATATAAATAATATCTCTCAAGTACTTATAATACCAAACTAAATATCACAATAGCACATACATACACAAATGAGTGTTATAGTATTGAGACTTGTGACAACTCAACAAGTCTCACTTTTGTGGTACTCAATAACTAATTGTTCATTCCCATAGAGATATGAATTAGAATGGTCTAATACAAAGTAAAATGCCACAAATAATTTTTTGTGGTCAGGTCTTTAGCCTCTTGGATAGAAATCACAACTAGAAGAAAGAAACAAGTACTAGATCACACGCTTCACAAATTATCCAAACCCATAATTACAATTGATCAATTTTCTCAAAGAAGGCTACTTCACCATAAAATGACTTCACCTTGGAATTATGTTCCACCCTTTCACTAAAAGCACAACTTGCTCAATCAAAATTGCTTTGCATTAATCTAATATTTTGATCAAAATATGCAAAATACTACCAACACTATAATTTCTCATAGATTTGTCAAGACATTACCTTGATTTCTATCCACTCAAGATCAAACACAAAGAATGAAATCAGAGTTGTAGAATCCAACATCTTACACACTCTTATTGCAATTCAAACTTCTCCAAACACTCACATACACACACAAGATTGATACTCTGAATTAAGCTAAACTAATGAGCATAGAGTTATAGCACTTTGCTTTACTCAACTTCAAATAACGGATACCAAAAAAACTACATAGAAAATGCTTCCTTTAAATAGGTAGAGCACTCTGCAAATTAACTAACTATATACCATTTCAATTGATACTTAACCAACCTATAGATCCAAAATAACATTCCTCTTCTTTATATCAGCCTCTTTAGATCTTGAATTTGTTACTAATTTGATCCAATGTCTACCTTTACTTCAGCTTCTACATCCAAATTACCTTCAATCACTTCTTGCACTTTGGATTTATCTACTACTTCTACTATTTTCATGTGAGTTGGATTGTCTCTTGCTCAGGATGAACCTCTGATGGCTATTATGGTAGCACACCATGGACTAAGAAGACAAAAAATCCCAATTCCATCATACTCCTCCAAGGCTAACACTCCAAGACTGAAGAAATTGCTCACTAAAGAGATAGTTGCAAATGAGAAAATGATGAGTACCTCCTTACCCCTAGTTTATATACTTGTGAAATAGTTATGCTTCAAAGCTACTAATTATTGGAGTAACTCAAGTTACTAGGCTAAAATTCAAATAAAGTCAAAAAGCGAAAGAAATATCTATACTCATGGGAATATTCTCCTAGGCATGTGGTCATATCTTGACCCAACCAGTAAGTCAAGGATTCCTTCACATGGGCTATTCTTGGACTATAGAAGAATCCAAAACAAAAAGATTTATGGGTCCAAGAATTCTTAACTCTTTCTTCAAAGCCAAACACCAAGGAATAATACCAAGTCAATAAACTAGAATCCAAAATAGTGTTGCTCATCTTTTCCATTACCTCTAAATTCAGGTCCCCTCTATCTTAGCTATGACTAACTTTAGCTAATCATGAGTAGTATAGAACCATCCTTTATTTTTATATAAATAATATCTTTCAATTACTAATAATACCAAACTAAATATCAAAAAAACACATACATACACAAATCATGTTACAAACATTAGTTTTTTCATTGCAAGCTAGGACTACAATAAGTCCTCCTTTTGCGTTGCCTCTAAGTAACATTGAGGTTCACCATTTTTTGCTAAGAGTAAGCAATACACAAATAGGGAATACATCTCTATTGGTTTTGGTTGTCATGTTATGGTTTACACCGCTCGTTAAAAAATAAACTATCATGGTTATCTCCACAATAGTGAAGTAGGTTGTATGATAGATCTAACGGATGAGATGTTGCCATGTGAGAAATCTATATACATGTATGTGATTGGCCACGTGGGTTATAATCTTATCTTGTTCAAGGGCTCTAATGTATATAGGTCGGGGAGAGTGGAGAAACGTGTGATTTCGTTGAGGAGTCTGGAGAGGGAAGAGGACATTGGGAGTGAGAGTTGTAGTAGAGCACAAGTGGTAGAGCATTGGAGGCAACATTTGAGCATGAGATGTCCCATGGTCTCAATCTGCCACTCTCAAAGCTTCTCATCAAGCTCAAATTTTAAACCACGATGGCTTACGGAACTGGATGGTGACATATTTTGGGGTGGCATTCATGGAGTCGGTGATGGTAAATCCGAATCCTATTGTCTTCTCGGTGCTTACTTATGAAAAAGTCTGGGATTTGACAATCTATGGTCTCCTATAGTTGGGGAATGCCTTAATTTTTTCTCATAAGCTTCAAGGTGGAGTTGTGGGATCCATTTGTCAAAAAGTGAAAAGACTAAATGACAAATTGCAAACGATTGGGTCTCATGAGAGAAAGTCTGGAGTTTTTTGGGTATCAAGGGAGTTTGGGGAGGGATTTAAGGAGTGGAGACTATGGTTGGAGAGAGGAGTTGGCAGGCTACAATTTGGAGATTGAAATCAAATGATTTGAGTAGATTCTAAGAGGGATATCATCAATTGAGTCAAGGGGGGTAGAATTCATACCCAAGAGCACAAAGTAGGCAATTGGGAAAGCTTTTTGAAACACTTTCATGATCTATAAGTGGAGTTGAAGAGTAGACAGAGTTTTAATAGCACTAATCATAAGAAATTTTAGTTGGATCAATCTCAAATCAGATTTGATTGATTGAAGTTGAAGCTTTTGAGATGTAAGGTGTTGGAGCAGAGTTGATGATCAATTTTGGAGTTTTGGTTAATCCCCAAGTTTTGGTTCAAGTTACCTTATGAAAATTTCCAATGTTGTTGGTGATTAGGTTTCACACCTTTAAGTGAAGATTTCATGTGAATCCCTCAAAAGGAAAATTCAGGGTCTTGGATCAAGTATACTTGGGTTTGTTGAGCTCACAAGTTAGCCCAGTTCAAGAATTAATCCATATCTAGAGATTGGGTTTTGATTAGACCATTAAAACCTCAAAATTTTTAGACAAAGGTAAAAAAAATACTATGGGAAATTTGGTTGGCTTTGGATTCATACAGAGTGAGATCTGATGCAACAAGTTCTACTAAAAAAACTATCATAAGCTCAATAGAGTATTTTTGTCTTCAATTATGAGTGTTATTCTCCCATCTTTATGACTATGATTGGAGATTTTAGGTTGACATATTTATTGTGCAAATTTTATGTACCTTGATCCAAAAATCTGAAAAAAATTGCCAAGAATCAAGAGCAAGTCCTAAAATTAGGGTGAAAGCTACAAAAATTGACCAAATTTGAGAGCTTGTCAGGGGAGCTATAGTGATCAGATTGAGACCCATTTTATGTCATTGGAAAGCTGATCTTACAGGATTTTCCTTGAAACCTAGAAACCTAGAATCCAAGTTACACACAAAAGGTTATGTCCATATGAGTTTTGCAGATTTTTCCCATCAAAAAGATATAGAAGTTCCCCACTTGGATTAGAAGTTGGTTGAGATCTGAGGAACAGATTGGAGGAGACTTGGAGTATAGGCTGAAATTAGCTTGATGATAGAGCAAGAAGACTCTGAAGCTCTTTTCAAACAAAAAGTATAGAGAGTTATTGTTGAATTCTTGTGATCGGATCCTCTCTGTGCTTGCATGCCTATTGGTACGCTCGATTGGCTTGGATTGGTGTGCAGGTGTTGCATTTAGGTTCCTTCCTTCTACATGTGTTGTGTTTTTCTCCTTGTTAATGTTGGAAGTGATGATCAACAGACCAGGAGTGCGTGTTATTATGATAGATTAGGTTGCCCGCTACTTCCCTACTCGATAGAAGGAAACTTAGAAATAAGAGTAGAGGGTTCTACTTGTTGTGTACCATGTGTGCTCAGATTAGTAAAGAGAATTCTATGCATGACCTCTGATGCATAAGCTCCACAGCTAGGCACCTTGTGTGTTCCCAGAGAGAAAAAGGCAAAGTATGACACCATAATCTAGTAGATCTTCTCAAATCAATTGTAAGCATGACTAGGTCTAGTATGATCTCTCTATTTTCTACCAAACTCCTATTTCCTACAACATCATTCTCTAAAATGCCTTCCAACTCTAATTCTTCTCAATGTTTTGCTTGTTCTTCTCAACCTCAAAACCTAATCCAAGCTTATCTTTATATATAGCATTCTCATGGACAATGATATCTCTACTTATGAACACTATTCTATCATTTTCATTCCAAAGACAAGAACCCATGTCATCTTATATGTAACTTATGAAGAAACACTTCTTTGACTTTGAATCAAGCTTTTCCATGTCACAATCTTGAATCCTTG
This sequence comes from Lunularia cruciata, assembly GCA_948567375.1. Taxonomy (NCBI): domain Eukaryota; kingdom Viridiplantae; phylum Streptophyta; class Marchantiopsida; order Lunulariales; family Lunulariaceae; genus Lunularia; species Lunularia cruciata. Next base: position 8,807,915 of record OX419756.1, read on the forward strand.
CATGTGAGACATAACCAAAGATTCTCAAGTGCAAGAGATTCACCTTCTTTCTTGACCATTTCTTCTCAAAGAACTTGAATCCTAGGGGAACTAAGGTCCTCAATTTATGAGGTATGTAGTTGTGCTAACTACATCTGCCCAAAACTTTTTTGGTAACCTTGCTTGTAGTCTCACGCATCAGGCTCTCTCATTGAGAATTCTATTTAAACATTCAGCCACACCATTTTGTTGTGGTGTCTCATGGACAATTTTGACCATCCTAATCCCATTCTTTGCACAATACTCTTTGAAATCATTGCTATTATACTCTCCACCATTCTCTGATTTCAAGCACTTGATCTTCAAACCTAATTGGGTTTCAACCTTAGATTTACATCAATTCAAAACACTAAACACACATCCACTTTATTTTTTTGAAAAATAAGCACCCTAACCTTCCTAGTAGCATCATTTGTGGAGGTGACATAGAAGCAAGATCCTCCAAGACACTCAAGTAAAGTTGAGCCATACACATTTTTATGTATCAACTCTAGCTGTCCTGCTCTTGGTGCTCTTATAGCCTTAGTGAAAGTAACTTGCCCAAACTTCTTTCCCAAACTACATGGTTTGCAAATACTAAGTTGAACAACCTTCAATTGCAGGATCTTGCCATTAGTAGCTAACAATTTCATATGCTTCTCACTCATGTGACCAAATCTTTGGTGCCATAAGATCAAAGGAAAAATTGCATCAACAGTTGTCACCAAATGGTCTCATCATCTTGTATACAAGGTTCCAACCTTTTATACTTGTGCCAAAATCAGGTTTCCCTAAGTAACTTTCCATTACACACTTTCAAAGAATTTTGATATCCTTCCTCATCCAATTTACCTATGGAAATCAAATTTCTCTTTAGTCGAGGGACATATTTGGCATATATGAATGTCCATATTGACCCTTGAAATGTTTGTAAATTTACATTGCCTTTTCTTTTGATAAACAAGGGTTTATTGTATGCAAGGTGAACTTTTCCAAGGTTTCTTGTAACAAAGTTGTGCATCAACTCTTTACATGGGGTAAAGTGAAAAGATCCACCAAAATCTATCACCCAAGATTCTACAAGACAGTCTACATAGCAAACAATTGCATCTTCTTGTTCTATTGCTATGTTTATTGAGTTGTCCTCCTCCTTTGAACTTTTACATTAATTCTTGAAGTGACAAAGCTTATTGCAATTACAACACACAAATCTTTTTTAGTACTTCCTTATGGTCTATTGACTCACTTCTCTTCCTTGATTTTGATTAACTATTTCTTTGATGTTAACCTCACTAAGGTCTTTTGCTTCCGCTCTTAGCAAATAGCACCGCACTTGACAATTCTGAAGAGTCTTGTCTGCAAATGTCTTCATTGAAAATCAAGTCTCATATACTCTCAAACTTGAGATCAATTGATCATGAGGAACTTCTCATTGATGCAAATATTGCTCTCCAACTATTAGGTAATGATAATAATAGCAACAATGCTTCAACTTCATCATCAAAGTTGATCTTCATAGATTCTAGTCTTGAAATGATTGAGTTGAAATCATTCATGTGGTCTTGAACTAATGCCCCTTCTTTTATTGTTGTGTCCAACAATTAGTGAATCAAGAATACATTGTTCAAGGTTGAGGGTTTCTCATATTTGACAATGCCTTAATCAACCCGTGAGTGGTCTTCTTGTGTACAATTTTAAATGCAACATTTCTTGCCAATATCAATTAGACCACACCCAAGCTTCCATTGAACTTCTTCCATCTTTTTTGGCATTTTTGCCTCAAGAGTTAGGTGCAATTTCTTTTGATACAAATAGTCTTCAATCTACATCTTCCCAAATCCAAAATCCTTACCATTGAACTTGTCAAATTTTTTCCCCATCTTTTGCCATCATTCCACTCTCTCTCCAGAGACCAACACTCTGATACTAATTTTTAGAAGAAAAGAATTCAAATTGGAATAGAGAGTAGAGTGAATACAAACCTGGCTATTCTATAGAGGAAAACTCATTCATCAAGTAGGTCAAGAATAGCATACATAAGAATTATGCCAAGAATTTGATGTGATTTGGCTAATGTTTGCCTATATCCATCGTTGCACAAGATATTGTTTATTCAGAACTATCAAAGTCACACCTAATTGTTGACTTTACAAATATAAACACATTTTCACTTAGAGTCCTTTATCTTGTTTTAGAATGTGTGGTCCTAATTGATCCCATATCTCAACCCTAGATTGTCTAGTACTAATTGATACATATCACCATTCTTAGTTTCACAAGTGAGATCCATTCCTACAACTTCCTAGAGGAGTCATTCCCAAAGGTCCTACAATCTTCTAGCCTTCCTCCAAGTCCCATGCCTATAGGTCTTACAACCATGCTTGCAATCACCTTATCCATAACTCTTGCAATAGAATCCCATAGCTTCCATAGGACACATTTATTCCAAAATTTAGGTAGATGTAACTTCTTCTTTAGAGCTTTATTTTTTATGATCTTGGTGTCTATGGAAAGCCCTTGAGAAGATGCTTCCAATGAAATAAGGCACACCTCATTTTCATTTGTATTCACAAAGGTATTGGTCCTAACATGAACTGCCTTTTTGTTCACTCCCATAATGAAATATAATCTTGAGGATCTATCTTCTATTTACAATTGTACATTCCTATAGAAGATCTATCTTGTATAGAATCTTTAATATTCTTTTGATAATTATTTTGTAAAGCATTCTGGTAATAACAAGACTCTACACTTAACAATAAACATGGAGAAGACTGTAATATTAGCAACGATGGAGATATCACAAAACCATCTTGAAGAGATCATGTAGGAGATAACAAAAGCCTCCTTGGAGAAATTAAAGGCTCAAGACTCCAGATGCTAGGTGCATGTGCTTATAGTATACACAAACAAGCACATGAAGTAGCTATCCAAGAATCTAATCAAACACACCTTGAAGACTTTCAAGGAATCCACAAAAGCATTGTTGGAGGAGATTGCATGGTATTTTGAATAGGTGGAATTATTGATCAAGGTTGTAAGAGCAAAGGTAGCTCCTTGTAGAAGATTTTAGGACGAAGATGATTTTTATCCTAAGGGAAATAGGTATAAATATATTAAGTGTAGAAATCTATAGAAACACCTTCTTGGCCTGAAATTCTCTTTAGCCTCAAAGACTATCTTGGTCCTAATATACGTCTTCACCTAAACATACTTTTTGACTTAATTCTAGCTTTGTAGCTGATGACTACATGAATGTAAATACTTGTAAAAAACAAGTAATACTTGTGATTGGCAATGGTTGCACAATCACTTCTTAAATGTGCTTAGGATACGATTAATAAATAGGATTAGTAATAGTTGGAGTAGGTATAATCGGAAGATTTCCTGCACTTTTAGCTGCTGATTATCTTCATCAAAGAATTAGGAAATTGTATACATGGGTTGCAACCCACCAAAGCTAAATCCACTTCTTTCATAATTGAATTAATTAGCTTAAGGATTGTTTTGGAGTCTTTGTGTTGGATTTTTTTTGTAATAATTCAAAAAATATTGAATTGGATTATTATGGTGAGTAAAAGTTTGTTCCCACAAGGATAAGGTCAAAAATAAGTGAATACTCATGGAAATATCACAATTGATTCCTTTAATGTTTATTATTTTACCTCTTGGGTAGAGATAATTCCCAAACAAGAACAATGCTACCAAGAAGGTGCACTGTGGGAAATAATCACTTACGTTATGGTACATAATTCCAATAAACTCTAAGAGTTATGGTTCAATATGAAATGTGCTCCTCTTCTCCAAAGGAATTCCAAAGATTCTACAAAGGTACATGTTTTTCCGTTCCAAAGATGAGGGGTGTGGTCTTCCAAAGACCATCCCTTCTTTGGAAGATGCTTACCTTCCACAAGTCCTTGCTCCTTTCAAAGATCTGGGTCTACAATATTCCAAAGACAATGTCTCTTCCAAAGAAGACATCTCTCATGAATTCAATGTTCTATCCTCCCAAAGAAATCATCTTCTCCCAAGACCAATGTTCTACCCCTTTGCAAGGCACTACCTCTACTTGAAATCTGGTGTCCTGCCCTTTGGAAGGCAATGTCTTCATCAAAATAGGATGTTATCTCTTTGGAAGACACTCTCCTCAAGATATTACAAGATCTTTGTGAGAATATAATCTTCACACACTTGGGTTTCTCACAATACTACAGCCCATTTGTTGTCAAGGTGCTGTATCAAATGATCATGCTGAAGCTAGTGATCACAGACACTCAACTTTCTGCAATGTTTATTGAACTTCATCCAAAAATGCAAACACAAATCAAGAATCTTCAAGAGAGAGTTTGAGCAAAATGTCAAAGAGCATTGAAGCTCTTTCACTTTATTCACCAATTGTGACTGAACAATGTAGCACATTGAATGCTATGCTTTAATAGCTGCTTGCACTTGGAACTAAGAACTACAAAAAAAACTAACAAATGGCCACTACTAATGGGCAATCATGGCCACTATGAGGTGCAGCTATAGGAGGGTGTATGGCCAAGACAACATGCTGCCCCACTACCTCCACTACCAACTCTAAGGAATCTAATGCCTCATCAAACTTCTCTCCTAATGACTCCACTACCTCATCAAAATATGCTTTGACAAATAGCAATGTTATCCACAAGCTCTCTCTCAACTCTCTCAACTTCTTCTTAATCCTAGTCCTAATTCCTAATGCAATTTGGTCCAAGCTCTGATCTTCAAGCGGCTCTATGAGTTTTAGATGTGCTAGCTGGAGCTCATGTACCTCATCCATAAGAGGAGTCCTCTCCACAAACTTCACCATCATCTCCTCCCTATTCTCACATAGCTTCTTCAACATATTTTGGTGCTTGTCCTCTCTCAACTCCTTCACTAGCAATCTGGCTCTCACTTCACTATCTTGAAGCATCTCAATCTGAATAGAAGTAGGAGCTACAAAAAAGAGTTGAGCTTCTTAAGCTTCTACTTGTTTAAATAGAATGTAGCAATTGCAAGTTCTTGGTGCACCACCTTCAATCCATCTTGTAGGTTCTTCACCATTTCTTGGTACTTGGTGAAGCAAAGACTTGTCTCCCTCTAGTAGGTTGTGATTGCTTCCTCATAGCTCACCTTCTAGATGGATGCCAATGCTTGGAAAGTCATCAATTGCCTCACTTGTAACTCCAATTTTTGGATAAGCTTCTTGGATTTTTCCTTCTCTTTGGCTATAAATTTCCAAAAATTGACTTTGGTCTTCCAAAGACTCTCAAATTGACTCTTTGCCAAATAATTCTCTTCTCTAATCCACTCCAATCAAGACCATCTTGGAATTAATGAAAAGCTCTTGAAAAGGTACTTCTAACAAGGAAAACACCCAAAATAGACTTATGATGATGAGTATATGCTTCACCAAATTTTCTCTCTTCACTTGTAGAATACAAACTTCAAATTTCTACAATGTTTGCTATAAAGCTCCAAACTCTTCAATTTTGGTGATAGTGGAAAGTTTGGCCAAGGTGTTCCCAAAAAGACCAAAATTATGCCATATGAACATGTAACCACAAATTTACATGCCCCAAAGTGTGCATTGCCAAATTCCTTCTTCATCTTCCAAATAAATGTCTTCACCTTCTAAAGAACATGTCTCCTCTTCAGTAACTTATCACTCAAGGAAAAAAAGCTCAAGGTGATACTCTTCATCTCCAAGGAAAAATTGAACCAGACTATGGACTGACCCTCAGCCCTTGCAGGATGAAGAGGATCTATTGCACATAGTAGAAGAAGGGAAATCAACAACTATTCCATGAGAACTCTTCATCAAAGAAGGTGGGATTGCTTTGGAAGTCAAACTGACAATTGAGGCAACAACTGATTTCAAAGATCCTTGTTCAAGAGGACCATCATCCTTGACCAACCAAGGAGGAAGCTCTCTTGACCTTGAGTGGGACTTTCTTGATCCTTCTTCTTTAAGAGTGGATCTTATTCTGAGTTTGCCCCTCATCTACAAACCAATGGCAAATCATGCCCTTTTATGAGGCAGAATTACTAAAAGTTTAAGGGAAGAAAACCCAAATACTTTCTTGAATGAGTTCAAAGCTATGTTTGTTACCCATCAAGAAGATACAAAAGTGGGTAGGATTCAAATATTTTGTAGTTTGGTATGGAAGAAGCAAAGGAACTAGTATACACATTTTAGTTAGCACACATAGAATGTAGAAGATAGGCTAACCATAAGAAGAGTGTTCCTAGAGCATTTTGGGGAACTAGATTATGAGGCCAATGTCTCCACCATTATCAAGGTTTGGAGTAGAAGAAGACCAAGAAACTAAGGGACTACACAAAGATATTCCAAAGTCTGCTTAGTTGAGTCCATATGAGAGATGCAACCTTGGGTTACTTGGATCCTCAAGTAGTAGCATGGTTCTTAGGAGGATTACTTGCCAAACTATGAGATTTTGCAAAAGAGCAAGATCATGACACTCTGGGAAGAGTCATCAAGTCTGCAAAGTTGGCCAAGATGACTCCTAGAAGGAAATCTTCTTGAGGGAAAACCATCATGAAAGAGGTCAAAAAAGAGATAAACTTTTTCAATTTAACTTTTTCAACGACTCAAAGTCCAACTCTTTCATCATCTGACTCATTGAGTATAAACATCCTTTCATTGTCCTCCTCAAAACGTGAGAAGGAATAAAGGAAGAAATAGAAAGGTGCTTGTATGCCAAAGGTAGGCAAAACTCCAAAATCCCCTTCCTAGATGGGATTGAAGTCAGAAAAATTCATCAAGGAGTTAGCAAAGTTCAAAGTATAGATGGTTGGTGCAAAGGAAAGAAGGAAGTGCACTTTGTACACACAACCAACATATGGTGCACTACCTATGGGAAGATAGTATACACCAATACCAAATGTTTTTCTAACCAACCTTCTTCCTCTATAAATTAGATGGAATGGGTGTAGGAATAGGAGAAGCTGGAATATTATATAGAGGAAGATGACCAAGTCTTTTGGTACAAGAGGTACCCCTTGCCCTACCCTAGCTCCCCCTTGTAGCTGCAACTTGTTATACACCTTTAGAATAGAGTACTAACAAACCACTAAGGAGGGCTTTTCCTCCTTAGCAAAATCCACCTACAAGCATGTGTTACAATTGTGGAGTAGTTGGTCACTATATGTCAAGTTGGCCTGAACCTAGAAGACCACTCTCGATATAATTAATTGTGTGGTAACTACCAAGCTTTGGGCTATGTAAGGTCAGGTTGTCTTCAATCTCCTATCTCAAGACCACCAATGAGGCTTGTACCTTAACCCCTTCTTGCTAAAGGAGATACATATATTCATTACATGAGCCTAGAGCAGGAAAAGGCAGATAATCCAATACTATCAAATGAGGATGGATGGCCCAATTTGGAGGTAAAGCCAGTAACTATAAATTCAGCCAAGTAATTGGCCAATAGCACTTCTTTTATGATACCTTGGAATCATTGGAGACAAGGGAAAGAGCCATGCTTGACTTAAGAAGATTCTATCCAACAAGGAATTGAGGTTATTGACCAAAGTCAAGACCAATGCATAATGGGAGGACTTTGTTACCATAACAAAACTAAGTTTCAAGGAGACTCTTGTTTACACTACAAATACCAAGTGATGAATCTTAATATTTGATAGGCATTCAGAAGGAAGTCTAGAAAATTTTGAAGGAAGAACTATAGAAGATCCAAAGAGAAGGCTAGGACAAAAAAACGGAATCCTTGCTATCACGCCATTTGTGGTATTGCATCTAGATTGCTCAAACACTAGAGTCGTAGTGATAGTAAATAGAGGTATTTCAATAGTTTCCCATAGACTATTTTTTGACGGTCAGATTTTGTGTTTGGGGTACTAACTTCATGGTGGAGCCCACCCCGTCACTTTGCGCCATTCGCACCATTGAGTGTGCTATCAATGGGACCATTAGAGTTCTAGACCTAGCTTGAGTCCAAGGGTATACTTTCAAAGTGCAGCTCTAGAGAGCTCACTTCTCCGATGTTGAACCTTAAAGTTCTTGGCTATGGTGGACAGAGGCCGGCAAGCATCACGTGGATTCTCTTAGCTAGAGTGGGTGTGGCTTGACTTTAATCAACATCTAGTTGTTGGTAGTTTATAGAGTGACAAATCAAGTACTTATTTGAGTTGAGTTGATTTGAGAGTTGTAAAAAATCTGATTACATCAGAGAAGTGAAGTCAAGGGAAAATTGGTGTAGAAATTGTGTAGAAACTGTGAGTGTTGGTGGTATTTCCAAGCTTGATGGATCGTTGGTAACTCAATCAAAGTTTAGTTTTTCCCTAGTGTGCAGAAGCTCGTTGCTTGATGCAGATTTGGCAGTAAGGCAGATGGTGTGCAAAAGTGCTGGCCAACTTTGGGCAAAGAAGAAGCAAATTTTTAGCAATGGTTGTGATTTTGAGTTCAAGAGGTGAAGATATGACCAATTTGTTGCGAGTTGGGCTCAAAAAGTAAAATTGAAGGTGGAGTTGGGAACCTATCCTCGTGAATTTGTGATTTGGAGAAATCCATTTTTCAATTTGGCTTGAGTAAAGAGTTAGCAGAGGATTTGGCGGTCAGCCAACTTTAGGGTTTACATTAGATTTTACCTGGAGTTTACGTCAGATTGTGGCCAGATTTGGAGGACTTTCACAGATTTGGAGGATTTTTGCTAGATATGGAGAGGGTTCAAAGTGGCAAGAAAAGGTTTCATTTGGCTGAATTTCGGCATTTAGATGCTTCAAGGCATAGGGCTAGAACGCTAGCTTGCTGACATGACACTAGTTAGTTTAGAGTAGATCTGGTCATTGTTTGGCAAAATATGCCCTGTGAGCCGGCCTGTCTCTCACTTAGGATGAACCTCTAATGGCTATTATGGTAGCACACCATGGACTAAGAAGGCAAGGAACCCTAATTCCATCATACTCCTCCAAGGCTAACACTCCAAGACTCGAGACATTGCTCACTAGAGAACTCAATGAGAGAGATAGTTGCAAATGAAAGGATGATGAGTACCTCCTCACCCCTTGTTTATACACTTGTGAAATAGTTACTCACCAAAGTTACTAATTACTAGAGTAACTCAAGTTACTAGGCTAAAAGTCAAGTAAAGGCAAAAAGTAGAAAGGAATATTTATTCATATGGGCATATCCCACTAGCATGCGATCTTATCTTGACCCAACCACTAAGTCAAGGATTCCTTCACATGGGCTATCCTTGGATTATAGAAGAATCCAAAACAAAATGGCTTGCGGGCCCAAGAGTTCTCAACTTTTTACTCAAAGCCTAGGAATAATACCAAGTCAACACACTAGAATCTAAAATAGTGGTGTTCATATTTTCCACTTCCTCTAAAGTAAGGTCTCCACTATCTTAGCTATGATTAACTTTAGCTAATCATGACTAATGTAGAACCATCCTTTATCTCTATATAAATAATATCTCTCAAGTATCTGTAATACTAAGCTAAATATCATAATACCAAACATATGCACAAATGAGTGTTACATTTACCCTCGAACTAAGTTTTCACTTTGTCCTCAAAGTGAAGGTCTCTCTACCTTCTATAATACATCTTCAACTTATCATGTTAATCCTATCAAAGTGTCTTCTTCCAAACTCCTTGATATCATAGGTGTAATTGCCACACACCTTCTCCAGTATGAAAGGTCCAAAGTACTTAGCCAAAAACTTCTTTTGCACTCTCTTGAATCGAATAGAATCAAATAACATTACCCAATCACCTTCTTTGAAAGGTTCCACCTTCTTCTTGCCTTGCCTCTTGTCATAGCTCTCCTTTTTTTTTTCCTTTGGGCTTGCTCCACTCGAACCAGAGCAACTGCTCTTGCCTCTTCCAACTCCATGAGTTGATCCTTCCTTGACTTCTCTGCATCACCTCCTTGTGCTTTCTTCAATTTCCTATGAATGTTTTGGAAGGTAGGAAGATCAAAGTGAATAGGTAAAGTAGACTCAATACCATATACCAATTGAAATAGAGAATATCTGGTGGAAGTCTTCATGGTTCTCCTATACTCCCACAAAACTGCATGAATCTTCTTGTGCCAATGATGTTTAGCCCCTCCATTTCTACATCTTTGGCTAACATCATACACAAGGTCTGATTGGTTCTCTCTGCCAAGCCATTGGAATTTGGCTTATAGAATGTAGTTACTCTATGTGTGATAGAGAAATGTCATAGCATGGCTGTAGTAATGCTTCATGTAAACTCTTCTCCTCTATCAGAAACCAACTCCAAAGGTAATCCAAACCTAGTGATAATGCATTCATAAAGAAATCTACCAACTTCATCTTCATTCTTGTCCCTCAATGGTCTAGCCTCAAGTGACTTAGTAAGATAATCAGTAACTACCACAATATACCAATTATTCCTTGGGGTTCTATTGAGAGGACCTACAAAATCAATTCCCCACTTCTCAAAAGGTCCTAGCAATGGAATTGATCTAAGTGGTGGAGTGGATGTAGACTTTCTAGCAAAAGCTTGACAAACATGACAAGTTTTGCAATAATCAAGACAATCCTTGAAAATCCCTCTCCAATGGTAACTTGCATCTAGAATCTTGAAAGCAGTCATCTCTCTTGCAAAGTGTCCTCCACACACTAAACCTTCATGAAACTCCTTTATGAGCAAGATAGACTCTTCCTTACCCACTACTCTTGGAAGAAGACCATCTGGTCCTTGGTGAAAAAGAATATCCTCCACCATTGTGTAAGATCTAGATCTTGCTGCAAGGGCCTTCCTATCCCTAGCATGCATCTCTTCTGGATAGTTACCTCTTGTCACAAAATCCACAATCTCCTTGTACTCCATTGGAACCTCTTGAGTGACTAAGATTTTCATGAGCTTCTCATCCGGGAAGGAATCATCCACTGGCTCATCTCCATCATGATCATAGGCCCTAAATAACAAATCAGCTTTTGCATGTTTCTTTCCTGGCCTATCCTCAATGGTGTAGTCATACTTAGACAAGAGTATTATCCACCTTGCTAATCTCCCTTCAACATTAGGCTTGTTGAAGGTGTAATTCAAAGCCTTGTGATATGTGACAATGGTGGCTTTCCCTCCAATCAAATAGTGTCTAAACTTCATGAGACCCAAGATTGCTACCAACCCTTCTCTCTCCGTGATAGAGTAGTTCTTCTCTGCTGAAACCATCTGCCTACTAGCATAAGCTATTGGATGATCATGCCCATCTTGGTCTAATTGACTAAGAGTGCATCCTATAGCTACATTAGAAGCATCCGTGTAGAGGATGAAAGGTTTACTCCAATCAGGTTTAGCAAGAATTGGAGCTACAATAAGGGATTGGTTGAGCTCCTCAAAAGCTTTGAGAGTCTCCTTGTCCTCCAAAATCACCATGTAATCTACACCCTTCTTCATGTAGATGGTCAATGCATAAGCCTTGTTGGAAAATGAGAAGATGAACCTCCTATAGTATCCAACCATCCCCAAGAATTGGCGTAACTTGGTCAAGCTTGAAGGGAATGGAAGGTCTGAGATTTTCCTCACCTTCTCAAGATCAACTCCTATTCCATCCTTGGAGATGATGTGCCCCAAAAGTAGACCTTCTTCACATCCAAAAATGCACTTCTTTGGGTTGAGTGATGCATTTGCCTCATCCAAGCATTTCAAGAACTTGATTAGGTGCTCAAAGTGCTCCTCCTTGCTCCCATAGACACAAAAGTCATCAATGAAGTCTCTCACAAATTTCCCAATGAAAGGTTCAAATACCTTGTTCATGAACTGTAACAATATGGAGTTTAGCGACAAAGTTAGTCAGGCTTACGAAGTAGAGAATAAGATAAAATAGCCTAGAATATTCTAGAAGCATCTAAGAAGCTTCTTGGGAAGCTTCCCAACTAGTTAACTTGCGCCCTAAGCAGGTAGCTTCTAGAAGCTTCTAACTAGCTTAGCTTGCACGCCAAGTAGGCGGCTCCTAGAAGAAAGCTTCTTGAGAAGCTTCCTAGTTAACTTGGCTTGCACTCCAAGAAAGCGGCTCAAGGAAGCTTCTTGAGAAGCTTCAAGGGTCTTGTATGCTACTTATAAATATGAAGGCTGAAGCTCATGCTAGGCATTCGGAGTTTTCCCCCATTCAAGTGTCCCAATGTGAGTTTCCATTCTCCTATTTCTCTCCTCGGATTTTGACTTTTACATTGGTATCAGAGCAAGAATGGGATGGATGGAATTTATGGACCACCAAATCCACTTCCACCAAACCATTGGGATTTTTGCATCCAAATACTACCCAAGCATTGTTTCACACAGTTCATCATCTCGCACTTTGGACAAGATTTTTTACATATGATCACCATATCTAAGGAACCCTTGGTGCTTCCGGTTGTAACTTATGGAGAATAGTGGACGTGCTATTTCTATGTGTTAATAAATTAGATAGATTAGGGAGTGGTGTGATAGAGGAGCAACCATGGCGGCAATACCAGATGTTATCCTTGCTATGCAATAACAAATCGAGCACCTTACTTGATTGTTGGATGAACAAGATCTTTGATGACAAGAGCAGGTAGAGAGATTACCAATTTGAGAAGGAGAAGATCGGATCAGATTCCCTAAACCCAAGGTTTTTGAAGGCAAGAATCTTCGGGGTGCAGTGGAGAATTTTGTGTTTGATTGTGAACATTATTTTGAAGCTACCAATCTACAAAATGAGCAAAAACAGATTCTCTGGGCTTCTAGCCAATTGGATGGAGTAGCAAAGCTATGGTGGAGATTCCGAGTGGAGCGAGCCAAACGACAAATGGTTGCACGGATCTTGACATGGGCGGAATTCAAGAGCGCAATAATCAGTCGGTTCCAAGCTATATATGCCACACGAGCTGCATGAGATAAGTTGGTAGAGTTGAAACAGATTGGCTCTGTAAGAAGTTACATCACGCAGTTCCAAAACACCATCATGCAAATTCCAGATATTTTGGAAGGTGAAGCTATGGATCAATTTGTGAGGGGCTTGAAGGCAAGAACCAAATTAGAGGTAACCATGCGAGAGCCACAACACTTGGAGGAAGCCATGCAATTGGCCGAATGTTTTGATTCCTTGGTGGCAACAACTTGGTATTGATCTTGACCTCCACAAAGCCTACCAATACACTACACACAAGTGGAGGAGCCATCACCAATGGAGATTGATGCAATTCAAGAAAGACCACTGGGCATGGTAGACAGAGAGAAATTGTGACAAAATGGTGGTTGTTTTTATTGTTGCTAATTGGGGCATCGCATTGCTGAATGTACACTCAAGAATGGATGACCTCAACAAGTTGCCCAAGTGGAGGTTGTGGAGTGGAATGATCAAGGAAATGAGGAATCCCAGTAGAAGATTTTGAGCCACCTACTGGGAGCTTGATTAGTTCCAATGGGATTGAAGGCTCGACCTATGCAAGTCTACTTCACTTGCAAGGTATGATATCTAATCGGGGTTGTAGGATTTTGGTTGATTCTGGAAGTTAAGAGAATTGCATGCTATGCAAGTAGCAAAGGAATTGGGTATTCCTATCAAACCAGTAGTTGGAAGTAGTTTGATGATGGCGGATGGTAGAAAGGGTTCTGCATTCTGCACCTCACATCCTATTACCTTCAAGATTGGGAAGGAGTATTTGGAGTGTATGAGGTTTGTAGTGGCACCTCTACACTATGATATCATTTTGGGTCTACCTTGGCTTGAATGTCATAAGGTTCAATTTGATTGGACCCGACGCCAAAATCAAGTACAACACCAAGGTAGGAATTTCCGATTAGGTTGTCTGGCACCTTTGAGTAAGACACCTAAGAATAATCAGGCCCAAGATGGGAAGTTTGTTGAGAAGGTAGCCATAGAGCGAACCTTGAAGGAAGTGGAGTCCCAAGATGGGAAGTTTGCCAAGAAGGCAACCATGGAGCAAGCTTGGAAGAGAGATGAGTCCCTAGAAGGGAAGTTTGTTAGTAAAGCAGCCATAGGGCAAGCTTGAGAGGAAGATAAGTCTGTATTTGTAGTGTGGATCAAGACGATTGCACAAGACCAATCTGTGGAGGACCAAGAGCCTCATCAAGAAATGGTTGATTGGATAGTTAAGGAGTTTGCGGACGTGTTTTCGGATGATCTACCAAAGGGATTACCCTCCGATCGAGGTATGCCCTTCAAGATCAAGTAATTGCCAAGGAGTACTCCAATGAGTAGACCGATCTATCGGCTCTCACCAAAGGAGTTGGAGGAGTTGCGAACAACACTTATAGAGTTGTTGGAGAAGGACTTCATACAACATAGTACCTCTCCTTGGGGAGCACCGGTACTGTTTGTTCCAAAGAAGGATGGAGGACTTTGTTGGTGTATTGATTATCGTGGGCTCAATAAGCAAACCGTGAAGAATGCATATCCCTTGCCTCGGATCGATGACTTTATCACGTCATTTGTAGTTCCACATCTAGATGCTCGGACACAGGAGTTCCAGTGATAGTAGTTAGAGTTATTCTAGCAGTTTCTTAGAGACTACTTTCCGACGGTTAGATTTTGTGTTTGGGGTATTGACTTCATAGTGGGGCCCACCATCACTTTGCACCGTTCGCACCATCGAGTGTGCCGTCAGCAGGACCGTTAGGGTTTCAGTGCTAGCTCGAGTCCAAGGGGTATAGTTTCAAAGTGAGCTCCAGGGAGCTCACTTCTCTGATGTTGAGCCTTCGAGTTCTTGGCTATGGTGGATAGAGGCCGGCAAGCGTCACCTGGATTCTCTATGCTTGAGTGTGTGTGGCTTGACTGTAATCAATGCCCAGTTTTTGGCATTTTATAGAGTGATAGATCAAGTACTAATCTGAGTTGAGTTGAGTTGAGAGTGATAAGCAATCTGATTACATCAAAGAAGTGAGGTCAGGGGAAATCGGGTGCAGGAACTGTGAGGGTTGGTGGTATCTCCAAGCTCAGTGGATCGTTGGTAGCTCGATTCAAGTTCTGTGCTTCCCTAGTGTGCAGAAACTCGTTCAAGTGATGCAGATTTGGTAGTTAGGCGGATGGTGTGCGGAAGCGCTGGCCAAATTTTGAGCAAAGAAGGAGTAATTTTGGAGTAGTGGTTGTGATTTTGAGCTCAAGAGGTGAAGGCAGGACCAATTTGCTGCGAGTTGGGCTCAAAAAGTCAAATTGAAGGTGGAGTTGGGAAGCTCTTCTCATGAAATTGTGATTCGGAAAAACCCATTTTGTCAATTTGGCTCGAGTGGAAAGTTAGCGGGGGATTTGGCAGACATCCATCTTTAGGGTTTACGTCAGATTTTTGCCAGATTTGGAGGAGTTTTGCTAGTTTGGAGGACTTTCGCAAATTTGGAGAAGTTTTGCCAATTTTGGAGGAGGTTCGAAGTGGCAACAAGAAAAACCTCATTTGGCTGAATTTTGGCATTTAGAGGCTTCAAGGCATAGGGCTGTGGGCTATGAGAGGCTACGAAGGCCTAGAAGGGCCAGCTTGCTGGCATGAGGCTAGCTAGTTTAGAGTAGATCTTGGTCATTGGGTGGCAAAATCTGCCTTTCCTACTAGATTGTGCGCAACAGGGTTTGACCCCTAGATCTCTTGTTCCTAGACTGGTGCCCTAGCCAACTAGTCCACCCCCACTTGTTGTCCTAGTGACTGTGCCACTGTTATCTATACACATGTAGCTTTGGCTAGGAGAGGCAATTTGATCCTATTCTTGGTGATCCTGGTAGCTTAGGACTTAGATCCGAACTTCTCTTATGTCAAATGCCAAATGGTGGCAGAGTCAGTCCCGTGTTGTGTTATGAGATGGAGGGTTTTTGTTTAGATTTCTTGTGATTGGACCCCCTCTATTCTCTACTTCCTATTTCTGCACCACGTTTGTGTGAGGTGCCCTGACTTTTGAGCTTTGGTGCTCTGGTGTGCTCTCGGTGGTGAGGCTGGAGTGATGACCAGTCAGACTACCTTTGTTTCTCTCCGGTGAGGCAGGAAGTGATGACCTGCAGACCGTGAGAGTGCGTGTTATGATGACAGGTTACAGGTTGCCCTTTCCCCTAGTGTAGTTATCTCGGTTAGAGTTACATTAGTGGGTGGTGCTTAGTTAGGATTGGCACTTGGTAGTGTTGGCACTTGGTGGGGTACTTGCGGTTGCGACTTGCGGTTGCAGTTGGTGGTTTGGGTTTGCTATTGTGGTTACTTTGTCACGACGGAGTTCTTTGGAGATTCCAGAGGAGTTAGCCCTGTAGTACGCAGTGGGTTTACTCGGAGTAATGCTCGGTATCAGCCTGTATCTCAGGTCGCAGTGAGGAAGGAGATTGACTCTGAGTTGGAGTTCAACACAAGAGCTGATTCAGTTGAGAGTGCACTTGGTGTGTCCGCACTATTGTTGTGGGACATGGATGAGATTTATGGGGCCTCCAAAGACCCTAAGCATTACTCTGGTACAATGGGTACCATTGAGTTGGATGACTTCATCCAAAATTTTGATAGTTGGTGTGATCTACAGTAGATGCGGAACCCAACTTTGTTCACACCCTTCATGGCATGGAAGGGGTTGTTTCAGCACTTGGAGGGTCCGTCGATGGATGACTACCATGAGTTCAGGAGAGCTCATTTGGAGGAGATTGAGTTATGGAGACAGTATTGGTCTCCACACTATGTCTCCATCACTTCAGGCTCGGTGGCCAGGAGTAGATCGGCTTTACCCACGAGTTCTAGCTCAAGTAGTGTGGGTGGAGCTAGTGGAGGTGCACTAGCTAGAGATAGTGCTACTACGATTGGAGGTATCGCTGCAGGAGGTGGTGTGGTACCGGGGTTTAACCCCATGGTGGAGTTCTTCTTGTGTTTGAGGCAAAACTACCAAGGAGTGCGGACTGACAAGCTGAGGAGCTTGCAGGAGTTCCAACGGAAGGCTGGAGAGAGCCTACGCAAGGCATACACTCGCATGAGGCGGCTGATCAGTTTCACTCAGGGAGTTACTGAGGCCCAGGCAGTCCAGTTTTGGTATGGGATATTGGATAGAGAGTTGCGATGTAGAGTTCGTGATGTTACGTTATTGCAGGCTACTTTGCCCACTTTGGCAGTAGTCTTTGGTTTGGCTGAGCGTATTGAGCTCAACATGGTAGAGGAGAGAGTGGTGACATCTGGATTTGGTAGGGAGACCTCATCCACGGCTGTGACTTCTTCTAGAGTGCAGCAGAGTGCACCACGCCCAATTGGTTTTTGAGGACAAGGTGGACAACCTAGATCCTATGGAGCGAGTGGAGGGCCTAGTGGAGTTAGACCTTACCCTCATTTTCGGGTCAACAGCAGCGAGTGAATGGTGGTGTTGCTTGTTGGACTGGTGGTGGACCTCACCATCAGAGAGAGTGTACTCAGGGCAGCGGACCTGATACCTTTGGTGCATCACAGCCAGCACAGAGGCAGTGTGAGCACTGCCACAAATTTGGTCACACTAGTGACCGGTGTTTTGACGTACATCCGGAGTTACGGAGTGGTGGGGCTGCTATGGCAGGTAGTAGAGGAGCTCCAGTTCATGGAGGACGAGGTGGTAGAGGTGGTGGTAGAGGATCTATACCTAGTAGGGGTGCAGTACCTGCCCTTACTTTTGACACAACTATGGCTACTCGGATTGAGCAGTTGGAGCAAAGATTGGCTAGTATGGCTATTGCTTAGAGGAGATCAGATTCGGGTGCTGAGGCTTCCACCTCATATGTTGGTGATAGAGATGCTTTGGACTTCATGTGCAGAGCATCACAGGTGGATGCATGTGCAGCATCGACTAGGAGTGCAGTACGTGCTCTAGAGCCTAGAGGAGCATCAGTGGAGTTGGACCCACAGAGAGGAGAGGTTGGGAGACAGGTCAGACTTCCCCAGTCTTTCATGCTATCTGAGGCATTGCAAACAACATCCATGGTTCCTAGACGTCCCAATGCAGGTGTGGTAGGTGGTGATGGAGTACATGATGGACTACCTGCTAGTCAGCCACCTACTACTACACAGACTGAGTCTAGCATGATGTTGGGGGCGGCTCAGCTGATTATGCGGCATCCTTTGTTTTTAGCCAGTGACATGTTTACATTGGGAGTTGACCCAGCCCCAGTATTCCGGTTGGCTGCCACGTTGTGTGAGAGTAGGGATGGTGCAGTTCCTACTACTAGAGCAAAGGTGGTTGGTAGTGGAGCTGACTTGGTTGAGGAGCATGGGATCCATTCAGCGACCAGTGGTTTATGGCAGGCAACAACGGCTAGACTGGAGGAGTTGCTAGCTAGACCGGCCTTTGAGAGAGCACAATTTACACCTGGTGTTGTCCTATTGGATAACCAGAGGGGGATTTTTCATTTGGTGGGACCTTCAAGGAAGGTCTATACACCACAGAGAGTCTTGTTAGACTCTGGTGTGTAGCCCCTCATGTTGGGGAAAGCTACAGTTGTCAGTTTGGAGTTACGAAAGACCAATGTGGAGAGGTGTCCATTTCAGATCCAGACATCTCTAGGTGGTGGTTCGACACAGTACATCACACGTGGGGAGCTTGTTGTCTAAGTTCAGCCTGGTCATCCGACTGATAGCTTGGTAGTGAGAGCTCAGGCTATTGCAATGATAGTTGAGTCATATGATGTGCTAGTTGGAGGAGCAGTGTTATACCCCATGGGTTTCAGCATTGACTATTGGGAGGAGACAACCTCTTATAGACCTGGTTGGCAGTCTGGTGAGGGATGGGTACGTCGCCTACCAGTATGCTTCAGTAGTGGCAGTCTTGGCTCCTATAGTCCAGGACCATGGCATCATCAGTTTTAACTTTCAATGGTGTAGTTACTTGGCTTGGTGACTTGTTGGAGGGGAACGCCCATGTAGAGGATACTCCAATACCAGAGGAGATCACACGGCTTTGGAGTACGAGTGGGATTGTTCCATCCACCTTGGATTTTCTATTGTGGAGTTCAGAGGAGGCATTGCAGTAGCATGCGGATCAGTTGGTGCAATAGGCTTGGAGTGGAGCCTTCATACCATCAGGAGATAAGTGTGAGGATGAGCCTCCAGAGGTGATTGCTTTGACACCTTTGGATACCACACTCATTGCTTAGCAGTATCCAATAGAGGGGATATGCCTATTGGAGTTGTTTGGTGGGATCAGCACCGGACTAGCTGCAGTGTTACAGGCGGGTATACGTGTACAGAGGTACTTGTATGTAGAGAGAGATGAGACTGCTAGGCAAGTCTCTCTACATCATGTGGCACACTTGGCCTATCGGTATCCGGAGTTATTACCAGTGTCAGCAGCCAAAGGTTACCAGAAGGCCCTACTAGGAGACATTTCCTTATTGGGGGCCCATGACCTAGAGAGACATGGGCCTATTCACTAGGTGATTTCTGGATGGCCATGTCAGGGACATACACGTGCGGGCCGCGGTTTGGGTCTTCATGATCCCCATTTTGGTGTGTTTTGGGAGATGTTACGGATACTACGACATCTCCAGGTTCATCTGTTTCTCCAGCTGACCTTTTGGAGAACGTTCCTTTGATGGGTGATTCTCGCACTAGAGTGGTGGCAAGTACACATTAGGTCCATTCTTGGGTGGGACCTGCTGTATTGTTAGATGCAGCCAGAGTGGGATCACGGGCTCATTGTCTTTGTCTTTGGTGGACAAACCTCTTACCCAAAGAGGTTCTACAGCGTAGTTATGATGGGATTCAGTGACTAGACCACATTCTTGTTGATGATATCTTGGATGTTGGGTGTTAGTCTCAGACAGTGGTAGTGGCTGATAGGTCACCTATGGCAGTGGTGAACCTAGTTGGATAGCCTAGAGCCGCATTTCCCACACTCATGAGTTTCCCAGGCTCTCATGCTTTTTGAGAGGGAGGACCTGGACTTGTTTGGTACTCACAGTTACAGTAGTTGGTGGAGCCCAACGCTGATGAGAGAGAGCGGGCGATGGGTTTTTGCACCGGTATTACTGCTGTTCTAGCAGTGTCAGACGCCTCCAGGCGTCAGGTGTTAGGTCAGGCTATGGACTTGAACTGTTTGACCTGGATTGTGAGGCTTGGCTTGGCTTGGCAAAGCAGCGTAGGATGCACTTGATAGGCATCACCACTCGGACACTTGTGAGCCCTGTGCATATCGAGACGATTCAGGCACATGCTGGGAGCGATGGACCGAGTGGACATGGTATTCTTGGGACACATCCAGTAGCTACTAGGGAGAGTGGTCTACTTGGAGTCCATCCAGGTGAGCGTGAGCTACTTGGATTACACCCTTGGTCCACATGAGATGCAGCCAGAGGACGTGTGGAGCTTGCGCCAGAGTGGAGGGAGTTTTTCACACAGAGGTTGGGACCTCTAGTGGTCGGGAGCATGACACTATTGCTCCCAAGGGCCCAGTGTAACAGTCAGTCAGTACGTCTTCCACTCCTACTACAGTTACAAAGGATACTTGGGAGCCAGATCTTGGACCCAAGCTTACTGGAAAGGAAAGACGGAGGTTTTGGAGGTTCTTGAGGAGTCACACGAGTTGTTTTGCCTTTAGTATGAAGGACTTGGGTGCTCTGAAGGGACCTGGTATACGAATTGAGCTGACTAGCGACACACCCGTTTTCTGACGTCCTTATCAATATAGTGATATGGAGAGGACATTGATTCAGAGCTGGAGTAGTGATCTTTTTGAGGCTGGTTTGGTGGAGATTTCACATGGAGAGTATGCATCAGCGACAGTGTTGCCAGCCAAGAAGGATATGCATGGCAACTATACAGATAGGCGGATGTGTGGAGATTACTATCCTATCAACCGACAGACCAGGGCTGATCAGTATGCCATGCCTACAGCGGAGGAGATTTTTGATGCGATTGGGCATGCAAAGGTCTTTAGTACTTTGGATCTTTGAGCGGGATATCATCAGTTGCCGATCAGAGAGGAGGATAAGTCCAAGATAGCATTTTGGGCTATTGATCCTCATGGTAAGGATGTGTTATATCAGTGGAGGTTCTTACCATTTGGGTTAAAGAACGCTCCTGCTGAGTTCCAGAGGGTCATGGATAGGATCCTAGCTGGATTGGATTTTGCTCGGTGCTATATTGATGACATTCTGGTTTATAGCACTACTATGGAGGAGTATGAGAGACAATTGTTGGAGGTGTTTGAGAGGTTGAGGTCTCATGGACTCAAATTACATCCTGGGAAGCGTAGGTTCTTCCACGAACAGGTTGAGTATTTGGGTCACACTATCTACCCTGGAGGACTTGGCGTTCAGCAGACCAAGGTGGAGGCTATTGCACGTATTCCTCGGCCTATGGATGTGAGTAGAGTGCAAGCATTCCTTGGGTTGGCAAACTTCTATCACCGCTATGTTAGAGGATTTAGTGCCATTGCCAAGGCCTTGATGAAGCTGACCAAGCTTACACAGGAGTGGTGTTGGGAAGATGAGCAAGAGAGAGCTTTTGTAGAGCTCAAGGAGAGGTTGACATCTGCTCCTATTTTGAGGAGACCGATCAGGGGACGAACATTTTAGGTTCACACTGATCGGAGTATGTTGGGGCTTGGAGCGGTGCTCACCCAACATGATGATGAGGAGAAGGAGTTTGTGGTGGCCTATGCTAGTCGCTCCAACAATTCAGCGGACGCAAAGTATAGTTCATATGAGGGAGAGTGCTTGGCAACAGTTTGGGTAGTAGCACATTTCCGATGTTACCTATTTGGTAACCCCTTCACTCTCATCACTGATCATCAGCCGCTGAAGTGGTTGATGGAGTCCGACAAGCTTTCAAGGAAGCTTGCATGTTGGGCTCTGATTTTACAGGAGTATGATTTCACGATTATTCACAGACCTGGAGTGGTGAACCGTGATGCAGATGGGTTGAGTAGAAACCCATGTCCCAGCCAACAAGATCAGACC
Organism: Lunularia cruciata; assembly: GCA_948567375.1. Taxonomy (NCBI): domain Eukaryota; kingdom Viridiplantae; phylum Streptophyta; class Marchantiopsida; order Lunulariales; family Lunulariaceae; genus Lunularia; species Lunularia cruciata. The sequence continues at coordinate 8,829,810 of OX419756.1, forward strand.
AGAGCACGTTGGCATGGTGAGACAGATGAGGAGATGGTGCCAGGTTGGCATGCATCTGCCTTTCTATGTATATTTTCTGAGTCTTTGGTGGGATCTCTCTCAGCACATACAGGAGGAGTTATTGAGGTCACAGATCCAGAGAGTGAAGATATTGGTATAGTTCAGCGAGACATTCATGATGATGTCTTAGTGATGGACTATCTTCGCACTGGTGTTGTGGGTGGCACAATTGGGGCCAAGGAGAGAGACTGTGTTCTTCAGCGGGCCAGACGGTTCAGATTGGAGGGTAGACACCTTTTGCGTGTATGGGAGGATGGTAGAGTGCCACTTCCATCACAGAGACCACAGTTGGTCCGTCATGCTCATGAGGAGCTAGGACATTTTGGAGTAAAGCGTACATATAGCTTACTCCAGAGTCATTATTGGTGGCACGGTATGCAGACCAAGGTACAACAGTTTGTAGCCAAATGTGTGGTTTGTGACGGAGTTAGAGCATCATTCAATGCTCTTACGCCACAATTGCACCCATTACCTATCATGGGATTGGGTTACCGTTGGAGTTTGGACTTTGCCGGACCTTTACCGCTGACTGTGAGACATCATCAATATTTTTTGGTGATGGTGGAGCACTTCTCCAAGTGGATTGAGTTGGTGGCACTTCCTGACAAGTCTAGTGAAGGGACATCTTACTTGTTCTTGGATCGAGTTCTTAGTCATTTTGGTGCACCAACTAAGGTTTTGACTGATCAGGGTATAGAGTTCTTGGGGGAGTTTCAGGTCTTGTGTGACAAGGCTTTGATTGATCATCGTACTACATCCCGAGATCACCCTGAGGCAGATGGCTTAGTAGAGAGAGTGGTTCAGACGGTGAAGAGAGGATTGCGAAAGTATGGTTTGTAGAGAGGCCACTTGGGAGATTGGGATCTCCAATTACCTTGGTTGGCCATGGGCTATCGGTTCAGCCGGCAAGCCTCCTTAGCATCCTTCTCTCCATACTTTCTACTCTATGGACGAGATCCAAATTTACCTGCAGCCATTTGTCAAGATGCTACTGTAATTTTGGACTTGGATGACCCCGATGTATGGATGAGTGCTGAGCGCATGTTCTCAGCGGGCAGAGATCTTTTGGAGAGTGATGCCGATGGCCTTTGAGAACTTGGCGATTGCTCAGCATAGAGATACTTTACGCTATGCTACCATTTGAGGAGGAGGTTATAAACCCTCGATCCGTCGATTTCATCCAGGTGACTATGTATATCTACAATAGACAGCACCGACGACACTTGATGTTTCTACAGGCTGCACTATCTTGAGAGTGCGCGAGGTTTTGCCATCTGGAGTCCTTGTGTTAGAAGGACGTGATGGTGTTGTTTGGAAGGATCATGTGCGCAATTGTGCGCCATGCCACCTCCCAAACATTAATGGTACTATGGACCCAAGCTTGGCACTTGTACGTGCAGGCTTGAGGTGTATGTTATGTGGCTCTTCTGGTGGAGTTGCTACTATGTTAGTGTGTGATAGCTGTTTGAGAGGATGGCATATGGCATGTATGACTCCTCCCCTCACGATGGTTCCTCATGGATAGAGGTTATGTCCTAGATGTACTTGACCTATAGCTAGTTCATTCTTTATATGGAATAGATTGCAGACAGGCGACTAACGATGGGGCTCCATAGCACCCGGCCTCCTGATCTTTGCCCATTAGATGGTATACCATATACTTAGAGTAGATGGCTATCTGGAGTTAGAGGGACCTAACCGCCAACTAGGGGGGCAATTGTGGCACTTTAGAGTCTATGTATGACTTATGTGTGAGTTGTGCTTCTATAGTGTATGATGTTAACAGCGATGTATGTTGTGTAGCGATGTATATACGCACAATAGCTGTCACGCCATTTGTAGTTCCGCATCTAGATGCTCGGACACTAGAGTTCCAGTGATAGTAGTTAGAGTTATTCCAGTAGTTTCTTAGAGACTACTTTCTGACGGTTAGATTTTGTGTTCGGGGTACTGACTTCACGGTGGGGCCCACCGTCACTTTGCACCGTTCGCACCGTCGAGTGTGCCGTCAACGGGACTGTTAGGGTTTTAGTGCTAGCTCAAGTCCAGGGAGTATAGTTTCAAAGTGAGCTCCAAAGAGCTCACTTCTCTGATGTTGAGGCTTCAAGTTCCTGGCTATGGTGGACAGAGGCCGGTGAGCGTCACCTGGATTCTCTATGCTTGAGTGGGTGTGGCTTGACTGTAATCAGTGTCCAGTTGTTGGCAGTTTATAGAATGACAGATCAATTACTGATCTGAGTTGAGTTGAGTTGAGAGTGGTAAGCAATCTGATTATTGTGGCACTTTAGAGTCTATGTATGACTTATGTGTGAGTTGTGCTTCTATAGTGTATGATGTTGACATCAATGTATGTTGTGTAGCAATGTATATAGGCACGACAACTTACTTGATCAACTAAGTGGAGCACGTTACTTTTCCAAGTTGGATCTTCGTAGTGGCTATTGGCAAATTCCGATTGATAGAGAGGATGTGCAAAAGACTGCCTTTCGCACAAGGTATGGGCATTTTGAGTGGAGAGTTCTACCTTTTGGACTCACTAATGCTCCAATAGTCTTCATGGATCAGATGCATTGGGTGTTGGATGGACTACTAGATTGGTCAGTGGTGGTGTTTTTGGATGATATCTTAATCTATAGCAAGACAGAGGCATAACACGTGAATCATGTGCGAGAAGTCCTAAGATGACTACGATAATGGAAATTTTACTGTAAGAAGTTGAAGTGTGCTTTTTGGCAAAAGGAGGTTACCTTCTTGGGTCATAAGATCTCATCAGAGGGGATCAAGATGGAAGAAGAGAAGATCAAGGCCATTACTGATTGGCCTACCCCAAAGGATGCTACAGAAGTATAGGCATTCAATGGATTGGCCATTTTTTACCGGCGGTTCATCCACTATTATGCTCATGTGGCTGCACCATTGACTGACCTCTTGGGAAAGAACTCGAGCTTCTAGTGGAACACCAAACATGAAGAAGCATTCCAGAAGTTAAAACATATGGTGTCTTCAAGACCCATTCTTCAACCATATGATCCTCAACTACCTTGTGTGGTTGATTTTGATGCTTCTAACTTTATAATTAGAGTTGTGTTGCAACAAGAATTTCTAGATGGACTACATCCCATTGCCTTTGTGTCTCACCAACTAAATACAGCTGAAAGAAATTACTCTGCTCAAGATCAGGAACAACTTGCAATGGTATATGCCACCAAGGTATGGAGGCATTATCTCTTGGGGAAACAAGTGATCATGCAAATTGACCACAAGCCATTGTTGCAGACCTTACACTTGGAGCACATGAAGAGTCGACATCATTGATGGGAAGAGCAACTTCAATTGTTTGACATCAAACTTGAGTACAAACCAGGTTGGTTCCATGTCATCCCTAATGCTCTGTCATGACGACCTAATTTGAAGTCTCTTCCTCTCATCACGGCAACAATTACGACGGTGTCAATTGACCCCAAGATCCATAACAAGTTTTGGTTAGCTCTACAACAAGATCCCTTCGTCCAAATGGTACATGGTGGTCTAACAATAGGTGACAAGGAGTACAACACCTTCTCCTTCAAGGAGGACCTTCTATTCCATGGGGACCGGATCTATGTTCCAGCCAAAGGTGATCTTCAACTTGTGCGCTTTCAAGAAGCCCATGATTTATCCATCACTGGTCACATGGGTGTGGACAAGACCTTGGGTACCGTCCAACGTCAATGGTGGTGGCCCAACATGACACAAGATGTTCAAGAATTTGTCAGATTGTGTGAGAGTTGCCAACGTAACAAGGCCAGTAACCAGAAGCTGAGTGGACTCCTTCAACCGCTTGCCATTCCATCCGCTCGCTAGGAGCATGTGAGCTTGGATCTCATCACATCCTTCCAAAGACAAAACAAGGACACACCGCCATTGTGGTGTTTGTGGATAAGCTTAGTAAGCAAATCCACTTGGCACCAAGTTGTGATACCGTGGATGCTCCAACCTTAGCGCAAAAAATCTACTTCGACAATGTCTTTAAGCATCATGGGATGCCACGCGTACTCATCTCCGACCGTCATCCTTGATTTATCGGGAAGTTTTGGCAAGCACTCTTTCAGATACTTGGCACCAAGCTTGCTTTGTCCACGGCCTATCATTCTCAAACTGATGGACAAACCGAACATGCAAATCATACATTGGAGGATATGTTATGTGCCTTTGTCAATGTCCACCATACCAATTGGGATGAATGTCTTGCCACTGCAGAATTTGCCTACAACAATTCCAAACAAGCAAGCACCGGATTCTCTCCTTTCTTTCTCAATTTTGGCCAAGATCCGCTTGTTCCAGATTCTCTTCTTGCTTCCCACTCCATCTCAAGTTCCTCATACTTCCACATTCTTGACCACTATATCCCAATCTCTCCAACAAGCCAAGTCTCACCTCCTTGTTGCTCAAAATCACCAAAAACAATATACAGACCACCATCGTCGTGATCTCACCTTTGAAGTTGGTGATAAAGTCATGCTATCCTCTAGTAACCTCTCTCTCCCACTTGATTCCCAAGTTCGTAAACTTTCCCCTAATTGGATAGGACCCTTTGATATCACCCAAATTGTCTCTCTTGTTGCTTATTGACTTGCCTTGCCTTGTCACATGCGTATCCATCCTGTCTTTCATGTTTCCAAGTTGAAACCCTTTGTTCCTAACCGCTCTTTCTTTTCCTCTCGAGTCCAACCTCCCCCTCTTCCTGTCCCCATCAATGACCATGAGGAGTACGAAGTTGATCGTATCCTTGCGCGTCGCCATATTCAATGAGACCGTCGCCAACATACAAAATACAAGGTCCTTTAGAAAGAGTATCCCCTTCATGATGCCACATGGGAACCTCTTTCCCACCTCCAAAATGCACAAATGGCCATCAAGGAATTCGAAGCTTCACTAGCGACGAGGATGTCACCAACTAGCGGCGGGGGAATATGTAACAATATGGAGTTTAGCGACAAAGTTAGTCAGGCTTACGAAGTAGAAAATAAGACAAAATAGCCTAGAATATTCTAGAAGCATCTAAGAAGCTTCTTGGGAAGCTTCCCAACTAGTTAACTTGCGCCCTAAGCAGGTAGCTTCTAGAAGGAAGCTTCTAGAAGCTTCTAACTAGCTTAGCTTGCACGCCAAGTAGGCGGCTCCTAGAAGGAAGCTTCTTGAGAAGCTTCCTAGTTAACTTGGCTTGCACTCCAAGAAAGTGGCTCAAGGAAGCTTCTTGAGAAGCTTCAAGGGTCTTGTATGCTACCTATAAATACGAAGGCCGAAGCTCATGCTAGGCATTCGGAGTTTTCCCCCATTCAAGTGTCCCAATGTGAGTTTCCATTCTCCTATTTCTCTCCTCGGATTTGGTCTTTTACACTTTGGTAGAGGTGCAAGAATTGGAGCAACTACTACTTGTGGTGCAACCCTTGCCACCAAAGTATAAGAAGTTCCACCATACTTGTAACCTTGAGGAGGATGTACAACCTCCTTCATCACCAAATCACTCTCATCCCCTTCCAAACTCTCCTCCATACGAATTGCAATTTTGATAGCTTCAACCTTGGAAGAAGGTTTCTCATATCTCACCTTGCTTCTAATTTGTGGTCTCAGCCCTCTCACAAAATTCTTGGTGAGCATGGCCCCTATGCCAATCATAGTAGTCTCCATATCATCCCCACCCTTCCTCAACACTATGTGAAATCCGGACTCTAACTTTTCCACTCTTTCCACATAGACTTCACTTTCTCTCCATCTCCTTGCTTGAGAAAGGTAACCTCACTCATCAATCTCTCATAACTCTCAATTTACAAGAAATTCCTCAATGAGTGCTGAAGTCAAAGTCTCCCAAAACTCTTCTTCCCCATCTCTCCTCTTTCTCTTTTGGTATTCTAACTCATACCATGTAAGTGTTGCATCCTCAAAGAAATCTGGTAATAATGAGGCTCACTCATTCTGCCTCCTCTCATTGTTTCCTATGCAAGCTCTCTTGAAGTCTCTCATAAAGGCCTCCACATCTTCTCCATCCTTGCCAAAGAAAACCGGAAGTTTCCTCATCTTAACCTCTCACTATCTTTCTTTCTCTCAAATTTTTTTCCCTCACTCTATAACTAATAGAGTATGTACAAGACTAACACCATTTGAGAGTAATCCACCCTAGGGACCAAAAAAGGCTCAGATACTCCTCCTAGGCTAACCCTCCAAGACTCAAAACATTGCTCACTAGAGAACTCAATGAGAGAGAGATAGTTTCAAATGAAAAGATGATGAGTACCTCCTCACCCCTTGTTTATATACTTGTGAAATAGTTACTCACCAAAGTTACTAATTACTGGAGGAACTCAAGTTACTAGGCTAAAAGTCAAGTAAAGTCAAAAAGTAGAAAGGAATATCCATTCACATGGGCATTTCCCACTAGCATGTGATCTTATCTTGACCCAACCACTAAGTCAAGGATTCCTTCACATGGGCTATTTTTGGACTATAGAAGAATCCAAAACAAGATGGCTTGTGGGCCTAAGAGTTCTCAACTTTTTACTCAAAGCCAAACACCTAGGAATAATACCAAGTCAACACACTAGAATCCAAAATAGTGGTGCTCATATTTTCCACTTCCTCTAAAGTAAGGTCTCCATTATCTTAGCTATGACTAACTTTAGCTAATCATGACTAATGTAGAACCATCCTTTATCTTTATATAAATAATATCTCTCAAGTACTTATAATACCAAGCTAAATATCATAGTACCACACACATCCACAAATGGGTGTTGTAGTACATATATTAGAGCCTTTGAAAAGGATAAGATTATAATGTCAATCACATACATATACATAGATTACTCATATGGCAACATCTCAACCGTGGGATCCGTCATACAAACTACTCCATTAATGTGGAGATAAACCATGCTAATTTACTTTTTCATCGGCTAAGCAAACCACAACACGATATTGTGCTTACCAAAAGATTATAACGGGTGGGACAACACAATAAATATCTTCTTAGGACCTAAAACCTTTTCAATTTTTGTAGAATCTACCTAGGCAAGATCAATTGTGCTTCCTTCATCCTTGACAAAAAGTTTTTACTCAGTCCTTTGCATTTTGAGAGAGAGTGGCTAAAGAAGGGAATCAAAAAGTGTAAACAAGAGCAAGAAATGATGGGAAGATAGAAAGGAAAGGAAATAACTACCTTGAATGTGCAACAAAGGATGCATAGGGCTCTAGAGTTCATCATTGAATCTCCAAGATTAGTGAAGTGGTGGGGATCTATACTCTAGGCAAGAGTTTGTCCGCAAGAAGAAGCTCAAATTCTTGCTACGGAATTGGAAACTGAGTGATCATGCAATGTTGCATGAGATTTGTGATAATCGGGATCCAAAATGAATGAATTCAAGAGGAAACCTCTTTGCTTGGACAGAGGAACATTGGCAAAGAGTGCTCAGGCCTTGCAATTCACCCCCAAATGGCATGACTTTGGATAGGGTGTGGTCCCGAAGTGATCTGACCTTTGAGGCTAAATTCAAAGCCATTTTAGAGATAAGAATACCAACAATGATTGGTCTATCCCCAAAATTAAAAATCTTGCAAGGAGGATTTTAGTTGAGCAAGTCATGAAGTTGTTCAAATCCAAACAAACAACTTACTTGGAACAATAGCCAAACAATTTTCTTTGAGTACTTGTACCAAGGAAAGCCTATAAACTGGGCATCAATGTTTTGGGTGAGGACAAGAGAACTTGTAGGGACAGTCAAAAAAGAAGGAGGAGTACTCTAGTCATTCATTTCTACCTAGGTATGGGATTGCTGATCTTGGAAGAAAAGAAGAAAAACATAGACCGCTTCTTCACGAAGTGCATTTTGACAAGCAGCGGGAGAGAGCGCTCATGGTATGAAAATATGTATAGGTGGATGCAGAGTTTGCTTGCACAAGAAAATACATGGAAGTGAAGGAAGCCTTCAGCACCTTGGGCTTCAAGAAGCAGAGGTAGGAAGAAATTATTGTGGAGCCCATACTTTAGAAATGACCCACTACCCCTACCAGGCCAAAGGCAAAGGCCACCAAGAGGATGAGGAGAATCCTCACAGAGGAAAAAGAGGAGGACAAAGAAGAAGAAGAAGGGGGAGCGGAGCCACAACCAAAACCTACCCTTACAAGCAACAAGCAATCCTTCACCAAGATCATTATTTTGTCAGACAAGGATGTAGTCAAAGATTGCAAAGGTGAAGAAGTACAATTCACTCCACCTCAAACCCCCTTCCTGAATGACCAATTTATTGGAGGAAGAAAGAACACACACCTCTAGGCACTATGATCAAGAAGTTGGACCTTCCAACCCAAAGGAAAGGATAGCGGAGGGTTTGGGGATGACGGAATCCCCTCTATTCCCAACCATGTGAGAAATAAAGATGAAGGAGGAAGGAGTACATTGCGCTAAAGAGGTACTTGAAGCAAAAGATGTAGATTCTTGTTGGGATGATGCAAGTCTTCGGGCCAAAGGTTAACTTAATAGGGAATACCAAAGGAAGGATGAAAGGTCATCCAAGACAAAGATACCAACCTTGACCAAATTTATATTCAAGGAACAAGAACCAATTGTCTTCATAGAGATTGAAAGCAAAGAGGGTAGACCTTTGGCCTCATTTTAGACAATGAGAGAAGAAAGCTCAAGCAAGGAGGAGATTGGGCAAATTGCAGTAGTACCACTTTCTCAACTAATAGTGTACAAGGTGGACACAACTCTCAAATTAATGGACCAGCTTCTCCCCATGTACATAGAGTCTAGTAGGGGAATCACAGACTATGTAATCCTTGTCAAACATCTTCACCATCTTGCACAAGGAGTAAACAAAGAGAAAATGAAGGCAAGGGAAGAATTGCAAGAAGTTTTTGTCCAACATTTGGAGATGGGAAAATGAAGCAATGTCTTGGAGCAAGAGGTGGTCAAATTCGGAGATGAATGTTAAGCTATGGAGAAGGAGATTGTGAAAGAAAGGAAGTTGACGAAGAAGACTTCCAACTTGAAGGAGGAAGAAACAAGTCAATGACACAAGATTGAAGAACTTATAAAAGCCCAAGAGGAAGAAATTGATGCGCTTAAAGGAGAAGTAGAGAAGGTATGAATGTCCCTCATGGCAATGGAAGTTTGCCATCAAAAGAGGACTTGTGAGTAGCTGACAACCAGGTGAAGAAACTTAGTGGAGACCCTGAAGAGGAAGGAGTGTGAATGCAGAAAGGAGAAGGCAACGATTCGGGAAGAAATTGTGATTGAATTGGAAGAACAATGAAACCGGTTCGACCTAGAAAGGACAACCATTCTAGCAAGGATGGAGATGGTGCAAGACCATAGAGAGGAAATCACAAAGGAGGTAAAAGAAGTCTCCCTGGAAAAGTTGAAGGCTCTGAATTCCAGATCCCAAGCACATGCTCGGATGAGCGATTACAGCATCAAAGAAATTTAAGGATACCACAAAAGCACGGTTGGTGGAAATTACATGCTCGGATGAGCGATTACAACATCAAAGAAATTTAAGGATACCACAAAAGCACGGTTGGTGGAAATTGCAGGTTATCTGAACGGTTAGATTTACTAATCAAAATCTGCAAAGGGCGAAGGTAGTTCATCATAATAAACTTTAGGATAAAGATAATTTCTGTTCAAGATAGAATGCACCTTCTCTCGGCCTCAGAAAATACTTGAAATTCTCCTCCGCTTCAAAAGATATCTTTGTCCTGATATATATATCTTCGCTCATAAATACTTTTTGACCATTTACCAGGTTCGTAGTCCATGAATGCGGGAGTGTAATTACTTGTACAGTAAACTGGTAAACTACAGGTGTAATTACTTGTACAGTAAACGAGTAAACTACAAGGAGTAGTTGCAATTCGCGGCCGGTGCGCAAGCAATTCTTAATTTCGTTTAATATAAAATCAGTCAATTCTCAATTGCGCTTAGTTTAGGATAAGATCATTATGTAGTTGGAAGACTTTCGTCCTTTGTTAGATAGCTTTGCTCGGACCTTCACTGCCTTCGCTGACACCGGAAGTGATCTGCCTTGGTTGCAATGCAAACCCTGCAAAAGCTGCTTTCGACAACACGGTCCACTTTTCGAACCATCCAAATCTAGTTCTTACCACTCAGTGGCTTGTAATGCCACCTTATGCAGTCAGCTCCGCAAGGCGAGGAATTTTGCTGGCTGCAGACCGGACTGCAAATATCGATACGACTTCTTGGTTCACACCCGTAGTGGATGAGATTTAGCAGTAGAGACTCTTACACCATCTGCTGGCAATGACCACTCCACCCTCAGAATTCCTGAATTTGCTTTGGGGTGTGGTCATGAAAACTGTGGCTCTATCGATAGATTTGGTGCTGGCGGAATTATTGGGCTGTGAAGAGGTTTCCTCTCTCTCCCATCGCAACTTAAACCCTACGTAGGATCCAAGTTTTCCACTTACTTTGTTAATAGATTTGAAGCAACTAGGAGAACCAGTCCTCTACTGTTCGGGGAGATGGCTGTGCCCACTGTGGCCCATGTGCAGTACACACCCATGGTGGCCACCATAAGTTCTTTTTACTATGTGGATTTGGAGGGCATCAGTGTGGGGGGTTATTCCATGGGATTAATAGTTCCGGAGACTCCAAATCTCAATCACCGGATCTGGAACCTTCAGTGAATTCAATGGAACTTCACCATGTCCGAAAAATATTGGACTCTGGGAGCACCCTCACTTCCCTGGTGCCCAGCATGTACATGCGAGTCATTGAGGCGTTGCAGATATCTGCAACCCAGTATCCCAGGGTAGACTTGAAGCAACACGGATTGTACGAATGCTACAATGTGACGAATGTAGCAGAACCGAAGTTTCCTGCATTGGTGTTTCACCTGGCCAATGTCACTTGGACTATACCTCAGAGAGTGCAGTTTTGGCACTGAGAGATGACGGGGCTGGGGTTTTCGTGATGTGCGTGGCTCTTTCCCAGTCAAAGATTGACGTTAATGTAATTGGCAACATCCATCAAGAAGACTTCCAGATAGTGGACGACGCAGAGAACTCTCGAATAGGAATTGCCAGCGTCAAATGCGACAAACTTTAACCACCAACAATCCGTTCAGGACATTTTCAGTTCCGGAGCTCCTTAGGGAGGTCATTGCAGATTCACAATCATTGTCTGAACAAATAGATAGGATCAGGTGTACATTGAATTAGTCGACAAGAATATGTCACCCTTGTATCTCCTTAGTTAGCAGCGATATCCCACCCTTGTCCGTCTAGCTGGGATAATTCTTTCAAGAGACAGGACGACCAGAATTTTGAGACGGGTCTAGATCTTAACATCAGTACCCCTCTTAGTTTTAGAGTGATCCTGAATGTACGGGCAGACTCAACGTAAACAGACAAGAGTGGCAACACACTGGACTGGCAGTTGTCAGAGGTCAAGCTTCCTATTAGTTCAGAAATGATTTACATGTTCTGAGCATTGAAGTGTTATGGCTCTAAGCAGTAGGAAGCTTTGTACACTAGAACTCGGATTGGTGCCCCAGTAACACCTTATAGTTCCAGTTACCTACAGGCTAATCTGCTCAAACCGAGAAAACAAGTTGAAAAGGAATATGAATTGGACAGAAGGAATCTGATTACTCCAACTTGTCAGTAATGTCAGCGTCATTCGGTCCAGCGTTCTGCTCAATTGATGTTGATGATCGAATCTCCATAAGTCTGTTGCTCAACTTTAGACTCGTGAGTGTGACAAAGAACAAGTTGGCATCAAAGCAGATCAAATCATTTCAGATCAAAGCAATGCAAAAGTGCGATGTTGTGCCTGAATGCAAGGACTAAAAGCAGCATCCAGGAAAAAGAACGAAACCTTAGTCAACGTGTCTGATATGTAATCAGCAGACCTGATCCGTGTGTTAGGAAGTGGGAATTACATGGAAGAAGCCATGGTTTATGCAATAATCAACTCTCTTTCCAGCCGGGGACAGTTACGGGAGCATATGCCATAGAAGCGTGCGTTGGAACACACGATGTTGACAAATTCTGACCTGCTGAATGCGATTTCACTATCTGTCCATTGGTTGGACAGATGGTGCTCCAACGTTGGAGGGGGAATTTGAAGTGCTGAAGCTAAGACTAATGAACTTTCCAATCAGAAATCGATCCGTACCTTCTACCGTACAGTAAACATCGGCTAATCCATCCCCCGTTATCAAATGTTTCGCTCTGGTCCGTGCCTTAGGAGAGCTACATCGCACTTAACGACATAGAAATCACTCCTGATCCTGATCGACTGACTGGTAAGAAAATTATAAATGCAGAATCAACAGAGTATCACACACATTTTATTCGAGATACTACCGTGATTGCAGGTGTACCATATAGTTAGTGATGTTTCGTAGGGTTTCAGTTAGCAAGGCGCTTGCTCAACATGCCTTCGAATTGCCATGTTCGGTTAGGTTGGTTACAAGTGACGAATGAAATCGAAAACGGAATCGGACTGGTAAGATCTCTAGATAGGGAAATGTGACAAATAACACCAAGTCCCGCTTCTTTGGTGTAAAATCTCCATCGATTGTTTGACAGATAATTCTCAGCAAATGAGTTCGTATAGATAGCAGATGCCCCTTGAAGGATCCAAAGATCCACAAAGGAGGAGGCAAAATTAGGTTAGTCTCTAATCTAGCAATTGCTTGAACTTCAACACGGATATTATGACATGAGTCTTGTCAGCTGTGCTCTTTGTTCTGCGATCAATCTATTGCATCACTGAAGTTGAGTGACAAAGACGATACAGGATTCCAGGTCTTTGGAATCTAGTCAGGGCGATTGCAGGATTGTTAGTGGCCAAAACAGAGTTGGCAACAGGAATGGGATTCCTTATCTAATTGGGTAGATAGAGTCCAGAGCTGGACTACAGCTTGATGAGGGAATCGACGAGTTTGGTCAAATTGTAACCTGACGTTTCAAGAACTCCTCGAAAGTTGGAAATGTCACCAGCAAAAGTGTTATCTTACAAGACATTACAGGCGAGCGGCTTAGTTCGAGCTGCAACGGTCGCCTCGTTCACCCGACCTAATGTGCGGCAGCTCGTGGTCTTCAAAGAGGTTTGGCCCTCATTATGTCCTTGTTTCTCAGGATTACAAGCTCCAGACACAAATATGAAAGAGGACTTCTTGCATCTGTTTACCATTTATTCTTACCAAAGTGTGAAAATCATCGGAACTGGAAAGCGCGATCCTCTGCAGAAAATTGTTGATCAAATTGTTCGTGGATATCTAATTCCCTATTGGACGAAGCTTATGCAGAACGCGGTGGAGGTCTGGGAGATTAAGATGGAGAAGCCGATAATGATTATCAGTACAGACATTTGCATATCTGTTTGTCACTGCGAGGTCGTCGAGAATCCGACAACAATTGCGAGTGTTCCTTCTTCCTCATCGAGCCTGGATCGGATACTGGTATGGCATTGAGCTGTACCTTCAAAATTATTGGTTCACCAGCTACTAAATAACAGTGCTTCCTTTGTTTTTCCTTGCTTCAGACCTTCAGCCATCGGCCACAACTAGAAAATCCAGTTGGTAAATTCAAGGGCGTAAACACACACATCAACATGCTCGATGCATAATCTCTGACAACCGTCAAAAGGTTAAGGATCGAAAGAACATGATTGAGATTTATATGCAGGTTACAGATGATGAGGGAAAAGTTTATATCCTCGAGTGGTCAGTAATTAGCTTACGAGAAGTTGCAATCAATATAGTGAGGGCAGAAAAAGAGAAGCTGGAAGCCCTACGCCAGCACTCTGTCCTATCGAAGCCACTCTCGCTTCCGGGTAATACACCAATGAGTTCTCTCATGGAAGCATCTCGGAGACATGATTCTGCACCTAACGACTGGACTGGCAAGGTATTCTCTTAAGGGGTGTTATGGAAACAACTTACAATAGTATCAATTTTCACTTCCAGCAAGTACGAACCCAATTATCTTAAGCAAGGTGTAGCTATTCCTGATTTGTCACATGGGCTGTCTTTCATTTAACTAACTTCCATAAGTAACTTCAACTTTGGTTGATAGTGTACTTCAATCACTCGAGTTCATGTAATGTGAGTGCAGATCCGTGGAATCACCTTGGTAGCAATGGCTATCTACCAGAACTTAATCCAGGTATTAGTGGCTGCGTGGATACCCCTAACCCGCTACAAGGAAAAGAACTTGGGGGGGTCAGTTTCTCTGCGACCGATCGTAAATGAGTATTTTCTGTCTATGAAGGAGGAGCCAGGGTTGATCAACCTTGCTTCACAACTCCAGAAAACGCCCACTGTTTTGGACCTGGCTTTTATTGAAGGCTTAGATTATAAAGGGCATCCTATGTTGGTTGTACTTTCTGCTCAAGATGGTACTCTCTGCTGAGCCGATCTGGATATTCCTTTTATATACAACCTAATTAGCAAAACGATTCAGAACAAATCTTTGGTGCTTACGTGCATGGCGTATTCAAGTTTCAGCTCATTCAAATTATCGTATGCTATAAAATGATCAAAGCAGGGATCTTGGGCTTTTCACTCTAGAGACAGGCAGAACAATCCTGCTCAAAGCGTAACGGAAATGTCTCAAAATACAGGTCTGGTATACAGTATGGTAAATATCCAATCATATTCGTTGGACCTGGCAAGCGAACAGTTACAGCTCGGACCCTGGAAAATAAGGTAAAGATAGAACCTTCAACACGAGGGAATGTAGGTGCAAAGTCTGATTGTGAAGTCCAAGCTATTTAAAGACCGTTCTTGACCGTTCTTTGGTATGACAGCAATCTCCATCCAAGTTCTAGACTTTTAATCCCCTGGTTTCGAGATAGTAGCAAGAGGCCAACTCAAAACAGCTGTGAGCGAGACACTGTGGAGACTGGAATCAAGCAAGGAGTAGGAGTGCTGGTTTTATCCAGTAAGGGCCTTTTGTTCGTAGAATCAAGCGGATATCGATCTTCTCTCTCTATCGGCTTGAATGGGATCCCAAGTTGCAGCGAAGTCATCAGAGATTCTTGTTTGGTAAGAAAGCTATTCTTTTCTTGTTGTATGTCGCCTAACTCTTTCTCCGAAGATATATTTTGTCAACCTTCAAATAATTTTGATGAAAATAGGCTCCGTATTGTAACCGAAACTTTACAGGTAGTGGGTGACAGCACTGGAGCCCTATGCGTTTTGGACCTGAAGCAGTGGGAGAAGCACGAGCTACAACCGATAAAAGTTTTCAGGCATCTCCCTCCTGCACAGGTCACTGAAACAGAACCCGATGGATCTTCTGTAACCTACTTTCCTTTGTTTTGTCTCGCGAGCAACAGCTGGAAAGCAGTCAGTTCCTTAATCAAGGATGAACTATCTAGGCTTGTAATCTTATTTCCCCCGGGATTGTAGACTTGAGTACCACAAGAAGTTCCTTCCAGGTACCCGAACTCTTAGACACATTAGATTTGATTCGAGTCTTAGGCTATTCCATCCCTCTCTTTCAGATTTTGAAGCAGTTCCAGATCATCAGAGAGGAAAGTGGAGATACAACAGGCTTTATATTCTTTCTGTCAGGAAGTACAAGTAATTCTAGGTTAATCTCCCTACTACCCGACCTGACAGGGAGAGAGAGCAAACCTCCATCCCCAGCTTCGGATGGTGACGACAGCATGAGTTTGGATTCAGAATACCCATCTGTCAGTGAAGAAGGTTTGAGCTGGTATGCAAAGGAGTATACAGTTGACCACTCTACAATGGATGATCCAACCGCTGTGCACGCCATGGTCTTGGTTGATGACCCACAAATATCATCAGAGAAACAAGTTCTGGTTGCATGCGGGAGCAGTCCTAATGCTACTTTACGCAGGTACCAATCATTTTCTACCATTCACTAAGTAACATTCTCAAATTCCTCACTTGGTAGCTTGGATTTGGTGGAAAATTCTGTCATCAATTAAGCTCATAGGTCTATGAAAGTTTACATTTTAATTACAGAGCCGACTTCTCTGCAGGGGAACACTAGGAGTAGCATTTGTCACTGACAAAATATGTGATGACAAGGTTTGAACCATCCTACGCACTACTCCATTATGGATCTGTCAGCTAGATTCAGACGTATGGACACAAGAGAACCAGATGGAAATATTGATAAAGATTTTCAAGTGACTGGTCTGAGCCACATCACTGTACAGCCTTTTTCTATCAGTTACAGAACAAATATGTTCTCCAAAATCTGCCCTATATCTTTTAGTAGACGTTAGCTTTCGTATCGGATCTAACATTTACTGTCACGGAGTTAAGATTTAGTTGTGCTAATCACTTGAATCATAATCTTGATGTAGATAGGCGGCTTACCACACATGTTACCTATCAAATGGTTGGCCGAGTCTGAGTATCACACACATCTTCTTTTGTCTTATTCTATTGAGGTGATTCTACCAGATATAAATCCTTTGCAAATAAAAATCCTTTCATGTCCTTCTATGGTCTCAAAGTTTCAGACATGCTTAGACTAGAGCAAGGTATACTTGCATGCTCGCTTGATCCCTAGATGATCTCCCATGATGAAGCCTCAACTTACATGCCATGCCTTATTATGAGTAAGTTGTAGATCTTATCTTATTATGCTGAGTACTGATCAAGGTTTTTGCAGGGTATGACAGAGGTCGCCACATTACGAGGGGAAAATGACTACATAGAGACACTTGATGGTCTAGAAACACGACAAAGTACGTTGGCGATAGGCGTTGTATCAGGTGATTGGATTTTCCAGGTACGAAATGAAAATTAGAAATTCTACGTCAAATTTTCTTGCCCTCCACTAAGTCCATCACTAAAAAATGATCAGTCCGAGACGGATTTTACACGTAGGGATAATAGCAGATTCATACCTGTACTCTAATCATTGTTGGGTTATGCGTTTACTGGAAGATTTGGAAGCCGATACGTGTGTAACCACTTCTGATGCAAAGTTATCTGCATAAGGACTAACACGGCACTCTACATTGTTTGTGGAGGTCACAGGTCACAACTATGTCTTTGAGGGTATTGAGCTCCACAACACCAAGGACTCTTGTAGCTGAATGGGTGCCTCCAGTTTCCAAGGCCTATACTCCTTCTACTTCTGTTGGAGGGACTCCAAGGGTCTTGCGTCACAATATCATGCATGCATCCTTAAGTATAGATGGAGCCATTCTGGCAAATGACAAAACAGTGTACAGTGTGAAGCTAAACAAGAGCGGAAGGATATGTGCAGCGGCCGTCAGCATGAGGCCATATGAGGTACAGGAGTATGGAAGTAAACTATTCCAATTCTGGTCAAACCCTGAGTTGCCACTTTGCTGTGAAGTATTCTAAGTCCTACCCATGTCTATGGTCTGTCTACAGTTACCCCAGAATAGAGCTTCCAGGTTGTGGATTTTACTTACATGTACTTATTCGAAGACGTTAGTGTTAGATTAACATCATAGATAATGGAACATTTCTATATGTAACGTATCAGTCATACTCATACGTTAGACTCTCTGGTTAGCTAACTGACATGGGTCAGTGAAGAGTCATGTAACTGATCAAGTCATATGGTGATCAGTAATTCAGGCATAGCTCTTGATCTTCGAGAGCTTGCCCATGTATCTATATGATCCCGACTTAGAGGTTAGCAGAGGTTAATTATTCATTCTACACATTTTCCTACAGTTAGCATGACTTCAATTGTCTCCCTGATTATTTATATGTTATAGGTTTCAGCGCTCGGGAACTTCGAATTTTGGATAGAAGGAGATCACAACAACACTCCGAGAAAGCACTTGTATGCGAAGTACCTGACTAGTCCCCGACCTCCATTTAAGAACGCAGACCTCTACTTCATTGTTGTTGTCGCACAGTGGTCCACCAACACGGTTCACTTGCTGACATGGCCAGATTTGGTACGTACTCTGAATGATCGTTGGTTGAGACTTGGTTATGGGTGCTGGTGGCAAACAAGTAGTGATTGAAGCACTTGCGTATAGTGCTTTTGAAGACAGAATCAGCTCTCTTATATCCGCACAGGAATTACTTGTCAACACCGATTTAAATTCGTCTGTACTGGCATGAAAATCCATTTCCGCATACTTCAACTATGAGATACACTGGTACACAATACAACTAGAAGTGTCTGTTTACTTCTTTTTCACAGGAGGAATTGGCATATGTGGAGACGGGATCTTGTCCTGTACGCTGTGTATGTGTGACCACTTTCGGGAAGGAGCAGTATTTGATAATTGGTACATCTGAAGGATACGTTCTGTTATTTGAAATCAAGTATGACCTTCCCAAGGAGGTTGAGGGAGAGGATTGTACTAAGAGTAAAAGCCAGTCCAATAGCAACCCTAGTACCTTTCGCGATGATACGCTTGAGAGAGAAAATGTAAGCTGCCTAAAGTTCATGCAAGGACTCCGAACTACAATAAGAAATCGTGATCCGAGCGGACAGAGCTTGAAGAAATACAACCTGAGGTTGATGCCCGGAAAAACTTTGACGCTAGGAGGAAGCGTGGTGTCCATGATATTCGGTCCATACTGTGGTCCCGAGTTGGACTCACCAAGGAAACTAAGCAGATTTTCCGAGAAACATGATAGTCTTTTAGTTCAGACAGATCGTGAATGCATTGTCTTGATTCCAGGTCAAGATGGCGAATTGCAGGCATTTTCTATGTTGGGATCATTTTCCCATCCCTTGGGGACGTCTCTTAGGTTGTTTGACATGACGCACCCAATGACCATCCCATATTTGAGTTGAACTTAACTTCGTACAACCAGATTTGATTTAATGTTCATCATAATGAGATGTCAGTAAGTGAATAAACGTAAGAAGCTATGCTCTACCTCTAGATTGAACCACAAGGTGTGTCATTCTGCAGGGTCCACACAAGTGATCTTCCCAACTCGCTGGCCTTGCTCTCAGGAGACGGGCACCTTGTCTTTGGGCATTTGGACCTCACAGTGAAACTAAGGTAAGGTGCTTTCCCCGACCTTATTTCCTACATATGTACCTTCTTTATTTGGGTTGCCAATAATGAAAGATATGACACAATGTTTCTAGCAGCTACATATATGGTGGTTTCGTTACTTAGATTCGCATGTGCTTATTTGCGTCGGGTCTGCCCTCAATGGATATGGCTTCCACGTTCTACGGACGGCTTCTCCTCTCATTTCACACATACGGTGGACTCCAGTAACCGTCGCGCATCAAAGCTGATCCTTAAGACTGATGCGTGACTGGAGGTGTGAAAACGTGATCTTTTATGGCAATAAGAAGAGCTGATTGAAGTCTTGTTTCTTCAGGTGGCACAAGTTAGAGTTAATGGGCAGTCCTCAACAGCTAGCTTATCATCGCGGAACAGGGTGTGCAGTTATCAGCTCAAATGTGAGTAGTCTTCCCGGCTTTCATGCCCAGAACTGAGCTGTTTGGTGGTTATTATACTCTTGCCACTGTATTTGGCGAGGTGTACTTGAGAATCTAATGTAGTTGTCTGGACTCCATGCAGGATGGTGGTTTTGTGAGGCTATCTCTCGTTCACGTTCAATCGATGCGCGAGGTACGGCCATGATCCATTCTTTCTCTATGAGACCATCACTTTTCCAACAATATAATCATTACCGATTTCGTCTTCATTAATATTGATTACAAGTTGTTAGCGCCATTTGTAGCTCAGTTAGAGTAGTATGGTAAGTTGAACGATTCATCAAAGACAGTGAGATATATATCAGCTAATGAATCTGCAGGTTTTGACCGTGGAGCTAGAGACTGTCCAGCATCCCACAGCGATGGAAGTTCTGGAACTTCCATGCGTTGAGATGAAGGTTCAAAGTTCCTCATGTCGAATTTGTAGACTTATAGTTAGCCATCATCGTTGTAGCAATGTCAAATCTAAAGCTCCAACGTCAGTTATTGCTTAGGGTGCCTACTTCTACAGTTATCGAGAGAGATATTCATCGGCTGAAGGCTCCTCTAAAGGTACATCGTAGTAAGCCGAGTCACTGAAAGGAATAGACAGATCTCTAACACGGCTACACAGATGTTGATGATCAAAGGAAACTCTCAAAGGAAACTCTCCGGCCCTCTTATAAATCGTTGTTGATGCCTGTTGTGCTTCAGGACGGAAAGGCCTGCAGAGAATGTATAATTTTGGCCTCCCAAAAGGGTATCAAGGAGAAAGCACGGGGAACCTTGCAGTTCTTCGACCTTAAACACGCACATAGCCGTTAGGTTCCATTACGAACTTCCCTGATTTAGTGCTTGCAGCCCAATGAGCCAAAGAACTTCCTCTCTACATTATCGAGGATGAGGATGGTTATATAATTGCTTAGGAGAGTCTTATCCAGAATAGGAGTTCTCCTCTGGCGTCCTCTCCTACTCAAGATAATTAAGACAAGTCAAGATATGTTGCCAGTGTAGAATATCTTCTTCCTAAATGACATTTACCTGATCGCACAACAATTCATGTCCATGGTTTCCAGCAGTTTTTTGACCCACAGAAATGAACGTTGGCAGATGATGAGGTGTTGGAGTATGAGTTGCGCCTGTTGGGCAAGCATCATACAGAGCTCCCATGGCAAGCTATTTGTCTCATGAGAAAGCAAGAGGAATTCCTGCCCACCTTTTGTTGCGACATCTGCAACATAGACGCTTGCTTAGACTCTTTTGAACCTCTCAGCACAGCCTTGAAGCATCTGACCTGTGGCAGTGGGCACTGGAACGATTACTGTAGGTAGAATATGAAGACATCCTGTATGTAGGTGAATTTTATGCTATGTCACCTAATTCGTATCTTGGTTCATACGTCATTGATGTCTAATTTATGATTTATTAGAGATCTAAGCTATAGAATCCGGAAGGAATGGTTTCAGTTTGCTTGTCGTATATTGATAGCTGTATGCAGAGGAATGGTTGTATATACGTCAATTCTAATCGGGTTTAAAGCATCTTGACTATCAGAGACCAAGAAGGCAAGAAAGGTCTTCACCGCCAAAGGGGCCCACTGCTGGTGCTGGGTTCCTCGGAAAGGGTGGAAATATTCGCTGTATTGATCGGAACCAGCATAGCATCCATTCTTTTAGTCCCTCCTCTGGCCCAAATTATCAAAGCAGCTCTTCCTCATCTTCCAGGTCAGCTATCTTACTCCCTAAGATGTGAAGCACTTTTAGATTATAGATTTCAGCACAAGACTAAGTTTGAGTGTGAGAATTGTGATCCGATTATATTGAGCAAATCGATACCTTTTGTGTGAAACTGAATTCTCCACAGCATTTATGAAATGTAATTGATCTGAGGACAACTACCCTCGCATTCTACTGAGAAGATGAATTATCCAGATCCAGCTGTGACGTCCAGCTACGAGCCCCGATTTCGAGGACCTTCAGATGGGAATGAAGGGACTAGTCAACCGTCAGAAACAAAGAAAAGGTGTCCAGCCATGAAGACGAATACACAGTCAGCAGTTTTACAGAAGTCTCTTGTTTGTTTGACGCCGTTAACCACACTCGATAGTCCAGGGGGGGGCTGCGTTACATCTCTCATTGCAATTTCGTCTGATATTTTGCTGGTAATCCTCCCTACATTTGCCAAAATCTCTAGGGCCCAAAACGTTTGTCTGCTTTTAGGTGGAAATATCGTCATAAAACGCTGTTGTTCGAATTTTTTTAAAGTACTGGAACAAGTATCAAGTTTGGATGCAGCATATGAGATTCTTATGCTTGACGGACCTTTCTTTGGAAGTGCATTAACAATTAGAAACACACATGCCTCCTCTGGAAGATTCTACCTCTTTTGCAAGTATTGAGAGCAACTAAATAACGTTTCACGGTATGTTGTCAGGACAGGTAGGAGAAATGTTTCAAGGAATATCGGTTTTCTCTATTCAAGAAGATGGAGAGGTAGTCCATCTTGCGTGGCACCCTTGCTCACGGCCTGTGACTGCAATGCTACAATTGTAAGGAAGAAGAAACTCTCTGTACATGTTTCATAAGCTCTGACTTCCCGAACGAGAACTGTTTACAGTACAGAATTCTGCTTCTTCATTCTGAATTGTTTCACGATACAGTTATGATCAGGGTCGTAAGCACCCTAGTCTCATTTTGACGAGGACATTCGTCAGGGCAGTGGTATTCTGTCCATTAGCTTTTCTCATGCTAATACTACAGTAGTGCACTTTGGCAACATACTCACAACTACTGCTGGAAGATTAAATACGGTGTCCAGAAGTAAAGCAGGCGAGTACACCTTTTCTCATCGAATCTCTTTCCATATAAAAAGTTTGAAGCTACTATTCGCGCACTCTGAGCCATAGCGGTTGACTTCCTGCAGAGACACCAACTTGTTTGTAGTAGCAGTATATGAACAAGGCCTGCAACTTATGGAGCGTGATTACTCTGGAGAACACGCATTCCAGGTCTTTTCTATTCATCCAAGTGATTGAATGTATGTAAACTATCTTCATTTGCCGTGTCGACAATCTCTCAACTTAAGATAAATCTGTTAATCTGTTGAGAACAGATGCAAGCTCGAGATACAGTTTGGAAGCTAGATAAATTATTCTTACCTGCACCATGTACGCCTCGCAACACTTCCAATAGATATGATGACCAGCCTCAATTTGAGGCCCAAATATTCTGATACAGCATGTTGTCCACGACAACTGTTTCCCAGGAAGAAAAGAGACTTTGGGAAGAAGATGGGGACACAATTCATGGACCATTTTCACGAAGATTAGAATTGAGAAGAAGTGTAGACACCTCGACCCCTACAGATGGAGACACTAGAAGAAGCGAAATGCCAGGTCTGAAGTTCGTTGCAAGATGCTCCTCCCTTGTTGCAGGTAATTTACTTAACAAACCACTCACCACCACATTCGTTTTTCTCATGAATTCTACTCAACACAGATTCATTGTCTTGCCAACAACTTTTAATGCTAGAACTTACATTGACTTCTTGGCGATACTGTAGCACATATGCAAGCCGGAAGGCTTGGCATACGAGCTAAGCCCCTCACGACTGATATCTCATCTACAAACGACTCCTGCATTGAGAGGCACGTTACATTGGTTACACCAACTGGAGAGGTACCAAAACTTCCATGGTGCATGATCGACTTATCATCAAACACCGGCAGTCTTGAGCTTCAAGAAGCACCTCTACAATTGGCAGTGGAAAGTTTTGAGCCCCCATTCTAAAAACTTGTTGCTTGTGATCGTACTTCATGTCATCTGCAGGTTGCAGTCTTGGAAATCTCCGCACAACTCAAAGTGGAGCTTGAGGAAGAACTGTCACCCTCGTCTGGCCACCATGGCTAGTCTCGCGTACCTGTGGGATCTAATGAATCAGTGGTAGGACATTAAGCATTATAACCAAACCATGTACGGTTGAGGATTTGAAGCAACTTGGAATTCATCTATATTGAAACTATTCAGAGTTCGGAATATTGGATGTACAAATTCGGCAGTTGCTTTTGCACCATTTTTACTAAGAGTCATGTCGGTAACATCTTCATGTTTGCTTAAGTTTATAGAAGATAATATACAGTATTTTTGAATTTGACGAAACAAGTTCAAGGCAGGATTATATTATATAATTTAGAGGGAACGAATGGCTTGTGCAACCATCAGACATATAAACAATATAGAGAACTCTACTCTATGTATGAGCTGCAAACCTTTTGGAGGAATGCTTGATCTCTTTTTTAGGAGATGTATGCACTTAAACATGAGCTTATTCCGTGCCCTATACTTATTAATTTAGACTTGTAGTTTAAAGAAAGATAAACTATTTGATCCCTTATCCTTTATGATGGCTTAATGAATTAAAACATAGCAAGTCCCTCCAGCAAGCAAGGGTGGAGATTAACGAGGGACACAGTCAAAATACCCATATACCATCAAAATTTGTAATAAAACAACCCACATACTGGCGTCCAAGAGATATGTGCAACCGATGCTTCTAAACGTTGTACTCATTCAACTTTATCTGATTCCTTTCTAACCATCTTTTCAAAGAAACAACGATTTTGTAGCTTATTTGTTTTCCAAGTTCTTAAGCCTCTCTACTACCTGGGCTTAGGAGGTAAGATTGTAATTTGAAGTCTACTTGATTCACGCCTTCCACGCTCTCCCTTCAAAGAATATTCATTTGAAAGCAATGTGGCCAAATTGACCATAAGATTCTATTCATATGTAAAGGGTGATGCCGTCTGGTGAAAAGATCCGTGAACGGAATCTGGAACTTCCATCCACTATGGAATTGACATGTTACGGACACGCCGTGCTTCCATGTCAGCTTCTCCTTCCCAACTATCTGGATAATGAAGACAAGTCACTTGGTGGTCAAGGTGGGTCCACTCAGCACCGACGGAGTACAGTTCATCCACTTCTACGAACGGAAAAGCCACTCCGTTACAGCCAATCTCTACAACTTGGTGGGGCTCATTCTGAACCTGGTAGAGAAGCCACTGTACACTACTCGGCGCTCAGCAGATGCCACGTCTGTCTGTCTCCAGTGTGTGACTGTCCAAACCGTGGATCACAGATCGTGGTTGGATTCTGTATTACCGACCGAGTACTGAGCACTGTACGTCGTGCGGGACACCCCTGTGTGGAAGTTGAGAGCGCCACAGTAGGGTGAATGTCTCTCTCTCGAGGAGTAGATGGGGAGAGAGCGAGAGAGAGCTATGGAAGGAGTTCAAACAAAAAGGCTTCAAAGGAAAGGAGAACGGATAGCTGGGTTGGGCGATGTGAGCCAATGAAAGCTCTGAAAGATCTCGATTGAGGAAGGCTCCTGGAGTCCCTCTGCTTTTGAGATTTGAAGGGGACTACTGTTTCTTCCCGAAGTTGTTCGGTTTGCAGAGGTTTTATGAGGGGAGAAGAATTTGGAAATCGGACGGAGAGCAGAGGGGAACAGAGAGGAACCATGGCTGTCGAGGGAGAGAGTAGCGGGAGTGAGATGATTGTGCATCAAGGTCCGAAGAATAATCAAATGCCGTGGGAAATTTTGATCACGAGGCTGTGCGACCATGTCCAAACGCGCTTTCAGGCAAGTTGTCAATCTTCCTCCCGGATGGTTTGAGTTGGGAATTTACTGTGAAATGTTGGAGAATGAGCCGAGTGGAGAATGGCATTGAGATGCTAGGAAACCATGAGCTGTAGTATTGCCCAACATGACGTGCGATTTCCAGTGGCCCAAGACTCGTTCAGCGCTGTTGTTACTGGATTTGGAGGTTGGATGATTGGAATGCAAGTGATGCTCCTGTGACTTGTTCAGCCCGTGGTTCAATCAGCAGCTCATTTGGCTCAATTTATTCATTCACCACAAGTTCTTTAGGATGATAATTGAGTCGAGCTAGTTATAACGTCACAGGAGATGGAGACTTCTGGGCTGTAATCTATTCGAGAAGCATTTAGGTTGTTGCTCTTTCATTGAATGTCTCAATTTGGGGCAAAAGAGATTTTCTGTCTGACAATCGATGAAAGGTTTAGGACTTGTAACGACAGAAAGCACAAATGAGACTAGCTGGCATTATGAGAAATAGCCTGAAACTAAGTCTGGGGAATGTGTTATATATTTATTGGTGGTGGGTGAACAGGAGTAGGAAGTTTCCCGTTGCAAGTTCTTCGTAAATGCCAGCGCACTTGTCAGCCAACGTCTCCATTTTAGAAAATGTTAAACGAAGGATGTGCAAGTTTCTGTCCAAACTGAAGAGAGGTGCTTATTCAGACAGCTGCTGGGAAATTAATTTGTCGAGTTCCAAGCCCACAGCTGGCCAGCTTGGCCAGCTCAAGTGCAAGTTCTTTTCAGCTTTATGTACTTATAGACTGTCTTTGTTTACCGTGTGAAGGTAGTTCTAAGTCTATGCTCGTTTGCTTTGCAGAGACCGAATGCTGGTTGGCAAGTCGGTCGATGGGATAAACAGGGAAGATCACAGAGTCCAAGAATTGCTCTGAGGGGCGGAAATTTTGCAGCTATTATTCCCGGTGATTCTGTTGTAGAAGTGGTAATCACAACTGGGCTTTTCAGCTTTCTCAACATCTACAATACGCTACTGATTTCGCGGCTCGTGTTGACTTGGTTTCCCAACCCACCTCAATTTATTGCACAGCCCCTCAGGTTGGTGCTCTATGGTCTTTTTCCAATCTTACTTACACTTTTCCATATGTTGAGCCTTCATCCAAGAAGATTCAACGAATTCTTGACTTTTTCCTTGGGTTACATGATTTGAGTGCGGCCACATTTTTCTGAACTCGTGTAGAAGCAGGAAGTATGGACTGTCTTTGTCCAGTTCATACATGTTTAAGGGAGGTTCAATCGGACCAACGGTGGATAATGTAGTCTCACTCAATGAAGTTTACTTCGAGTGTGAAATATTGGCATTGGTTTGTAAGTAAACCACCCAAAACTAGGGAAGGGGGTTTACCTGTGTTTTGGGTTGGAGGTAAACTGACTGCTTTGCTGTGAATTTTTTCTATGCAGCACCATATGTGACCCATATTTGAATATATTCAGGGGTATCATCCCACCTCTTGGAGGTACCATCGATTTGTCTCCGATTTTGGCCTTTTTGGCACTGAATGTGTTCACAAACACTGCTGCTGCACTTCCAGCAGAGCTTCCATCGAACAGTGCGATTGCCCAGAACCCTTCTTTGAGCAAAATGACATGGCGTCAAAGGGCGCAGCTAAGAAAGGGGCAGCAGATCAAGGAGCAAAAGTAATTTGGGCCATGCCAGAGTTCGCAATCACAATCATATTATCAGTGGATTATTGATTTTGTACCGGCTTACTCCTCAGAATATGTCACCAGAGTCAGAGTTTTTTAACTACATCGGTACCTTTGGATATGAAGTAAATATGACGCATTTTTTCCCGGACTTTGATGGGCATATCAATGTCATTTGTTGTCATCTTTCTATGAGCTTTGGAGAACAACCTGGCTACGAATGGAGCGGCTCAAGGTTTTTCTGCGTTTTTTATCTGATTGTTACTTGACCTTGCGCTTCGATCATTTTGAATAAGGATCTGGTATTGTTTATTCGTCGGTATTTGAAGATTTTAAGAGTGATCTCTTGTATCTTCCAGATGTCCTTGTCTTCAGTATGTTTTTTACGTTGAGGCACTAATGCTGTTAAAAGATTTAGTTACTAGGTTAGCTACTGATGGAGGTTACCATCTCTGGACATAAGGAATCTAATTCTGCTTCTACACGGTACTACAGCTACTACAGTCCACTTCATCCGATTACTGTAGACAGAGGCAGCAAGATGGAACAAAGTCTCATGATTCTTTTCGGCCTGTAAGAAACTAGAGACCCTACATCGGAAATAGAAGTTACAAGCGCCACGATTTGCATAGGTAGACTGCTGAAGGTTATGGCTGTAAAAGACGTGACCACGAGTCCGTATTGTCTACCTTGGCTGAGCGGAAGGTCATCGAAATTGTGCTTGAGAAAACTAATTGTCCTCACGGTAGTCAGACACTGGATGCTGAGATTTACTGGCACAATGTCTGTGCCTTTGGCTTTGGGCTGCTCCTTCCCTCCCTGTGAGTGTCTGCCAGATCTGGAAGGTATATTTTGCCCAGTTTTGGAACTGATCTTCGAGAGCTAACTCGTCATGCTCACTTGTATACCTTCTGCACGTCTGCCATGTACAATCTAGAAGATCAGCAAATAACTAAAGAAATAAACCTATACGTATAGATTTCCATATCAAAATACACAAGTACTGTCAATCAACTAGATCGATTCGACATCCGTTTATATTCATTCCCAACGCCTCGACAAAAGTCGAAGAATGGTACTGTTGAGTTACGTGGTAGGTGGCTGCGCGGAGACGAGCCTCCACTATCGCAATTTTGACGTGCATATGCTAGAGACCATCCCCTTCAGAATGCAATGACAGAATTGTCTCTAGACCGTCGGCCTTGGTGTTGGTAAGGTGTTAAGGTACCCAAGAACTACAGCACAATACTCCTCGCAACTATGGTTCTATCCTTTCAACCTTCTTTCTGTGATTCACTCGTAATCCCAGGACAAATTGTTCATCTCACGTTTGTGGCAGAGTAATTGGGCCAAAATCTTGTGGGTTCATTTCATAAAGTAACTCGAATGGTGAAAGAATGGTTATGAATGGGCACTTGGTGCAAAGGAGTTCTCGACCTAGGCTGAAGCTTTCTCGTGGATAGAACATGCATGACCTGATTCACAAAGACCTTTCCACCATGCCTCAGAGTCCGCGAACTGAGGTGCGTTAAACTTTACTCAAATACAATTGATTTTACACGATAATCACCTATTTACAAAACCCGAATAGTCTACATGATATTATCCCTTTCTATCTTTTATAATCTACATTACATTATTTTGTCACGTCTACCTTATCATCATGTGAGACTTCCTTTCCTTTCTCTAAACCCATCTCCTTTTCCTTTTAGTCCGGTGATCGAGAGGTCCAGCTTGGCCAGTGGATCTGAAAATAATTAGTCTACGAAACCCTTGCATCTTGTATCTTTGCACCAGCTACTTACTGAACACTTACAAAGCAATAATAATTTGGATATAATAACTAAGCGTAATAAAAATATTTTATGTGGTAAAAAACGAAAGGGCATGTCCATATATATATGTGATCCTTCATAATATAATATGATATAAATATGAGAGTTATTAAAAAGTAAAATTTTATAATTTTTATTTATTTTATATCATGAAGTACATATCGTTTGGAAAACAAAATATCTTGAACATGTTGAGTCATCAGATACTGGAGAATAATACACGAGATATCATGGACATATTTAGCTGTATGGTAGTAGAGGATGATTTAAAACTAGAAAATACTGTAAATAACAATAAATGGGAGTCTCAAATTTCAAGAAAGTCTTGATTCAATTGAATGAAAGGGAGTCATGGACGATGAAACATAGTTGGATTTGGTAGTAATTTCCTGAATTATATCCAATTATAAATTAAAACTAGTTTTGTAAGATGTTGGATATCTAGAAGTTAGTTTGTTAATGTTTCATTTTCTAGTGGTAAGTAAACAAGTTAGAGCTCTTCCTTGAAATGTCAAAACATATAATCTTTTCACGACAAGAGTTGCTAAAATTGCTACCTTGGCAGCGATTAGGCAAAGTTAACGACACTTAATGTTACAATTCAAAACCTTCCTTAGGTTCTCAGAATCATTATAAACAGTAGGTAGTTTTTACGTATGCTATATTGACTTTTGAGCATTTATATCTAGTGCATTTTCCTGCATGAAGCTAACTTCTTAATTGGATGGGTTACGAACTAATATTTATAAATATGGAAATTACAAATGAACATTAATAACTGATCTCCACTCAAATCCCTTCATTATGGTTATATGGATTAAGATAATTCATTTGGATAGTTTATTTGACTGCAAGTAAAATGAGTCCTGGGCGGAATGAACAGCGTTATGCTTTACTATCGTAATTTCTTTTACTAAAGGAGTGTAATTCCAATTTCCCGTTCCATATTTAATTCGGACCTCCATATTCAAATGATCAAATAAGCTTTAATAATAGTTCTCATTCTTGGATCATTCTCCCAACGTGTTTTGATATGCTCACATTTATATGAATTCTTTGAAGGGATAATCTAGTAAAAAGTTTATCTTCAATAAAATCAAAGAAATTTTTTCATCCGAACATCAAGATAAGAAGATTCTAAACTGAACTGAAAAACTAACTTTGATAAAAAATCTTGAACAGGAAGCTTTACAAATTTTACAATTCTTTGATTAAACATGACCATAGAATTACCAGAAAATTAGAGAGAATAAAAAAGTTTTCCTTTGCTATGCGCAAAATTGAATACAAACAAGATTTTTATACTTGCAGAAGAGATAATTCCAATCAATTTATCCATATACAAAACATATCATATAGTTCTAATTGCTTTAGAAAGGTTACTCCAATCGATGGTACATCTCAATAAGAGAAAGGCGACCGCGTAGCAAACACGAAAAGATGCTATATATCTAGGGCCTCAAATATAATATGCGATTCATGTACAAATCAGTGTTTCTTGATAGCGATGGAAACAAGAATAACAGCGATCTTCATTAAGGCTTCGAAGAGAGCACTGCTGCAAGATTCATTGTTTCAGAATCGCCTAGGAAACATGGATGATGCTTGTTAGAATTTTAGTCGGGGCCTCCAACTGCAATGGACGAGGAGTTAACTCTCGACATCGGCGTTTTTGTTCAACGATGGATCCATCCCGCCCGGGTAAGTAGATTCCAACTCTTTACTCCGCATTCTTTGTAGGCTGATAGCGATTGTAGTCTTGTTTCATCTTATGGCTGTTTCTGTGACACATCTGATGCTGTTCATCCTTCCATGGAGGCCGGCGCAGCCTGGTTGGCTCCCAGGAAATGGACTCAGCATCAAGAGCAAGGTGCCCACCATCAGAATTGATGCAATGAAGTTGCGTCCTGATATTATGAATTTAATTTTGAAATCTGACCATCATGATCGTGGGAATTACACCAGCACGCATCCAGTAAGGTTTAAACGGTTTTGATTTTGCTTTGAAACTGCTCATCAAACTGTCGTCTGGCTGGACCAGCTGTATAATCTTGAAATTGAACACAGTTTGTCCCATTTGATGTAGCCTGTGGGGAGTTGTAAGACCGTGGCGGATGTTCTGCAACAATAAAACATAGATTGAATTCTGCAGGAAGTAGAGTAGCAGAAAGGAGGAGTATGGGAAGCGCAACCTAGCATCTTCGGTAAAAATGCCATTTATCTATCTTCCAAATCCTTGGCATGGACCAAGTTTCTCTGGAGTTTTCTTTCGTGATTCGTTTGTGGAATCGTAGTCACTACGGCGGAGGATGACCCGGAATTTTAAGTTAGGGTGTACTTGATGTGAGCAGAATCACTATCCCTCACTATAACTCCTGGCAGATAGGAATATCGCGTTTTCTTGAAATGACGGTGGAATTTGTCGAGGCGATAGTCTAGCAATGCTCATTGGAATATTTGGTTGGGAGCCGCGCGAACGCGTGCTCCCACTATCACAAATTATGACGTGCATATTCCCTTGAGGAAATGCTAGAAATCACCGC
The DNA here is from genome assembly GCA_948567375.1 of Lunularia cruciata. Classification (NCBI taxonomy): domain Eukaryota; kingdom Viridiplantae; phylum Streptophyta; class Marchantiopsida; order Lunulariales; family Lunulariaceae; genus Lunularia; species Lunularia cruciata. The sequence goes on from OX419756.1 coordinate 8,860,999, forward strand.
CTCCGAAGTGCAATGGAGGAGATCATTCTAGAGCATCAGCCTTGTTGTACACTGATAGTTCCCGCCCAGGTAAGTATGGTCAAACTCTGTCCTCAGGATCCTATGTAAGTTGAGCGTGCTCGTAGTCTTGTCTCAAATTATGGTTCCATCTTGAGTCACGCAAAGACCACTCATTCGCTCAAACTACTATTGCTCTAAAGCCCCCGATCTCCAGACCCGAAACCACGCTTGTTGGCTTGAGTTTAACTAACTACCCGAGTGTATGAATAGGAGGTTCGAAGCACAGGAAAGAGCTCTACATATCTAATAAATTTAGATATGTTGTGTGGATTTCACCTATGTTATTTCTACTGTTTTGCAGATCACAGCTAATGTCTTATCTCATATATTTGTCAAACACGCGGTACAACTCAAGGTGCCGACACTGAGGACCCTAGATCCATCATCAAATTTAGCATTCATAGAGGTTCAATGAAATAACGTCATGCATGCATGCGAGAGATTTGTTGTGTATCTCTAGAGATTTACTATTCCTCCTCCGTTAGTTTTCAGTTACATATATTGAGATTCAACTATATATTGAGATCAGCACGAAATAAAAATACATCTTGGGATGGAGAAAAGAGAGAAAGAGACATCATTGCAACTGTGACTGAATCCACATGATCTACGGCAGGAGACTGGTGGATGAGAAAACTAGGACTTTGGAACAAAGACAGGAGTAAGGAGAGACTTGCATGGAGTTAGGGGGTGTGTGTGGGCTCACATATGATGCTCTATTGTTCTCTCGACTGTTCTCTTTGTTCAAGAAACCCAAACACTTAGCACCTATAGAACTTATAGTGTTCTCTCGACTTTTCCCTCTGTGCAAGAAACCAGACCACTTAGCACTTGTAGAATTTATAGTGAATTGGTGCGTTGAGAGTGGACAACCTTCAAATAAAAATATTCTGAGTGTGTTTATGGCAGTGGACGCAGTTCTCAAGTTTCATCAATGTGTTCCATCTCAAAACTTTCAAGAAAATCATCTAGAAGTTCATGAGTATAGAGGTTACCTTAGAGTAAAAAGATAGCTTTGTTGTTATTGACTTCATTGCTTAATCTTACTTGATGACATAGCCTTTGAGTAGCAAAGTAACATCAACTTTGTTGTCAAATGAAATGGGTAAAAGACCTATAAATCCCTACCGCTCTGTTTACGAGAGGTCGGATAGTAGACAGAGGACGAATCAGAGGTAGATCTAAGTCAAAGCCTAGATCAAATAGTATTAAAATCAAATACTGGATTAGTGGATAATTAGCACATTTCAAGAAAGATAAAGCCAAATGCCGGATTTCTGTAAAATTAACACAATTCAAAAAAGACTGTATGAGTAGAAGGTTTGAATATGAGAGAGAGAAAAAACATTTTCTCTGATCAGGCAAGCATAGCAAAGTCGTCGAAATCCGTTGATGACATTGACGTTCTTTGTGTTACCGGAGATAGAGATTAGTTTGAAGAATAGCGTATTCTTGATTCGGGTTGATCTTACCACATGTGCTTGAAGAAAAACTGGTTTCATACTTGCAAAACAACTAAAGGAGGATCATTTCTGATCAGATGAAAGCCAATGTCTTATCTCATATATTTGTCAAACACGCGGTACAACTCAAGGTGCCGACACTCAGGACCCTGGCTCGATCAGAGATTCTTTTCGGTCTGTAAGAAACTAGAGACCCTGCATCGGAAATAGAAGTTAGAAGCTCACACGATTTGCATACGTAGACGTTCTTCTTTACGCGAAGCTCCTGTCTGTAAAAGACGCGACCACTAGTCCGTGTTCTCTACCTTGGCTGAGCGGAAGGTCATCCAAACTGTGCTTGAGAAAACAAATTATCCTCACGGTAGTCAAACACTGGATGCTGAGGTTTACCTGATTCACAAGACCTTTCCCACCATGCCTCAGAGTCCGTCAACTGAAAGCTCATTTGATTTGCAGGGACCCAGAATATAGAGCCTGGCATGCGGAAGAAAGCTCAACTTTTGGCCCTGAATATAAGCTATAATAATTTGGATATTACATGTGAGCTATTGGTAAAAGATGAAAGGGCATGATGTTTTTTTTTTTTTTTTTCCTCACGAAGTACACATCAGGTAACAAAACAAGATGCCTTGAACATGCTCATTCATGTGATAATGGAGAATAATAAACAAAATATCATGGACACATTTATCTTTATGGTAGTGGAGAATGATTAAAAATAGAAAATATAATAATAATACACTGGAATCTCAAATAAAAAAAAATTTCTTGATCCAATGACATGTAAAGGTACGGCGAAACGTAGTTAGATTTATTGGTATTCTCCTGAATTCTATCCAATTATAAATGAAACTAGATTTAGTAGATTTTGGATATCTTCAAGTTAGTTTGTTACTGATTTGAATATTTTTGGTAATCGGTGAACAACAAGTTAGAGTTCCTCCTTGGAAAGTAAAAAATAAATAAAAAATCACGAAAATTAAAGTTGCTACCATGGCAACGACTTGGCTAAGTTTACAACATTTTCACTTAGAATTCAAAGCCTTCCTTAGGTTTGAAAGAATAACTTGTAAACAGAAGGTAGTTTTTAAGTGTGCTATTTTAGTTTTGGGCAATTCATATGTACTGCATTTTGCATGCATAACGCCAACTTCTTATTTGGATAGCTCACAAATTAATATTTATAAAGGATTGAAATTACATATGAATATGAATATCCAGATCTCCACTCAAATCCCTTCAGAGATTATATCGATTGAGATAGTTTATTTGGGTTGTTTATTTGACAAGCCTAAAATGAGTTCAGGGCAGAATGGACGGCTTTGTGTTTTATTATGGTAATTTCTTCCTCTAGAGGAGCTTAATTTTTATGTAACGCTACATATTTAATTAAGACCTACACATACATACTATTAATAAAATTTAATCACAGTTCTCATTCTTGGATTCTCGAACGTCTTTTGGTATGCTCAAAATGTTTTGAAGGGATAATTTAGTACAAGCGTTAAAAAGTAAATAAAAGAAAAAATTTCATCCCAACATCAAGTTAAAAGAAGACACAAAATTGAAGATGGAAAACTCCTTTTCTCCTTTTACAAAAACCTTTAAACAGGAAGCTTTCCAAAGTTCAAAATTCTTTGATTAAATATGGCCATAGAAGTACCAGAAAATATGAACAATTCGAGAGACAATTAGAGAGAAAACTCCTGGTTTTCATGTTCAAAATTGAATATAAAACATGTTGGCTGTGTATACAGGAGAGGTCTTTCCGATAAGTTTTTCCATATACGATACATATTACATAGTTGAAATTAATAATGGAAATGAACATTATAGCTTCCATTTTATAGGATAAAACGCAAGCTAGCATCTTGTGTGAGAACGTCGTTCATCTATCTTTGGGATGGATAACGTTCCTCTTAAGTGATTAAGAGTTTAACAAAATTTGTGGAAATCGTAGTCACTCAGCGGAGGATGAGCTGAAATTTAAAGATGGAGTGTACTTGACGTGAGCATATCCAAATCACTATCCCTCATCCCTCAGTACAACTCCTGGCAGATAGAAATATCACATCTTCAAATGAACGTTGAGCTTGTTGATGCGATTAATCGAGACCATGCTGATTGGAATATTTTGAGTAGGAGCCGCGCGCACGCTTGCTCCCATGTTCACAAATTATGACGTGCATATTCCCTTCAGGAAGTGCTATAAATCACCGCCTCCGAAGTGCAATGGACGAGGCCATTCTAGAGCAGCAGCCTTGCTGTTCATTGATAGATCTTGCCCAGGTAGGTATATTCGAACTCTTTCCTTTGGATGCTATGTAAGTTGAGCTTGCTTGTAGTCTTGTCTCAAATTATGGTTTCATCTTGAGTCACGCAAAGAGCACTCATTCACTCAAACTACTATTGCTCTGAAGCCCCCTATCTCCAGACCTGAAACCACGCTTGTTGCCATAATTTCAAGTTTAACTAATCACCCGGGTGTATGAAATGGCAGGTTCGAAGCAGAGGAAATTGTGGGTACATACACAATAAATTCCAGGTATATTGTGTGGATTTCACCTATGTTATTTCTACTGTTTTGTTCTGCAGATCAAAGCCAATGTCTTATCTCATATATTTGTCAAACACGCGATACAACTCAAGGTGCCGACACTCAGGACCCTGGATTCATCAGCAAATTTAGCATTCATAGAGGTTCAATGAAATAACGTCGTGCATGCGAGCGAGAGATTCTCGTTCTGAACTTAAAACTGATGGAGTCGTTCCGTAGCCCTGGGAAGGCGCGTCGTTGCAACAACTCTCTGAGACAGATCAGCATTCTACGTTACCAGTAAGGCAATCACTCGCATGAAGAAACCATGCACGGAAGTTGGTGAAATCTTGAACTGTGCTTGAGAAAACAAATTGTCCTCACGGTAGTCAGACACTGGATGCTGAGATTGACTGGCACAGTGCCTGTGCATTTGGCTTCGGGCTGCTCCTTAACTCGCGGTGAGTGTCTGCCACATCTGGAAGGTATATTTTGGTCAGTTTTGTAACGGGTCTTCGAGAACTTATAGCCGTAAAGCTCTCTTGTATACCTTCTCCGCACACGTCTGCCATGTACAATCCAGAAGATCATCAAATAACTAAACAAACAAACCTCTGCGTATAAATGTCAGCAAGATGGAACAGGGTCTCATGATTCTTTTCGGTCTGTAAGAAACTAGAGAGCCTGCATCGGAAATAGAAGTTAGAAGCGCACACGATTTGCATAGGTAGACGGTCTGCTTTACACGAAGGTCATGTCTGTAAAAGACGTGACCAGGAGTCCGTATTGTCTACCTTGGCTGAGCGGAAGGTCATCCAACCTGTGCTTGAGAAAACAAATTGTCCTCGCGGTAGTCACACACTGGATGCTGGGATTAACTGCCACAGTGTGTGCATTTAGCTTCGGGCTGCACCTTTCCTCGCGGTGAGTGTCTGCCACATCTGGCAGGTATATTTTGCGCAGTTTTGGAACTGGTCTTCGAGATCCTATACCCGTAACCCTCATTTGGATACCTTCTCTGCACACATCTGCCATGTACAATTGAGGAGATCACCAAATAACTAAGAAACTAATTCTGGGTGTAGACTTCCATATTAAGATCCATAAATTCCGTCAGTCCACAATCGATTCGACATCCGTTTATATTCATTACTAACGCCTCGAAGAAAGGTCGAACAACGGAACCTCTCGCAATAACACATCATAAACACCATTAAACAAATAATGTAAGGACAACAGTCAATAGTGTGGTTCACTTCCTGCATCGGAGGCTACCTCCACGGCTCAGGCTCATCCAACACTTTATATATATATATAAGCAAAACAAACAGACAGGGATAGTTCCTCATCTGTGACATTAAGCTATTAAGCTATTGAACTCTTGAATACTGACTTCCTGAATATTGACCACTCAAGTTATCTATTCATTCTGATACTTTACAATAGGATTAACCAAATATTTCTAGATAAGGGCCTGTCCCACACCTTGTTGTGTTATTAGTCATGTTTGCTCCTGATTGTCATAGTTTACAATAACCCGTCAAGTTACTAAAAACAAGCAAAGCATACAGATCTTCACCTTTTGCTTGTATTAACCCTATTATCCCAAAGAGCAGCATTGAACGTTGAGGCAAGTTCATACATAATTTGAACTTCTCAACAGGAACAGGTTTAGTCAACATATCAGTTGCATTAACCTCTATACCAATTTTTTGCAAAGTGATCTCACCATTTGTCACTTGCATTAACCTCTATGCCAATACTTTGCAAATTGATCTCACCATTTGTCACTGCTTCCTTGGATTTCTCACATCAATATTTTTTTGTCCTTGAATGATACACTTGATTCTTTGCCAAGAAAGTTAGCGCTTTGGGTATCACAAAAAAATTTTGATTTCATGTTAGGGAGTCATGCATCCTTGGCTAATCTTTGTAGCCAAATTATATCTTTAGCAGCTTCATTTGTTGCCACATATTCTGTCACTCTAGTAGAAATAGTATCTTTAGACTAGAGAGTAGACTTCCAACTTATTGCACCACCAACAAGTGTACAAATAAACCTTCTTGTTGACCTTCTCGTATCCAAGTCTCTTGCAAAATCAAAATCTACATGCCTTTTAATTCCTCCTTCTTGGTCCTTCTCCACATCAAAGACAATGCAAATATTTATAGTCCCTTTCAAAGTAACAAAGTATCCACTTCACAACTTCCCAATGTTGTTTCCCTGGATTTGCAATGTATCTACTCACCATATTCACAATATATGAGATGTCTGGTATAGTGCAGACTATGGAATACATTAAACTCCCAGCAACAGTAGCATAAGGAATATTTGACATTACTTTTCTCTCCTCCTCATTTAATGGACATTGCTCTAATGATATCTTGAAATGACTTGCCATTGGAGTGCTCACTGGTTTGGCATTCTCCATGCAAAAAAAAGCAAGTAATTTTTCCAAATATCTCCTTGGAGACATCCATACCTTTCCCTAGCTCCTATCCGGTGGATTTCAATCCCAAGCACCCTCTATGAAGAAGCCAAGTCTTTCATATCAACATCCTTACCAAGTTGCGCTTTCAATTTCTCCACCTCAACCATATCCTCCTCAGTACTCAACATATCATCTACATACAGTATCAAGATGATTAATAAAAATTTTCTAGGTCCATGTAGCTTCTTGAGGTACAAAAAAAAATCTGACTCGCTTCAGTTACATCCATGGTTCAACATGAAAGCATCAAATTTCATGTACGAAAGTCTTGGACTTCTTTTAAGTCCATATAAAGATTTTTATGATTTAAGATCAATATCTATCTTAACACAATTTGACTGAATTATTTTTCTCTTTTCTTCTGCTCAAGTAATCATCTCATAATCATAGTCACCAAAGTGCCTAGCAATATCAAATTCCTCCTTTTCTCAAGAAAAATGCCCCACATCAGCAAGAGTACTCACAACACCATCAAACATCTTAATGCATATTTTACTAATGCCAATAGCTTTACAAGCCATGTTGTTCCCCATTATTACAGATCTTTCATTGAATGATTTGTACTCATGAAACCACTCCTTATTTGGACATATATGGTAAGAGGAACCTGAGTCCAATATCCATGACTCCTCAAATTGATCCTTGTCTTGGGTAACACATAGAACATCATCCACAAAACCAGATAACTCAGCAATATTTGCTTGATCTGAAAGTTGACCTTTATCCTTGCTGGACTCAAGCCTGTTGTAGGTACAATCCTTCTTGAAATGTCCAACCTTCCCACAATCCAACACTTGCCTTTGAAACCTCCACTTCTAGACTTAGATCTTGATTTACTCTTGATCTGACCTCTCTCTTGTCCTTCCTGTGATAAATAGAACCTTTGGATTTTTCTTTTCTTGGTTGGGACTTTTTTCCATCTCATACGACAATAATGTTAAAGTGAACTCCTCAAAGTTTATATCATCCTTCCCATGTCGAAGAGTTGTGACTAGATGCTCATATGATGGAGAAAGTGAAGTCAATAAAAGCAATACATTTTACTCTTCTTCTAATCTAATCTCTATGCTCATCAATTTTCAAATGATTTTGTTGAAAGCATTGAGGTGCTCCATAATACTTTGGCCTTCCTTCACCCAAAACATATACAACTTTTATTAAAGATACAATCTATTTGTCAATGACTTGGTCGTAAAGATTTTCCAGTTTGGCACATAGTTTTGGTGCAGATTCCTCATTCATAATATTGTGTAGCACTTCATCAGCAAGTTTCAACCTCATAGTGCTAATAGCCCTAAGATCTGCATCTTCATCTTCCCCATCCTGATCAATTTTGTCCTCATGTCTTTTTCTTAGTGCTCTATGCAGTCCTTGTTGGACAAGAAGGTCCTTCATCTTCAGTTGCCAAAGTATAAAATTGTTATTTCCCGTCAACTTCTCCATTGCAAATTTTACATTTGATATGGATATCACCCCTACCATTGCTTTAATGTGGACTCTCTTATGGACTCACTTCACTTTAATATGGACTCGCTTATGGACTCACTTCACTACGCCCTCGGATCTCAAGACACTCTTTTGTACCAACTAAGCTCTGATATCAATTGTTCGAAACCACAACCCTAAGAACCTCTTGCCATAGCACAGCGAAACCCCATTAAGCAAATAATCAAAGGACTACAATAAAAAATGTGGTTCAGTAAAAAATGTGGTTCACTTCTTGTCTCGGAAGCTTCAAGACACTGTTTTGGATCAACTACGCTCTGATATCAATTGTTAGAAAACACAGCCCTAAGAACGTCTCGCCATACCACAGCGTAAATCCCATTAAGCAAATAATCTAAGGACTACCGAAAAAATTGTGGTTCACTTCTTGTCTCGGAAGCTACCACCACGGATAAAACAAACTCACCGATTAGTTACACAATTAGTAATTGCATTAGAAAGCTCACTCCAATCGATGCTATATATCAAAAAGAGAAAGCCAACTGCGAATTAAACACGAAGAATAGGTGAATCTTATAACATAAATTTGACCCACAGATTGCTTATTTGATTCTTCACACTGAATCTGATCTGATGATATTTTCACTCATATTCCAATTCCATATATCTTAATATACCTCAATAGCACTTCTTGCTTGTCATAACAGTGGACATTAGAGGGCCTCAAATATAATATGCGATTCACGTACAAATAGAGTTTCTTGATAGCGATGCTAACAAGAATAACGGCGATTCTTCATTAAGGCTTCGAAGAGAGCACTGCTGCAAGATTCATTGTCTCAGAAGCGCCTAGGAAACATGGATGCTTCTTGGAATTTTAGTCAGGGCCCCCAACTGCTATGGAGGAGGAATTCATTCTAGATATCGGCGTTGTTGTTCAACAATGGATCCATCCCGCCCGGGTAAGTAGATTGCAACTCTTCACTCCGCGTTCTTTGCAGGCTGTTAGCGCTTGTAGTCTTGTAGTCTTGCTTGTAGTCTTCCATCTTATGGTTGTTTCTGTGACACATATGATGCTGTTCATCTTTCCATGGAGGCAGGCAGAGCCTGACTGGCTCCCAGGATATCCACTCAGCATAAATAGCAAGGTGCCCATCATTAGAATTCATGCAATGAAGTTGCGTCCTGATGTATTGAATTTAATTTTGGCTTGAACTCTGACCATGATGATCGTGGGAATATCAGCAGCACGCATCCAGTAGTGTTTAAACGGTTTTTGATTTTGCTTTGAGAGCTCATGAAACTGTCGTCTGGCTGGACCAGGTGTATGACTCTTGAAATTAAACACAGTTTGTCCCATTCCATCTAGCCTGTGGGGAGTTGTAAGACCGCGGGGGATGTTCTGCAACAATAAAACATAGACTGAATTCTGCAGGAAGTAGAGTAGCAGAAAGGAGGAGTACGGGAAACGCAAGCTATTATCTTCTGTAAAAATGCCATTCATCAATCTTCGAAATCCTTGGCATGGACCAAGTTTCTCTTCAGTTTTCTTTCGTGATTCGTTTGTGGAATCGTAGTCACTCCGGCGGAGGATGAGCCGGGATTTAAAGTTGGGAGTGTACTTGATGTGAGCAGATCCGAATCAATATCTCTCAGTACAACTCCTGGCAGATAGAAATATCACATCTTCTTCAAGTGAAGGTGGAATTTGTCGAGGCAATAGTCTAGACAATGCTGATTGGATTATTTGGTTGGGGGCCGCGCGAACGCGTGCTCCCACTATCACAAATTATGACGTGCATATTCCCTTGAGGAAATGCTGCGATTCACCGCCTCCGAAGTGCAATGGAGGAGATCATCCTAGAGCATCAGCCTTGCTGTTCACTGATAGATCCCGCCCAGGTAAGTATACTCGAACTCTTTCCTCGGGATGCTATGTAAGTTGAGCGTGCTTGTAGTCTTGTCTCAAATTATGGTTCCATCTTGAGTCACGCAAAGAGCACTCATTCACTCAAACTACTATTGCTCTGAAGCCCCCATTCCCCAGACCCGAAACCACGCTTGTTGGCCATAATTTCGCGTTTAACTAAGCACCGATTGTATGAAATGGCAAGTTCGAAGCACAGGAAACAGCTCTGCATACACAATAAATACCAGCACTGCTGCAAGACTCATTGTCTCAGAAGCGCCTAGGAAACTTGGATGTTTGTTAGAATTTGAGTCGGGGCCTCCAACTGCAATGGAGGAGGAGTTCATTCGAGACATCGGCTTTGTTGTTCAAACGATGGATTATTCCCGCCCGGCAAAGTAGATTGCAACTCTTTCCCCCTCGTTCTTCGTAGGCTGATAGCGACTGTAGTCTTGTTCCATCTTACGGTTGCTTCTGTGACACATATGATGCTGTTCATCCTTCCATGGAGGCAGGCACAGCCTGGCTGGCTCCCAGGAAATCGACTCAGCATAAATACCAATGTGCCCACCATCAGAATTGATGCAATGAAGTTGCGTCCTAATATAGTGAATTTAATTTTGGCTTGAAGTCTGACCATGATGATCGTGGGAATTACAGCAGCACGCATTCAGTAGTGTTTAAACCGTTTTGATTTTGCTTTGAGAGCTCATCAAACTGTCTTCTGGCTGGACCAGGTGTACGAACTTGAAATTAAACACAGTTTTGTCCCATCCGATCTAGCCTGTGGGGAGTTGTCAGACCGCGGCGGATGTTCTGCAACAATAAAACATAGACTGAATTCTGCAGGAAGTAGAGTAGCAGAAAGGAGTACGGGAAATGCAAACTAGCATCTTCTGTAAAAATGCCATTCATCTATCTTCCAAATCCTTGGCATGGACCAAGTTTCTCTTCAGTCTTTTTCGTGATTAATTTGTGGAATCGTAGTCACTCCGGCGGAGGACGAGCCGGAATTTAAAGTTGGGAGTGTATTTGATGTGAGCAGAATCACTATCCCTCACTATAACTCCTGGCAGACAGGAATATCGTATCTTCTGTAAATGAAGGTGGAATTCGATTGTCTAGACAATGCTGATTGGAATATTTGGTTGGGAGCCGCGCGAACGCGTGCTCCCACTTTCACAAATTATGACGTGCATATTCCCTTGAGGAAATGCTAGAAATCACCGCGTCCAAAGTGCAATGGACGAGATCATCCTAGAGCATCAGCCTTGCTGTTCACTGATAGATCCCGCCCAGGTAAGTATACTCGAACTCTTTCCTCGGGATGCTATGTAAGTTGAGTATGCTTGTAGTCTTGTCTCAAATTATGGTTCCATCTTGAGTCACGCAAAGAGCACTCATTCACTCAAACTACTATTGCTCTGAAGCCCCCGATCTCCAGACCCGAAACCACGCTTGTTGGCCATAATTTCGAGTTTAACTAACCACCCAAGTGTATGAATGGGAGGTTCGCAGCAGAGGAAACAGCTCTACATACACAATAAATTCCAGATTGCTGTGTGGATTTCACCCATGTTATTTCTACTGTTTTGCAGATCAAAGCCAATGTCTTATCCCATTTATTTGTCAAACACGCGATACAACTCAAGGTGCCGACACTCAGGACCCTGGATCCATAGCAAATGTAGCATTCATAGAAGTTCAATGAAATAACGTCGTGCATGCGAGCGGGAGATTCTCGTTCTGCAGTTAGAACCGATGGAGTTGTTCCGTAGCCCTGGGAAGACGCGTCATTGCAAAACTCTCTGAAACCTGAGACCGATCAGCATGTTGAATATGTCTTGCTATTCATTTGTAAGATGAAGTGACCATATCCAACGGTGACTGACCCACAAGATCTACGGCGGGAAACGTATCTCCTAGTGGTGGATGAGGAAACTAGAACTTTGCGGGGAACTGAGACAGGAGAAAGGAGAGACTTGCGTGGAGTTGCGGGGGTGTTCACATATGATGCTCGACTGTTCTCTCGACTGTTCCCGCTGTGCAAGAAACCCGACCACTTAGCACTTATTGCGTTCTCTCGACTGTTCTCTCTGTGCAAGAAACCAGACCACTTAGCACTTCTAGAACTTATAGTGAATTGGTGTTGTGAGAGTGGACAATCTTCAAAGAAAGATATTGTGACTCTGTTTTTGGCTGTGGACATAGCTTCCAAGACTGGAAGTGCACCTTGTATGCCCTGCGTCATCCCCATGAGTGTGTCATGTACGATGAGTGTGGATACTCGTGACCAAGGGAAGTTGCAACAATTGGTATCAGAGCAAGGTTAGAGTCGTATAGATCACAAGATAGTTGATTGAGAGTTTCACTATGGCACGAAGATTATAAATCTCAAATGCAAAATTTGGCGGGATAAACTTAATGGGAGAAACAACTCAAGGTGAAGGATGTGCTTGTACAGCAAGGGCTACACAGAACGTTGGGCAAGAGGCCAGAGAACAGGACCGGTGAAGAATGGCAAGATGATGATTTGACGGTAATTAGCTCATTTCGATTGAATCTTGCTGATAAAGTTTTATACAACTAGATGAACAAGGACTCAACAATGAAGCTGTGGTCAAAGTTGGAGACCCTGTACATGACGAAGTGCTTGAAAATAGACTGTATTTGAAACCTGCGGATGAAGGAAGCCCAAAGCATCATGGATGATGATTTGACGGTAATTAGCTCATTTCGATTGAATCTTGCTGATAAAGTTTTATACAACTAGATGAACAAGGACTCAACAATGAAGCTGTGGTCAAAGTTGGAGACCCTGTACATGACGAAGTCCTTGAAAATAGACTGTATTTGAAACCTGCGGATGAAGGAACGCCTTCATCAAAATCATCCATAAGTTCATGAGTACAGAGGTTACTTTAGAGGAAGACGATAAAGCTTTGTTATTATTCATTTCATTGCCTTCATCTTATGAGCATCAAGTCACAACATTGTTGTACGGGAAGGATGACATAGCCTTTGAGGAAGTAACATCAACTTTGTCGTCAAATGAAATGTGTAAAAGACCTAATCAAGATGATATGAATCCCGAGGCTCTGTTTACTAGAGGTCTGACACTAGACAGAGGACAAATTAGAGCTAGATCTAGGTCTAGGCCACTAAACAGTATCAAATGCTGGATTTGTTGAAAATTAGTGCATTTTAAGAAAGACAATATGAGTAGAAAGTTTTCAATATAACAGAGAGAAAAACATTTTCTATGATCAGGCCAGCATAGCAATGTCGTCTAGATCAATTGATGACGTTCTTTGCCACACCCAAGATAGAGATCGATTTTAAGAATAGTGTATTCTTGATTCGGGTTGCTCTTACCCCGTATGCTCGAAGAAATAGAACTGGTTTCATACCTACAAACCAGTTAACGCAGGATCAGAATTCTGATGGGGAACGATTTCTGTTCAGATTAAAGCCAATGTCTTATCTCATATATTTGTCAAACACGCGATACAACTCAAGGTGCCGACACTCAGGACCCTGGATCCATCTGCAAATTTAGCATTCATAGAGGTTCAATGAAATAACGTCGTGCATGCGAGCGGGACGTTCTCGTTCTGAACTTAGAACTGATGGAGTTGTTGCATACCCCTGGGAAGGCGCGTTGTTGCAACTAGTCTCTGAGAAAGATCAGCATTCTACGTTACCAATGAGGCAATCTCTCGCATGAAGAAACCATGACTTAATTTGGTGAAATCATGAAGGCCTCTTAATTCTTGATACGTCGGTATTTCCAGTTTTTAAGAGGGGTCTCTTGTATCTTCAAGGTCCTCGTGTCTTCAGTATTATTTTCTACGTAGGGGCACTAATGCTGCTTAAAAATGTAAAGTTAGCTACAGATGGAGGTTACGATCTCTGGACATCAGGAATCTAATTCTGCTTCTACACGGTACTACAGCTTTACTGTGAGAACCTCTATGGACCAGGTGTATGAACTTGAAATACACAGTTAAACACAGTTCGTCCCACTCGATCTAGCCTGTGGGAAGTTGTAAGACCCCGGCGGATGTTCTGCAACAATAAAACATAGATTGCATTCTGCAGGAAGTAGAGTAGCAGAAATGAGGAGTACGGGAACGCAAGCTAGCATCTTCTGTAAAAATGCCGTTCATCTATATTCCAAATCCTTGGGAAGTTTTCTTTCCTAATTCGTTTGTGGAATCGTAGTCACTCGGGCAGAGGATGAGCCGGAATTTTAAGTTGGGAGTGTATTTGATGTGAGCAGAATCACTATCCCTCATTATAACTCCTGGTAGATAGGAATATCGTATCTTCTTTAAATGAAGGTAGAATTTGTCGAGGCAATAGTCTAGGCAATGCTCATTGGAATATTTGGTTGGGAGCCGCGCGAACGCGTGCTCCCACTTTCACAAATTATGACGTGCATATTCCCTTGAGGAAATGCTAGAAATCACCGCCTCCGAAGTGCAATGGACGAGATCATCCTAGAGCATCAGCCTTGCTGTTCACTGATAGATCCCGCCCAGGTAAGTATACTCCAACTCTTTCCTCGGGATGCTATGTAAGTTGAGCGTGCTTGTAGTCTTGTCTCGAATTATGGCTCCATCTTGAGTCATGCAAAGAGAACTGATTCACTCAAACTACTATTGCTCTGAAGCCCCCGATCTCCAGACCCGAAACCACGCTTGTTGGCCATAATTTCGAGTTTAACTAACCACCCGAGTGGATGAATGGGAGGTTCGAAGCAGAGGAAACAGCTTTACATACACAATAAATTCCAGATATGTTGTATGAATTTCACCCATGTTATTTCTACTGTTTTGTTCTGCAGATCAAAGCCAATGTCGTATCTCATATATTTTTCAAACACGCGATGCAACTCAAGGTGCCGACACTCAGGACCCTAGATCTAATATAGCATACATAGAAGTTGAATGAAATAACGTCGTGCATGCGAGCGAGACATTCTCGTTCTGAACTTAGAACTGATGGAGTTGTTCCATAACCCTGGGAAGGCTCGTCGTTGCAACTACTCTCTGAGAAAGATCAGTATTCTACGTTACCAATGAGGCAATCTCTCCCATGAAGAAACCATGCACTTAATTTGGTGAAATCTTGAGGGCCTCTTGATTCTTGATTCGTCGGTATTTCCAGTTTGTAAGAGGGATCTCTTGTATCTTCAAGGTGCTCGTGTCTTCAGTATTATTTTCTACGTAGGGGCACTAATGCTGCTCAAAAATGTAAAGTTAGCTACAGATGGAGATTACGATCTCTGGACATCAGGAGTCTAATTCTGCTTCTACACGGGACTACAGCCTTACTATGGGAGCCTCTACAGTCCACTTGGTCCGATTACTGCAGCCAGATGCAGCAAGATGGAACAGAGTCTCATGATTCTTTTTGGTCTGTAAGAAACTACAGACCCTAGGATAAAATGCAAGCTAGCATCTTCTGTGAAAACGTCGTTTATCTATCTTTGGGACGGACCACGTTCTTCTTACGTGATTTGGAGTTTAACGAAATTTGTGGAAATCGTAGTCACTCGGGCGGAGGATGAGCCGGAATTTAAAGTTGGACTGTACTTGACGTGAGCAGATCCGAATCACTATCTCTCAGTAAAACTCCTGGCAGATAGGAATATCACATCTTCTTCAAGTGAAAGTTGAACTTGCCGATGCGATAGTCTAGACAATGCTGATTGGAAAATTTGGTTGGGGGCCGCGCGAACGCGTGCTCCCACTTTCACAAATTATGACGTGCATATTCCCTTGAGGAAATGCTAGAAATCACCGCCTCCGAAGTGCAATGGACGAGATCATCCTAGAGCATCAGCCTTGCTGTTCACTGATAGATCCCGCCCAGGTAAGTATACTCAAACTCTTTCCTCGGGATGCTATGTAAGTTGAGCGTGCTTGTAGTCTTGTCTCGAATTATGGTTCCATCTTGAGTCATGCAAAGAGAACTGATTCACTCAAACTACTATTGCTCTGAAGCCCCTGATCTCCAGACCCGAAACCACGCTTGTTGGCCATAATTTCGAGTTTAACTAACCACCCGAGTGGAAGAAATGGCAGGTTCGAAGCAGAGGAAACAGCTCTACATACACAATAAATTCCAGATATGTTGTGGGGATTTCACCTATGTTATTTGAACTGTTTTGCAGATCAAAGCCAATATCTTATCTGATATGTTTGTCAAGCACGCGATACAAGTGAAGGTGCCATCACTCAGGACCCTGGATCTATCAGCAAATGTAGCATTCATAGAGGTTCAATGAAATAACGTCATGCATGCGAGCGAGATATTCTCGTTCTGAACTTAGAACTGATGGAGTTGTTCCGTAGCCCTGGGAAGGCGCGTCGTTGCAACCACTTTGTGAGACAGATCAGCATGTTGAATATGTGTTGCTATTCGTTCGAAAAATAGGAAAATGGCGACCGTGTAGAAAACACGAAGGATAGAAAAACCCCTTCAAACAGTACAAGGGTGAGACAAAATAGGTAAAATGGGGCCAAGCCCCATTCATTCGAAAAATGAAATTTTTCGAAAAATGACTATATCCAACGGTGACCGATCCACAAGATCTACGGCGAGAGACGTATCTCCTAGGATGGATGATAAAACTAGGACTTTGCGGGGAACTAGGACCGGAGTGAGGAGAGACTTGCGTGGAGTTGCGGGGGCGTGTGTGGGCTCACATATGAAGCTCGACTGTTCTCTCGCCTGTTCCCTCTGTGTAAGAAACCAGGCCACTTAGCACTTATTGTGAATTGGTGAGAGTGAGAATGGACAACCTTCAAATAAACATATTTTGAGTGTAATTTTGGAGGTGGACATAGCTTCCAAGACTGGAAGTGAACCTTCTTTACCCTGTGTCATCCGGATGAGTGTGTCTTGCATGATGAGTGTGGATATTTGTGACAGAGTGAAGTTGTAACTATTGGTATCAGAGCCAGGTTAGAGTTGTATAGATCACAAGATAGTTGATTGAGAGCTTCACTATGGCAGCAACAATATCAATCTCAAATGCAAAATTTGTCGTGGATAAATTTGATGGGAAAAACAATTTTTAGTTATGGCAATTGAAGGTGAAGGATGTACTTGTACAACAAGGGCTACACCTTGTGCCCAGCGTTGAACGCTGGGCACAAGGCCAATGAAGAATGGGAGAATGCTGATTTGAGGGTTATCAGCACGATTCGATTGAATCTTGCTGATGAGGTTCTATACAACAAAGACTCAACACAGCAGCTGTGGTCAAAGTCGGAGACCCTGTATATGACTAAGTCACTGAAAAATAGACTGTGACAGAAACAGAAGCTCTACACACTGCGGATGAAAGAAGGCCAAAGCATCATGGAGTATCTCAACGCCTTCAACAAAATCATGTATAAGGTCATGAGTATAGACCTTACCTTAGTGGAGGAAGATAAAACTTTGTTGTTATTGGAGGAAGATAAAAATTTGTTGTTATTGACTTCATCTTATGAATATCTAGTCACAACCTTGTTGCAGGGGAAGGAAGACATAGCCTTTGAGGAAGTAAATCAACTTTGTTGGCAAATGAAATGTTTAACAGACTTAATCAAGAGGATATGAATCTCGAGGCTCTCTTTACTAGAGGTCGGACAGTACACAGATCGAAGTCAAACTCTAGGTCAAACAGTATTAAAGTCAAATACTGGATTTCTGAAAATTAGCGCATTTCAAGAAAGACTGTATGAGTAGAAAGTTTGAATATAACAGAGAGAAAAACATTTTAATTGCTGAGACATGCATAGCAAAGTTTAGTCTAAATCTGTTCTTTATGTCTAGATCAGTTAATGATGTTCTTTGTGTCACTCGAGATAGAGATCGATTTGAAGAATCGTGTATTCTTGATACGGGTTGCTCTTACCACATGTGCTCGAAGAAAGACTAGTGTAGAATCCAAATTAGGAAGTTTTCTTTCGTGATTTGTTTGTGGAATCGTAGTCACTCGGGCAGAGGATGAGCGGAATTTAAAGTCGAACTGTACTTGATGTGAGCAGAAAATCACTATCCCTCATTATAACTCCTGGTAGATAGAAATATCGTATCTTCTTTAAATGAAAGTAGAATTTGTCGAGGCAATAGTCTAGGCAATGCTCATTGGAATATTTGGTTGGGGGCCGCGCGAACGCGTGCTCCCACTATCACAAATTATGACGTGCATATTCCCTCGAGGAAATGCTAGAAATCACCGCCTCCGAAGTGCAATGGACGAGATCATTCTAGAGCATCAGCCTTGTTGTTCACTGATAGATCCCGCCCAGGTAAGTATACTCGAACTCTTTCCTCGGGATGCTATGTAAGTTGAGCGTGCTTGTAGTCTTGTCTCGAATTATGGTTCCATCTTGAGTCATGCAAAGAGAACTGATTCACTCAAACTACTATTGCTCTGAAGCCCCCGATCTCCAGACCCGAAACCACGCTTGTTGGCCATAATTTCGAGTTTAACTAACCACCCGGGTGTATGAAATGGCAGGTTCAAAGCAAAGAAACATCAGAACAATCAACCACTTTGTCCTATTACTGCAGCCAGAGGCAGCAAGATGGAACAGAGTCTCATGATTCTTTTCGGTCTCCAAGAAACTAGAGACCCTGCATCGGAAATAGAAGTTAGAAGCGCACACGATTTTGCATACGTAGACGTTCTGCTTTACACGAAGGTCGTGTCTAAAAGACGCGACCATTAGTCCGTAATGTCTACCTTGGCTGAGCGGAAGGTCATCCAAACTGTGCTTGAGAAAACAAATAATCATCACTGTCACTGGGTGCTGAGATTTACCTGGTTCACAAGACCTTTCCACCATGCCTCAGAGTCCGTGAACTGAAAGCTCATTCGATTTGCAGGGACCCAGAATAAAGAGCCTGGCATGCGGAAGACAGCTCAACTTCTGGCCCTCAAATGTCGTAAACACTAACAGATCTGAACCCAGAATCTGAATATTGGTGAAAAGATGTGGTCAAGAAGCATAAGATAAGTGATTCTCTGTCGTACATCTCGTTTGCACGTGATACACCCCAAACATAGAAGTAAGAAAGCTTTCTATCTGCGAGTGACCAAAAGCCATTGCTGCTGGTCTTGTGCTCGAAAGTGCAACTGCTTCAACTTCCACACAGATAGTCAGTATTTCAAGGCAACGAGTAAGTAAGCTCGTTGCACAAGGTTACCACTATCCTCGTGCAAGTATCCTTCCAACGATCCAGTTCCAGTGTTTAAGGGAACCATTACTTGCAGAAGTTTACCATTACCCCTGTTGAAGTTTCGTTTAGTTAGCTACGCAAGTAATGAAGGATAATGAATAATTTTGTGAAGCTTCTTAGCGTTTTAAAGGATGGCTGGTTTTTGCAGTAATTGTACGAGGCTTCTTATGCTAATCCAGCGCAGTTGCTGGTTGTGCTAATAAATAGTGGTGCATCCAAAAACACTCACAAGAGCAAAAGTGGTACTCGAGAGCCAATGCTTACTTTTTTAATAGGAAAGTGTTCTTCAATGAGATATATTCAGTTATTTAATTCTAATATATAAGTTTAGATTTTGATAGCAACATGCATATAATAATAGTCAACGTTCTGCAAAGTACAGAGTCCCATGACTCCATATAAACATGTTTTTTTGGACTATTGTTTTCCAATTAATTATTAAGAATATTATCCATGTTTCGATATACTAAGAAATATTAAGAGAAAGTAGAGCTTATATTTCTGCATAAAAACATGTTGGCCATCATGTCCAAAATTTTATTGTAACAGATTGGAAGGGAGGATATACATCCTTCACCTCATTTCAAATATTAGAGATGTCCAACGTGCATTACAGGTTACTTAGTCTGAAAATGGAATGGATTTTGCACGTTAATCAAACTATTTGTAAATAAATTACATATATAATACTACAAGAATCAACTTTGTAAATAGTCTATACCATATTATTCCTTTCTATTTATAATCTGCCCCACTTTATTTTATTTCGTCTGCGGTATCGTCATAGGAGACTTCCTCACCTTTCTTTTTAACCCACCTCCTTTCTTTTTGGTCCATTGATCTAGAGGTCCAGCTTGGATAGTGGATCTGAAAAATTAATCCATGGAACCCTTGCATCTTGTATCTTTGCAGCAACTACTTACTGAACACCCGACAAGCTATAATAATTTGGATATTGCATGTAAGCTTTTGGTAAAGATGAAAAGGGCATCTTTTTTCTTTCTTTCTTTTCACGAAGTACACATCAGGTAAGAAAACAAGATGTCTTGAGCATGTTCATTTATGGGATAATGGAGAATGATAAATAATATATCATGGATATATTTATCTCTATGGTAGTAGAGAATGATTAAAAATATGAACATAAATAGAAAATACTGTAAATAATAATATATTGGAGTCTTAAATTCAAAAAACGTTCTTGATTCAATGATATGTAAAGGCATTAATGTATGGAAAAACGTAGTTGGATTTATTGGTATTCTCCTGAATTGTATCCAATTATAAATTAAACTAGATTTAGTAGATTTTGGATCTCTTTTTAAGTTGGTTTGTTACTTTTTGAAAAACAAATTGGTGATGGGTGAACAAGTAGAGCTCCTCCTTGGAAGTCAAAAACAAAAGAAATTTACGAAAAGTAAAATTGCTACCTTGGCAACAATTTGGCTAAGTTTACGACATTTTAAATTGCAATTCAAAACCTTCCTTAGGCTCTAATGAAAAACTTACAAACAGTTGGTAGTTTTAAGCATGCTATATTGATTTTTGAGCAATTTATATCTACTGCATTTAGCATGCATAATGCTAACTTATTATTTGAATAGCTTACAAACTAATATCTATTGAAGATTGAAATTACATATGAACATGAATATCTAGATCTTCACTCAAATCCCTTCAGATATGATATTGATTGAGATAATTCCTTTGGGAAGTTTATTTGACTACTCAAAAATGAATTCTGGGCGGAATGGACGGCACTAGGTTTTACTTTGATAATCTCTTCCACTAGACGATTTCAATTTCAATTTTAATTTTAATTTTAATTTAACGTTACATATTAAATTAAGACCTACACATACATACTATCAATAAATTTAATCATAGTTCTCATTCTCCTAAGTCTTTTGACATGCTCACAATTCTGTGGAGGAATAATTTAATAAAAAGGTTATCTTCAATAAAATCAAAAAAAAAATTCATCCCAACATCAAAGTAAAAGAAGAAAAAAATTCGAAAATGAAAAAACCTCAGATTTTATCCTTTTACAAAAACCTTTAAACAGGAAGCTTTCGAAAGTTCAAAATTCCTCGATTAAATATGGCCATAGATATCCCAGAAAATATGAAAAATTAGAGAAGCAATTAGAGAGAAAAGTCCTGGTTTTCCCATGTTCACAATTGGTATATATATATATATATATATATAATGTTGGCTGGGCATACAGGAGAGGTCTTTCAATAAATTTTTCCATATCAGAACATTTTACATTGTCATAATTAATAGTGGGAAGGATATTATAGCTTCCATTTTATAGGATAAAACGAAAGTTAGCATCTTCTGTGAAAACGTCGTTCACCTATCTTTGGAATGGACCACGTACTTCTTACGTGATTCGGAGTTTACCAAAATTTGTGGAAATCGTAGTCACTCGGGCGGAGGATGAGCCGGAATTTAAAGTTGGACTCTACTTGACGTGAGCAGATCCGAATCACTATCTCTCAGTACAACTCCTGGCAGATAGAAATATCACATTTTCTTCAAATGAAGGTTGAACTTGTTGATGCGATAGTCTAGACAATGCTGATTGGAATATTTGGTTGGGAGCCGCGCGAACGCGTGCTCCCACTTTCACAAATTATGACGTGCATGTTCCCTTGAGGAAATGCTAGAAATCACCGCCTCCGAAGTGCAATGGACGAGATCATTCTAGAGCATCAGCCTTGCTGTTCACTGATAGATCCCGCCCAGGTAAGTATTCTCAAACTCTTTCCTCGGGATGCTATGTAAGTTGAACGTGCTTGTAGTCTTGTCTCACATTATGGTTCAATCTTGAGTCATGCAAAGAGAACTCATTCACTCAAACTACTATTGCTCTGAAGCCCCGATCAACAGACCCGAAACCAAGCTTGTTGGCCATAATTTCGAGTTTAACTAACCACCCGGGTGTATGAAATTGCAGGTTCAAAGCAAAGAAAACATCTCAACATTCATAATAAATTCCAGATATGTTGTGTGGATTTCACCGATGTTAGTTCTACTGATTTGTTTTGCAGATCAAAGTAAATGTCTTATCTCATATGTTTGTCAAACACGCGATACAACTCAAGGTGCCGACACTCAGGACCCGGGACCCATCAGCAAATTCAGCATTCATAGGGGTTCAATGAAATAACGTCGTGCATGCAAACGAGAGATTCTCGTTCTGAACTTAGAACTGATGGAGTTGTTCCCTAGCCCTGGGAAGGCGCGTCGTTGCAAAAACTCTCTGAGACAGATCAGCATTCCACGTGACCAATAAAGCTCTCTCGCATGAAGAAACCATGCACTTAATTTGGTGAAATCTTGAACTGTGCTTGAGAAAACAAATTGTCCTCACGGTAGTCACACACTGGATGCTGAGATTTACTGCCACAGCGCCTGTGCATTTAGCTTCAGGCTGCTCCTTAACTCGCGGTGAGTGTCTGCCACATCTGCCACATCTGGTATATTTTGGTCAGTTTTGTAACTGGTCTTCCAGACCTTAGACCCGTAACCCTTACTTGCATACCTTCTCAGCACACATCTGCCATGTACAATGGAGAAGATCACCAAATAACTAAAAAACTAATTCTGCGTATAGACTTCCATATTAAGATCCATAATTCTGTCAGTCCACAAGATCGATTCGACATCCGTTTATATTCATTACTAACCCCTCGAAGAAAAATCGAACACTGGTGTAGTTGAGTTACATGGCAGGTGGCCGAGCGGAGACGAGCCCTCACTATCGCATATGCTAGAGACCTTCTGTTACAAAACACAGCCCTGAGAACCTCTCGCAATAGCATATCATAAACACCATTAAGCATCATCATAGTGTAAGGACATTTTAAACATAATAATGAAGCAGCATCATAATAAACATCATAAACACCATCATAATGTAAAGACAAACAGTAAACAATGTGGTTCACTCCTGTCTCGGAAGCTACCCTACGGCTGAAACACGCTCACCCAAACACTTTGAACCCAAACTCGCTGCTATGGCAAAATATTAAAGTGAATAGATATCTCTTAGTGGTCAATATTCAATAAGTGCAATAGGTTAGTATTGAGGAGTTTAGCAGCTCAATGACAGTGATGAGAACTATCCCTGTTTTCTTCTTCTTTATATTTATATATATATATATATATATATATATATATATATATATATATATATATATATATATATATATATATATATATATAAGTATACAAAATAGTCAGGACTTCATGTTAAGGAGTCCTGCATCCTTGGCTAATCTTTGTAGTCATATTGCTTCTTTAGCACCCTTAGTTGTTTCCATATATTCTGCCTTTGTAATAGAAAGAGCACCTGCAGATTAAAGAATAGACATCCAACTTATTGCACCACCAACAAGTGTAAAAATACATCATTTTATAGACCTTCTCTTATCCAAGTCTCTTGCAAAATCAAAATCTACATATACTATAATTCCTCCTTCTTGGTCTGTCTCCACATCAAAGACAATGCAAATATTTATAGTCCCTTTCATATTATGAAGTATCCACTTCACAACTTCCCAACATTGTTTCCTTGGATTTTCCATGTACCTACTCACCATACTCACTGCACATGAGATGTCTGGTCTAGTGCAGACCATAGCAAATATAAACTCCAAACAGCACTAGCATAAGGAATATTTAAGATTACTTTTCTCTCCTCCTCATTTGATGGACATAGCTCCAATGATATCCTGAAATGACTTGCCATTGGAGTGCTCATTGGTCTGGCATTCTCCATGCCAAAACAAGCAAGTATGTTTCCAAATATCTCCTTTGAGATATCCATAACTTTCCTTTGCTCCTGTCCCGCTGGATTTCAATCCCAAGCACCCTCTTTGAAGAACCCAAGTCCTTCAGATCAAACTCCTTACCAATTTGTGCTTTCAATTTCTCCACCTTGACCATATCCTCCATGACAATCATCCTATCATCCACATATAGTACCAAAATGATTAACTCAGATACTCTAGTTCCATGTACTTTCTTGAGGTACACACATCAATTTTACTGCTTCTGTTATATCCATGCTTCAACATGAAAGCATCAAATTACACGTACCAAAGTCTTAGACTTTGCTTTAGTCTATATAAGAGATTTATAATGTGCAAACTAGTTTCTCATTCCTTGGTACCACAAAACCTTCAGGTTGATGCATGTAAATCTACTCCTCCAATTCTCCATGTAGAAGGGAAATTTTAACATCTAGTTTCAAGTATCCAACTCCAAGTTATGCAATGCAACTATTACCAATAATTCACAAATTGAAGAGATTTTTTCCACTTGTGAAAAAATCTCATTGAAGTCAATACCTTTTTTTTGGCTATAACCCTTTGCTACAAGCCTTGCTGTGTATCAATCTCCACCTAATTTTGGAAGCTTTTCCTTCCTCCAAAATATCCATCCAATTGCCTTCTTTACCATAGGCAACTTTTCAAGTCTCCAAGTTTGGTTTTTTGGTAATGAATTCATCTCCTCTTCCATTGCACAGTGCCATTTTTGATACTCTTGATCTTGCATTGCCTCTTCATATGAAGAAGGATCACCATTCTTAGTAAGAAGAGCATAAGCTACCAATGAATCATCAAATCTCTTTGGAAGCCTTCTATCCCTTTTTGGATACCTATGTTCATGGATCACTTTTGGACTTTGCTCTTCTAATGGTTCACCTGGTAGATCTACAAGATGTAAGATGTATTCACTTCCAAGATCAATATCTCTCTTAACAAAATTTGACTGAATTTGTTTTCTCTTTTCTTCCACTGTATTAATTGTCTCCATCATACTAGCTTCATCAAAAACTACATCCCTACTCACAACAAGGAAATATCTTTCTAGATCCCATAATCTATATCCCTTTGTATCCTTCTCATATCCCAAGAATATATATTTTTTTAATTTGGGATTTAAGTTTGCCCTTTGTTTTTGTTAATTATGAACACAAGCTATGCATCCAACACTCTAAGCAAAGAATAATCAACATGCCTACCTGCCCATTTTTCCATGGGTGTCTTAAACTCAATAGTGGTAAAGGGAGAAATGTTTACTAAATGACAAGCAGTATTTACTGCTTCTACCCGAAAGCTCTCTTCTCCAATCTAGTTTTGCTTAACATACTTTTTTCTTTCTCCAAGAGTGTACAGTTTATCCACTCTATGACACCATTTTTTTGAGAGGTACCCAATGGTAAAGTGATGAATTATCCCTTCACTCTTACAATATTTATCAAACTCTCCAGATTTGAATTCTCCACCATTATCAGGTCTCAAACACTTCACTTTCCTTCTAGTTTTTTTCTCCATTGTCACCTTCCATTGTTTAAAGATAGAGAAAACCTCTGATTTTTGCTACATGGTGTAGACCCATACTCTCCTAGAGTAATCATGAACCAAAGATATGAAATTAATGCTCCAGATTTTGAAGCTATACGTGCGCGGCCCCAAACATCAGAATGCACATAGTCTAACATGCACTCTGTGCAATGAACTCCTATGGAAAAGTTTACCCTATGTTGCTGTCCTATTCACAATCCTCACAAAATTTTAGCTTACAATTTTTAAGGCCCTTCATAAGGTGTTGCTTGGACAATTCACTTAGACATCTTTCACTTTCACCCAAACATAGGTGTCATAGGTGCATGAGATCTTTGGGATATTCTTCTTTAGAAATAGTACTTGCCACTCCTCCAGTAATCGTATCTCCAAAAAGCTCATAAAGATTTACTATCTTCTCCACCAAGCTCATAAATATTTTCTATCTTCTTGCTTTGCATTACAACTAATGTTTCTTTTGATATCTTGAGTGTTATACTTTCTGCTCCCCACCTCCAACCATTTGAGTCCAAAGTGTCTAGTGATACCGAATTCTTCCTTAACTCAGAAACATGCCTCACATACTCAAGAGTCCTCACAACACAATCAAACATCTTAATGCATATTGTATTAATGCCAATAGCTTTACAAGCCATGTTGTTCTCCATTATTACAGATCCTCCATTGGATGGTTTGTACACATGAAACCACTCCTTATTTGGACACATATGGTAAGAGCAATCTGAGTCCAATATCTCTGACTCCTCAAATTGATCTTTGTCTTGGGTAACACATCTAACATCATCCAAAAACCAGATGACTCAACAAGACTTGCTTGATCTGAAAGTTGACCTTTATTGTTGTTGGACTCAACGTCTTGTTGTTACAATCCTTCTTGAAATGTCCAACCTTCCCACAAATACAGCAATTGGTTTAAAACCTCCCGTTCTAGACTTGGATCTTGATTTACTCTTGATCTGATCTCTCTCTCTCTCTCTCTCTCTCTCTCTCTCTCTCTCTCTCTCTCTCTCTCTCTCTCTCTCTCTCTCTCTCTCTCTCTCTCTCTCTCTCTCTCTCTCTCTCTCTCTCTCTCTCTCTCTCTCTCTCTCCTCTGATAAATAGAGCCTTTGGATTTTTCTTTTCTTGGTTGGATCTTTTTTCATCTCATAGGACAATAATGCTAAAGTGACCTCCTCAAATTTTATATCATCCTTCCCGTATAGAAGAGTTGTGACCAGATGCTCATGTGATGGAGAAAGTGAAGTCAATAACATCAATGCTTTATCCTCCTCTTCTAACTTAACCTCTATGCTTATCAACTCACAAAGGATTTTGTTGAAAGCATTGAGTTGCTCCATAATATTTTGGCCTTCCTTCATCCAGAACATATACAACTTTTGTTTGAGATATAGTCTATTTGTCAATGACTAGGTTATATAAAGATTCTTTAGTTTGGCGTATAGTTTTTGCTGCAGATTCCTCATTCATAACATTGTGTAGCACTTCAGCAAGGTTCAACCTAATAGTGCTAGTAGCTTTGAGATCTGCATCTTCATCTTCCCCAACCTCATCACTTTTGTTCTCATGTCTTTTTCTTAGTGCTTCTTAGTCCTTGTTGGACAAGAAGGTTCTTCAATCTTCAGTTGCCAAAGTATGAAATTGTTTCTTCCAGCAAACTTCTCCATTGCAAATTTAGCATTTGATATGGATATCACCCCTGCCATTGCTTTGCTATGGACTTGCTTTTGGACTCACTTCAATGCATCCTCAGATCTCAAGACCCTCTTTTGGACCAACTAAGCTTTGATACCAATTGTTAGAAAACTCTACCCTAAGAACCTCTTGCAATAACACATCATAAGCCCCATTCAGCAAATAATGTAAAGACAACAGTATATAATGTGGTTCACTTCTTGTCTTGGAAGCTACCTCCATGGCTAAACTCCTCCTTGTTAGAAGTGTACAAATGCATGCAAGTGTGCAAGAGTTCTAAGGAATGCTTCCAGAGATAGATTATCTCATAATAATTGTTAGGGGATTACCCTTGAGGTACATCAACTGAATAGTTCTGACTTTTCAGGTCCTTGTGTCCTTTCAGAGTGGTCTGTGACTTATTGATCAAATCTCTATTTGACGTTTCACTTATTGTGGATTGTAAGCTCTCATTATATATTTTGCATTTATTCTAGTCTCCAACACTCCCACTTAATGGAGATTACTGTTACAAAAAGAATTACATCTAACTTGGTTCTAAGTTATTCTTGTATGTAAGCAAAGTTGAGGTAGATGTTCTAATTACTTAGGACCAGATAGTCCTTTGGTAAATATATCACCAGTCTGTTCATGGGTAGGAATATAACTAAACTGAATCTTCTTCTTTGAAGCCAACTGCTTGATGAAGTTATATCTGATAGCAATATGTTTGGTCCGGTTATGAAACTTGGTGGTATCCACCAATGCTAATGTAGACATATTATCACACAATATTGTAGTAGGCTTCTTGTCACTTAAACAAATGTCTTCAAGTTATTGATGTAGCCAAACTCCTTCAGTAGCTACGGCTACCATTGCCACATACTCTGCTTCAGTGGAAGATAATGCAAAAGTATTTTGCCTTTTAGAGCTCCAAGAGATGGCTCCTCCTGAAATAATGAAGCAATGACCAGACGTGCATTTAAGCTCATCTACTTCTCCAGCCCAATCAGCATCAGAGTATCCATATAGAGTTCTGGGCACCTTGGAGTACAAATATTCAATAAAATAATGTAAAGTTCCCTTAATATAATGGAACAAATGCTTCATGGCTGCAATATGCTTCTCACCAGGATTACTCATAAATTGAGAAAGCACTCCCACTGAAAAGGCTAAGTCGGATCTTGAACAAACTGACGGCCAATTGACTGAGCTTATCGCATTAGGAAACCCAAACTTACTTAGGCAAGACTTCTCCTCCTCAGATTGAGGCGAGTCCCGCTTAGAGAGTTTCAACCCAAGTAGCATTGGGGTGGAAACTGGTTTGGCATCCATGAGGTCAAATTCAATCAGTTTTTGTAGTAGATAATGACTTTGGTTGATTCTGATCCAATGACGATGTGGGTCTTGGATGATTTATAGACTGAGGCAATGTTGCATAGGCCCCAGATCTGTCATCATGAATCTACAGCAGAGCTACTCCTTGACTTGAGTGAGTAAAGGTAGACTTGTGCTTGCTATCAACGTATCATCCACATATAGTGCTATTAGGATGAAATCAGAACCCTTCCACTAGAAGTAGACATTACCATCTGCAGCAATCTTGGTGAAACCGATGGATAATAAATGATTGTTTATCAGCAGATTCCATTCCCGTGATGACTGCTTTAGTCCATAGATAGCTCAAATGAGCTTGCAGACTTGCCCTTACTTAGGCAGGTTAACACCAGGAGGTAGCATCATATACATTTCCTCATTTAAGATGCTATTTAAAAATGAAATTTTAACGTCCATTTGATGGACGTGCATGTGATGCTAAGCAGCAAGGCTAAATATCACTCGTACGGATTGGATCCGAACCACATGAGAGAAAGTCTGGAAATCAATACCTTGTATTTGGGAGAATCCCCGAGCAACAAGTCAGGCCTTGTACCGGTCCACTGAATTATCTAGTTTCAGTTTTAGCTTATACATCCATTTGCAAGAAACTAACTTTCAGCCAGGACGAAGTTCGGTATAGACCCAAGTGCCAATTTAATGGTGTGAGTGAAGCTCCTCCTCCATCTCTGCAGTCCAATGTTCACATTGGGGAGAATGGAGAGCTTGTTGTAAATTGGCTTGCTGATGGGATGGCATCCTTGGTGGCAGTAAGAGCTTTCTTATGTGACTTCTTACTCTTTGGAAGGACGGAGTCCATAGTGTAATTCTCATCTGGGTGGCGCGGTGGAGGTACTCCTTTGTTGGAGCGTGCTGATTGGCGCAATTGCACCATCGGAGATGTTTGCTCAGGAAATTCCTGAACTATAGAATCAGCAGAGTTTGATGTTGCTGCAGATTATTTAAAGTACATTTTTGAAAAACATTTTGCAAATGTCGTACCTTCTGACATACGTAAGTCTTGAGAGGTGACTTGCGGCCTGTAGGAACTTCCTCTAGAACAAAAATATCACCAAGATGTTGTACCAACTCAAAAGTTGGTATATATTGTGCAGGTTGGGAAGAGGATCCTCCTATGTCATAAGAGTCGTTGTCATAGAGTGACCACGATGTAGCTCCCACTTGCAGAGTAGAGGTTGGTGAAGGTCTACCAGATGCTGATGCTTTGGGTGGAGAAGGGGTTTACTATGTGCAGAGAGCAGCAAAACTATGTGCAGGTGCTTGAGGCAGGGTTGCTTGCGGAGAAACAGCTTGCTGGATAGGACCAGCTGAACTTGAACTTTGAGTAGCACCAAGTGCTAGTATCCCCGATAAAGCCTGAGACTGAGGGCCAAGCAAAGGTATAAATGTAGGAGTGGTCCTGTTAGTGAATGCTAGTGGTTTGGGAGGTAGTCCACTAGCATGAGTGTAGAATTTCACATTTCTATGAATATTCTCATATGATGGTTGTGAATGCAAGGAGTTCTTCTTAGTAAAAGAAAGTGTCTCCTCCTCAAAAACAATGTTCCTTGCAATAAATACCAAACCATTAGTCTTTCTCTGTAATATGAATCCCTTGCTAATGGGACTGTAGCCTAGAAAAAGGCATTCTTCAGATTTTGAATCCAACTTAGTGTGTTTCTCCGTAGGAACTTGAGCAAATGATGTGCACCCAACAATTCTGAGGTGGACTAAGGTTGGTTGTAAGTTGAACCAAAGAGAGTAAAGAGTTTCTTTGGATGGTATTGCTTTGGTGGGTGATTGATTCTATAAGTATGTTGCACAAAGAACAGCCTCAACCCAATATGGCTTAGGCAGTTGTGCATCATGAAGCATTGTATGGGCAACATCTAGAAGAGTCGGATTCTTATGTTCAGAGACTCCATTTTGTTCCGGAGTATAAGGAACTATGCATGGACATTCAATGCCATGCTCAATACAAAATTCATTAAATAATGTGGACATATATTCCACACCACCATCAGAACATAAAACCTTAATTCACAGATTGGTTTGATTTTTTGCCCAAAGCTTATATTCCCAAAATGCAGTAAAACAATCACTCTTTTGTTTCAGCAACCGGGTTACCGTGTATCTGGTGTAGTCATCTATGATGGTCATAAAATATTCAAAACCTGAGAATGTAGTTGGGGTGATCCGTCCATTGAGATCCGAATGTACCAACTCTAACGGGGAGGTAGCTTGGTAAGTGGTTTGCTGAGGAAATGTTACTTTGGTCTGCTTGCTATGCTAGCAAGCTGGGCAGAGAATAGGTTCTTGGTGAGTTGTGGCACCCAATAAACATTAGTACCAAAACCGAGGTTCTTGTGCTCGGAATGTGTACGCAGATAGAGCCACGACTAGCAATTTTTTATAGTGCTATTGTTGCCAAGGAGAATCTTGAACCAGGTTACCGTGTATCTGGTGTAGTCATCTATGATGATCATAAAATATTCAAAACCTAAGAATGTAGCTGGGGTGATCCGTCCATTGAGATCTGAATGTACCAACTCTAACGGGGAGGTAGCTCGGTAAGTGGTTTGCTGAGGAAATTTTACTTTGGTCTGCTTGCCATGCTGGCAAGCTGGGCAGAGAATAGGTTCTTGGTGAGCTGTGGCACCCAGTAAACATTAGTAACCAAAACTGAGGTTCTTGTGCTTGGAATGTGTACACGGACAAAGCCACAACTAGCAATTTTTACAGTGCTACTGTCGCCAAGGAGAATCTTGTTGTCTTGGTGAGCCGGGATAGAATCCATCGTCATGAATGTTGTGCGGTCAAACGCAATGTGATGAGTGGCGCCCCATGTCCACGTACCAGCAATTGGTATCTGCAAGTGATTGCATTTTGCTTTGGGAGACAAGACATGTCACTAACACCTTGTTTTTGCCTTTGCTGTTGTCAGAGTTCCTCTGGCGAGAGTTAAAACCTGGTTTCTTTTTCTTTTTATTGCGATTTGCTTCCAATTCATTGGGTGTTCAAAACAATCGGCTCCCTGGTGTCCCATCTTTTTGCAGTGGGGACAGGCAGTCTCTAGGTTTGGGCTTAGGTTTACCCTCCGCCTTCCTGTCTGACTTCAAGGGCTTTTGGCCGGCGTATAGCAAATGGTTGCCAACCGATGACCTTTGAGTTTGAGCTTCCTCCTCCAGCAGGAAGGTGCTCATTATCTCCTGTACTATGAGTAGGCTAAGTTGTGCCCACAGTCCTTGAATTAATGTGTCATACGAGGGTGGCATAGATTTGATAAGATTGGCTATTTCATCCTCTCATTCCACGGTTACATTTATTGCCTGCAATTGAGCTATTAGGGTCTTGAACGTATTGAGATGTTGTGTGACTGATTTCCCTGCTTGCATCCGCAGGTGCCAAAATTGGCGTTTAAGGTGGGACTTAGTGATTAAGTCGGATTATGCATAATTGCATTCAAGCATTTGCCAGGCTTCATGTGCGGTTGTGCATGACATGATGAGCCCCATTATGCTTGTCGATGAACAATCAGTAATGGCCATGAAGGCCTTCTTATCTTGTGTAACCCAAGTGGTGATTGGTGCTTGATTTGTGGGTGGCTGGCAGGCTGTGGCACTTGGAACAGGTACAAGGCTCACTTCAGTCCCATCTACGATTGATAAGATGTTTTCACTATCAAGTTTTTGTGACATTTTGTATTTCCATATGGCATAATAGGTGCCATCAAATACTGGCCAGGAGTGAGTGTCTATTGCATTTGACATGTTAATTTATCTGCAAAGGGACTTTCCTGGTTGGTTTGATGTTGTAGGGATCTTCTGACTTCTACATGAATGTTTTGGTTGTTCACTGCTTGGTAGGGTGTAGTACGCTGGCTAGGTGTGCATGTCCAGTCACGTTGCAGACGGTTATCCCCGCTGAGTGCCGAATGAGGAGAGGCTTTGAGCGTCATCGGGCGAGGCTCAAACAATTGGGTTGTTTGATGTTGTGCACCATTTTGTTGTAAAAGCGGTCGATGTCGTGCGGCAACCTTTGGAGTTTACACGAGGAAACTCATTAGAATGTAGTTGGTTGGCGTCTTGTGGCAGCCCGGAGACCTTTGGAGTTTACACGATGAAACTCGTTAGAATGTAGTTGGTTGCCTCTTGTGGCAGCCTTGAATGTTGGGTGACGACATGGGTCTTTAGTAATTTTTGAAAGCTTTCAGTGAGTTGCAACACGGAAGAATGTGGTGGGTATTGAGAATTAAAATGTCGGCGGAGAGCCCCTGTCATGTTAACAGGTGCCGTGAACTGCAGTTGGCCGGCTGCAGCATCAGTGGACTTGAGAATTTTTGAATGTAGGTCTAGAGGTCAAAAATGGCAATTGATACCATGTTAGAAGTGTACAAATGCATGCAAGTGTGTGAGAGTTCTAAGGAATGCTTCTTGAGATAAATTATCTCATAATAATTGTTAGAGGATTACGCTTGAGGTACATCAACTGAATAGTTCTAACCTTTCAGGTCCTTGTGTCCTTTCAGAATGG
Source organism: Lunularia cruciata (assembly GCA_948567375.1). NCBI lineage: Eukaryota > Viridiplantae > Streptophyta > Marchantiopsida > Lunulariales > Lunulariaceae > Lunularia > Lunularia cruciata. Next base: position 8,894,112 of record OX419756.1, read on the forward strand.
TATGTGACTTATTGATCAAGTCTCTATTGTAGTACATTTCACTTATTGTAGATTGTAAGCTCTCATTATATATTTCCCATTTATGCTAGTCTCCAAAACTCCTCCTCATGACTAAAACCTCCAAGCTCACCCAACACTTTATTACTAGTTGCACACACACACATATATACAAAAACAGGAATAGTTCCTCATCACTATAACTCAGCTTCAGGACTTCCTGAATATTGACCACTCAAGGTATCCATTCACTTTTAATACTTTGCCATTGTAGTAACCAAATATTTCTGGATAAGGGCCTGTTTAATTTGTCACGTTTGTTGTTGACTGTCATAGTCTTCAATAATCAATCAAGTCACTAATGACAAGCCAACCATAACAATGCAATGACAAAATTGACTCGAGACCGTCGACCTTGCTGTTTACTGATAGCTCCCGCCCAGGTTTCACACATTAATCATTCCTTCCAAGTGTAAGGTACCCAAGAACTGTAGTTCTTGGGTACAACACTCCTCACAACTATGGTTCTATCCTTTCAATCTTCTTCCCATGATTGACTCGTAATCCCAGGACAAATTATTCATCTCACGTTTGTGGAAGAGTAATTGGGCCAAAAGCTTGTGGGTTAACTTCATATAGTAACTCGAAAGGTGAAATAATGGTTATGAATAGGCACCTGGTGCAAAGGAGTTCTCAACGTGAACTGAAGCTTTCTCGTGAATAGACCTTGACCTGAATTCACAAGACCTTTCCACCATGCCTCAGAGTCCGCGAACTGAAAGCTCATTCGATTTGCAGGGACACAGAAACTAGAGCCTGGCACGTGGAAGAAAGCTCAAGTTCTGGCCCTCAAATGCCGTAAACACTAACAGATCTGAACCCAGTGGCAGGGTCCCAGAATCTGACTCTTACTAAAAACATCTGGTCAAGCAGCATAAGGTAAGTGATTCTCTGTCATACACCCCGTTGGGCTTCATACACCGCAAACATAGAAGTAAGAAAGTTTTCTATCTGCAAGTGACCAAAGGCCATTGCTGCTGATCTTGAGCTCGAGAGTGCAACTTCTTCAACGTCCACACAGATAGTCAGTATTTCAAGGCAACCAGTGAGTAAGCGTGACGCTAATGGGTAATTGGTCATGGAGAAGCTCTGTTGAGGATGATGGTCATGCAAATCCAAATACCCAAAATCGTTCGACTTGCCCTTGGAGTAACGCTCTGGTAAGTAGAGAAGCAAGCTCTTTCCACAAGATTACCACTATCCTCGTGCAAGTATCCTTCCAACGATCCAGGTCCAGTGTTTAAGGAACCATTACTTGCACAAGGTTGCGATTAACCCCTGTTTAAGTTTTGTTTAGATAGCAGAGCAAGTAATGAAGGATAATAGATATTTTTGTGTAGCTTCTTGCTGTTTTAAAGGATGGTTGGTTTTTGCAATAATTATACGAGACTTCTTATGCTGATACAGCGCAGTAGCTGGTTGTGCTAATACATACTCGGTCCATCCAAAACCACTCACAAGAGCAAAAGTGGTACTCGAGGGCCAATGCTTACTTTGTTAATAGTAAAATTTTCTTGAACAAGATATAATAAGTTATTTACTTTAATTATAGGTCTAAATTTGGATAGTAACATGCATATCATGATAGCCAGTGTTTCTGCAAAGTACAGAATCACATGGATCCATATAAACATGCTTGTTTGGATTTCTTTTTCCGATTACTATTTGTAAGATAATCCATCAGTGCAATGCACTTAGAAATATTAAGAAAAACCTAGTTTATATTTCTATAGGAAAAAAATTTGGCCATCATGTCTAATATTTTGTGCTTAACACCTTGGAATGAATGATATTATGCGTTCAACTCATTTTTTCAAATACTAGATACGTCCGACGTGCGTTAAACTTTACTCATATAAAACGGATTTTTCACGATAATCACCTATTTACAAAGCCCTACTAGTCTACATGATATTATCCCTTTCTATCTTTTATAAACTAAATTACATTATTTTGTCACGTCTACCGTATAATCATGTGAGACTTCCTTTCCTTTCTCTTAACCCACCTCCTTTCCTTTTGGTCCGGTGATCGAGAGGTCCAGCTTGGCCAGTGGATATGAAAATAATAAGTCTACGAAACCCCTGCATCTTGTATCTTTGCACCAGCTACTTACTGAACATTTAAAAAGCTATAATAATTTGGATATTATATGTAAGGGTAAAAATAATATTATATGTAGTAAAAGATGAAAGGACATGTCCACATATATATATCCTTCATAATATATAATAAATATGAAATTTATAAATAAATAAATAAATAATTTTATTTATTTTATATCATGAAATAGACATCGTTTGGAAAAGAAAATCTTGAACATGTTGATTCATCTGAAGGAGTACAATAATAATCGAGAGGAGTATAATAAAAGAGTATAGAAGGAGAATAATAAACGAGATATCATGGACATTTTAATATGTATGGTAGTAGAGAATGATTTAAAACTAGAAAATACCGTAAATAAAATTATTTTGGAGTCCCGAATTTCAACAAAAAGATGATTCAATTATATGCAAAGGGAGTCATGGAGCATGAAACATACTTGAATTTGGTAGTAATTTCCTGAATTACATCCAATTATAAATGAAACTAAATTTAGAAGATTTTGGATATATAGAAGTTAATTTGTTACTGTTTCATTTTCTAGTGATGTGTAAATAACAAGTTAGAGTTGCTCCTTGAAAAGTCAAAACATTTAATCTTTTCACGAAAAGAGAAATTGCCACCTTGCAACAATTAGGCAAAGTTTACGACACTTTAGGTTACAATTCAAAACCTTCCTTAGGTTCTCAGAAGAATTATGAACAGTAGGTAGTTTTTAGGTATGCTATATTGATTTTGAGCAATTTACATCTAGTGCGTTTCCCTGCATGAAGCTAACTTTGATTTTGAGCAATTTACATCTAGAAATTACAAATGAACATGAATATCTAATCTCCAATCAAATCCCTTCATTATGGTTAAATGGATTAAGATAATTTACTAGGATATAATATACTCATAATACATTATACAAGATTAATAATTCTTAACATCATTAATTATTTATATTATTTATTAATTTTTATATACTCACATGTATATGAATTCTTTGAAGGGATAATCTGAGAAAAAATTTATTTTCAGTCAAATCAAAGAAGTTTTTTCATCCCAACATCAAGATAGAAGAAGATTCTAAATTGAACTGAAAAACTAACTTTGATAAAATAAAATAAAATCTTGAACTGGAAGCTTTACAAAGTTTACAACTCTTTGATTAAACACGACCATAGAACTACCAGAAAATTAGAGAGAATAAAAAAATTTTCATTTGCCATGCGCAATTGAATACAACAAGATGTTTTCTACACTTGCAGAAGAGATATTTCCAATAAATTCTTCCATATACAAAACATATCACATAGTTATAATTGCATTAGTAAGTTAAGTCTAATTGATGCTATATATCAATAGGAGCAAGGCGACCGCGTAGCAAACACGAAACACGAAGGATGCTATGAATCTGTGGGTCAAACTTATTTGATCCACAGATTGCTCATTTGATTCTTCACCCTGAATCTGATCTGATGATATTTTCAATCGTATTCCAATTCCATATATCTTAATATACCTCAACAGCAATTCTTGCTTGTCATAACAGTGGACATTAGGGGGCCTCAAATCTAATATGCCACTGATGTACAAATCAGTGTTTCTTGATGGTGATGGAAACAAGAATCACAGCGATTCTTCATGAAGGCTTCGAAGAGAGCACCGCTGCAAGACTCATTGTCTCAGAAGCGCCTAGGAAACATGGATGTTTGTTACAATTTGAGTCGGGGCCTCCAACTGCAATGGAGGAGGTGTTCATTCTAGACATCGGCCTTGTTGTTCAACTTTGGATCCACCCGCCCGGGTAAGTAGATTGCAACTCTTTCCTCCGCGTTTTTTGTAGGCTGATAGCGCTTGAAGTCTTCTTCCATTTTATGGTTGTTTCTGTGACACATATGATGCTGTTCATCCTTCCATGGAGGCAGGCACAGCCTGGCTGGCTCCCAGGAAATCGACTCACCATAAATAGCAAGGTGCCCACCATCAGAATTGATGCAATGAATTTGCGTCCTGATGTAGTGAATATAATTTTGGCTTGAAGTCTGACCATGATGATCGTTGGAATTACAGCAGCACGCATCTAGTAGTGTTTAAACCGTTTTGATTTTGCTTTGAGAGCTCATCAAACTGTCGTCTGGCTGGACCAGATGTATGAACTTAAAATTAAACACAATTTTGTCCCATTCGATCTAGCCTGTGGGGAGGAGTTGTCAGAATGCGGCGGATGTTCTATAACAATAAAACATAGATTGAATTCTGCAGGAAGTGGAGTAGCAGAAAGGAGGAGTACGGGAAACGCAAACTAGCATCTTCTGTAAAAATGCCATTTATGTATCTTCCAAATCCTTGGCATGGACCAAGTTTCTCTTCAGTTTTCTTTCGTGATTCGTTTGTGGAATCGTAGTCACTCGGGCAGAGGATGAGCCGGAATTTAAAGTTGGGAATGTACTTGATGTGAGCAGAATCACTATCCCTCACTATAACTCCTGGCAGATAGGAATATCGTATCTTCTTTAAATGAAGGTGGAATTTGTCGAGGCGATAGTCTAGACAATGCTGATTGGAATATTTGGTTGGGGGCCGCGCGAACGCGTGCTCCCACTATCACAAATTATGACGTGCATATTCCCTTGAGGAAATGCTAGAAATCACCGCGTCCAAAGTGCAATGGACGAGATCATTCTAGAGCATCAGCCTTGCTGTTCACTGATAGATCCCGCCCAGGTAAGTATACTCGAACTCTTTCCGCGGGATCCTATGTAAGTCAAGCGTGCTTGTACTCTTGTCTCAAATTATGGTTCCATCTTAAGTCACGCAAAGAGCACTCATTCACTCAAACTACTATTGCTCTGAAGCCCCCGGTCACCAGACCCGAAACCACGCTTGTTGGCCATAATTTCGAGTTTAACTAACCACCCGAGTGAATGAAATGGGAGGTTCGAAGTAGAGGAAACAGCTCTAAATACACAATAAATTCCGGATATGCTGTGTGGATTTCACCCATGTTATTTCTACTGTTTTCCAGATCAAAGCCAATGTCTTATCTCATATGTTTGTCAAACACGCGATACAACTCAAGCTGCCGACACTCAGGACCCTGGATCCATCAGCAAATTTAGCATTCATAGAGGTTCAATGAAATAACGTCGTGCATGCGAGCGAGAGATTCTCGTTCTGAACTTAGAACTGATGGAGGTAGTTCCATAGCCCTGGGGAGGCGCGTCGTTGCAACTACTGTCGGATACAGATCAGCATTACCAATGAAGGAATCCCTCGCGCGAAGAAACCAGGTACTTAATTTGGTGAAATCTTGAAGGCCTCTTGATTCTTGCGACCTCCATCGATGAACTCTTATGCCTGAAGATCTAAACTGTTCTCAAGTCTGCGTGATGTCCAGTGTCTACAGCCGTCCGTAATGGATCTCACGATCTCACAACAGGGTTTCTTATCGTCGCAGCAAAACTCTAGACAAAGGACCTAGACAGACATGAATCTCAAACTTCAAGATTGTTTGTAAAAGTTCCAGTCCGCGTTGATCAGATATGTCTAGAGGATCAGACCGCGTTGTACGTGAACGCCTTGGCTATTAATTGTGACCAGTCGGGCAGAGTGACTGATTACAGCTTTAAATATTAATTTAGTGTGTCTTGGTTTCAATTGGGACGCTTTGGCCGAGTGGTTAAGGCGTGTGCCTGCTAAGTACATGGGGTCTCCCCGCGAGAGTTCGAATCTCTCAGGCGTCGTCCCATGAAGTTGCCTTTTGAGTCTCACTTCGTTGTGGACAAACAAAAGGAGACCTCCCTGGTAGAGAAAATTCGTTTTTACTTTTAATCTTGTCTGTCAGAAAGTAAAGCCCATCCTCACTTCAGTCAAGGCTAGTTTGATGTCAATCTCACATTGAAAAGTTGTAGCTGCGTCTCTTCCATTGTCCATGAAAGTTGTTAATCCCAACTTCAAGTATTTGGTGTTCACCTGCAGTTCATCTATACTTAATTGAATACGGTACTGAACTTCATAATGTCTTAGCCAAACCTTTCATTATAATTTATGTCAACTGCAAACTAACTTTTCTCCTACTTCGATCAATTTATAGACTTTCCATTCGTACTCATACTTGTTTTCTATTCGTTAATTGATTAGTTTGATATTAGGAAATTGGGTGGTTGTCCTTATAATCTTTCTCAGTTATGCTCTATAATATAAAGAAGAGCTAATATATTTGAATGCATATCACATTTTTGTCTTTGTCCAATCATATTTCTAATAACTAATATCCCGGGGTTACAAGTTGTCAATTAAGAATATCCATAATCTCATTTGTGATTGGAGCTTTTCCAAGTTTAAAATTAAGATCCTAAAACTTAGATGTTGTTAGAGTGGAAATTACCTTCCTGAAATTAAAATTTTCAAAAAAAAAATTTCGCAAGATCTGTATTCTGGATATTAGATTTTGGAGCAAAATTCTCAATAAAGCTCTCTAGTTCTAATCGGTGAAGTTGATGGGCTAGTTATGCTCTACAAATGAGGAATAACTGATACGTCATGCTCTAGAATAAAGAATAACTAATATGCTTCAATAGTTGTCTAGTAATATTTCTATCAATCAAAGCATCTTAATTTTGTGACCGGAAAGCTTTTCTACGTCTTTTGTTTGTTGTTCAAGTAACCCACCTAGAGGAGGATTTCTCTTGATATGCTCTAAGCAAGATAATATGATCACTTCTTGAAAAAACTAAGTTAACAAAAGTCCTGATTGAAAGCTTTCCTTTTAATGAGAGTTATGAAAGCTTCAAGAGTGAAGTGCCTTGTCCAACACAAGAAGAAGAAGAAGAGAAACCGAGACCTGGACCTCGGCTAATGGCTCCCTACACATTGTAGCCGGCTAGCCGTGGTTCGAGCCCGGCTAATCTAGATTTCATTTTTGAAAGCTAATTCAAGTCATATTTTAAGTAAGAGAGACTGCATCACATCAGTGGAGAGATTGAAATCGTCTGCAATTGAAATAGTCTGCAATATGCAAAAATAGTTCTCAAACAATGATTCTGAACACGAAGTCTCGACGGTAGTAGAAAAAAAAAAAAAAAAAAAAGAGCAAAGAGACTGTTCTCAGGCAATAAACTTGCTTACATATGTTCATTTTTTCTCCGGTCTGTCGAGAATTATCTAACCTATCTAACGTCTCAAGTCTTGATTTTATTTGTAGTCTATAAGAAGTGGAAACAATTCTCATGCGATAAATTCTGTTTCATAGTTCTGTTTTATATCTAAAATTTAGCCGGCTCTTAAATCATGTGAACCGGCTAGTCGTTTATTCCCCGCATTTGTAGGAGGACCAAGAACTTCGGCCGGCCGGGAAGTTCTTGGAGGCAAACCCTGTACCGTAAGAACCAATAGGGGGTTTCAGTTATATGTTTCCTTATAACTTATAACTAAATTGATAAAGGTTCGGGTAGGTGGAGGAAAAGGTTTGACTACGGAGTTCCCATCAAGTTCCTTATTATTAGCAAACTCCGTAATAGGTGTTCCTATCAAGTTCCTTATTATTAACGAACTCTGTAATAGGTGGTCCGGAGAAAATAAAAGATACCTAGTTAACCCGTTGTCACATTAATTACACAGTGGATAGATTAGACTGAAAAGGATGGCTGTAGGTTTTAGGATCACGATGATAGCACAAAGATAGGTGGGGTCACAACGATAGGTGATGTACAAAAGAATGAGATGAGATGAACCGTGAGAGAATGAGAGAGAACAAGATGAACCACACGAGAAGAGGAGAAGGAGAAAATTGACACACAAAATTGAAGATAGGTGGGGCCACAACGATAGGTGATGGACTAGAGAATGAGATGATGAACAGCGCAATTGAAGATTCTCAATTTCATTACTTACAAACTAGTTCGGAATGTAATTTTTATATGGCAGACCTTGTTCATTGGGTTGTGTGAAGGTGCAAAGATTTGCTATCTCATTAGGAATGTAAATCTCTTGAACTGTAATTCTTATCTCCCAAGTTTGAAATGTAATTCTTATCTCTCTAGTTTGAAGATTTCAATTGTACTATTTAAAAACTAGTTTGGAATGTAATTCTCATATGGCAGACCTTGTTCATGTGTAGGTACCATCTTTGAAGTGAGAAGAGTAGAGCATGCCCGATCAAGTGTTATTTTTGGTGTTTAAAGAATCAAGGAGGGTAGAGTAATTTTTGGTGATAGAACAATAGAGGAGGATAGAGTCTGGTATAGCATGCAAAGTGTGAGCACTCGTGTAGAATTAGCTTGAAACATAAGGAAATGTATGTAATGGTGTATACAATTAGATATGGAGATCTTGACGCAAGGACTAGAAGACAAAGATGGAGAACTTGATTTAGATATGCTAGAATTTTTTATGAGTATATGCTAGTGTATGGGAGTATGTACATAAGCATAGATACATGGAGCCTCGAGTAACTTATCCTTGCAGTCAAGACTTTGTGATAAAGTATTTTAGAAGTCTAGATCCAAAGGCTTTTCAACAACTTACTAGAATGGATGTTAATTATTTTTCAACCTTGGTAGATTTGATTAGACCACACCCTGTTTTTGAGAAGACCTACCTGCATGAACAAACACCACTGTGGCTCCAAGTAGCTCTAGCTCTCGATATATTTGTGCATCAAGGTAATGGAGCATGTGTTGTGATTGGATTAAACATTTGGAGCATTAGTGCAGGTTCAACTATTGTCTTTATTGACTAAGTGATGACTGCCATATTAGATTTGATGAGGAGTTAATTTGTATGGCCTGAGCACAAGGAGAGGAGAAGGATATCCACTTTCTTTGCACTAAAAGGTTTCCCTGATTTTGTTGGTTTGGTAGATGGAACATTGTTTCCTCTTGCAACTCAACCCACCGTGGATGGAGAAATTTATTTCAGCAAAAGGGGCTCCTATTCCATAAACTGTAAAGTGATTTACAACGATAAAAGAAGAATTATACATTTTACAGCAGGTAAATGTTCTATATGTTGTTTTTCTATTATCAATGGAACTATTTATTAGCATTTGTGTTCTTCTTTGTACATTTGCAAGATTGTATTGTATTATTGCATGACAGTATTAAAGGTTTGTGGTTGGTTTGTTTATATGAAGGAATGCCTAGATCAGGTCATGACATGACTTGTTTGAAAAAATCATCACTCTAGAATAATTTGAACCAAAGAGGAATGTGTCATAGTTTCGAGGCCAAAGAGTGCCTTTTAGATGATTCAGGTTATGTACCCATGCATCACCTTGTCCTTTCGTTCAAGCAGGCCCAAACAGAAGACAAGCAAGACTCAAGAAATATTTGGCAAAGGCAAGGGTGATAAATGAGCATTGTATAGGAGTATTGAAAGCTAGATGGCATTCTCTTTGTGAGCTTAGAGTGCAACTTAAAGATAATAGTAGAAATGCATGTTTTTTAAAGAGGGTTTTAGTTTATATTATATTACATAACTACTTAATTAATAGGTGTGACATTTGGTCAGAGGACGATGGTGAATTTACAAAGGAAACTTGAATAGATTCCGATATGACTTTTAATGGAATAGAGCTTGCTAGAGAAGAAAGTAGGTCCTTGGTGATGCAACAATGCATCTCTCATCATGTGAATCATATATTGGAATGAAATGAGATCATGGTTCAATACAATAAAAATATCATTTTTTTTTTTTTGCATATCTTGTAGCAATGAGCAATGAGTGGTATATTTCTTCTATAATTTAAAAAACATCTTCATATGTTTTCATGTGTTGTATTTCTTTTATAGTTTTAAAAACATTTTCATGTGATGCTCCCTTGACAAACTCCAAGATTTCAAAATATTTTGGTTTTGGATCTGAAATAAGAATGCAAATAATGTGGACATATGAATCCTAGCACTAGGTGTAGTCTAAGTTGTTAGGTACCTGTTGATGACGCCCAAAACACTGGAAGTTGTTAGATGGCACTGGTTGACACCCAAAGGATCACATGATGGCATTGGGAACGCTGGTGGTGTATTTTGGTATGGTGGTTGGTAGGAGGTGGCACCAGTTGACTTGTTGGGAGGCGCTGAGTATATTTAGATGGGATCCCATCGGCACTCGAAGGCAACGGCCATCACCGCAAGCTGTTGGGTGTGCTGGTTGAACTGTTGGGTGTACTTGTTTGCGAGGTGGCATGATGCATGTTGCCGCTCATGATTTGTACATTTTTGTTTCAAACTCTAGTTCTTCTTCATGAAATACCGATTTAATGAGACCAGTTTATATGAATAATTTGTGAGGTGGAGGCTATATAAACTCTACTCCTTGTAGCTAAAATTCACATTTGAGCATCTCAGGAATTTTTGAGAGCAATTTTTGGAAGTTTGGGAGCAATTCAACTTAGTGAATTTTGAGACCAATTGATTAAGGGGCTAAGTTGAAGGTCTCAAGTTGTCCAGGTTCAAGAGTGTGGTGTTCCATTTTGAGACCAGTTTTGAGGTTAGAGAGTGTTCAAGAGTATGGTGTTCAATTTTGAGACCAATTTGAGATTGATTCAAAGATAGGCTGAGTTGAAGGGTTTGGCAAAGGTTCGGGAGCCATTATTCCATCTCATTTCAGTCTTACATTTACAATTCCAATATTCTCTGTGGCAAAAGTCTAGGATTATGAGACAATTGTGTAAGGTGAAGACATGAGGAATACTCAAGAAGAAGATTGGCTAATAGGTTTCCATACAATTCAACACCCGGCCAATTTCATCAAATGGTGCTGGATGGACAAACATCAAATTCGAACAGCGGTGGCTGGAAGCAAGGAGGTTGATCTTGATGTAATTGGCCTCAAAATCACACTTGGACTGCATTACCCACATCTAGAGGTATTTATCTTTCATTCCTCACATTCTTTCTACATGTTTGCTTCAGTTTACGGAAGTTTTGAGTTGTTTTTGTGACAATGTAGACTCAATGTATAGCACCACCCAGCAGCTCCCAATGCAAAACCCTAAACTCCTGCCTTGTCCCCAAGCACCAACCAGCATCACTTGGTGCCGCCTCCTTGTTTTCTTCTGCCCCGCAGTGCTCCCTAGCACCTCTTAGTGCCCCCTCCTCCCACACATTCCTGTTTTTTCCTGTCCCGGAGTGCCCACCAGCACTCCCCGTGCCTCTCTTTTTTTCCTGTCTTGGAGCACCTCTTGCACCCCCGCACCTCCCTCTATTTTCCTATCCCAAAGCACCTTACAGCGGCCTCCAGCACTCCCCTTGGCCTCCCATCCCCCCTTAGCCCCCATGCCTCTTTGTTTTTCTGTCCCCCCCAGCATCCTCTGTGCCTCCTAGTTTTTCCTGTCCCAGAGCACTCTCCAATGCTCCCCGCCTCCTGCACCCCCGCGCCTCCTTCTATTTTCTTGTCTCGAAGCATGTCCCAATGGCCCCTAGCGCTCCCCCGTGCCTCCTTGTTTTCTCTATCTTGGAGCGTCTCCCAATGTTCCTCCATGCCTCCCAGTAGTCCGCCGTGCCCCATTATCCCTTGTTTTTTTCCTATCCCGAAGTGCCCCCTAGTGCCTTTTAGCACACCCACGCACCTTGTCTTTTTACATAGTGAAGAATAAGATTTTTCCTTTCTTGTTTGTGCAAGTTCTTCCATCTACTAAGTTTGTTAGGTCTTAGGACAAGAATTCATGCATTGGCTTGGTCAAGGGGAGGCAATTCAGATTGATATAGTTGATCTAGTGAGAGATGCACTTGCAATGCCAAGGGGGAGGACACCAAGGAGGAGGACTGTTCCTTACACCACAATTTCAGATTGGTTTCCACAAAGAGATAGAGTTGCAAAGAGGTATTTGGCAAGGCAATGTGTGTATCCTACTTTTTGGGCTTTCTTCTAGTTGATGGGTGCACTTGTGGCACCAACTATGTGGCCCAAGATTGTACATGGACATTTGGTTCTCAACACTAAGACAAGGTTGAGGAGATTTGTTGTGGAGGATTATGATTGGGTGGAGTTAGCATTTAGAGCTATCATTGTAGAGGTGAGGAGTTTGCAAAGCCAATTGCAAAGACCAAAGGGGTGCAGGTTCAAAGTCAGCTTCCTTGGGTACATACTCACTCACCTTTTTGTGGAGAGAGGTTCATTTTGGAGGAAGAAGTGATGTACTTGAGTGGTTGAAAGGAGGAGATTATACATGATGAAGAGGATGATCATGATCATGAAGATGCAAAGGATGATAGTGAGGACAAGGACACAAGTGCTGATGATAAGCAAGATGAGAAAGAGGATGAGGACACTGAGTGAATGATTAGATTTTAGTTTTGGCATTGATTTTTGTATGTTTTCATTGTTTCAAAACATATAAATGTCTAAAATATCTATTGTAAATACCATTACCGGATTTAATAAATATGTTAATTTAACATACCTTAATCAATGAACTTGTGTATCTTTATGCAAGAGTGAGTTTTACTTGATGGATGACTAAATGTACTACTTGTGAACAGGTGTTCAACCGATTCGTGTTGAGATACATGCCTTACTAATAGTGAGGTCTCTGTCTTCATCCTTTGAGAAAGCTCCATCTCCCTCTTCTTCCAAACTCCCCTCTCTCCACATGTGGAGGAGGCACCTCACCCCACTTCTATCATAGTACCTTCACCCTCTTCTTGTTCTATTGACATCACTCATGTTCTAGATGATTGTGTTTGAGCGGCTGAGGAGGGAGAGCAACTTTTGGTTGAGCATGAGCGTAGATTAGAGAGAGTAGAAGAGCAAGAGAGATTACTATTTAAGAGTGAGAGGCGATTGGAGAGTGTAGAGGAGTGTGAGAGGTTAGTGCTTGAGCATGAGAGGCGAGTGGAGAGTATAAAGGAGTGAGAGAGATTAGTGCTTGAGTGCGAGAGGAGATTGGATACCATAGAGGAGCATGGTAGATTCTTAGTAAAGATGGAGAGAGAGAAGAGATTAGCTGACTTGGACATGGATATACTAGGTGCCGCTGCCATGGCTGAGGGTTTATAGGGTCCAGTTACAAAATCAAGCACGAGAGTTAGCATTTGTTATGAAGAGGTGTGAAAGTGCACATGTTTAGGTAGAGGAGAGTGAGAGTAGTCTAGCTCAAGTGAGGGCTCATGTGGCTTATTTTGGACCTAGACTACGTACTATTGCTTGCCAGACCCATACCCGCCATGAGATGCAGACCCAGATTGATGCTACCCATGTGTTATCATGGCCTATTGTGACTTGAGAGACCCAAACTTCTGCATCATCGGGCAGTGTGGAGACTTAGAGCACTCAGTTTGAGTTTAGAGAGAGGCTTTGTCTATTGGGAGAGTATATTCCATGTATTCTCTTCCTTGGCTTCATGCGGAAGAAGATTATTGTTGTGGATATTACTTGTTTGGCATCATATTGGGTTTGTGGAAGCTTCAGTTTCCATGCATGGGAGATTGTAAATACTAGGCATGGTTGGTGCCCTCACACATAGTCAGGGCTTGTACGGTGGGTTGCACACCCTGGAGTTTACCAATTCATTCAATTTTGTTTGCTATGCTTTGAGGTTATCTTGTGGATAGATCTTACTCCTGTTGGAATGGAGTGGTTGCTTTGGAGCATGTGGCAGTGGTCAGAATTCCTAGAGGGAGTTCACACTGGGTCTTGCCTCATGGCATTTTTGTCTTCTGAAGATGTTGAGCGAGATGATGAGTTTAGAGGACTTAGAGTTAGATCATATGAGCATCTCACTTCATTAGGTTTACCACTTCGTGATCTTTTTATCTTGGACTTTTTTGCACTCTCTTATTATAGGAACCATCCACGTGGTGCTATCTATCCTACCCACTTTTGTCCTTATAGGGTAGAGAGAACTTCATACACTTGCTCATTCAGCTCTTTGATGAGTGCTTTGGATAGATTTTTCCATGATGATAGACCTGCTATTATTTGGGTAGAAAAGGAGTGGACATTAGGTAGACTGAGTTCTTATAGTAGTGACCCATATTCACTTCTTTCTATTGGTATTAGGCACCAACCCTTGGATGAGAGAGAGTGGCCTCTTTAGTGGTCATTGAGTCCATTTCGGATTCAACATCATGTATACCTGCGTAGACTTGAGGATGCATTAGCATGACTTCTACAGCATGGTTCACTTCCCTCTTCTTCACCTCCTTCTCCTCTAGCATAGATACATGCTTTATTCACTCCCCTTTTATACACATCTTTTGTACATTTATACATATCTTATGTATCATATTCTCTCTCACACCTTTTATCACATTTTCTCTAAATCTCCTTGTCAAACTCTTGTGGATCATTATTGTGTTATGTGTCACTTATTTTTCTTGATTGGTCATTGAATGGTGCCTACAAGCACCACCCCTACTGCTCAAGCACCATCATGCAGCTCTGAGCGCCATCCTAGCAATAGGCGCCATTGCCTTTGGCTAGACATGGCACCGGGCGGCATCCCACAGCATTGGGTGCCTATGGATTTTTATGGGCAGGAACATGTGCCATTGGGCGGTACCAGGTGGAAACCAGTGGCATTGGGCAGCATTGGACCTCTCGATCAAGCTTTGACCCCTGAGAGGCAATGAGTGTTGTCATTTTAGAAAAACTCATTCATGTTTCATTCCCAAAAACATGGTTTGCATTTTGAACCATGACATTTTTGAGAAAACTCATCTTTATTACATAGGTTACATTGTGACATGCTACTTGCTATCACTATAATATGATGAATTTGGAGTAGTGTTTTTTCCATCCAAAGTACATGGATTATCTTTGTGTGGCAATTGAGTTAGCACTTTAAAATACATGCTTATTTCCTCAAGAGATTTTCCTGCTTGGAGGAGCCTCATTTTGATTTCATGAGTGCACTTTGACTCTAAACTCTTCTCCTTGAACTGGTGTTTTTCTGCCCTAGCTTTCCTTTTGTTGGCACTCAGTTCCTTCTCAATTTCAACTTTCAACTTCTCTGTCTCTAATCTAACGTGTTCAGCTTCTATCTTTAGAAGATTTCCTCTCTCTTCCTCATGTTGGTGGATTCTAGTTCAGCTAGTTGTAACTTCTCTTGTGATTCTATAGTATCTACTTCAACATGGTGATTTTTGCTAAATCATGAGACAATGACATACTGGGAGATATCCTCGTTACCTTACTTGCTGAAATTCCACCTTTTCTCCTCTTGGGGTCCCGTTCTCCTTCTTCATCCAGGAAAGTGCCCTTGGACCCATCTCCTTTTGTAGAAGTTAGTGGAGGTGATGTAACAAAAGGTGAGTCCTCTACAAGTGCCACAAATGGTGACTCCTCCTCGGGTGATCAGATTCCATTATCTGTGTAAATACTAAGTAAATTTTCCACCCCTTGGGTGTTTGGGACCATGACTCAAGGAGCATCGCCTCCGGGGGAGATGGGAATTGAAAGCCCTCCGTTGTACCTTCATGGACCTCCTCCGAGCAAACCTCTCTCAGATTGGGATTTAAATCTCCCAAACTTACCATAGTGGGTGGACTAATGTTTGCTCTGTTCCCAAACATGGCTTCCACTCTAGCTAAATGCGGGCACATTCCATTCAATTTATCTTCTATAGTTCTTCACCCTTTGTTGTATTCCTTCTCTCCCATAGCCTTCATCTTTAGCTCCATATTTTCTTTGTATTGTTTCATGTACCACAACCATTTCTTGTCAAGCCTGTCACCTGTCATAGATCTAGGAAATCCTTGCCCCTCTTGTATAAAAAATGTGGCCATGAAACTAAAAGCAGCGGATTTCTAAATATGCTTTTTGCAATTCCCACCATGAATTGTGCAAAATGCTTGAGGTCCTCCAAATAATCTAGTATTTGACCATAATTGTGCATTGCCTTGCAGAATCTCTAATCCTCTTTAGCTTTGCAAGGCACAAAAGAAGCCATCTTCAACAATTCTCTAAATTTCCTTAATGATGGTTCAGGTTGCAAATCCAAAATTGAGTTTATAAATCCTAGATCTGCATCCAAAAGTGAGCCTCCTCCACTACAACAAGGTACCTAATCTCCCATTGCTATATTATCACTGCCCTTTTGGAGTAAAATCTCTCGACCCCCAATCAATTTCTTGGTTGCCGTAGGGCGGCGTAGATCATTTTCCATTACTCACTATTCAGTGCCACACAAATATATGGAAATGAACAACCACACCAATGCTAACTACAAAACCACCGTTTAGTCGACTAACAAAAAGAGCATTTGCACTTTCGGAATGCCAAATTTGAGTTGGGATTTGGAATAGTTGAGAGTGCCATTTTGGATCCACAAACAAATTTGAAATATCTCATTCCAAAACCCACCCACTTGACCATGTGTTTATCCTCTTATTAAACCACTTCATACAATCATTATTTCATTACGGGCCTTCCTAACCATCCATATTGTTATGCCTAAATTTTATAAATGAATGTACATTGGCTTGCATACCCCATACCACAAATTATGGTGCATTCATTTATTAACATCTTGTCATGTTACAGAGATCACTAAAAATAGTTACAAAGTTTGTTATTTATCCATAGATATCCTTCAAAGCTATAACTAAAACCCCCTAATTTAAACTAGAGTTGTATCTACCTAACTAACTTTCAACAGTCAATTTAGGCTAGCTAACTGTCCCTCAAACTATAACTTTTTCATTCTTTCTGGGTTTTCTTCAAGCACTGATCAATTTGATTTTATGGTCCTACTCGTTAGTAATTTGTGATTAGAATAATGTGTTCAATTGCAGGCGTATCGTCAAAGGGAGATTGCTTTCCATAACATGTACAAAGTTGTTTCCCTTTTCCCATTGAATGGTTGTATGGTTCTCCATCGTTCAATTCTTGGTGATAATTTTTGTTGGAAAACCAATTGAGAGGGTATCAGCATAAACTCTCTTGATACTAAACATCATTTCTTAATTGGCATGCACCGTTTCTTGCAGTTCTGGTGTAGCTGAGTGATCATGTACGATTCTACTAGTGGAAACAGCAGGGCAAGAACTAGTTTGCAAATCATTCAGACAAATTGGCTGAAAATTTTTGCTATCTCTGGAACTGAAACTCCTGCATAGAAACTTTCTTTTTTACAACAATTGAAGGACAAGATTCATTGCAGTAAAATTGATAAAGATGGTAGACCATTGATTCCTCCCACATTGGACTATTGTAGATTGTTGACCTTATTTGGTTCACATGCTCCATGTGACCTTCATAGTACCTTTGATATTGTTTTCCATTGTCCTTTGCTATCGAGCATCCAACATCCAATATCAGCAGGACAGAAAACTTTATCGATTGAGTTTGGCGTTGGCAAAAACCATAAACATAGTGTCTGAAACAAATACAACCCAACCTTGTATGAGAAAATATCAAAAGGTCTACATGAGCTTGCTTCTTCATGGAAGCGTCGAGGTGACAATTAAGATCAACAAGGAAGGACCAAGAACTTCAGCTAGGAAGAGAGGAGAAGGTAAAGGATCGCACACCAAGGAAGAAGTTTGCATCACAAACAATGCCAAAGAAGAGGAGGAGGTCTACATTGTGACTGATCTTCTTGAGATTGCACCCAAAATGCAAATCAAAGTGCAAGAAGCACCAACAAGTTTCAAGTCAGTGCAAGTGCAGGAAGGCTCAAGTATCATCATCCATTTAGTTGGCACTGCACTGCAATTGTTGGAGGTGTTGCTGCCCCAATACCAAGCCAAGTGCCCTGATGTGGTGGATTACACCACTTTGATCAAAGCCATGCATAAGTATGTCTAGAAAAGACCTGGTGAAGATCAAAGCAGCTAAGGTCAAGACTTGTACAAGGCAGAGGCTTCAAAGGTAAGTGCCTTGGTGTAAGAGAATCAAGAGCTCAAGAGGAGAAGTGCCACAGCAGAGAATGAGTGAGATCATCAAGCAATAGAGACCCAAAGGTTCAAAGGGAATTGGAAGACATTCTGCCTTGAGTTTGACCAGTTTAAGAAGGAAGCCAAAGACCAAATTTGCAACAAGTGCCAAGAGTTGGAGAGCACATGGAGTGCTCTAAAGGAGAAACATGACTGAGTAGTCACTTTGGAGTTACTGATGCAAGAGTACCAAAAGGATGTATCAATGCAATTGGAACATTTGACCAAGGAGGCAAAAGAAGAGAGAGTTAAGCATAGAGAAAGCCTCCAAGGGTTGGAAGACCAAAAGGCCAAATGGAACAGATAATCAAAGCACATGGAAGAGGACCAGCTGAAGGCACTGTGCAAACTAGAGGAGACCCAAGCACTATTCATGGAGATGCTAAAAAAGAAGGAGCAATGTGTGCCCCAAGAACCAAACAGCATGAACTAAAGATGCAAATTTAGTGCTTACAAAGTCAGGCCTATGAAGAAGAAAAAATGAACAACTTGTCCTTGCACTTGAAGGAGAAATCAGACAAGAAGTTTAGTGAAGTGTGCAGACCTTCTTGCTAGAGATAGCTAGGTAACAAGCATAGACATACCAACTAGATACCTAAGAGGTGAACAAAGTCCTTCACCCCCAGTAGTCCAGTCAAGGCACTCCCCCAAGAGGAAGTCCTTTGGTAAGATAAGCACTCTTTGGCAAGGACTAGATACTCAAAATTTTACAACAGTCCAGCACTCCGAGTAGGCCAGTAATCTCTGCACTCAGAGTTGTATATATATTTCAAGAGGAGTGCACTCAGAGTTAAGTGGCACTTAAAATTGTATAGAATTGAGGATGAGTGCTCTAGGAATTGTATCACACTCAAAATTGTGCATAATTGCAGAAGAAAGCCCTCTAGTTTGTACAAGTACTTGGGGTTGTATACTAAAAATAGAATAGGTGGGGTTTGATATCTCACTTGACACACGTAGGAGCCTAATCAATTTGTAGATGATTAGAATAAGATAGAATTAAGATAGTAAAAGACCAATGATGGAAATTTTAGATTAGGATTTTTCAAGATTTACTTGGGATTCTGATCCCTTCTGCTTGGAGCCAGAGTAGTATATAAGGTTGAGTGCAAGTGGCACTTTGTTTGTTCTTTTGTGTAATGCAAACTTTGATTATCGATAAAGAGTGAACCTACTTCTTTGCAAGTTTTTTGTCCTTCATTTTGTATGTTGGCAATGTCTAAGCAAGAGTAGAGGTGAGGAATTTCATAGTAGGTGTTCAATGCCTAGTGCCAAGTAGGTACTCGCCCCTGATCAGGGGATGCATTGAATGATTCAAAGAAGTGAACTTGTGCAATGTGTGGATTGGGAAGCTCACCATACAAGTAGTACCACAAAATCAAAAAAAGCTTAGGCAAGGAATAACATGGAGTTCAGTCCCACAAGTTGTGCCTTTTGGAAATGGTATAATGCATTTGCAGGCATTGTATCTTTGAAATGGAGTGGCACTTGGAGTTGGATAAACCATCACCTTCAAGAGCAATCATAGATAGATCTTAGAGTGAAAGTGATTTTGTGATTTTCTTTTTGTTGTAGTGCACCATAGAGGATGACATTACACTCTTTTGGGAGTGGTTCTTGCCCAAGAGGTTAAATAGGAAACAATAAATAAACTGAGATTTGGTGACAAGTGTGTGTGTTTTACTTCATTCTTAGGCATTCCCAAATAGTGTTATGGGAACGAACTATTCTTATGACTATACTATAAGTACATCAAGACTGAGCAATCATATGCCGACTTCATCATTCATTTTGTGGGGGCAGTTCTACAGCTGATGGAACTCCTATTGCCACAATATCAGCATGAGTGTCTTGAAATTGTAGATTACACTATTTTGGTATGGAGGATGCACAAGGAGGTCTACACAAAGAAAGCAAAGGAGGACAAGATCCAAGAAGAAGTCAACCAAGCACAATATAGTTTCAAGGAGGAAGCCAAGAAGATGAACTCCTTGATGTAGGAGGTATTTGAAGAAAAGAAATAGAAGGTCTCCCTTACCGCCACTCACCAAAACCAAGAGAAAGAATTGAAAAAATAAAACACAAATGGAAGAGGTGAAAATGGAGAAGAAGGAGGTCCAACTCAACTACAATGACAACTATGAGCAAGTAATGAGGAGGTGCAAAGCTTGCATTAGGAGTTCAATGATACCAGAGTTTGGAATGCCATCTTGGACCTCCAAATGCTTGAATACAAGATGGAGGTGGCATTTTAGTTGGAAGCCCAAGCAAAGAAACTTGCATTGGTGATTGAGAAGGAAGCCAAAGAAGAGTGCTTACATGAGACATTGGATGAAGACTTTTTGGTGAGGTGTTTGTAGTTGGAGGAGAAGAAGAAGGAAGGAATCCAGAAGTAGAAGAAGTTTGGACTCAGTTTGTGGAACTGCTCTAGGAGGAAGCCAAAGGGAGAGCAACCACGGCCAGATCCATGAATTGAAGTTGCAATTGCAAAAACTGGAAGGGAAGACATACGAGGAGAGGAGGGATCAGCTAGCTCTTTGCTGTACCTTCTTGGCCGAGTATCACTTTGGTGTAGTGGCTTGGGAAGGAAATTTATTACTTGCAGCACATACTTGGGGAAGAACTCACAAGTTCCTTGGCACTTGATAGAAGTTTAATTAGACAATTATAGTATGATAAGATAGATTTAAGATGTAGTTGGTGGTGGCAGAGTAGTTAGGTTTGGCAAGGAATATGCTTAGCCATCAATGACCTTCAAGGAAAAGTGGCATAGCAATAGGAAACTGTATGTAATGCTTTGGCCTGATAATAAACAAGTCCTAATTTCCACATCTTTTTGTATATCATCCAAAGTCAAATCTGATCAATTTGTATTCACCTAGTGTCCACTTTGAATGCCCTTGCAAGTGTAGAGATATGAATCTCATAATAAGATTTCAGTTGTTTAAATCCTAGGGAGAGGGTTTGCAATTGAATTTTGAATGTGTAGAGTGGCCTGCTGATGTATTTGATTGGTCCTAAGTGCCACAAGTAACATGGAATCAAAATCCAAGCACATTTTCTTGCCAATTAATCCCCTTTGGTGGTGTGCCTTTGGAGAAGAGTAGAGGCTTGGAGCAAAGTGCACAATTACCTTTAGGATAACTTTGTTTACAAGTAGATTTGAGAGTGATTTAGGATCTTTTTTTTATCATAGAGTGCCACAATGGGTGCCTTTACCCTTGTATTGGGAGTGGTTCCTGCCCAAGAGGTTAAATAGCAAACAATAAATAAATTGCATATTGTGACACTTTTTCTTCACTTCTAGTCATTTTAGACTTGTATACTTGTGGGATGTAATTTTTCTTCTTATTGTTTTACTATCAGTATGTCAATAGTGGTTTTTTACATATACTCTAACTTTTCTTTGTCTGTAGGCAAACAAAGGGTAAGGAATAAGGGAAATAACGGGGCATTATCCACCACTCCATGATGTAGCCAACTGAAATCCTTGTGAGAGAGTGATCACCAGCTCTACAAGGACTTTCCCATCATGTAGATAAGTCCACAAGTTTGATGTTCTCAAGACGTGCATCAATGTTGGAATCTACACTCCCATAAATGATGTCCAAAAAGTGACCTTATGCATTACATACACCTTGCAACACTGGTAAATGGTATTGTTTCTTATTGTAGTACTCAAAGGGCAAGTCTCTATCTGCTAGAGCTCTGATGCAGATATGTGATCCATCTAGGGTGTCATAATAATTTAGTAGTCCAACTTTTTTATAACCTTTATTTACCTTGGCCATGGCAGCATGAATTAGCCACTTAATGAAAAAGTCCCATTGCAACATTAAAAGTACAAAACACATATATATACAGGCTTCTTGTGATGCTCTCCCTATCACAAACTTGTGACCGACAAAGAAATGATTATCAGATGTGTAAAGCCAATAGAGAGCAATTCCTATTTAAACCCTTATTGATACTACCTTCTTATAATTTGTATCATTTTTTTGGACATAGACCTTGTTAATCAACTCTCAAAAAACGTGATTAGACATATTTAATATCCTAATAAACCTTTCAGATTCATAGCTACTTGTTAAATGATGGTCAAACTATATCAATACTCTTGCTTTATCCACCATGCATTCTGCTAAACCAATTGAAGATGTTTGACAATAACTTGTTGACAATGAAGATAAGTTGTGAGAAGGAACTTTGAACTCTACTTGCTCATATTCTTGATCCCCTTCTTTCTCTAACAATAAGCATTATACAACTATGTTTACGACCATCTTTAACAATTGCTAAATATCTACATGAAATTAGATTTGCATACATATTCATACCCTGTACTTTATCTTCAAACATCAATTTTTGTTTTAAAGAAAATATACTTTAAACTTTATAAGGAGATAGTCATAGAGCCACAAATGGCACAATCACTACAGAAAATATTGGAATAATAGTGAGTATAATGCTTTAATTATGAAAATTTTAACCTATCAAGTAAAATTAGCCAAGAGAGTAAAAGTATCATTGAATTGGTTCTTGCAAAGAAGCAAGCAGTTGTTGGACATCTATTCCTATGGTGTAGAATTACAACTAGGCATAAGCAATTCAGCCATCCATGGTGGTGTTGTCTCAATCGGAGCATCATGCAAGCAATCAATCATCTAATACTAAGGTGTGAAGAGAGAAGAAGATTGTGTGCCTTGTGTGTAGACCAATTCAAAGAGCAATATGGTGCACTAATTAATCTTTTAATGTGGTTTGGAATCTTTCTAAACCCATTGATGCTAGTTTCACATTTCTTTTAATCACCAAAAATTTAAAGATAACAATTTTTGCATATCTCAAAAATCACTACTAAGTTTCCAACTTGGTAGAGGAAAATTTTAACTTCCTCAAACTCAATGCATTAGCCTACTTTTGATGTTCTAGATGTTTCTTCTATCAACTATAACACTTGTAAATTTCCCAAACAAACTTGGTTTGTTTCCTCAAATTACATAGCAATGTAGATTGAGGCTGAGCCTTGATATTAACCTCTATTGGTTAAGGTCTTGGAGTATTGGTATTTCCTCCACTCTATGATTGACTATCCAAGTCTAGTTTGGTACTTCTTCAAATGTACCTATATCTTTGTATGTTTTCATAACCTTATGCAAGTTTGGAGAAGATGCATACACACATTTACCTTGTGCTACTAACTAAGCATCTTTGAAGACACCGGCTATCTAAATTGAGAACTTCAATTTGATCCTTAGCTTGCCTTGCTTCTTGTTCCTTGCTCCTTGGCTGGATCAATTCAAGATTTCTCAATGCCATCAACAATATCAAGAGTAGAAAAAGAAACAAAAAATATTAAAGAGAAAATAAAAAAATTTATATATATATAGTAAAAAGCATGGGATAATATGTTCTTTATGTTGATAATCTTTTCAAAATTGGCTGTCCACAAGCTACCTTGAATGATTGCTGCTTTATGTTTAACCTCAAATGTTGGTTGAGACTTGAGTCATTTTCTTTTAATTCAGAATTTCAGAACTTGAGGACAAGTCTACTGCCATGTCAAAGGTTTGAGCATAAACAAGCATATAAATAGTTTCCTGCATATGATTCACTCATGTGAAAGAGGAATCATCTTTATAGTATTCATAGATCCTACAACTTGGTTTTTCCAAAATTTAGGAAGTGCATACAGATTGCTTCTAATGAAGCTATAATGCCAAAAAAAATTATTGGTGTGGTTAACCCCTTGTTCCCCACCGTAACCATTTACACATGAGAACAAAAATGTATTTAGATAAATAGGGAGCAGTTATGGCCTAATCCCTTAATTGATCAACAATCTCAATAAATGTGAGAAGAACAAAAGCAAGTCTCCTCTACTTCCATTGGACTTAGTGGAGAATCTGGATTTCCATCATTTCTCCATGTCATTGACTATTATGATATAAACTCTTCTTAGTTTCAGTTTCACATCTTCTTTGCATCCTTGTACTCTTTTAATTTTTTGATATTTCACCTATCCCCAACATGGCATTGTATGCACCTTTTTTTGTCTCTTCTATTTAATTTATACATATTTGTCACATAAGCACAACCTCAGCATTTGTTGCTACCAAAGGATTGCATGATCTATGAGCCGGCCTGTCTCTCACTCAGGATGAACCTCTGATGGCTATTATGGTAGCGCACCATGGACTAAGAAGGCAAGGAACCCAAACTCCATCATACTCCTCCAAGGCTAACACTCCAAGACTCAAGACATTGTTCACTAGAGAACTCAATGAGAGAGAGATAGTTGCAAATGAAAGGATGATGAGTACCTCCTCACCCCTTGTTTATATACTTGTGAAATAGTTACATACCAAAGTTACTAATTACCATAGTAACTCAAGTTACTAGACTAAAAGTCAAGTAAAGTCAAAAAGTAGAAAGGAATATCCATTCACATGGGCATATTCCCCTAAGCATGTGGTCTTATCTTGACCCAACCACTAAGTCAAGGATTCCTTCACATGGGCTATCCTTGGACTAAAGAAGAATCCAAAACAAAAAGGCTTGCGGGCCCAAGAGTTCTCAACTCTTTCCTCAAAGCCAAACACCTAGGAATAATACCAAGTCAACACACTAAAATCCAAAATAGTGGTGCTCATCTTTTCTACTTCCTCTAAAGTAAGGTCCCATCTATCTTAGCTATGAATAACTTTAGCTAACCATGACTAATATAGAACCATCCTTTATCTCTATATAAATAATATCTCTTAATTACTTGTAATACCAAGCTAAATATCACAATACCACACACATGCACAAATGGGTGTTACATTTACCCCCGGACTAAGTTTTCACTTTGTCCTCAAAGTGAAGGTCTCTCTACCTTCTATGGTACATCTTCAACTTATCATGGTTAATCCTATCAAAGTGTCTTCCTCCCAACTCCTTGAGATCATAGGTGTAATTTCCCCACACCTTCTCCACTATGAAAGGTCCAAAGTACTTAGGCAAAAACTTCTTTTGCACTCTCTTGAATCGAATGGAATCAAACAACATTACCCAATCACCTTCTTTGAAAGTCTCCACCTTCTTCTTGCCTTGCCTCTTGTCATAGCTCTCCTTTTGTTTCCTTTGGGCTTGCTCTACTCGAACCATAGCAACTGCTCTTGCCTCTTCCAACTCCATGAGTTGATCCTTACTTGACTTCTCTGCATACCTCCTTGTGCTTTCTTCAATCTCCTATGAATGCTTTGGAAGGTAGGAAGATCAAAGTGAATAGGTAAGGTAGACTCAATACCATACACCAATTGAAATGAAGAATATCCGGTGGAAGTTTTCATGGTTGTCCTATACTCCCACAAAACTGCATGAATCCTCTTGTCCCAATGATGTTTAGCCCCCTCCATTTCTGCATCTTTGGCCAACATCATGCACAAGGTCTGATTGGTTCTCTCTGCCAAGCCATTGGAATTTGGCTTATAGGATGTAGTTACTCTATGTGTGATAGAGAAATGTCGTAGCATGGCTGTAGTAATGCTTTCTGTAAACTCTCCTCCTCTATCAAAAACCAACTCCAAAGGGCATCCAAACCTAGTGATAATGCGTTCAAAAAGAAATCTACCCACTTCATCTTCATTCTTGTCCCTCAATGGTCTAGCCTCAACCCACTTAGTAAGGTAATCAGTAACTACCACAATGTACCAATTGTTCCTTGGGGTTCTATTGAGAGGACCTACAAAATCAATTCCCCACTTCTCAAAAGGTCCTAGCAATGGAATTGATCTAAGTGGTTGAGTGGATGTAGACTTTCTAGCAAAAGCTTGACAAACATGACAAGTTTTGCAATAATCAAGACAATCCTTGAAAATCCCTCTCCAATGGTAACCTGCATCTAGAATCTTGAAAGCAGTCACCTTTCCTGCAAAGTGTCCTCCACATACTAAACCTTCATGAAACTCCTTTATGAGTAGGATAGACTCTTCCTTACCCACTGCTCTTCGAAGTAGACCATCTGCTCCTTGGTGAAAAAGAATATCCTCCACCATTGTGTAAGGTCTAGATCTTGCTGCAAGGGCCTTCCTCTCCCTAACATGCATCCCTTCTGGATAGTTACCTCTTGTCACAAAATCCACAATCTCCTTGTACTCTATTGGAACCTCTTGAGTGATTGAGATTGTCATGAGCTCCTCATCCAGGAAGGAATCATCCACTGGCTCATCTCCATCATGATCATAGGCTCTAGATAATAAATCAGCATTTGCATGTTTCTTTCCTGGCCTATCTTCAATGGTGTAGTCATACTCAGACAAGAGTATCATCCACCTTGCTAGTCTCCCTTCAACATTAGGCTTGTTGAAGATGTACTTCAAAGCCTTGTGATCCGTGACAATGGTGGTTTTCCCTCCAATCAAGTAGTGTCTAAACTTCTTGAGACCAAAGATCACTGCCAACCCTTCTCTCTCCGTGACAGAGTAGTTCTTCTCTGCTGAAACCATCTGCCTACTAGCATAAGCTATTGGATGATCATGCCCATCTTGGTCTAATTGACTAAGAGTGCATCCTATAGCTACATTAGAAGCATCAGTGTAGAGGATGAAAGGCTTACTCCAATCAGGTTTAGCAAGAATTGGAGCTACAACAAGGGATTGCTTGAGCTCCTCAAAAGCTTTGAGAGCCTCCTTGTCTTCCAAAATCACCATGTAATCTACACCCTTCTTCATGTAGATGGTCAATGCATAAGCCTTGTTGGAAAATGAGAAGATGAACCTCCTATGGTACCCAACCATTCCCAAGAATTAGCATAACTTTGTCAAGCTTGAAGGGAATGGAAGGTCTGAGATTTTCCTCACCTTCTCAGGATCAATTGCTATTCCATCCTTGGAGATGATGTGCCCCAAAAGTAGACCTTCTTCACATCCAAAAATGCACTTCTCTGGGTTGAGTGATGCATTTGCCTCATCCAAGCGTTGCAAGACTTTAATTAGGTGCTCAAAGTGCTCCTCCTTGCTCCCATAGACACAAAAGTCATCAATGAAATCTCTCACAAATTTCCCAATGAAAGGTTCAAATACCTTGTTCATGAATCGTTGGAATGTGGCTGGAGCATTGCAAAGCCCAAAAGGCATGACCTTGAAAGCATAAGTTCCCCAAGGTGTGGTGAACGTGGTGAGTTGTTGATGCTCTGGTGCAATCTTGATTTGGTTGTATCCACTATAACCATCTCCAAAACTGTACCTCTCATGACCTGCAACCTCCTCCAAGATTTCATCAATGAATGGCAATGGGTAGTAGTCCTTCTTGGTAACAGCATTGAGCTTCTTGTAATCCACACATACCCGAAGCTTGCCATTCTTTTTCTTCACAATGACAATTGGAGACACCCATTCTGAATTCTCCACCTCAAAGATAAATCCAGCCTCCTTGAGCTTATCAATCTCCTCCTTCACCACCAAAGATATTGGTGGGCTAATTCGATGTTGCTTTTGGCGGACTGGTCTTGCATGTGACTCCACCTCTATCTTGTGCTCCTCCAAGGTGACTTCTTTCAAATCCTTGTAACTGAAAGCAAACACATGGATGAACTTGCGGAAAATCTCCTCAAATCTCACCTTCTCCTCCTTGGTAACATTTGGACCATACTTGAGGGTAGCTAACCTTCTCTCTACCTCCTCAAGTGTCAATGGTGATTTATCTGGGTCCTTCAAAACCTCTGGCTTAGGTGCAAAATCCATAGCACACAAAGGATACACATCTGAATCAGATTCAGATTCATCCTCCTACGTGGAAGTCTCCTCTTCCATGCTTGTGTCCACACCTCAAGCTCCTTCTTCAGAATCTGATTCCCAATAATCAAAAGATGGGGTATCTGAATGTGAAGTGTTGGTGGTGTTAGTCACAGGAACAGTGACTCTATGGTTTGATGGCCCAATCCTCAAGTACCCTTTGTGCCATCTATCAGTTGTGCGTGCTGCTCTCAACCATGGCCTCCCAAGAAGTAAGTCATAGCTTGAATCCTTCAAGACTTGGAAAGTCATGAGATTTTGAACTCCCATAACTGAAACTACCACCTTATCCATCACTCCTATTGGTCGAACTTGTTGCTTGTTTGCCATGCTCACCACAAATGTTGAAGGTCTTGAGGGTATCATACCCAACTTCTTCATCGACCTTTCTGACATGGCATTCACTGCTGATCCTCCATCAACCAATGCATCCTTGATGTTGTGACCATTCACTCTCACATCAATCTTGGAGGCATATTCACAAGCCTCCCATGGTGCTGGCTTGGCATCCACCACCCCCATTGATATTGGAACTTTTGCCTTCTTCTTCTTCTTGCTCCTTGTAGAACTCAAACCACCTCTAAGCTCCTTTCTCAAGGTAAGGTTCAAAGCAATTATGGCCCACTGTGATGTTAGCCTTGTGACTACCAACATCCTCCAACACATTGTAGTTCCATTGTTGCTTTGAGATCAAGAAGTCCTCCATCCCCAACTTCTTCCTTGGAGTCTTTGTTGTTGATGGTGTTGAGGTGCGAGTGCTCCTAGTAGACATAGGAGTATCCTTGCTTGAAGTAAATCCTTGAGAAGAGTGAACATCCTCTACAAAATGAGCTCTCTTCTTTTCTTGTGCCAAAAGCTCCAAATTAAGACCCTTGGAGTTTGAGCACTCTCCTTTCTCATACTTGCTCTCAACCACATCTATGGATGCTATCCCCTTACCTTTGTTGGGATTAGGAGCCACTTGGGTTTCACTACCTCCCTCTTTCCCTCTATTGGCTCCCTCATAACCCCTTCCTCCATGGTAAGTGGAATTTGGGCAATTCCTTTGGATATGGCCTCTTCCTCCACAACCAAAACAATTTCTATTATTGAAATTGTTGGCTGGTTGGCCTCCTCTATATGGAAAGTTTCCATAACTCCTAGGCCCTCTCCCTACATTCTGATCCACCTCTCTCTTCTCCCATAGTTGCACCACATTGATCTTGAGATCCGCAAGTTGTTCTGTGATGGTTTGGAGTGGATCTTTTGGTGGAGGTGCAAGAACTGGAGCAACTACTACTTGTGGTGCAACCCTTGTCACCAAAGTATCAGAAGTTCCACCATACTTGTAGCCTTGAGGAGGATGCACAACCTCCTTCACCACCAAATCACTCTCATCTCCTTCCAAACTCTCCTCCATACAAATTGCGATCTTGATAGCTTCAACCTTGGAAGAAGGTTTCTCATATCTCACCTTGCTTCTAATTTGTGGTCTCAATCCTCCCACAAAATTCTTGGTGAGCATGGCCCCTATGCCAATCATTGTAGTCTCCACATCATCCCCACCCTTCCTCAACACTATGCGAAATCTGGACTCCAACTTTTCCACTCTTTCCACATAGACTCTCACTTTCTCTCCATCTCCTTGCTTGAGAAATGTAACCTCACTCATCAATCTCTCATAACTCTCATCAAGAAGAAAGTTCTCAATGAGTGCTGAAGTCAAAGTCTCCCAAGACTCCTCTTCCCCCTCTCTCCTCTCTCTCTTTGGTATTCTGACTCATACCATGTAAGTGCTGCATCCTCAAAGAAATCTGGTAATAATGAGGCCCACTCATTCTTCCTCCTCTCATTGTTTCCTATGCAAGCTCTCTTGAAGTCTCTCACAAAGGCCTCCACATCTTCTCCATCCTTACCAAAGAAAACCGGAAGTTTCCCCATCTTAACCCCTCACTATCTTTCTTTTCTCTCAATTTTTTTTTTCTCTTTTCTTTTTTCACTCTATTACTAATAGAGTATATACATGACTAACACCATCTAAGAATAATCCACTCTAGGGAACACAAAAGGTTCAGGTTACTCCAAGATTTCTATAGCAACATCAAATCCTAGAGTGCATATTAATCTAACTCTCATGGATAGTTTATCCATAAGTTGAAAGATTATCCCCATCACTAATCTTGAGAACTAGCTGATGAAGGTGGTAGTATTTCTGTAGCTGTACTAAGACTCTCTCCAAGATCCTTCACCAAAGTTTCCAAAAGTGCTTTTACTCCACTACACTCATGTCTTTTTGGAAGTCCTTCAACTCCACAAACCTCACACAACTCCTTGGTCTTAGATCTTCTCCCTCCCAATCTTGGTGAAGAAGGTCCAACATGCAAACCCAAGTCAAGTAAGCCTCTCCTTTCCCTCAATCTCTTGCTCTCAAAGGTCAATGGACATGAACTTGCCTTATGTCCCTTCTCTCCACATAGAAAGCACTTAGACTCACTCTTTCCTCCAAGTGGTGTAGGTTTTTGGATCCTCTCAATACTCTCTTCAAATTCTATTGTAAACTCTCTTTTCCTCAAATCAACCCCTACAATCACCTCAAACCCTTGGGGAACCTTGCATAATCTCAATTTCCACTCTTGATGACCCTCCATGTTCCCAAGATGAATCTAAACACTCAAACATGCTTTTTGTTGATCTCAAACTTCTCATGCATGAGATCTCCACTCTGCAGAATTGACCCTTCCTCACAATGTCACTCAAATCTCCCAACTAATAAGTCACAGTCCTCTGAAATTTTTCATACTTGATAACAACTCCAAGGCGTCCCTCCCTGCAAAATTTCAGATCTTTTCATTGAGCCATTTGGCCTAGACACCTTTCTATTCATCACCCATATTTCAGATTTGGTCTGAAAACCACCCCCCTCACTTCAAAACCTCATTTCTCCTTGCGCAAGAATGATCTCTCTCTAATTTTTGTGGCAGCAGGTAGGATACAATGCACTGAATTCTCTTGGAAATTTTCAGGACAATTCACTGAAAATTGAAGAAATGGCAGACTCTGTACAATTTTCCAGAGAGCATGCAGTTGCGGGAGCACTTTACCCTATCAACTTTCAAAAATTCTAGCCCAGTGCGCATAGAAGCTCTCACAATAATTTCAAATGTGCTAACTGAAAGATAAACCAAAATATCATATGTAGAAATCTCAAGTCCAGATCTCAAACTTGAGATTTTGCCCAAAATCACCTTAATCCCCAAAATCTGCAATCCACCTCACACAATCTCTCCAATTCCTCTCATGTGTACAAGATGTACAAAATCACCTCAAAGACATCATAATGAACTACAAGGTATACAAATGGATCTTGGTTCTCTAACATAAGTTCAGCCCTCTCCTCTCCTAATGTTCTCTCCAAGTGAGCTCTCATAGCCTCCTTCTGCCTAATGTAGAATTGGACACGGAACATTATCTTGCCTTCTAGAGAGGTCCCGGCAACGGAACCAAAAATGTGAGCTGGCCTGTCTCTCACTCAAGATGAACCTCTGATGGCTATTATGGTAGCGCACCATGGACTAAGAAGGCAAGGAACCCAAACTCCATCATACTCCTCCAAGGCTAACACTCCAAGACTCAAGACATTGTTCACTAGAGAACTCAATGAGAGAGAGATAGTTGCAAATGAAAGGATGATGAGTACCTCCTCACCCCTTGTTTATATACTTGTGAAATAGTTACATACCAAAGTTACTAATTACCATAGTAACTCAAGTTACTAGACTAAAAGTCAAGTAAAGTCAAAAAGTAGAAAGGAATATCCATTCACATGGGCATATTCCCCTAAGCATGTGGTCTTATCTTGACCCAACCACTAAGTCAAGGATTCCTTCACATGGGCTATCCTTGGACTAAAGAAGAATCCAAAACAAAAAGGCTTGCGGGCCCAAGAGTTCTCAACTCTTTCCTCAAAGCCAAACACCTAGGAATAATACCAAGTCAACACACTAAAATCCAAAATAGTGGTGCTCATCTTTTCTACTTCCTCTAAAGTAAGGTCCCATCTATCTTAGCTATGAATAACTTTAGCTAACCATGACTAATATAGAACCATCTTTTATCTCTATATAAATAATATCTCTTAAGTTCTTGTAATACCAAGCTAAATATCACAATACCACACACATGCACAAATGGGTGTTACAGATCATGTTTAAAAATAATGGGAAGAAGTCCAGATTAATAAGCTTAAAGTTCATTCAAACTATGTGCTTTGGTTAGTGTGTTCCAATAGTTTGGAAGATCTTGGTCTTTGATCAAGATCAAGTCATATGCAATCCTGGTTAGTTGTTTCAGCTGATGCCACGGAATGAAATAATGCTAGTGAGGAACATCTCCATGAAGTTAGCATCTAATAGGGAGTTTCAATATTGGATTTTTTGCTTCTCGTAAATTCCATGAATTTCTTATGACACTACAAGAAATTTTCACAAGTGATGAGAGAGGAGATACTAAGGACTTTTATTAGTAGAAGCCCATAACCGTACTTCAAACCATGACCTAGAGGGTTTTACAAGTTATGGGTGATCCAATAAATATTAGTCCCTCTATCTTTTAAATTAAATCTTCTGAAAGCATGCTTTAATACCATATTTGTGCAAATTTGAATCCTATTTAGCCCTCAAAAGGAAATGGAGTGAGGGAGGAAAATTAGTTAGGAAATGGATTGAGAAATGAATCAATTGAGAAATGGATCAAAAATGATCAAATACAAAAGAAAGTGTCACATTGAGTCCTTCACTATTTACTATTAACCTCTTGGGCAGAGATAACTCAAGACAAGGGTAATGACACCAAGAAGGCATGTGGAAAGTAGCAAAGAAAAATCACTTATCCTAAATTATATAAATCCAAAACTGATGGTTGAGAATGGGGGAGCTTCTCTTCTTCAAAGGTCTTTGAAGATTCTCCCAAAGGTAAGCTTTCTACCCTTCAAAAGAGGAAGAATTGCCCCTTCTTCTAAAGGCACTTACTCTCCAAAGGTATTCACTACTTTAAAAGATTTGGTTTTTGTGTCTTCCAAAGATGAGTGTCCTATCCTTCTAAAGGCACCATCTTCATCAAAATTCAATGTTCTACACTTCCAAAGGGACCATTTTTAGTGAAGACTGATGTTCTACCCTTTAGAAGGTATTGTCTTTGAAAGACCGCAAGATCTTTGTGACAATCTTACCATTCAGTCTTCACACTTTGATTATTTGCAACACTATGACACAAATCCGACAATGCATTGCATCCACATGATCACAAAGAAGCCAAGGATCAAACATACAAAGCAACTAGCAATGTTTATTGAGATTCTTTGCCGAAATACAAACCTAATTCATGAAAATTTCATGAGAAAGATTGAGCAAAACAAAAAAGAGTTTTGAAGCTCTTTCACATTATTAACCACTTGTATACTTGAACAAAATACCACTTTGAATGTTGCACTCAAATAGTTGCAAACATTCAAGACTACAAACTAAAAACCTACGGTATTGTCCAAAGATGGGAAATCAACAAAATTTCTAACTATTGTCCTTCTTGGTAATTAGTGATCCTATGGTGAGTACAGTATTAGTATAGATGATAGAAATTGCTCCTCCATTACCAAATCCTTGGGCTCTAAGTGCTTGATTGCACGATCAACTTGCTCCCTAACATCTAATAATAACATGCACAAATTCTTCTTAAGCTCTCTAAACTTCCTCTCAATTCTTACTCTAAGGCTTCATGCTACTAGTCCTAATGTCTGATCTTTGAGTGGCTCCATTAACTTTTGATGTGCTAATCTAAGTTCTCTTGTGGTTGAAGTGGCTTCCACGAATTGTACCATCATCACCTCTATTATTTTGCATACCCACTTCACCATATTTGCCTTTTGTTCTTGGGCCAAATTCTTCATAATGAGGTGAACTAGCACTTCTCCATCTTGGTGATGATCCTTTGCCTTCAATACTATCCCTCCAAAAATACCTTTATTCTTCCTACTCATGTTGGTGAGGCAAACCATGGCATTCTCCAACTCTTTGGTCAATTGTACTTCTTTTGCTTGCAAAAGCAAGACCTCTTCTTGATACTCCTTGAGGCACAAACTTGTCTCCCTTCCAATACACAATAGTAGCTACTTCATAATTCACCTCCTAGATAGCAGCCAACTCTTGCTCCTTTGTTAATTACCAAAATTGCTCTTCATATTGGGAAATCCTCTTATCAAAATGTTGCCTTCTCATTGTCCACATTCTTCTCTCAACTCAGCTTTGCTTCTTGATTGGGCCTGCAATTTCTTCTTCATCAAGTTCTTCACTACTTTGGATTTGGTCTTCTTCTAAAGGTATGTACTATGAAGATCAGAAAATTCACTCTCAAGCTCTATTACCTTGAGTGTACTCTAATGTTTGTTCTCATTTTGCAATCAATTTGGCAAGCATACTTCTCTGCATGAAGATAAAGAATCTTGCTATTGAAGCTCTATACTTCTTGCATGTGGTGCTCAAGCTAAACATGCATTTAAGCAATCATAGATGAAGAGCCCGATATGTTTGGATAGCTCCTCTTATACATTATGTAGTGAGTATCCAAGGCTATCATCAAAGGTAACAAAATGTCCTTTGTGTATCAAACTCCACGCATTTCTCTCAAGATGACCTACTCTTCATCATTGGTCAATCTTCACCCCACTTCTTTGGGTAGTTTGTAGGCTTTTGTATTGCCTTCACTTCTTCTACTGCAACCTTGTGTATTTTTTTATGGAACAAGCTTTCTTCAACCTTTGTTTCCTATCCTAGCTTTTGAATAGGTAGCTTCTCTTCTTGATTGAGAAGCTCTCATTTAGGTGCAAGCATATAGCCAATGCCCAAGATGTCAATATCTTAGTTGCTTTTTTCTCCTACTCTTGATCTCATCATCTTGACCTCATAATCCTCTTCATAATCCCCTCCCTGGTCTTGTACTTCATCTAAATCAACCTCAAGCACTTCCAAGGGTTTCTCTCTTGAGTGCTCCTTAGGTTGATCGCCTTCTTTTTTAGATTCTTCAATGACTTGAAGACCCTTGCATAGCTTTTGCATAGAAGCTTTGGCCAAAGTGGAGTTGGTGTTGAATTTCTGCTTCTTTTCTTTCTTAACCAGAGATTAAAAATACCCAATACCTTTCATTTGCCTCCTATATGAGCATCCTTTGGGTCTTCTTCAAAGTAGGACGAAGTTACTTCATGGAATGGAAACTCTAATTTCTCATCCTTGGTAAGTAATTTATAGCTGATGTAAAAGGAATTATGAACAGCATTGGGTAATGGGGCACTAGTTCTTTGAAGACATCATACATCTTTTGAACATACTTGTGGAAGATGTATCCTAACCGATTGGACTCTTTGAGAGCAAGTGTTCAAAGAATCTTGCTTGGGAATTGGTCAGGTAAATGGACCACTAAGATTTGAAGATCGTCATCAAGGCACCCTCAATCTCTCTCCTTGCTGGGTTCTTATAATCCAACACAAGCCATCTATTGAGAGATGCTTCTTATGCACAAAGTCCTTTTCTACACAAAGTTTCACTCAAGTTGAACCATGAGTCAAAAGTGTATCCCCTAGATATTCTATGATTGTTTCATAATATCTTCCTCCAATAGAATGGTTTTTATGCTCTCACATTGGCTTTCATGTTACTTGATAAAGCTTTCTTCATCTCTCAAATCTCTAAGTTCATTTGTCCCAAAGTGTATTCCCATTCCCAAAGCTCAATTATAGTTTTGAAAGTCTGTCTTCTAAGCTGCCATCTTCCATGGTTTGCCCATTGGATTCTTCAAGTTCAATGTGTTCTTGGCTCTCTTCTGAATAATCCACTTCACCATTGTGCTAGCTTCTCCTTGCAGCAAACAAGCTCTCAATTTCTACCCTTCCTTGTTCATGCTACTTGATTGATCTCAAAACTTCATGAAGAACTATAAAACTACTCACCCCCATGGTGGTATCAAGTTTTATATGTATTCCCACTTCTTGGTTGCAACAATATTCAGTCACTCACTACTCTCCACTTTTGCAAGCCAACTTTTAAACACTATTTTCATAACAATCAAAAGTGATGTACAACTGCTTCACTTTCTTAAGAATCTTCTTTCTCTTCCAAAGATGAGGTTACTTATTGTCATAACATCTAGTCTTCCTATCTTCCAAAGAAAGGGCAACTGAGTTTTTTATGAAGAAACAAAGAAACAGCAGAAATAAATTTAATTCCCATGTACCACAACAATCCATTGAGTACTAAAAATATTTAAGTCATGAACACTACAAATGCATTTGGGAATCCAAAGGGATGGATAATCCATTCAAAGTGTTCATACCTATGCAAAAAGCTATCTTGGACACAAATTCATTTTTGTAATAGCTTAGGATGCATAGCAAACACTAGAGACATTTGGTCATTTTGAGATAGTAATAACTAGCTAAGTTTAGTCATAAATAAGTTAGTTGTATCTTGAACTATTTTAGCATGGCTAAATAAGATGAGAGATTAAATATTAAAATTTTGGATATTTAAATGGGACTCCTTGGTTAATTTCAAATTATAGATTGTAGTTGAGTAAGACCTCGTAAGCTATTTCATATTGCAATAGAATTTTTTATGGGATTTATATTAGACTATATTGGAGTGGAATATCCATCTAGGTTATGTGTTGATATTGACTTAGTATATAGGAGATTTCAAACTCCTATTGGTTTGACCAGGTTAGGTGACCTTTGGTAGTGAAGATCATCAAGTTAGATAGATTTAACTTGATCTTAAAATATGTGAGTTTCATTAAGTGATGTTCTAGATTCCTAGGAAATATTCTTAGAAGCTCCCATAAGGAGGTATGTGAGACTTTATGAGTACTACACCTATTTATCAAATAACGAGTGAGATTTCTACTTAAGATTTCCAAAATGATGGTGTTATCTTGGAGGAACCTCTAATTCTAGAGGACCCGCTTGTACATATGAGGGAATGACCTTCTAATTTGAAACTAGTGAAGTACTTCTTTGTGGGCTTTTCTTAGGAGATTTGACATTGAGAAGAAGGATTGATTTGAGGGGAGAATGTGAGATTTGAGTAATGAATGAGAATATTCTTAATGAATTGTTATCCTTTATGGTACTTGATTCCAACTTAGTCCTGCTTCTAGCATATGGTGGACATAAAAACTATCACTAGAGGTATTGTGAGAGCAAAATTCTCAACAAACTCTCTAGTTCTAATAGTTAAAGTGGATGATAAAATATTGAAGTATTTTAGTTATTCCTTATTCTATGGAGCATAACATATTATTAATCCTTATTTTGTATAACTTATTTTTTTATGCTTTGAAAAATAAGGATTAACTAGTATGTTGTGATCTATAGAATAAGGAATAACCAATATACTTCAGTATTTTGTCAAATAATATATCTATCAATCAAATACTGATGTGATTGGAAATCTTTAAAACTTTTGTAAGATTTTGATTCAATATTTAAAGTAACCATCCATAGATTTTATTTTGAGAAGCTCCAAGCAAAATTATAAGATCATCTATCAATCAAACAATTATGTGATTGGAAATTATTTTAAGCTTTGGTAAGATTTTGATTAAATATTTAGTAACCATCAATAGAGTTTATTTTGAGAAGCTCCAAGCAAGATAATAAGATCACCTTGATCATCATAATAACCAAGCATTGTTGAACTTTGTGGTATTTTGATAAAAATCAGTTGGTCCCATGAGGATACAAGTTGGAGATGACCAAAAATGAGATGAAGTGTCAAAATGAGTACCTTCTATTGTTTCATATTTAATCACTTTGGTAGAGTCATTCCCAAAAGAGGGTGATGTCTCCATACTTGGTGCACTATGAAAAGATAAATCCAAACTAATCACACTCACTATAAATCTAATCCGAATGATTTTGAATTGATGGTTCATTTGAAGGTCAGTTTACATTGGAATTTCCTATCTTCCTCTTGCACAATCAGGTTCTGGGTCACGTTGTAGAGATAAACATATGTATTGATATCCATGCTCACATCACAAAATGTATGATTGTACAAGATCAGCAATACTACAAGTTCTTAAAAACAATATCCTAAAATGCCCATACAAAGAGGGAGTAGGTTCCTCCAAGGGTTCAATCACCCTGATGCCTATAATCATGAAATAGCATTCTACCCTTCCCAAAAGGCATGACTTCATGAGATTTTTCAATGGATTATGTTGCTTAATCTTACAATCCCATGTTACTTTACAATACTCCAATTGAGTGGTTGTATGTCATTGTATTGTCCTTAACCTATGCATGTTACTTTACAATACTCCAAGTAAGTGGTTGTATGTCATTGTATTGTCCTTTACCTATGCAGAGTCCCTAGAGATGAGTACTCTAGTTCTACACAAATGATTCTTGTCACTCAAGTGCTTCTATTCCTACATCAAGATTTCTCACTTCTACTCAATTAATCATGCAATCATCCATGCAAGGCATAGATGAATACACATACACCAACTCAATTATCTTGATGGTATAAATTTTATTTACTACAAAAGAAGGATGCACTTAATGAACATGGTGAACATTGGGACTAAGCCTTTTATACATGTCCTACTTGGCTGCCAAATAAATCTAGTGGCTATAATGTCCCAAAGATCTTCTAATTACACCTATACCTCACTAATTCTATATTATCCTAATCTAATCTTAAGTAGTCATGGCCCATGTAGAATAGCCACCTCAAATTTTTTTCATTTCCACAATTTGTCTTGTAGTTAATAGGTAGCAAGGTAGTTAATAGCACAAGACCTTTGTATTGTAGTCTAACTAGTTATGTACAAAGTATGTGTAGATACAAAATCCCTAAATTTTCCCAATGCTCATTTTGCACACTCATTTCCCTTCCATGATCTTAGCAACTGATTGTTCTTGCAGTCCAAGAGGATATTGCACCTACTACCACCCATGGATAGCCTCCAAATCCACAATAAGTTCAAGCCAACTGTCCAGTCATATTAGTTCCATCTTTCAATGCGATGGCTTGAAGGCCCGATTGTAATTGTTCCTCAAAACCTACAATAGATAGTGCTTGTTCTTGCATGGGAGCACTTACTAGACCTTATAATTTCCCAGGAACAATGCATACTCCTATTCTCTCTATTCACACATCATTGGGTTACATACAAGCAGTACTAAACTGAAATAAACTGAAAGTCACAACCAAAGGTTTGTTGTATCTATAAAGACACCAGAGTTTGCATTCATTGGTGGTTTGTTGTCTCCTACACTTGTAAATCTATCCCCCATAGAGGAACTCAATTTGAGCCATATCTATATGAGCAGACCTAAGCAGACCTGAGCAGACCTTGTTCTAGACTCTAGTTAAACAAGACTTGTAGGTATCAAGTTCAAATTGCCTAAATCTCTTCAAGGGGCTTGTAGCCTTTGTTCCATTACTCCTCCAATGTCCGCTGCAAACCCATCTTCTCTAAATCACTGAATTTTCAATTTTTTTGCTTTTCTCTGCAATTCTATAACAGTTCAATGTCTAAATTTCTAAGTGCTTGAATCCAAGTGGTACAAATCTCTCATTTCAATCATGGCAAGGAATCAGCTTTACTCCACTTGAAGCTTTGTAATCTACTAAGCAATCTAATCTACACGCTCATGCAACACAGCTCATCTCCTACACCCATCGCCATAGCCAACCAGCGTTCACAGCCCAAGTGCTAAGACTATGAAATCTATGACTAAGAACTTAGGCTAAGACTATGAAATCTATCCTATCCTAACTACAAGATGAATCA
Source organism: Lunularia cruciata (assembly GCA_948567375.1). NCBI lineage: Eukaryota > Viridiplantae > Streptophyta > Marchantiopsida > Lunulariales > Lunulariaceae > Lunularia > Lunularia cruciata. Next base: position 8,933,740 of record OX419756.1, read on the forward strand.
TAGTCATTTTACACTAAGTTATCACTTTTTTGTCACATACAAAGTTGCCCACATATAGTTTATTACAAAGTCATTACTTGTTTATTTTATGATCCAACGGCACTTGGGACTAACTTCCTTTTTCCTTTCCATAGTTGAATGAGCTTTATGAGCTCCGTTCTGTAACCTTCAATGGCTTGTCCAAAACTAGTCATTGTTTCATAGAACTTGGTCCTTGAGTGGGCTTGTAGCTTGACCACCAACGCCTTGAGCTGGTTATTTGTATATACCTTCCTTTCCATCATATGAATCTGCATCTTGAGGTCCTTCAACTTTGTATGTTGTGGTTGCTTGGCTATGATTTGTTCCAAATATTTAAGTAAATGGGGTGATATTGTGCACCACCATCAAAAGTAGACCTCCTTGTTTGTTTTCTAGGTTTGTATGCTCACTTTGGAGTTCCTTTGTCAATTCATCACAAAGTTAGGCCGTCAACTCATCTTCTTTATCGTCTTGGCATTTCAGGCTCATAGTGATTTCTTACACACAAACATCAGCCCCTTATAGTTCCTATAGCATAGTTTGGCTACAATTGTCTTGGTTCTAGCCTCCTCCAAATTTTTTTGTAATGTTGTTACCTCTTTGTCACATACCCACATATGGGATTTTGTATTGGGCTCATTGTTTGGAGATCTTGTCATTGAGTGCGGCCATATCTACTTGTAAGTATTGTGGGACCACCTCAAGTTGCTCCCAGTATACCAGTTCTTCCTTCTGAAATTTTTCCAACATATGATATTTCTCTTTGCAATCTTCTACTTCCATCTTGAGCTCTTGTTTGACTTGGTCAAGGTCACCCCAAAGTAAGACCTTTATCTTTTGCTATCATTTGAGCAAGCTTATGTAGGTGTACTATGTGTGTTGTTGGGTTCTCAACAATAAGACCTAGTTCATGGTAGAACAACATGAATTCCTCCAAGGCCTCCATCATTGGCATAACCATATTGACAATGTATATTACCATTAGCCACAAGAGAGAGTTGCTTTTGCATTTCAGATGTTGTAGGATGTCCTCCATTTTGCTAGTGTTCTTTGTCTGATCTTCATTGGCTAGCCATCAATCCATAGGCTGATCTTGATGGTCTTCCCTTCTTTTCATGTGTTGTGGCTCTATCATCTACCTCATTTGCATTTTTTCTAGCATGTAGTTGTCCCCCCATGGACTCTTCCTCCTTTGTCTTGAGGACTGTTGCCACCGTGGGTGATTCCTTATCTGGACCACATTCTTTGTTAACATGATTTTGTCTTTTTATGGGTCTTGTCTAGCTACTTCCATGATCTCATCTTGTTTGATTTCTTTCTCAAGGTAGAAATAGGAGCTTCCTCATCATCCTCTCCATTATTTGCTCTTTGGCTAGAGGCTTATCCGAATCCTTGCCTTGATTTTCAGTCTAAAATGATTATGCTTTGTTGTTAAAATCTCCAACATTCACCTTGTCTCCTCAAGTGCACAAATTATCACTCTTTGATCCCTCATTGTGCATAGAAGTAGCCTCTTGTATTCAGATGAGGTGTGTGAATGTGAGTTTCCTACCTCACCCATATTCTCATCATTTCTCTTGTTGCATTTCTTTTCTCCTTGGCTTCCACTTTCTCCTCAAGATACATATACATATATCTATATATATATATATATATATATGGACCGTTTGTGCTTCTTGGATACATTGATCTTGGGTTGTGTGATAGTAACCTTCTTATGAATATTTGTTGTGTTGTATGATTCATCTACTTTGATGAACTTCCTTGTGCTTGCATACTATTGGTTGGCTACCTCATATTTCTCTATCTCCTTCAGGGCATCAATGTGTGAAAAGAAATACTTAGGCCAATGAAAATGACTTGAATACTTCTCTTCTTCTACTCCTCTATAAGGAGGTCCATACTAAAGTGAAACACAAATTGCATTATGATTGTAGCCCCTCCTTCCCTTGAAAGCTTGCATTGACACTTGGCTACTTAAATGTGTGACAATTGACATACTACTTTCAAACTTGTACTCATATCTCTCATCCATAAGAAGTTGTAACAGTCCTCAGGATTGTTGACTTTGTATTATATTTTCAGCTTGTAAGTACAAAGATCATGAGGTCCATAGCAATGAAGGTTACAAAGATCATGAGGTCCATAGCAATGAAGGTTACAAACTATCACCAAATAACTCTGGTTATGACATCATGATGTAGGACCCTCATAACAAGTACAAGAATCTTTGTCCTTGTAAACTGCCTTGTTGTAGGAGTGGTCCTATACCTCGTCCTCCAAGCCATAAGCCCATATGGCAAAAGACATCATCCTTAGCCTTTTATGAGGTTTAATAAAATAACAAACCGTCCTTCATTTTTTTCACCTAACTACTACATTACATACTATCATACTACCAAAAAATTCCACCCGCTTAAGGCAAAGGTGTGTACAACACATCTACTTCTTGAGAAACAAAAATTACCCTCAAGTAGAATAATAGAATGGAACGGAATGGCTCGGGAGTCAAGTAGGCTATGCCTACCCTGCATTAGATGAAAAAAAGGGTTCAAGTACCGAGGTAATATTCTCACAAAATCTTTGGACCCTGGGTCCAAATATTTTATGATTTCCTTTTAGAAAAATCTTTTTATAGAGATTATGGGTCTATAAATTCTATTTGCATGTTTATCTAAGGCATGTAAGTGCTCGTGGTGCTGGCGGTCGGTGACATAATCAATAAGTAGGCGACTCAACCTAGTATAACATTCCCTTGGGGAAGGTAAGCCCTTGAGCATGATAAGGGTAGACCCTGCCTCTTGGCCTTGTTGCGCACCATCCTCAAAAGGCATATATTGAACAGCATATGTTTGCACGTGCTGCAAACCAGAGGTTCAATGGTCAAAGGTTAGCCATTGGGTGTAGTGCTGGAACTTGGATTCGCCAGTATGGATCCTCATCTTCAAACACAGGAGCCGGCATTTATATGTTATTAAAGTTTTATTAATCTTTCAAGTTGAGCAAAATCTAACATAAAGAAACATCTTGCTCAAATAGTATAATCAAATGATGAAATATTGAGTTTCTAAAGTAATATCACTATCATCAAAAATACTGATTAACTCTTGAGCAATATACATTGTTAAAAATGGCCTCATACATAAAAAAAATTAAAGAGTCAACTACATTATCTTGAAGGACAATTGTGTTCTGAAGGGAGTATATTTACTGACAACCAATGCTTATCACGGTTTAAGATTAGATATCTTTAGTGAAAAGGTTTGGAATATTATATATGAACATGGCATGAACTCAGATAAATCATTTTAGACCCATTAATCATAATAAACAAGCCAGATTTTTCTAAGGCACAAAAACTTGCATATCACACATAAGACTAAAACCAAAATATATATAAATAGCTATTATTTTTTATAATTGAGATTTATTATTAATATCACACGAAAAATTAGCAAGAGAAAATTTAGATTATCCCTAAATTAATAAGTTTTTTAATGTTCCCACATTATTTTCCCTATTTCTAAGGGCTGCAATCTCTTGTAGAGCTATGGAAGCCAAGAGTACAAATATTATTGTTGTATGATTTATTTTCTGATGTCAGATATTATTATTTTTCTCAATATAAATCTTTTCTATTCCTCCAATATATAGGCAATATATATGAGGATTATCTATAATCCTCATCTTATGGATCTATACCTAATAGTATTTAATTTCACTATATGTTCTTGTAATAAACTAAGAAAATTCCACTTCTGAAATGAGAGATAATAATGTAATAATTGTGATTTCCAAATCAATGTCGTTTAAAAGTTCTTAGATTTTTGTTCTTCAACGAAATAATAAACTAATGAAAAGTAATCTAACAAATGCAATCCAAATATCCTACGGATACATTATTCCAGATTTGAATGAAATGACTCTTTTGGGGAAAAGAAAGGACAACAAGAAAAATTTGAAATTTTAGAAGAAAAGTGCATTAAAAAAGAATGACTAATAGAGTGAGAGAGGACAACAAAAAATTAAATTTAAGTATTAGAAGAAAAGTGCATTAAGAAAGAATGACTAATAGAGTGAGAGAGAGAACTCAGGGCCCATCATGCCATACAAGAGGAACCAAGGAAGACAAAAGACTAAGCCCAGAATTTAACACTGAGCAACTGTTTATTACACCTGGCATAAAGAGTCGGTGTAAATCATTTGATCTACACAACATTGAAATATAGAAAAATGGAAAAATAATATAAAATTTTAAATCCCAAAATTAAAATTAAATTAATTGTTTTAGAAAAATTAATCAAATTTCATTTTATTTTAACATTGCATATTTTATATTTTATATAATTTTAATATCATCTCCGTTTTTAAATAAAATAATTTTAAATAGACTAGTCGCTTGAAGCCTTGTGATTTCACAACAGGCCATGTCTACGATGGTGCAAGCTGTCGTGTAACCTTCACGCACAGAGTCTTAAATTTTTCCAGATATCTGCCTCTTTTACGTACCTGCCCCTTTGACGTGATGTCGCGTCTTTGAATCACCGTTCCTGCGTTTCCCAAGGCCTCCCTTAACTGGATCGTGCAGAACTGTCTGCTCCATAGCATGAAACTTGGAAGACTCGTGCACGATCTAGTTTGGGTAGTCTCGAGGCAAATCGAGAAGTTAACCCCAATAGCATCATTTTACTTCTCATGTTTTCTGCTTGTACGGGCTCGATGTGATCTTGTTATCCTACGCGGTCGCCTTTTTCTTTCCTTGCGAAAAATCCAGTCTCTGAAAGTCTTCGTTGACGAGCTGTACCACCAACTGCAGTAATGAAGAAACGGGACATGAGATGTAGCGAAGATTATACTATGTGACAGGAGGGTCGATGGAAGATTAAAACTTCCCTATTGTTTATTTCCAAGCTGCGTGAAGACGGTATAGAAGGCTCAAAGCTACCCTGGACCTATCTGTACGCATCCTTTCAGGCCGATAAAGCAACAAAAGGTCAGGCATATGTATGACGATCTATCTACTTGTCCTAGGTCAGGAAACACCGTCGAGTAATACGGGTTACCGATTGCATCGATTAATCGCGTCATAGTTCTCGGCGGATTCGGATCATACATGGAGAGTAAATGTCTTTGCCAGGGCTTCTCGTCACGTACACCACCGTGTGCATCTCCTTCTGTGACGAATGGAAGTGTCCAAGGCATTCGTTAGACCTAATATGCCTTACAGGTTACAGGTTCTTAATGTATGGACCTGGATATCCAGTGTGTTTTAACATGTCCAGAGTAGAGTTGGCCGTTAGAAATGTCGGCAGCATCTTCAACCACAATCTTAAGGGTGAAACGTGGCTGATTGATGTTTTGTAAAGTCTAAGAACTTCCCCGAGGTTGAGGTTCAACTCCTCGTTGCCGGTTTCTGTGGGAAGGAATTTCGGGAACTGCTATATTCTCACTATTGTTGTATCCCTCTAGAAAATGTCGATTCAGTTCGACCCTTAACTCTTCAAATCAGCTCTGACATATTCATCACACTTCGGTAGAATTTGAATTTTAACTTCCGGCTTTTAGATCACCGTTCGCCAAGTATGCACCATATATGCTCTCGCCCAGCCGCCTGTCGTAATTTGGAATGCTCACTATAGGGAGAATGATCGGAGTCATTTATTGCTAGTAGATTGTGCCGAAAATCATGTAGTGAACGACTATTGTCGTCATCCAGTGAAACCCCAGACAGCCAATCAAGGATTATGGTTGATGCTCCCCGGCCACCAACATGGGTGTTCATTGACTTCAGCACGCGTCGGGGATAGTACCATCTACCAGTTAGTATCAACTCATCTCGAGCGGTTTTGTAGCATTTGAGTCTGGTCCAGACAACGTACGGCACTCTTAGTCGAAGAATTATGTCATGCAAGTTACAGTGTGCATACATAACATGAGTTAAGCGACTTGATGGAAGGAACCCCTAGCTGTAGAGCGAGCTAATCTAGATAGGCAGTAATGCTTTGAAGAGAAATGCATTTGACTTTCGACGGGTTTCGACTTAGTGAGAATGTTCTTAGTTAGAAAACCACCAGAAACTGTGTAGATACATAAATGAAGTAAGTGACGACATTGACACGAAACTGAAACATGTATGAGATTGGATAACTATATCTATAAGTTCGGTGTAAAGCGTATGCTACCAGCAGCTCAAAATCGGCAAAAATATAATTGTGGTGAGTATCAACCCGCCACAAACACCGACGAAGAATCTGTCCCTGTTAGGGTACGAGTACCAAGGTCTAAATCTGCACCGTAGCACAACGTCAGCCTTAACCTGCACTTGAGACGAGCAAACCTCAAGGGTTCTAAGACCCCGGACACGTCGGTAATTTCTCTGCATAATTTTGAAAAATCTGAAAACCAGCATGGCGAAAGAACAAGAACCAGTATTGACGAACGCGCAATACACTAGACGAGGACTTATGATTGCCACGAGCATACAAGAGCATACATAGGTGACAGGACTCCTTTACACCATCGCCACCTAGCATAGCATTGACCTACTGTGAAAGAGATTACTCCTGTACCAGACAGTTTCTCGTTATACCAAGATATCGTTGATTAGTATGGAAGCTATGCTCAGAGGAATCTCCGCTCTCAGGAAGACACTGACACTATCATTCACTATCTATCGATACCTCAAAGTCAAAATAGCACACCCAGCAAAAATTTTGTGACAATAAAGAAACGTAGAAGATCTTCCTTCTCTCCTTCCACTACCCTGAGGTAATGAAAGGGTAATGAAAGGGAGAAGAGTTCACTTTCGCACAAACACATGATATATCATGGGTACTGCCGATACACAGAACCGTCCCATCTTCTCCTTAAACAATCGAATAAAAATTGATTAATCAGAGCTCACGATTCCTTAACTTTATAAATTGAAGCCCAAAATAAAGCAGCTTGGATGCCATGTTCCAGGACGACCATCTATGTCATTAAATCGGCGACTGAAGTTCCGAGTTCTCTCCAAACCTCATATGACTTTAGTATGATTACTCTTAGTCATCAATCAGGAGATTTGAGGAGGCACCTACTTAGTGGGTTTTCGTGTGTTAGGCATTCCCAGCCACTCAATTCCCACTTTAGAATACATCACCAGCAACAACTGCTACTTCGAATCTAATATGGGCAACTCCTAAGTGTTCGTGAATTTCAGCGACAGAATCTGGAGTTGCGTTTGTTCAGCAGGTAGAGGTATACAAACTGTCTCTTGCAGGTGGTGAGCCAACCAGTTTAGCAATATCCACTCTCCAACTACTGCTATGTGCTGTTTGAGCATGTAACCGCTGCAATATGCTCAATCGAATGTGTCCTAAAGAATTCCTACATATACACAACTGACTACCACAATGAATTCCAGAAAGGCTGGATCAAAAGAATGTACCTAACCAGCAAACAAATCACCTAACTTAATAGACCTATTGTCTGGTACTATTGACTCCACTTCCGGCAACCATTTCCCAACATCCGATAGATTTGATTGGTCATCACTGCCAAGATCAAATCATAGATCTATAAGAAGTAAGTGAGTTGTTGTTTCTTACGAGATCCACCTTCCCCATAGAGGTCATTCCATTCTTGTAACTCTTGCATTCCAGTTCCCTCTGAGGCAAAGCTAGCAGATACCTGTAATGACAGAATTATTAGCTTATTATCATGCATTAATTACAGAGACATTGATCGTAGATTTCAGAAGTAGAAATAAATGGAAGTAAAGAGACGATAGTCAGTCGATTTCCACTCACTTGTTGCTTTGCTTCTCTGATGTCATCGAGGTTGAGAGGACGGAGATCAATATCGATTGGTGTTTCATCAACCACTTCTTCGGATTCGATCTCCTTACCCGCTTTTGCTGCCTCTTCAGCTGCTTTCTTTTTTGCATCTTTCAGTGCTGCTCTCCTCTTCTCGTCCTGTTAGGAGAGATGAGTTTGATTACTACCTTCATACAGGTTCCCTTCAGATCTTCACTTACCATTCACAGATAAATAACTTATAACTTTCATTTGCGTGGGATCATTCTCTTTACCTTCCGCTCTTTTGCCAAGTGCTCGCGAATTGGTCGATATGCTGCAGTAACACACAGATTCTGCAATGCAAAATTTCCACAAGTACATGTAAGCATCAATTTTACTCTTGTATTTGAATAGAAGTAAAGATGAGTGAACTCCAAAGTCTATACTAGATCAAGCGTCAATACCTTCAAATCACTTCCTGAGTAGCCTTCGGTCAAAGCTGCCACTTCCTTGAAATCAAAGTCAGCATGCAGATTTTCTTTTGCAAGAATTGCTCTCAGGATTTTCTCCCTGTTCTCGGGGTCAGGAAGACCCACCATAATCCTGTAGAAGACAAACTTGTGAGCTCAAACGATTCTGATTTGGACAGGTATCTACAAACTTGCCAGCTTCTTCTCACCAAAACATATCTACGAGCAGTAGTTCTTTACATAAGTTCTACTTTCTCCAGGATAACTTCCTAATAAGCTCAAAGGTGCCAAATACCTTCTCTCAAATCGACGAATGATTGCTTCGTCTAGGTCGAAAGGTCTGTTTGTAGCAGCCAAAACAAGCACACGTTCTCCCCCCTTGGTCAAAAGACCATCCCAGTGTGCCATGAATTCATTCTTTATCTTGCGCATCGCTTCATGCTCTCCGACTCTGCATCGCTGTCCAAGCATACTGTCCACCTGATGGTGAACAAATGATTTGATCAAACATTTGTGGTAAAACATTCAGGTACAAAGAACTGATGTATATGAACTTATTCTGTGACGATGTGTTGTCTATGAAAATAGGCCTTGTGTAAAACTTGACAAAGAATAGGTAATTACCTCATCGATAAAGATAACAGTGGGTGACACTTTGGCTGCAAGAGTAAACAGCGCCCTCACATTCTTCTCGTCCTCTCCAAACCACTGTACAATAACAAGAAATTGCTACAAATTAGCCGAAGGTCCCAGACAAAAACAAGTTTGAGCGAGATATCCATTTCGGTTACACAATGTAGATTACAGGTTGTCATCATTACCTTAGAGGTGATAGCTGACATTGACACATTGATGAAACTAGCCCCGGCTTCTGTAGCCACGGCTTTTGCCAACATAGTTTTTCCTGTTCCGGGAGGCCCAAACAGAAGGATACCTTTGCATCTCTGCAAGCAAACCACAAGTTAGTTACTGTACTTCGAACTTAATTTTATTCTGAACACTTCCGCAACTAAATCACCTGCGTCTGAAATCCACAATGATCATTAACGTCTGGATAACATCTACATTTTGTCGGTCTTATTACGTTAATAAGGCCCCCTCGATTGAAGAATTCAGGTCGTCGAAGAGGTAACATGACAAGCTCTTGCAGCGATTCTTTCACATTCTCTAGTGCACCAATATCATTGAAGTTGACGCCAATCTCTCCTGCTGGTATGACCTCAGGACGAATTCGCTTCTCGAATTCGTTATCGGGTACAACATCCTGTAATCCAATTCATGGAAACATTTAAATACTGCACACTCTGATCATTCTGAGCAGCAGCACAGAAGACCCTAAGGGCTTTTCCTCCCAGCTCAGAATAGGAATGAATTAATTAACCTCAGTTTACCTGTACCCTCGGCCTTTCATATAAAAAACACTGAAATCAAACATCGTACAAGGTTTCAGACATCCTGTCACTATCAAGATAATTAAAAAGAAACGTCAAGACTAATACACAGCAAAAAACTTCATATTCTTCCAATATGTCAAGGCAAAAGCTCTACACGCTTGCGAGGTGAGCCGACATACACACCGCAGGTTTCGCAGGTGCTGAGAACGGCTTTGAAGTATCTGTCTTTGAAGCATCGGTTTTTGGTGCTTCCTTTGCATCTGTCTTTGATACTTCAGTTTTACCAACATCCGTCTTCGCTTCAACAACTGGGACCTCAGTTTTCCCCTCTGATTTACTCGTTGGTGTGCCTTCTACCGGGCCCTGCAAAATGCAACCGTGAGCTACTGCCTTACAGCAAGCTGTATATTCAATTTACTTTGCTTTGAAGCAATATTAGCCGGATGTTTAGACTAACCTTGTTGGGCTCAGTTTTCAACTCGCCCTGCAATTTGTTGGAGTCCATTCGCGACATTTGGAAAATGGCCAAACCATGAGTAAGACTGTACACAGAACCACCAAGGAGTTACGTGAGCGACTGTTTGTCATACAAGTTTGCTCACGAAACCCCCAGCACGATCGTATAAAGAGTTGTGACACAAGATTGCGTGCGAAACAAACGGGCAAAGTGTGTGAGAAGCTGATAATACATTCATATACCTTTTGGCAGGGATTAACAGTCTTCCACCTCGGTACTCTGGCTCCTCCATATGCATCAAATGGTGGGAAAGAGCAGACACCACAACTTCTTCGATGCCTGGCATGATAGAAAAACGAGCTCGCAAATTTCAATGACTGATATTCCAAAGGGTTCACATCCAAGGTTAGAAATCCCAACTGAAATAAACGGCCAGGTTCAAGCAGACGTGGTCCGATTTACTCACAGTTGCTAAGAATTTGGGTGTCGCTGAAGCCGACTGACGAAATCTCATCACACTCAAGATTGTTGGCGCACAGAACCTACAAATTTCCAAATTGATTAGAAATCCTACAGGTGTTTGAAAGATCTGTTTAACGAACTCCGAGTGAGGCTGTCGTGAGAACGAACTGAAGAGAACAAGAGACGAATAACGCTTACCTCTGTTATGCGATTGCGGTTGTCCTGAGCTTGAATCGCTTTCATATCCTCTTCAACCTGGCTCTTCCAGCTGATTAATCGCACGTGATCTTCTGGGGGCTTCACGTTAATCTTGTAACGGAAGAGTACTCCCAACTTCTCAATCGAATCTTTATTCTCCTGTGTGGGTAGGATCGCCAAGTAAACATTAAATTCGGCAATGGCAGTGAATCAGCACTAACTTTCACTAAGATTACTACATTCAATTGCAAATCTATATTATATTTCAAAACCCATCACTTTCCGAAGTATCGCTGAAACTAAACTCCACTCTACATATCAATCAGATTTCATACTTGAGTGTCTGCAGGTTTGATTCGGGAACCCAGAATCATGATTGGGCCGCGTAATTTCTTCATTTTCGCCAAAAAGAGAGAGTACATCTTTGGACCTTTGAAGAAGAAGTTTTCCACATCTCGCAGATAGACCACAACCGGACTCGACTCCGAAATCGAGTCCAAAACCTTCACAATCAATTGTAATACGTAATTCGGTCATCCGCAAAATCCGCAACAAACTCCAGAACAAGAAGGAATAAGGCTGCAATTTAACCCGACAAGAGAAGCATTAGCGAGATCAACTGATTGTTACCTTGAAGAGCGCGTCGACGAATATTTCTTCCTCAAAGTGGACTGGTCGACGGTTATTTCCCACTGCGATTATCAATTATGTACATTAGTAAATATTCTGATTGCAATGAGCGTCAAAAGATCAAATGGAACAAAGTACCCAATTTCTGAACTTACAAGATCGAGTCTCACCAGAAGCGTCGGCTGTTCCTGACAGGCCTTCATTCTTCTGCGGTTTCTCAGCAGATGCACCGCAATCGGCACTGCACATTACCTCAACATTAGCTTAAAGGAGACAAACGAGAAAACGTACCGGCAACGACCTCTTGACTGCGAAGAAAACTGGGCAAAATCGAGATTCGGTGAACAGTTAGAAAGTACGCACCAAGATTTCGCGTCAGCACTTGCCGGGGAAGTAGAAGCACCTGAGTGATAGAAAGCAGTTACATTTCCCCACAACGTAAGTCGAAGCAGTTGACAGAAATTTATGATCGTGAAAGAATAAGCAATTTCAATTCACTTATAGGAAAATCATGTTGCAGCAGACGGCAAGCTGGTGAATTCACGCGTCGTCACCCTTAAAGCAATCAACATAAACGAAACCGGACGGGACCTACCGGCAGCTAACTTCTTCGATGGACCCAACCAGCTGACCAAATTGCGTGCGACATCCTTAGGGGCGAAAGGCTGCACCGACGTAAAATAAACGATAAGTGCGAGAGAAAGTGCAATGTCGGAGGAGAACAACACAACCATCTAGACAATTTTACGCTGATTCCTTTTCTAGCGGGACCAACTTCTTCGGGAGGACTTACTCTTGCGTTGCGCTTTCTTGTCAAAGCTGCGACCTTACTCTGGAGGAACAACAAACGGGCAAACTCAGTTATCAGGTTCAGCATCGAACCAGTCACATTATGCAATTGTTACGCAATTGCAAACTGTAACAACTGTACGATTAACGAAATCTTCCGAAGTCGGACGAGATAGACGAGCCCGACTTCGGAAGATTTCGTTAATCGTACAGTCGGACGAGATAGACGAGCAGGAAGAAAAGGAAGTCCGATGTTACATCATCATCGACCAGGAATCTTCCTTCTGACAACAGTCCACAGGGTTGGGCTCCGAGAAACGACAAAACTGAGGCATCCAACTTGCGCGCGTACAGGACGGTTTGACTTAATGATGTACGGTGAACTACCAAGGAAGCTCCCATAATATCGGAGGAAGATGAGCTTCTCAGATAAAAAAGTGGCGGTACATGTAGCTAGAAGAATGGATGGAATAGAACGAACCTTTGACACGAGATCTGTTGCATCCAAGAGAAGCAGTTTGGCCTCAAAATTGTGAGCCAAAGCTTTTGCAATTCGCTGGTGATAGGCCTCAGTTCCTGCAGACCAGCAACCGAGCAACTGTCAGCGGATATAGTCGTGGGACGAGGAACCGGATTGGGCTCAACGTCTGATGCTGTCAACACCATAACAAAGGAATTACAACAAGGTTTTCTACCTTCAGGACCGGAAAGCAGAATAGCTTGACTGGCTGCAGACAACTGGCTCGCGAATTTGCTGAATTGAGCCCGCTTTAAGTGAACATAGGCGGCATTCGTCAAAACATGACGAGCTTGCTCGCTGAATAACAGAGGAATTGCACAATTAGAAAACATTGGAGCGAGGAATGCAGCGGAATTGCTCGTTCTAGCGATAGACCAGTAACGAACGCAGAAGAAACAAATTACCACGAGCACCGTCAGTATACAAGCAGCTCGAGACACACAACCAACGAAATTGATCAAAACATAAAATGAAGCTCAAACACGCAATCATTCCCCACATTATCGGCTACTTACTTGAGATAGTAAGGTAAGTCCTGCACGGTGACGCTGCCATCCTTTCCCAACTGCACGAGCTCAACCAACTCCCGCTGCAATGCGAGTGAATCATTCCGTCGCAAAATCACCGGCGTCGCTGCCAACGCCACTCCCACGCCAACCGCTCCCACAGTCACTGCAATTATGTGCTTCCGTTCCATGTTTCCCCTCTTCTTTCGTCAGCTATCCAATTCCCTACTCCTGCTCCGGCCTCGGAGCCGCCACCTTGTAACTCCCTCAATTCTTCCCAAATTTCCCTCCCTCTCTCGGATCTGTCGACCTACACCCCGGCTTTCGACGAGGACAATGACGTACCACCGCTCACTCCCGCCACCCCTCGTGCATTGTCCTCCTCAAACTCTTCGCATCTTTTCCTCGAGAAATTAAACAATTGCCTCCCTACTCGCGTCTCCTGTATCAGCAGCAGCGGCAATTCCGTTCGAGTGTTTGGCGATAGTACCGCCAATCTTAACAGGATCGATTGATTTCTGCAAGCGATGAACGAAAGAGCGATGATTCCAGACTGGGTAATCCGAATGCTACTGGCCGTATTTTAACTGACAACGGACAAACAACAATATGTGGGAGCGAGATGAGAAGACAGCTCCGCTCTCTCTAATCTTCTTCTACCCTTTCTTCCTTCCTCCGACAAGAGAAGGAAAAATGGCAGGCGAGAGAGGGAGAGAGAGAGAGGCAGGAGACGACCCCAACTTCTCCTTCTTCCTCCTTCACGACCGGACTTCACTTGAGACTCCTAGTCCTAGAGCCGCTCAAGATTTATACACTCTTCCGTCGCGATCCCTCGGGCCCCGCTCCTTGGACGAGGAACTTTTGGGAACTTTTCTCCGGCTGCCCGGGATGGCGGTCCCTGTGGCCCCTTCTGTGCGTGCGCGCTTTGTACGAGTGGACCTCAGACATCCGCTCCTCTCTCTGCCATCATCCATGTCCATTGTCATCATGTATGCGTTACCAGCTCCTCCCATCACATGTCTATAGTGCCATGCAGGGTACGGTTCACCACCGTTCCCCATGGGGGTACGAACTCATAACTGAAACTTATGCGACCACGTTACCGCAGTAGGACTCCTAACTGGAAGCACCTTTGTTAGTTCGGTTGTTACGAACGGAGTCGTATTTCCTTCGTACATCTTCCTGGCTCACCACTACACTCAACCGTAACATCATACAACGGTATCACATAGCAGGTGCATACCACGCTCGCTAACCGGGGTTAAGATTCACCGCTCCATGCTCGGAGCAACAGCAATTCTTCCGTAAGCAGCTGGACTGTGGCACATCTCCTTCAACAATGTCCATCCGAGGAGAACCTGATACCCACCCACGTAACCCTGTCAGTGGCGCGCTGGCTAGATAACCTGTACAGAAATGTGGAGCCGGCGGCAGACCTTGACGGGAACAACCTACGAGACGTCGTCCGCTAGAACGGCTTCCGTAGCTAATGAGGGTCACTCATGTCTATGAAACGCACGGGTACCATTTACCGTCCGCAAAGAGCATCCGTGCGGCAGCATGTTCCCGGTTCAGTCTGATCCCACCACTGTAGGTGCTGGCCATTACTCTATCTTTGCCAAACCGGTGCATCTTGAAGGGCAACATCGTTTTCTCGAGCATTTCACTTGACAGGGCAATATCCAAAGCGTAGTTTCCACGGCCGAGTCGAGATCAATTCCAACTCTTCAACATATCAGTTAAGTTTGAAGATAGACATGTATTCAGCTCCTGAAGTTGAAAAGAACTGTATGTGCGTGTCGATTTTGGATCCACAATCCAACGCCACGGTGAGCAATCTCTTTTATGTGTGATGAGCAGCACCAACCTCGAGCGTTTGATAACGTACAGATAGTTCGAAGCGTATAAAGGAGTTATCTATCTTCGTGTTCATTTACACCAACCAACTCAACTCTCTTACGTTCACCCAAAAATCTTTAGCTTTTGACGGCATAGTCTCGTTTCGAAGTTGTACTTGCATGAAGGTGTCTATGTTTGTAAACAATACTCTTAATGTTGCTCGACTTTCCAAAACAACACAAGTCATAAGAGGAGTTTTGAAATTGTCTGTGAAAATCTCTCTTGCACACTAGGGGGTTTCATCGGGCACTTACGCCATCCAGTAGTGATTTTGTAAATCGTCTTTGGGTGCTCGCGGAAAATACGAGAGGTATGGAACAAAGTGATTACAAAAATTTTACAATTTCAAGTTATTCTTGTAAATTGCCATGCTCTTGTTTCAATAGCTCTATCTTGAATTTTAGATTTTTTGGAAATTTTCATGTTTATTACTCTCGGAACTTTGTGTTTGTTATTTTTATTTATTATTCTCGGAAAATTTTGTAGTTAACTTTATGGCCAACTTTTCCAAGGCGAACTCTACGTTACGTGGAATAATTTTTAAACTTTGAGAAAAATGACTTTAATAAAGGGTTTTAATATTAGATATATGGGTTATGCACGTGTCCCAATGTTCAAATTTCTTTTACGGGTAAAAGTTCCATAACCATAAAATGTTACGAAATTGCAAAAAGGTGCACCGTAACCTTACAAGGTCCTCACCCGTAAAATGTATCCAAAATTCCCAGAAAGCATAACCCTATTCATGGATTTCCGTTAATCTAATATTGAAACCCCCTAATCTCGTCGCATCTCCCTAAAATCTGGAAATAAAATCTTTACCGAATTCGATTTGTCGTGTGGAAGGCGTTTCGACTTTCCCGGCGATGCGCAAAGTTGAAAACACTGGCGGCAACTTACAGACGGCAGCGGAACTTATACCGGAGAACGCCGGTTCCTGACGTTTTGTTACGTTCTGAGGCTATGAGTGTCAAACCTGAATTGAGGTGGACTGTAATAGTGTGTTTATTAAAGTTATAACTTCGTACAACACATCACAGTTCTACGCTCTTCCGATTACCGTGCTCACACAAAGAGATCTAGAGAAAATTATTGGTGCATAAACTCTAATTAAAGTAGGGGTTTGAGCTCGGAGGATAATTATGAATTATATAAAAGTATATAAATATTTTTAAAACTATATTAAGAATGATAATAATTAAATTTTACGATTCGAAAGGGTCAAAAAACATTGTTGTTAATTTGAGGAAATCTAGTCAATATAGTCTTTGCCTCTTCAACTTATATTCAAATTCAGGTTAAATTAACTGAGCAATGATTATGTCTTAACACTAAAATGCCTCAAGAGACACATAGTCCAATTCAGTGTGTGCAAACTGGAAAGAAAGAAGAAATGTATAATATTACCGATGAAAATCGAAAATTGTTCTTTAAAGTGCAACTTTATTATCGAGCATATTTCAAAAACAAAAGAAAATTATTTTTGTGTGCAAAGTATTCCAAAACATTTATCAACCTTGCTAAAAATGTCAACATACTAATTTATGTATTTATAGACACTCTTGTAATATCTTTTTGATGTAAATGCGATCCACACTAGTTAAGTTTGAGCGACTTAAAGAGTCGCTCAACTCAAGTAGAGGAGGTCCACACTAACTACGGGGGAAAAGTGTAGTCAAGTGTCGTGCCAATAGATTCTCCTCAGCAGCGTGGTTACCGGGTCTCCTCTTCGGACTACAGTATACGTCTCAAAAGAGTTCTGTTAAAATATCACGTGTTCATCTAGTATACCTCTTTCTCTTATAAAGCGAAACGACACAGACAGGATATACATACGACGCATCTCTTTTGCTGCTGGACAGCAGAACTTTTCGTACTTTATGTTTATTTTGTTCATGATGAGAATAAACTTTTAATTAGGTCGTAGTCTCTATGTAGAATTCGGCAAGAGATTGGACAAAAAGTCTTCCGACTTTCGTTAGTAAATATAACCCTCCTTTGTTTGATACCTCAGTCTAGTACCTTGATGAGATAATTCAAAGGTTATTAAAGAATTTGCTACCGTACATAGCGTAATGTTTCAAGGCTCTTCTCGCTACCCTGTAGGTAATTCTCTCACACATGACGGTTCTCTGGATGACGGTTCCATATCCAGTTGTAATCAATTTATGTGCATAAACAGGTATGTTTATGTCTATTACTATGTGAATAAAATTGTTAGGTGTACAGTTTACGCTGGAAAAGCAAAGATATGGTACTCAAGGCTCCAACATAGTTGAGGGTACAGAGTAATTTGCTGAAACTCGTGGTTTGAGCAATTAGTATTTTTTCAGTACCAGACTACGATAGTCTGGTACTGAAAAAATATGTATTGATCTGCTGCCATACAGAGTGGAATAGATGCTGTGGCTTTAGAAGGACAGCTTTGGAGATACATCCTTTGCTCGATTCTGCAACGTAAAAATATTTGGTTGAGGGTGTGGCCCACTGGAAATCTACTCGCTCTTTTTCTTGTTCGCGTGTGGCCTTTTGTCCTGCAACTAGAGGAGGTACTACATCGTAATTACTGTATGATGAACTCTTTTGGCAGGAAGAAGATCACCTTGCAGATGGCCCTCGAGTCATCTGGAGCAGATATTCGACCGAGACTAGAGCTGAG
The DNA here is from genome assembly GCA_948567375.1 of Lunularia cruciata. Taxonomy (NCBI): domain Eukaryota; kingdom Viridiplantae; phylum Streptophyta; class Marchantiopsida; order Lunulariales; family Lunulariaceae; genus Lunularia; species Lunularia cruciata. The sequence continues at coordinate 8,951,523 of OX419756.1, forward strand.
CTCAGTCGTACAGTTCCAAAAGCATGTGATCTGGTCGGTGTTCTCTTGTTGTTTAGAGATTGGGCGGCTCCCGAGTGCATACGGAACTCAACCCACATCTTCCCAAGGCTACATAAGTCGGTACAGTAATTTCGTCGGTTTGATTGTGGAATATAAGGCTTATTCTCCTAGCAATTGATGCAATGATACCACCTTTCTAGGCAGTGTGCAGCGCCTACAGTGAGTACACTACGGTGTTGATGACTTACCCAACTCACAGACGTGTGGCACACGATTGACAGCCACCAGGAGCGGCCTCCTCGCAGGAGACTCTATTCGTCAGGGATATGGAGGAAAGAGGCATGGCTGTTGCACACAAATTGTATCTGATGTCTGAGTGGAGGAAGGCGCGATGGGAGCCTATGATCGGCCTTGGTTGATCTTCATTCTTAAAACTGAGGAAGTAGAGACGTCACATCTTCTTCCATCCCAGTACAGTAGAGTACAGTATTGAGATCTGGTCCTTCATTTACAGTCGTTTTGCATTCACATTTGACTCCCGTTGTTTGGTTCAATTGGACCAAATACATGTGAAAGACGTGAGTACCGGTAGTCTGATTGTCAATGATCATGATAACAAGAGCCCAATGGGTTTCACAACTTCAACACGGGCACTTTCCTATGTATAGAGTTTGACTACGGTTGGACCTAAATAAACAGTTGTGTGTGACGTCATTGTAGTGTAGAAGTGCAAACGTGCACCTTCGGGTTGAGACTCAGTTCTAGGAAAAGGTGAAATTGTATCAAGGTAGGGGAACCTTCATTTTGAACAAAAGGAGAGATGTTACGGACTCAGAAAAAGTTATAAACCGAACTCCGAAGAAACAAGACGTCGAAACTTCCGAAGAGGTCCACACGAGATGGAATAACCTTCGAAAGCAATGAAGTCTCCTCGTCAAGCTAAACTAGAAGATCAAGGGAAAAAAAGGTTCACGCAATCTCTTCTCTATGTGTAGATTTCGTAAGCAAGTAGTTGTATGACCAGGTTACTCATAGATTCGAGAGAACAACCGTTCATGTCCTGAACATTGAGTCTGGAACGACAATTATGTGATGTCACACTCAAGTTCACTCTATATGTGTCATTAGTGAATTGATTGCCTCCTGACAAAGTAAATTTGGGCAATAAGCAACTTGGGTACAGTCCCAATTTTGGGATGTTCGCCCGAAACACACTCTTATCAGGACTAAGGGTATTTCGCCAGAAATGTCAACTGGCGCACATTTCACTTCAGAGAGTACTTCGAGATGCTTCCCCTGAAAGTTGGCAAATTCGACACAGATACCTTTCAACTCCTGTGATCAATGCATTCAAATACATTGATTCGATTTCTTTTCCTGACGGCGTCTCATGCTGGATAATGGGTATTTGATACCATGTATTGTAACTTGCGGGTCCCAACCGCATTATTTGCTCAAAGATAATAAGTACGAGATACAATTGATATACTCTTCAGTGTATATTTTGTGTAAGGTCCAACATCACCAAGAAAACCAGGTGCACGACAACACAGCTTTAGCTTTAGAACCTTATCGACGAAGTAAGGACTCCATGCACCGATAGTGATAAAACTTTAATCTGCGAGAGTTCGTGTTATAGGAAGTGTCTGGTCCGCGTAGTTGTAGGTTACTTCCTTTCCGATATCTTCTAGTGAAAACGAAGACTCCTCTCACTTGATGCACATTTCTTTAGTGCGATGGACAAAACATTTTACTTGTGAACTCCTTTAAATTGAATTGAGATTGAAGAAGAAAATCTTTCACCCTGAGTTCATAAAATCGCACAATCATTTTCTTCCTAAAACCTTCTCATCATTTCCTATGCGAAAGAAGATGTTTGGTAGTCTTTCCTACCGATGTCTCAGGAAACCGGGTTCATTTAACCGTCAAAACAAAACATCGATATTATCTAAACATGGATATGGTGAGAGATGGAAAGAACAAACAAGACGGGACAAACTCAGCGATCCCATTTAATTGAGATACTGAAAAATACCGGTTGGTGCATTGAAGACGGTAATGACGGATTCCTCAAGACAGGCCTAGAGTTGTGCCCGGATAATCATGCAGCTGGATAACGAAGACATGAGAGGAGATCAGGATGGAGACTCTCTGCAAAGCCAGGAGCTGAAAAGCTGAGGGTGATGACAATTTCCTCAAGACCGGGCCTAGACAACGACGAATTCCTCTTGAGATTTAAGATTTGACGGTTGACCCAGGTTAAGTCTATTCCATCCAACCTGACAAGATCCCCACGACTATAAGATACATATAGTCAATTTGCTGACTTTCTTGGTGTCTTGTCAGAGAAAACATCGTGTGTCAAACCAACGCAGATTCCCCGGCGAATCTCCGTGATTTGGTTATTAGAACGGTGGTCTATGCGAGAAATGGATCAACAGTTTTTCAATCTTCAGTAGTTCCACATGTACTAAACTTTACTCCTTGAATTTAATCCAGATTCTGCGGAGTTGGTCGACTTAACAATGAACGTGTGCTCCTTCAGGCAAGTAAAACATAAACAACTTAAGTGCCAAGTTTCCCATATATGCGACCCAAACAGCACCTGGCTACACTATTTAACTAGGCTCCACTTCCACACAATTACAGTAAAAGCAATACTGTCAATTGTTTAACCTTCAGATCAAGACAAACATAGTTACTTTTTATATCAGTAACTTCTTGCACCATTCGACATTCGGTGAGATATCACTTAAAAGAGAAAGGCGGCCAAGGAGAAAACACGAAGAATAGGAAGACCCCATCAAGGGGTCTTCCTATTCTACGAAACGAAAGAGGTAAAGCAGGTAAAGCAGATGATTGCTTGTGGTAGTGGCTGCTTCTATCTCAAATGTATAGTCATTATTCCTCGTTTAACTGGGCCGAGAAAAACACTCCGACGTTGACTTTGAGATCAACCATTCTGAAGAATAAGAGATTGACGAGATGTTGAACTCCATGCTGCAGTTTCTCCTTCATTCCTTGTTGGCAACTGAAGTGAATGTCAGCAGTCTTGCTCTTGAAGCTCAAGCAGTCAGATTGGTGGTGCAAATTTCAACAGCATGGGGTTCGTGAGTAAGTGTAAGAAAATATGCACAGAGTGGTTTGGAGCTCGAGGGTATACCTGTAGGAGCAGTCCGAATTTAGGAGACCAATTCATAAGTTGTTGTGGAGTTGGTACATATAAGAATGTCACCTCTTGGTATGGACCACTCTGGTCAGAATCTCAGGCTGTTTAGAGGATCAAAGAGGTAGAAAAGAGAAAAAGATACCTGGGTCTCGAAATACCATACGGGTTTGGACCACTCTAGTGTATCAATCTAGATCCCAACTAACCGGGACTCTTCGATCGGCCATATCACTTCCAATTGTTAATAGTCTCGTAGCATCAGTTATCATAATCCAATCGAAACTGCTTACCTGTAACTTTCTTCATATTAAAGTACTCAGGCTAGAATACAAGCATCAATGTATTGCTCCTTTCCAAACAGGTAGAAGCTCTTTTCCAGAATCTTATCTGTCAAGAAGTGGGAAAAGAAAATGGGCCGTGTATGAACAATGGGCCAACGCAAGTGAACCCACCAGATCCTCATCATACCCTCATGGTTGATTGTATATGTATGCATGACATTAGATCCTAACTACTCCGGTCTTTCTCTTTGTACCAAAATGAGAGATATCTCTTTCTACAAACAGTTTCAACTATTCGAGCTTTATTCTACTGTAATGATTGAAAGGCAATATTTTAGAAATGTTTGTATATGAAGACCAGAAAATGATCTTAGCTTCTCCCATTAACAAGTGTTTTGGATTTAATTAATTCTACAGAATATATATATATATATATATATATATATATATATATATATGCAAATTTCATACGGAAGAGTCTACTCACTATATATGGATAAGATGGTATTTGTGTCATTTTTGGCAACTTTATTTTACACTCGTTTTGTAATTGCAGTCAAGCATTTGAGAAGTCTATGTTGGAAACTGAAGATGCAGACCTTTCCTAGTAGTTATAGGAGATACGATATAGTTTATGCCAAAGTATGAGATCTTCAATTTGTTATTTATGCATCTTTTGTGGATAAAATTTACAATTCTTGATAATATTGACAATTCTTTATATGTTGTATATTCTTTTCTAGTTGATCTAATCATTTCTTGTACTACTAGAGTGCATCTTTGCTTTTGATATACATTTGTTATATATATATATATATATATATATATATATATATATATATATATATATATATATATATATTGCTACACAACATACATCATTGTCAATATTATATACTTTAAAAGTAAATTCACACATAAGTCATACATGAACTCTAAAGTGTCAAAATGATGCATTCCAAAATCCATCTCTAGTTTTCCACTTTGGGTTCAATCTGTACCAAATTGACCTTGATTTCACTTCTTTTTGCTCAAATCAAACATCCATTGTCTCAAGATGACTCAATTCTAAAAAAATTAGCATATGGTTTTGCACATCATTTGCACCAGTACCAAATCTGCATCAACTCAAACATGGCTTCCACACAAAATCTCAAAGAAATCTAGAATCACAATCAAATGTATCAAAAATCAACCAGGCTTGGAGATACCACCAATGCCCTCAACTTCTTCATCCAATTTCCCCATGACTCTCACTTCTCTTATGTAATCATTCCACTCTTCCACTCAAATCAGATATGTACCCAATCCTTCACTTAAAGAATCTGCCAACAATCACATATTGATTATAATCAAGCCACACCCACTCTAGTTGTGAGACTCCAAGTGACGCTTGCCGGCCTTTGTCCACCATAGCCAAGAACTCAAAGCTCAACATGAGAGAAGTGAGCTCTCTAGAATTGCACTTCAAAAGTATACCCCTTTGCTCGACCTAGGTCTCCACCCCTAACGACACCACTAATGGCACATCTGATGGTGTGAACGGTGCAAGTGATAACAGATCCCAACATGTGATCAGTAGCCTTACATGAAATCTGGCTGCCACCAAGTAATCCACAAGCAACTACCAAAATAACTATGATTACAAACACCACCACTTCAATATCTAAGTAAACTAGGTTCCGCACTACAAATATTATGACACATTCTCTTTTAGTTTATTCATCCTTTTCTTATATTTTAAGAATACATCTTTGTTCTTACTCTTGCGATAACACAATCTAGGATCCTAGCTTGATTGAATACTAATGTATTTTTACTCATAGCAACTACTTTCTTACTAAAATAGAAGTTTTGCTTAAGTTTTGTCTATTTAATTGTATCTTGGTTACTTACTTGTGAACGTTGCATCACCTTAGATGCATACTACCATTTTAGATTGCAAAGAATTAATATACATAATACTATTATGGATGTGATTTACAACAATACAAGAGATTATCTACCTAATAACATTAGAGTGTCGGTACAAAATATAGTCACAAATATCATATTTCCAACAAGATGCAGTTTGAGAGTGGTAGATTGACACTGATTATCTATTTTTTGGATAGGAGGTGAGCAAAGTGGAGCTACAAAGGTCTCCACGTTTAGAGGTATGTAGCAAGATTACTTGTTTGTTCCTATATCCTTAGATTTATATGAAATTATGAACAAAAAATTTGAGACATTTATCTAAAATTATACAAGAAAATAATATACTGGAGGAGAATTTATTACTTCACTTTACTATTTAGCTTACTTTAACCAGCTGATATCTATTATTCATTTAAAAAAACATTGATATCTATTATTCATTTGGAAACATTGGCTTACTTAATCCATATGAAAGCCTTTATTCTAAATGATGCTTACGTAGATGATTTGATATAATAGATAGACCATCTGACTTAAAAAATTTAATATCCTAAATAGAATAAGATATTTCTCATCGCAATACAATCAATGATTAGCTTTCTTTGTAGGGTTTGATTTGATGGTGTCTTTCATTCTCTTTTGCTATCATTGCTAAGCATTTGAGACCTTTTAGTTTTCTTTGTATGGTTTGATGAGTATCTTTCACTCTCTTTTCCTATCATATGCATTTATCTTTACTCAAAGAAAATCCACTTATTGTTAAATAAAATATTATACAAGCATGTTGAGCATGGTAGTTTATAGTATCTTTTGATCATCAATCATGCCTCTTGTCCATCCATTATATTAGCTGATGATTTTTTAATGTGTTAATTTTATTTATTGTCATTCATGCGTAATGAGTGTATTAGTTCGTAGTACCTTTTGATCATCAATCTTGCACATCCATCCTCTAGTGGAGATATTTGATTAAGTTAACCTATCTAAAATTTACAATTGAATTTAATGAGCATAAAACTTCTTCTACCTTCAAAAGAGTTATAAAACTTATGGGATCTTTACCCCTTCTTTACATATGAAAATGCATTATAGTACATGAAATTGGAAAATATTAGTTTAGTGATGATGAGAAACATAAGTACTTGACTTGTAGAGTCATGGATTGTAGTTTATTCTCCAATTTGGTCGAATGGAGGTTTTGAGTAAGAGTTCAAAGTAATTTTGAATCACATTGTATTTTGGCATAGCCAACATATAAATATAGACAATGTTCTAGATATGATCCAAAAGAACTTTTCATATATATAGTCACGTAACTCAATGGTCAATTATACAAATTCTTCCAAAACTATGTATTTTATGAGTAACTAGTTGTAGTAGAAACTATTGAGAAAAAATTTCACATGCAAGTGAAAGATAGCATTTTCATGTGCATAAACTAGTCCACAAGACCTTAAAAATATAAAATATAAGTAAATAAATAGATATAAGCATGTTCTTCTTACCGACTACTTTCACAAATAAGAAAGCGTTATATTAATGTATAAAAAGCTTCAAATTGGATCAAAATATCATTACAATTACAAAGATAGTTTAAGACTAATGTAATGTAACCTTTTCATTCCAACAATGGAGTTGAGAATGCCAAGTACTATTTCTGGTTTCAAGATATTGATTTTTCCTGTCTCTTTTATCTCCCAAGAGCTAATACATCATTCATATATTTTATTTTTATTTTTATAACTAATATAGAGAAATTAAAAAATTATCATATAATAGACTAATGCTCTAAACTAGCTTTATTTCCTATTAATTTTCTAATAAAAATTTCTAAGTGGAAGAATCTATTTGAAGTGTGTAGATGGTAATCTTAAACCAAAGGAGGAAAATATAAGGTAAAAATGCTCAAAATCTTTGAGTGCAAGGCTAGGTTGTTACATCATCATCACCTTGACAGCATAGTTTCATTCCTCCTTCTCTCAAATTCAAAGAATTATGAATGGTTCCTTTTGAGACTAAATCTATAGTGATTCCTTATTTCTTGATTTCAAGTTTTCTAAGAAATAGGATGATTGTTAGATACTTTGAAGACTTCCCTAATGCGGCTAGTGTTAAGTGAAAACACTCTTCTAATATTAATGAATGAATCTTGATAATAGTTTATTAAGTAGTTTAAGAATCCATATAGCTAGATTTATAACAAATAAAAGATCTTGAGTAACAAAATAAATATTAATCAAGAAAGTTGAATAGGTGATTGTTGGTCAAGTTAGCATCACCTATCCTTGGATTAAACATGACATTTTTAGTATTTTGTGTATGACTTTTGTAATTCTTTCATCTTTGATATCTTAGTGGAAACCTCAGTTCATGGTCATTTACTCATTTACTCATTTGGAGAATATACAAGCTGTATATATCATTTTGACCTAGATGTTATGTGCATAAGACTTCTTATTTGCACATAAATGTCCTTTTATTTTATGTTGGGACATTTTATAATCATGTACATCACGACTTCTCTACTTTGTTATACTATATGAACTTAGTTAAATTTTGGTACATAAACAAAAAAGGCCAAAAAGATATTTTGAAAAGAGTCTAAAAGCAAGGAATATTTAGAACATACTTCATACAAATTTCTCAATGTAAAGGTTTGCAAAACTTTCTTGGGATTGAGTAACTTGAGAAAGAACTAACTTTGGTGGGAAGTTAGCCGATGCCTACCTAAAATACAAATAATAAGACCTTGGTGCATGTCCAACATTTGGACCATATTATGTTCTTGGTCCATTTATTATCTTCTCCACTCTTATTTTTTTCTTTTAGATTCTAGTCTTCTATATACTTTTTTCTTATCTGCTATCCTTTGTACTTGTTCTCTTTGATTTTGATCCTTTTCAACTTCATTGTGCTTTGGTAGGTTTCTATAGCTCTTGAATGAATGGTATAAGTTAATGATAACTCTCCCCATACTTTGGAAGAATGTGATCTCACATAGTAGGAAATTATTACACCATTAGCTCTTTTGTGCACATAGGCATTAGTGGCTCTCTTGTTAGCTAAAAGGTTATTGTATCATGATTTTCAACTCTTTTTACTCTCATTGTAACAATTGATTCAAGGACCTATGATATTAAGTCATATCTTTGGTTTGCTTAAGATTTATTTCATCTCCTAGTTAGTATACTTTTTGCATGTATATACTACTTACCTCTAGACTATAGGAAGATTTATTTGGATCTTAGTGAGCACATACATTTTCACACTCTTGCAAACCTTCTCATTGAGGTGTTTACGTAAAATCGAGTAATGGAGGGAATTCCAAATCTTTACTCCTTGTTTCTCCTTTGATTAAAGACTTCCATTTCTTGCTTGCTCTTTGCTTCTCCTTTGCTTCATTTCTCTTTGAAGGAGTTATATCATAACATCATAACATTTCTCTTGTGGTTAAGCTTCCTCCAACCAATGGATCTATGTACTCATGGATCTCTATATATTACATAAGGTATACCCATTTTGTAATATACTTTAGGTGGAGAGATTATTAAAGTCTATGATGCTATTAGAAATATTGAGATATAGTTCCTATGGTCAAATGCACGGTCCACCTCCTTGGAGATGGAGAGTAGGCATTACGAGTTTCACCGATAGGAGATGTATAGTACTTGATGACCGATAGGAGATGCATGTTTCTTGATGTGATAGTTATCGACCCCTACAAGCAGGCGTTTGGCGGCTATAGAGACAAGAATCATGGCAACTATTGCAACCATTGGTAAAGAATATCACTATATACGTCATGATTAGCCTCCGCTGCATTTGTACCTTCGAATGGGAGATCTCTGGGCATTTTCACTATCATTTTGGTGATTTTCTACACAGCATGAGGATCTTTCACGAGGAGAGAGGGGCTTCGGCCGTCTCTCGCTTTCAACGCTCGCCTCGTATTTTTAAGAGGGAGTCTTGATCATCCTACAATGCTCCCAAGCATTGGATTACTATAGGTGAGCAGTAATACAAAGAGCTCTACTCATGTTTAGGACAGTTCTAGCCCTCCTACCAAATATAACCTTAAAAGATCTTTATGTACATTTCAACACTAGTGTATTATAAACATTAGATTCCACTTTTCTTTGTTATCTCTTTTGGTTAAATGGTATTATCGCATTTTCCTTGAGGGTCTTGCTACTTCTTCACTTGCCTTCTATTCCCTCCTTTTTTACTTCGGATATACTTTTCTGCTCGAAGTTTCTTCGCGCTTGTACAAATATGCGTTATGCACACAATGGGCAATCTATGACCGATGGTAGAACCACCTGCTCTTTTGCCATAGTGGCATGGTTAGTTCGCAACATGTTGTCTCTATTGAAATCTATGATATGTTTCGCTCAAAACGATACTAAAACGGATTGGCCCAAATAGAATAAGTTGAGGAAGCATTAAAAGCAGTTGTTAGCCTAAGGATGAATTGCGCGCTACTTGCAATACAAGTATATCCATATTGCTAACTCACAATCGAAAGTACTAAACTGCAGGACATGCAATCATAAGACGAATCTGGAGCACGTATCAATTTACGCGGTTTCCGTCAATCAAAGTCGGAAGTTGAGAGTCTAGATCGCTTGGTGCGCTTTTGACTATATCAACAAACTCAACAACGAGGGTAGAACGAAGCGTCGATTGGAGCAGCCCGGTGTACATGTATGCGGTGTACGATCCACGTTACCAACCGTTAACTGAAGAAGGCAAATTGAGACGCTATAATTCGTTGCACAAGTCTCCAGATTGAGATATTTAATTATGACACCAAATATGTAGCGACTCCGGAATAGGACAAGCTGAAGAAACAGAGGCGATGAAATCAACGTGGGAAATGTGCCCTCCAAGTTGGCAACTTGATGAAGCAGTGAGGAGGAAAGGCGAGATATGGGCCGGGGCGGCCTCGGAAAATCACACCTTACATCATTGTTAGTAAAGTATATAGTCACACGAGACGAAAGACCGAGGAAAGTTGTAAGCTGTACGAGGCCAAGAATGTGCAGATTTGTGGAGGTCCTTGAGGCCTTGGATCCTGGAGAAAGGGATGAGGTGTTGCTTTGGGAAGAGCGGATCGGGCTTACAAGCTGTTTTAACGAACGAGAAGCTGACACTTGACTCGCTACAGACAAGGAATTTAAAAGAAGCAAGAGCTGGCATCTCAGACATCGGTTGCTTGAGAGATCCTATTGCTGATGCGTTGGCAGTTTAAGTGAATTTGAAGCTGTTGTTCTGCCGTGTAAAGATAAACAATATCCTTCTTAGCGAATGAAATGTAGCGAGATGCGAATTTCTTGTGCCAATCAGACTCGGTATAGTAACGGTGCTAACTTCCCGATACCTGATAATGGGACAATAATGTTCTCAGATCTTGTCAAACGTGGTGGCCCGGCTTTACAAGCTGGTGATGGGCTGGTAACGACATGCTCAGCATTATGAGCCGAAACAGCAAATCATAAGGCACGCCTTCAGGAATTCAGAAGTTGGAACCAATGGTACTACTTTTGGACACCCCATAAAAGTTTCTATATGGCATTTCCTGTCATTTTCTGCTGTCTATTGACAAGCGCACTGCACCAATGAGTCGCAGTCTTCCTCCTGAACGACTACCTCTACGAACCGGATTCCAGCAGGAAATACAGAACCAGTGGCGAAACCTAGAGAAGCGATCGGAAATAATTGTTCTACAGTAAATCATATCATATATTTGCTATTCTCCCTGTCAGTCTGAAGCTCAACTTTTGTAAGGTATATAAAAATTACCCCGAAGGAAAGGGGAAAGGAGTACAAAAGTTCTTCGTTTCATGAAACTGAGAGCAAAGTCAGTTGACGACATGGAGATGGAATTCTGAAATTCAGTGACATTAGCAAATCATCGGCTGCGAAAAGCTTGCGGTGCTGTAATCAAGTGGTAGTTTGCCAGCCCAAGTTGGACATAAGAAATGCTGTTGTACTGGTTCAGAAATCAGGTACTTGAGCAGGTGAGAGAGTAACCAGTTGCATGAAACGGACCCCGCGTACTATTTATCAAGAGTTACAGCTTGCAAGGATCACTCCTGGTGTGAAATCGATTTCAGCATGTGCAGTTATTTGTGTCAGCTTATCCTAGACCTTCTGGTCCTCGCTTACTACCAACAGAAACGAGCATCAAGCGTCCATGAAATAAAATCAGCAACCAGGAGTAGGAAGATGAATCATGGTACTGGGTTCAAAGAGTTTTTGACCTTCTTGGTCTCCGAAGGAATGAGAAGACGAGAGGGTGGGCATATCGTACACGCTCTCCGTCGTTTGTTCGGAGTAAATAAGTTGGATTCTGGTAGCAAGAACTGCCTCAAAAAGAGAAAAGAAATAGTATTTTGCTCTTCCATTCCACAATGTATGAAAGAAGATTTACCTGCGTCTTAGATTATTGGCCCTGTAGTAATGAGCATGACTTCACATATTATACAGAAATATCAACGAAGTAAATCTCTATCAACACCTTATAACATTGTTGAGCGTGCAGCGAAGACCTCTTGTTCGCTACATCATTAATGAGGACTCTGCTTGATGAGCATTATGACTCCAGATGTCAGAATCTTGAAAATTAATATAGCCAATCGGGCAAATCTAGTCAATCCTGCTTGCGGCAGATTTTAAAGCAATTTTTCTCTTTTTATGTCTGATCATGATCCCACATAAGCATAACTAAAGAAAGGAGACGGAGCAAGGTCATAGTAAAAGCCACAGAAAAATAAATACCCCGAAGCACCCTAGAGTGCAAAAGGGGGACCGGGCACGACACCAAACCGAAGCAAAACCAAGACCCACCCAAGGGTAACAATAAAGGCAACAAGAAAACTACTGCTGGTCAGTGTGATAAAGGTCCAGTGTCATAGTGCCTCTGAACTTGGACTCTGGGTTGAGAAAGTTTTCTCAGTAAGCAGGGCAGGAAAGGAACAATGTGTAGACAATGTTCATAGTGCGTGCTTGTATGTAGTGAAATTGCCTCTCCCAGAGTGGATAGGTACGTACCAACTTCTTAACTCTATTTAAGAAATTTAGGGCCCAAACTAACTTTGTCCTTTTATGTGCAAGATAAGATCGTTCCTTTCTTTGTTTGTCATAAAAGCCAAATAATGTACTTTGGGACTCCAACATTTGGGGCATATTTGCACGACTATGTTTAGGTGTCTTTGTACCTCCTCAAGTTGATAAACGGAACACGCTTCTTTTGACGTATTGCAGAAAGATCACTAAGATTTTGTTCTCGGCTATTACTGTGTGGTGAATTCCTCCGTTTAGCAACTACTTGCTTGCTCTTTGCATTAATCTTAAAACAAAACCACACAGAATGTGTTAAAATTACAGCAAGTTGAGATTGAAACTTGCTGCCAACCACATCAACTGAACTCTTATGAATCTGGTTTGAACGAGAGGGTATGATCTCATAATCTTCTACACGCCTAAATCCGGTTGTTAAAGAAGCACGATATCACCTTCAGAGATTGCTTTGCACTTGGTACAAGTGACTATAGAAGTTGAAAGTACAGCAGTACAGCACGGAACTTTGTCCTGATTCCTCCTGCCACAAACAGGATTGCACCAAAAGAAAATGTGGACCATCTGGACAAGTTATTACGCGGATGATCATACAGAATCGTCTTTGACAACGACAAATTCTTATTGCTGCATGTACCGGATTCTCAAGATGGACCTTGAAAGCTCTTTGGTCGTGGGATCCCATCTTTCTAATATTTACGGGTATAAGGTGATACGGTAATACTATTTTCAAGTCTGGTTCTTTAGCCTCAATTACCCGAGCGTTGCCCGGAAAGAAATTCGATTTTCTGTACTGGCAATTGAAGTAGACCACTTGTACTGCGAAAAGGGGCTACTATTTTCAAACACTCGGGTCAAGATCGTTCTTTATCAAGATCTTTGCTTGATGGAGAATAGTGATACATCGGATGCATGAAGAGGATCTGATCACAGTAAGTGGAGCACAGTATTAGTAACTGCTCGTGGGTCGCAAAGTTGACTTATTGCGAAAATCTTTTCATCTCCCATTCTGGTCAAGACCAAGTTGGGGTATCCGAGTCCTCCAAATTAAGGCCTGACTCAATCAGGTGTTTGCTTTCTTCCCCAAGGTCTATCTAATCCGATATCAAGCGGTAAATTCAGGTAATATACATGTGGCCTAAATTATTATGACGTGATTGAATCAGTTGCGCTTCTTATCAACCTCCCTGATGACAACAAAAGCCCTTTGCTTGGGTCTGATGTCCGCCTCGCAAGTCCACTTACATATTCCTTCATCTTCGAATGTACCATATTCCCGTGAAGACCTATCTATTAAGAACAAACCATGAAGAATTCTAGATTAGTCGTTAACACCAATTCTCGGAGGACCAAGGAGCTCTATGTAGCTGTGCTAGCAAGTAAAATGATTGGGTCTATGAACCTCATCTAGGACAAGGGCAATAAAACACCAAGATCTTCAAAACTGTGTAGGCTTTTTCAGGTTCAGTGTGAACAAGATAGATACAACCAGGTCACTTTTGTTGGATATGACACCAAGATTCAACTACATGTGTCAAGTAGTATATAAGGGGTGGAGTAAATTTCAAGAGGAAGTTGGGCCACGCGCGTCACACGAGTGCTTACGAACAAGGAACGATAGTTCTTTCACTTCCTTGGGTTTACGACATTGTCGTTACGATCAATCATTTGTGGTCGGAGATCCTTGGCTCAAAACCTAAATTTCCTTCTATAGTTGTTGGGACTTAGTCCAAGTACCTAGCATCATGTTGCTCGTCCTTTCGTATGCTGCTTATACGTAGGTCTACTAGCTGCCACATTTCAAATAGCCGAAGGTAGGATCTATAGATGTAACTTTGCGGGTATCCACTCTCGAAAAGATTCTGGTCAGTTAGGTGTTTTTAAATTGTGTCAAAGGTTACAATAGGGTGACAAGAGAGAGACCCAAACTTACCGTGTCATATTGCCCCACTTTCCCCCTCGGAAACCCTCGTACCAGTCCAAAAATTTAAGCAACGTATCGTATACCCTTAAATAGATTTTGCATCAATACTTACATGGCCAACATAAGAAGGGAAGATCAGGTCTACGGAAAGCCAAAGGATTAAAGTGGACATGAGGGGGGTTTCAATAGTAAAATTATGAGTACTCATAGACTTTCGTAAGGAAATATATGGGTATTCGACGAAGCATTGAGAATTATAAACCTTGACACGTCAAATTTTATGGGTTCAGGAAATCCTCGAAAATATGTATTAGTAGATTAATAGGGAAATTTTGTATCCACGTTTATGAGTTATATTTTTGATGTTTCCGACATGTTTGACTCTTACCACGGTGTGTCAAGAAACTTACCACATATATTTTATTTCAATTTAAAAACTGTATTTAAGAATTGAAACCCTCAAGGTCCTCATAAAAGGTTTTACAGATTTCTGCTAAACTCCCTAGAGATCCGCGAAAGTTAATATTGAAGCCCCCTAATAGGTACTTACTAATCCATCGAATCTAAGAAATCGCCTAAGACAATACAACAAATAGAATGGACCAAATAGAATAGTATAGCATAGGTTTTGAAACTCAATGTTGAAATAATATTGTATGGCATATTCATCCAGATAAGAAGGTAAAATTTGCGCGTTTCCTCTTCCTGTTTGCGCGTTTTATATTTTCTATTGAGTCTTGCTATCCCAAGTTACCAAAATAGTGACTGTGTAGGCTAATTAGGATTATAATACAAAATCAATATAAATTATCTTTATTTATTTTTAATTTGAAAGGAAAAAACATAAAGAAAGCTCATCTTGACGAAATTGTTGTTTTAAATATACACAGCGACTTAGAACTTTCCTAAGTACTATATTAAATCATAAAAAAATTATTTTATATACGAGATCAATGATTCAACATAGTTCTTAGGAAAATTCTAAGTCGCCTTGCATAGTTTTACAAAAAAAAAAAAAATGTAACTGTAAATTAACATAAACTGAAATGGCAATAAAATCCTTAATATATCGTTTTTATTTCAACTTGAAATATGGATATTAAAGACGAGTTTTATCTTTTATTCATCAGAATAGAGAGTAAAAACTTTTTAAATCAAAGACATGTTCTCTTAAATTTATTTTCATATATCTTTCTTTTTTCATAAAGTATAACATCAGTCATTACATTATATATTCTTATACAACTATTAGATTAGATAGTACCATAAAGTAAGTTAGTCACATAACTATATACCTTTGATTTAATAAAAATTATAATCATTTTTTAATTATACGATAATCTCTCGATTTCATAAGATATACTAGCTATGCTAGGGTGTTATATGAATCTACGTCCAACTAAGTAACTAATCAACCGATACTTGTGGGGCTTAGCCCCCATTTACCCTGTTGTGTTTATCCTTGTACAGCTTCTTGATAGGTCTTCCTAACAATCTTGTTATCCTATGTGGTCGCCTTTCCACTAAGCAGCACATAGGATTAGAGCGGGGTAGAGTTTAAATTGAATCATAATCTACCAAAATAAATGATACGAAAGATGAGTAAAAGATACCTTAACCCATCAATTTTAGAAATCGACTTGTTATATTAATCTTACTAGTCATTTGGAAAGATAATAAACTAAAATAGTTAAAGATAACATTATATTATAACTTATGAGAAATGCTAATTAAAATGATTAATTTAAAATTGCAATCTATGAGTAAGATGATGATGCAATGGATAGTAAGAACCTATCAAGTATAGTAGTATTCTTGCTTTATTGGCATAGATATAACTTGCAAACAAACTTTTGCTATATAGTGTGAATTGCCATCTTTTACATGTATAAATATTATTCTTGCTTGTTTGGCAATAGCTGTCAGTTTGCAGATATACCTTCACTATATCGCATTGCAATCTTATATCTCCAACTAGCTCTAGAAAGTTTATAAGAAAATCAAGGTAAGATAAGATTCAACATTTAGATCTATCCAAAAGCATTATTTAAGATATATTTCTAGATAATTTTCAAAATTAATGAGGTCAATAAGACTATAAGAATTTTTTTGTTATATGTAGAAGTGTAATTTGAGTCTATCTTCTCTCAAATCATTTCACAGAATGTGGATTAACCAAAATACCAAATAGCCATAACTACATGTAAAATTTTAGGAATTGAAGTATTATATTCTATAGTTATATGCAAAGAAATTCTTGGAAAGAATAGTTCAAAACATAAAACCATATAATGCATAATACAACTAAATTCAAATCTCAATCTATGGATGTATTAAAACATGTAATACATCCATGCACTCTAATAAGACTAAATTAAAATCACACTTCTTTTCCTTCTTCGTTAGAATTTTTATAATTTTGTCTGGTTTAATTTCTAAAATGAATAACCTTATAATTCTAGTAATAAATGATTCATAATTCAAAATTCAGTCGAGATAAGAATTTTAGACAAGAATATAAAATTGGTCCTAGCCTATCTTAATCATTTTCTATAATTTTTAATATTATTAATGATTGTTCTTCATAATATTGATAATAAAAATAATAGATAGTAAAAAAATAAAAAATCTCAATAAAAGTTTAATAATATAAGCTCTAAAATCAATATTAAATTGATTCAAAATTATTTAGAAATCTATTTTGAGTCACTATGAATTATGAAATTTGAAGATTCAGTTTCATTATTTATTTATCATTTAAAAATTTTAAAAATACAGTTAATATCAAAGTCCATCATTTTTTATTTCTTTTATTTCCAAAAAAATTTATTAACACTTTTCAGTAAATATAATGTCCCATCACTAGATTGACAAACCTCAATATAAATGACATTATGTGACTTCATGAACTAGGTTAGTCATGATATACATTGGAAGAGAGATTTAGGTAATTTCACTAGATCAATAATTTAAGATTTAATTATTTCCAAAATATTTGTTTGGATAAATCACCAAGATTCATAAGACACACTATCTCATGCATGGCAGTGCACTAAACTCGTTTTCTTAAAGAGAAGAAAAGCCTTTCAATTATCATCCTTGATTGCTCAAAAGAGAAGATCAAAAAACCAAAGATTTGGATTCTAAAGGAGTGCCAAAGCTCTTAGTTTTTACACAAGCAAGATAGTAGGACCTTTGTGCAATATACATATTGAGTACATCCATGAACTATTTTGGTTTCAAGCAAGGTCAAGCATTCACCCAAAGTTCTTGAAGAAGAATAAGAGTATCGAACGGAGACTAAATCATGATGTCTTCATGGGAGACTTGTTGGTCAATTAGTTGAAGCCCTACTTGACATGGTGAGAATAATTGCATGGTGTGTTCACATCACACGTATGGTTAGTAACCACAACATCCACCACTATCACCTGATTATCTCGAACCAAGTATAAGTCTCCTCCAACATGTGTCATCTACAAAGGATATGAATGCTCCCTCCAAGCAAGGTATCCACTCTCTTGTGCCATGGCAAACACTATATCCCTAATGGCATCATGGGTAGCTATCCTTTGTCTCCAAAAGGACACCATGTCATATGGACCGTTGCTGCAGCTAGTGTAGAACCACACTTACAAGTGAGTAATGAAGATGCATATGGGGGGCCAAACCTAAGTAGAACCTCATCATTGTAGAGAAGATAGCTGGTGCAAGTTGGAATGCCCTAATGTGCAGTCTAGCTAGGATCCAAGAGCTTGCATCCTTGCCATAACAAGAGCAAAGGCTTGCTCGAGTGGCCCGAGGAATAGACAAGTCAACTAAGAGAGAATGTAGCATATGTTGACATTGTTGCTCCATCAAGGAAGGCTGCAAACCTCTAGTCCAATCTGATGGTAGTGAAGCAAAGGATGGAAAGTCCTCGCATGCACGTGAGGATAGATCATCTCTTGTCTACCACAATAATACCTAGAGAGAAAGGATCCTTCCTCCACCTTGGTCACATATGTCTCCAAAATTGGCATATCAACAACCACAAAACAAGAGGAAAGTAGGGGTGCCAAGAGAGCCCAACTACCCAAAAGTGATATAGGTGTTATCTACTCTATAGATAATAGGCCTACTCCTCCATATGAGATTGACAGAGATGTTTGTCTATGTATCACACACACAAATGTCCATGATATGATGATATCACCAAAGACTCCCATAATCATCCAATCAAATGCTCTCAAGCGTGATAGGAAAGTCAAGCAAGGAAGAACCATACAAAGAAGGTAAGTTAGGCAACGGGTAATACTACAGGAGAGTATACCAAATGCCATCTATGGATCTCCTAGTAGAGGAAGGTCATCCACATGGAGAATATCTTCTACAAGGGCAAGATCTAAGAAGCATGTGACAAAATCCTCATATTCTATTGGCACTCCAAGAATATGTAATCCATCTATATATATGACATACCCCTTTGGAAGCTCAAGGTGGGGAGGGGTACTTGAAAAGGACCAAGCTCTGCACTTTAGCACCTTTGACTCTCAAACCTACAAGATCTAGCTTGGTAATCAAGCAATCAAAGGCTTGCCTAATCTGATCTATGGGGCCCACAATATATGTATCATTTGCTAAGGAGGGAAATAAACAATTTGGCATAGCCACAGTAGTAGATAAGAGAGCTCAAAAGTGAGCCATGGCAAACAAAGGTCCCCCAAAAGGATCTCCTTGTTGTGTACCAACAACTAACTCCAAGATGATTGCTCCTTCCTCTGACCACTTGTAAAAGACCGAAACCGAGGAGAGAAATAGGAGAATGGAAATTCACATTGGGACACTTGAATGAGGGAAAACTCCGAATGCCTAGCATGAGCTTCGGCCTTGGTATTTATAGGTATCATACAAGTCCCTTGAAGCTTCTCAAGAAGCTTCCTTGAGCCGCTTTCTTGGAGTGCAAGCCAAGTTAACTAGGAAGCTTCTCAAGAAGCTTCCTTCTAGAAGCCGCCTACTTGGCGTGCAAGCTAAGCTAGTTAGAAGCTTCTAGAAGCTTCCTTCTAGAAGCTACCTGCTTAGGGCGCAAGTTACTAGTTAGGAAGCTTCCTAAGAAGCTTCTTAGATGCTTCTAGAATATTCTAGGCTATTTTGTCTTATTCTCTACTTCGTAAGCTCAACTAACTTCGTCACTAAACTCCATATTGTTACATATTCCCCCGCCGCTAGTTGGTGACGTCCTCGTCGCCAGTGAAGCTTCAAATTCCTTGATGGTCATCTGTGCATTCTGGAGGTGAGAAAGAGGTTCCCATGTAGCATCATGAAGGGGATACCCTTTCCAAAGGACCTTGTACTCCGTATGTTGGTGACGGCCTCGTTGAATATGGCGACGCGCAAGGATACGGTCAACTTCGTACTCCTCATGATCATTGATAGGGACAGGAAGAGGGGGAGGTTGGACTCGAGAGGAAAAGGAAGAAGGGTTAGGAACAAAGGGTTTCAACTTGGAAATATGAAAGACAGGATGGATACGCATGTGACAAGGTAAGGCAAGACGATAAGCAACAGGAGAGATAATGTGGGTGATATCAAAGGGTCCTATCCAATTAGGAGCAAGTTTACGAACTTGGGTATCAAGTGGGAGAGGGAGGTTACTAGAGGATAGCATGACTTTATCACCAACTTCAAAGGTGAGATCACGACGATGATGGTCTGCATATTGTTTTTGGCGATTCTGAGCAACAAGGAGGTGAGATTTGGCTTGTTGGAGAGATTGGGATATAGTGGTCAAGAATGTAGAAGTATGAGGAACCTGAGAGGGAGGGGGAGCAAGAAGAGAATCTGGAACAAGCGGATCTTGGCCAAAATTGAGAAAGAAGGGAGAAAATCCAGTGCTTGCCTGTTTGGAATTGTTGTAGGCAAATTCTGCAGCTGCAAGACATTCATCCCAGTTGGTATGGTGGACATTGACAAAGGCCCGCAACATATCCTCCAATGTTTGATTGGCGCGTTCGGTTTGTCCATCAGTTTGAGGATGATAGGCCGTGGACAAAGCAAGCTTGGTGCCGAGTATCTAGAAGAGTGCTTGCCAAAACTTCCCGGTAAATCGAGGATCACGGTCGGAGATGAGTACACGTGGCATCCCATGATGCTTGAAGACATTGTCGAAGTAGATTTGTGCTAAGGTTGGAGTATCCACGGTATCATAGGTTGGTGCCAAGTGGATTTGCTTACTAAGCTTATCCACAAACACCACAATTGCCGTGTGTTCTTGTTTTGTCTTTGGCAAGGATGTGATGAGATCCAAGCTCACATGCTCCCAACGAGCGGATGGAATGGCGAGTGGTTGAAGGAGTCCACTCGGCTTCTGGTTGCTGGCCTTGTTCCGTTGGCAACTCTCACATGATCGGACAAAGTCTCGAACATCTCGTGTCATGTTGGGCTACCACCATTGGCGTTGGAGGGTGCCCAAGGTCTTGTCCACTCCCATGTGACCAGCTATTGGTAAATCATGGGCTTCTTGAAGGCGCACAAGTCGAAGATCACCTTTGGTTGGAACATAGATCATGGAATAAAAGGCCTTCCTTGAAGGAGAAGGTGTTGTACTCCTTGTCGCGTGCTGTTAGACGACCGTGTACCATTTGGAAGAAGGGATCTTGCTGTAGGGCTAACCAAAACTCGTTTTGAATCTTGGGATCAATTGACACCGTTGTAATTGCTGCCGTGATGAGAGGAAGAGACTTCAAATCAGGTCGTCGTGATAGAGCATCAGGGATGACATGGAACCGACCTGGTTTGTACTCAAGTTTGATGTCGAACAATTGGAGTTGCTCTTCCCATCGATGATGTTGACTCTTCATGTGCTCTAGGTGTAAGGTCTGCAACAATGGCTTGTGATCAGTTCGCATGATCACTTGTTTCCCCAAGAGATAATGCCTCCATACCTTGGTGGCATATACCATTGCAAGTTGTTCCTGATCCTAAGCAGAGTAATTTCTTTCCGCTGTATTTAGTCGGCGAGACACAAAGGCAATTGGATGTAGTCCATCTGGAAATTCTTGTTGTAACACAGCTCCAATTGCAAAGTTAGAAGCATCAAAATCAACCACACAAGGTAGTTGAGGATCATATGGTTGAAGAATAGGTCTTGAAGACACCATATGCTTTAACTTCTTGAATGCTTCTTCATGCTTGGTGGTCCACTGGAAGCTCGAGTTCTTTCCCAAGAGGTCAGTCAATGGTGCAGCCACGTGAGCATAATAGTGGATGAACCGTTGATAAAAACTGGCCAGTCCATTGAATGCTCGTACTTCTGTAGCATCCTTTGGGGTAGGCCAATCAGTAATGGCCTTGATCTTCTCTTCTTCCATCTTGATCCCCTCTGATGAGATCTTATGACCCAAGAAGGTAACCTCCTTCTGCCAAAAAGCACACTTTGACTTCTTGCAGTAAAATTTCCACTGTCGTAGTCGTCTTAGGACTTCTCGCACATGATTCACATGTTCTGCCTCTGTCCTGCTATAGATTAAGATATCATCTAAGAACACCACCACGGACCGATCTAATAGTCCCTCCAACACTCGATGCATCTGATCCATGAAGACTGGAGCATTAGTGAGCCCAAAAGGTAGAACTCTCCACTCAAAATGTCCATACCTTGTGCGAAAAGCAGTCTTTTGCACGTCCTCTCCTTCAATAGGAATTTGCCAATAGCCGCTATGAAGATCCAGCTTGGAAAAGTAGCGTGCTCCACTTAGTTGATCAAGCAGGTCATCGATCCGAGGCAAGGGATATGCATTCTTCACGGTTTGCTTATTGAGCCCACGGTAATCAATATAGAAACGAAGTCCTCCATCCTTCTTTGGAACAAATAGTACCGGTGCTCCCCACGGAGAGGTACTATGTCGTATGAAATCCTTCTCCAACAACTCTGTAAGTGTTGTTCGCAACTCCTCCAGCTCCTTTGGTGAGAGCCGATAGATTGGTCTACTCACTGGAGTACTCCCTGGCAATAACTCGATCTTGAAGGGCATACCTCGATCGGAGGGTAATCCCTTTGGCAGATCATCCGGAAACACATCTGCAAACTCCTGAACTATCCGATCAACCATTGCTTGATGCGGCACTTGGCCCTCCTCAGATTGTTCTTGTGCAATCGGCTTGATCCACACCGCAAATATAGACTTATCGTCCTCCAAAGCTTGCTCTATGGCTGCTTCATTCACAAACTTCCCTTCTAGGGACTCATCTCTCTTCCAAGCTTGCTCCATGGTTGCCTTCCTGGCAAACTTCCCATCTTGGGACTCATCTCCCTTCCAGATTCGCTCTATGGCTACCTTCTCGACAAATTTCCCATCTTGGGACTGACTATTCTTAGGTGTCTTACTCAGAGGTGCCAGACAACCTAATCGGAAATTCCTACCTTGGTGTTGTACTTGAATTTGGTGTCGGGTCCAATCAAATTGAACCTTATGACATTCAAGCCAAGGTAGACCTAGAATGATATCATAATGTAGAGGTGCCACTACGAACCTCATACACTCCAAATACTCCTTCCCAATCTTGAAGGTAACAGGATGCAAGGTGCGGAATGCAGAACCCTTTCTACCATCCGCCATCATCAAACTACTTCCAATCACTGGCCTGATAGGAATACCCAATTCCTTTGCCACTTGCATAGACATGCAATTCTCTGAACTTCTAGAATCAACCAAAATTCTACAACCCCGATTAGATATCATACCTTGCAAGTGAAGCAAACTTGCATAGGTCAAGCCTTCAATCCCATTGGAACTAATCAAACTCCCAGTAGGCGGCTCGAAATCTCCTACTAGGATTCCTCGTTTCCCGAATCATTCCGCTCCACAACCTCCACTTGGGCAACTTGTCGAGGTTGTCCATTCTTGAGTGGACATTCAGCAATGCAATGCCCCAATTGGCGACAATAAAAGCAACCTCCATTTTGTCGTAATCTTTCTCTATCTGCTGTGCCAAGTGGTCTTCGCTGGATAGCATCAATCTCCATTGGTACCGGTTCTTCCACTCGTGGTACGGGTAGGTTTTGTGTAGGTCGAGGTCGAGACCAAGTTGTTGCAACTAAGGAATCAAAACGCTCAGCCAATTGCATGGCTTCTTCTACGTTCTGTGGCTCTCGCATGGTCACCTCCAATCTGGTTCGTGACTTCAATCCTCGCACAAATCGATCCAGAACTTCACCTTCTTGGATATCTGGAATTTGCATGATGATATTCTGAAATTGTGTGATGTAGCTTCTCACCGAACCAATCTGCCTCAACTCCGCCAATTTATCTCGTGCAGCTCGGGTGGCATTTATAGTCTGAAATCGACCAAGTATTGCATCTTTGAATTCTGCCCATGTCAAAATTGGTGTAACAATTTGTCGTTCAGCTCTTTCTACTCGGAATCGCCACCAAAGTTTTGCCACGCCATCCAACTGGCTAGAAGCCAAGAGAATTTGTTTCCGCTCGTCTTGAAGATTGGTGGCTTCAAAGTAACGTTCACAGTCAAACACAAAATTTTCCACTGTGCCTGGAACATTCTTGCCTTCAAACACCTTGGGTTTCGGAAATTGAATGCGATCTTCTCCATCTCGAACTGGCGCTCTGTCTATCTGTTCTTGTCGTTGCTGGTCTCGTTCATCCAACAATCGAGTAAGATGCTCGATTTGTTGTTGCATTGCAAGGATAACATCCGGTATTGCGGCCATTGCTACTACCCTAATCCACTACCCTCAATTTATCTAGTTGATTAACACATAGATACAACACGTCCACCGTTCTCCATAAGTCACAACTGGAAGTATCAAGGGTTCCTCTGACACGGTGATCATATGTAGAAAATCCTGCCCAAAGCGTGAGGTGATGAACTGTGTGAAACGATGCTTTGGTAATATCTGGACATGAAAGTCCCAATGGTTTGGCGGAAGTGGATTTGGTGGTCCATAAATTCCATCCATCCCATTCCTGCTCTGATACCAATGTAAAAGACCAAAACCGAGGAGAGAAATAGGAGAATGGAAATTCACATTGGGACACTTGAATGAGGGAAAACTCCGAATGCCTAGCATGAGCTTCGGCCTTGGTATTTATAGGTATCATACAAGTCCCTTGAAGCTTCTCAAGAAGCTTCCTTGAGCCGCTTTCTTGGAGTACAAGCCAAGTTAACTAGGAAGCTTCTCAAGAAGCTTCCTTCTAGAAGCCGCCTACTTGGCGTGCAAGCTAAGCTAGTTAGAAGCTTCTAGAAGCTTCCTTCTAGAAGCTACCTGCTTAGGGCGCAAGTTACTAGTTAGGAAGCTTCCTAAGAAGCTTCTTAGATGCTTCTAGAATATTCTAGGCTATTTTGTCGTATTCTCTACTTCGTAAGCTCAACTAACTTCGTCACTAAACTCCATATTGTTACACCACTTATGCTGGTAGTAAAAGGAAGTAGGAGAGCCATACAACAATCACATAAAAGGAATGAGACTTGCCAAGAATCCATCGGCCTCCCTAAGCTCTCTAAAGATGGATGCTTGAGAGATGCTATTAAAAGAGCTCTCAACATCCACCTATAGGAAAACCCATTCTAGATGGATATCTAGGAGTGCCCTCATGCCTAGGGAAATAGCTTCACAACCTCCAAGTATAACAACTCTAAACTAATATGGACTAAGGTGCTCTTAGAAGTGAGATCAATGGTTTAGCTTACCAAGCACAAAAAGATATCTCCAATAGCAATCTATCTAATGCTCATGTGCACTTCTCCATCATGAGAAGTCAAGTAGCCCTAACACCCAACTAATTGATGTAGGAATATCTCCCCTTGCTATAACTACAACCACCTTAAACGACTTGATAAATCCAATAGAAGGATCATCTATCAAAAATTAATCTTTAAGATGCTCATACACCCTCCCTAACAAGCCTCTTGAGGAGAGCCAAGGGCCATTGCACAACACTTGTGCACAAAAGTAACCTATCAAGGCATAAAAGATGCTTAGATTGATAATTTAAGACCTCTAATAGTGCTCTCTCTCTATCTCCTGCTATAGGATGTAGTGAGCATAGACAAGAGAAAGTCACATCAATAGGATTAGCAATAAACAAAGGATATAGCGCTTGTGTTGCTCTACTAAACTCTTCCACTTGACCCAGTATACTACACCATTATAATTGAGTGGACTTTATGGTATCCTAAAATGTGCAGCTCGAACCAACTCCTCTTGTAGGCAAGCCCAATCCTCTACTCAAAATTGACTAAATCTAGTAGCCACCTCTCTATGTCCCACACTTCCCACACTTCCCACTCTAGCATAATGAAAGCACCATCAAGGGAGTAAGAGGAATAAGAACCATGCTAACTCATCCAAGGGATTACATCCTAAATGATCAAGTGGTAGGCAAAAAGCTTGTTTAGCCTCATCATGGAGTGTACGGGGTAGCCTATGGAATAGATGTGGACATGGAAATAGTTTCAAATAACCTCAAGATACAACCTACTTGAGATGCTAACCACTCTCATGACTCGATCAATATCCTTGGAACAATCAACAAAGGGATAGAGGAAGCGCGTATAATCTTAAGTGTCATCATTGTTGATGTGTTCACTTGCCTCATGTTAACATCCCAAGTGATCCAATCATAGTCCTTGTGCATCCTTCCCCTGTGGGTCTTTACCTTTTTTTAGATAAAGTGTTGATGACACACCAAGCATGGTGTATCCCAAGCCACTTTGGACAACCCCACATGGGGAAGTACAGCCATTGCTAGCACAAGAATAACAATTGTAACACATGATGCTTCTCTCCATATCTTCCCATACCTGCAAAACCACAACCCCTTACATCCAAACCCAATTAGTGAATAAAATCTCTCCAAACCCTAAAAACTATAAACTCATAACTTTCAATTTCCATCTCAAAAATTTCCAAACTAAGTTCCCATGGAACTCAAGCATGAATCCAAGAGATAAAAAATAAAATTCCCTACCAATCACTCTCAATGTGAAGTAATGACTCTAAATCCTAAAAGAACTAAAAGTACTTATAACTTTCTATTCAATTCTCCATAGCCTTCAATCTAGGTACCAATGGAACCAAAATTGAAAAACAAATAGAGTAGACTATTCACTCATGTGATGAATGCAAGTGAGGTCTCTAACACTATAATACCATTTGCTAGATATATTATGTAGAGGTGGAAATTGGCTTGGTAATATATGGAAGTATATTATATATGATGGTCTAAGTAAAAGAGTATTTCCACTAATAGAGCGGTCGCCGAGAACACCCTAAAAACTTCAAAGTCAATTTCAAAGGCCTAAATGAATGAATTAGGCCTCAAAAATAAATAAAAATTCCCCTCCAATAGAAAAGACTATCCCTTTTCCTCCATGTTTGTCTTGACAAGAACTTTCTGACAGTACCTCACTCATGCTATTTTGAGCTTCCTACAATAAGATTCCTTAAAGATTCCCTTTGGTCATACTTGTTTGACTAACCAGATAGGACAAGGACAGACATGTCACCCATCCATGTAACTAATCTAAGGGTAGAATGTGCTGACAAGTCACAAATCCATGTATCTGATCCAAAGGTGAAACTTGTTTTGAGGAGATCCTCCTTGCTATATAATAAAGACAAGGTGCTTCTTTTGGGGCATCGGAGGAATGAGGGTTGAAGCCTTGTGTTGCTTCTCTTGTGTTTCTCTTGGGGGTTCTCTTGTCCTCAGAACATTACAAAAACTCTCTAAATATCATTTCAATTGTTACCTTTTCTCTCTCTCATTCCCTCACCTTTGAATTGTAAAGTGGAGTTTCTTGAATCCAAACAAGAGCTTGAATTGGGAGCATTCTGCACTATATAGTGCAACTTTGTCCACCAAAGATATATATTGTCCATGTTGACATAGACAAAGCATCACCAAGTAGGCTGAGTTTGCAGCTCCTTCATCTATGTTGATGTGGACTAGCATCACTTGCACAGGCCAAGTTGGCATTTTGCTTCTATTTTGGCAGGACCTCCACCAATCTACTTTCACTATTTCACTTGAGAGAGAGAGAGTGGCAACAAGTGGGAGAGAAAATCAGAAATGAGAAAAAGTATAATATCAAAATTTTAAGAGCTCATCTATATACATCACATGAGTGAATAGTTGATTTTGTTTGTTTTTCAATTTTGTCTCCATTGGTACTTAGATTGAAGGCTATGGAAAATTGAGTAGAAAGGTATGATTACTAGAGTGATTACTTCACATTGAGAGTGATGGATCAGGGATTTTCATTCCTAATCTCTTGGTATTCATGCTTGAGTTCCATGGGAACTTAGTTTGAAATTTTTGAGATGGGAATTGAAAGTTATGAGAATTATAGTTTTTAGGGTTTGGAGAGATAGCATTTACTCATATGAGTTGGGATGTGAGGGATTGTAGTTTTGCAAGTATGGGAAGGTATGGAGAGGAGTATCATGTGTTATGATTATTATTATTATTATTATTATTATTGTGCTAGACATGGCTATACTTCCCCATGTGGAGTAACCTAGAGCTACTCGGGATAGACTATGCTTGGTGAGTCACCGATACTTTACCTTGCACGGGGTAAAACCCCATGGAAAGGATGCATAAGAACTATGATTGGACCACTTGGGAGGCTCACATGAGGCAAGTGACCACATTGATTATAATGATACTCGAGATTAAGTATGTTTCCT
This sequence comes from Lunularia cruciata, assembly GCA_948567375.1. NCBI lineage: Eukaryota > Viridiplantae > Streptophyta > Marchantiopsida > Lunulariales > Lunulariaceae > Lunularia > Lunularia cruciata. Next base: position 8,979,581 of record OX419756.1, read on the forward strand.
CTATCCCTTTGTTTATTGGAATGGGGATACCAATCAAGTCATGTGAGTGGTTAGCATCTCAGGTGGGTTGTATCTCGGGGTTATTTGAGACTAGTTTTCAATGTTCATGTCTATTCTCTAGGCTACCCCATACACTCCATGATGAGACTAGACATGCTTTTCACCTACCACTTGATCATTTGGCACGTGATCCCTTGGAGGTGTTAGCATGGTTCTTATTCCTCTTCCTCCCTCAATGGTGCTTTGTTATGCTAGAGGAGGACGTGCAAGGCATAGAGAAGTGGCTACTAGATTTCATCAATTCCAAGCAAGGGATTGGGAAGAGTCTGTTAGGGCAACACGTTTAGGAGACAAGTTTTGCCACAAGATACCATAAAGTCCACTCAATTATGACAATGTAGGACATTAAGTCAGGTGTGAGATGTAAAAGACCAAGCTCAAGGAGAGAAATAGGAGAATGGAAATTCACATTGGGACACTTGAATGTGAGAAAACTCCAAATGCCTAGCATGAGCTTTGGCTCTTATATTTATATGGATCATACAAAGCTCTTGAGAAGCTTCTTGAAAAGCTTCCTTGAGCCGCTTTCTTAGAGTGCAAGCTAAGTTAATTAGGAAGATTCTCAAGAAGCTTCCTTTTAGGAGCTGCTTACTTGGCGTGCAACCTAGGTTAGTTAAAAGCTTCCTTCTAAAAGCTACCTACTTGGAGTGCAAGCTAAGCTAGCCAAGAAGCTTCCCAAGAAGCTTCCTAGATACTTTTGGAATATTCTAGGTTAATTTGTCTTATTTGTTACTTTGTTAGCCCTACTAATTGTGTTGTTAAATTCCATATTGTTACATATTCCTCCACCGCTGGTTGGTGACGTCCTCATCGCTAGTGAAGCTTCAAACTCTTGGATGGCAAATTGTGCATTTTGGGGATGAGAAAGAGGTTCCCATGTGGCATCATGAAGGGGATACCCTTTCCAAAGGACCATGTACTCCATATGTTGTCGATAGCCTCATTGAATGTGGCGATGCATAAGGATACAATCAACTTTGTACTCCTCATGATCATTGATAGAGACAAGAAGAGGGAGAGGTTGGACTCAAGAGGAAAAAGAAGAGGGGTTAGGAACAAAGGGTTTCAACTTAAAAACATGAAAGATAGGATGGATGAGCATATCACAAGGTAAGGTAAGTTGATAAGCAATAGGAAAGACAATTTGGGTGACATCAAAGTGTCCTATCCAATTAGAGGCAAGTTTACTAACTTGGATACCAAATGAGAGGGGTAGGTTACTAGAGGATAACATCACTTTATCATCAACTTCAAAGGTGAGATCACGGCGATGGTGGTTTGCATATTGTTTCTGACAATTCTAGGCAGCAAGGAGGTGAGATTTGGCTTGTTAGAGAGATTGGGAGATGGTGGTCAAGAAGGTTAAAGTACAAGGGACCTAAGATGGGGGAGGAGCAAGAAGAGAATTTGGAACAAGCAGATCTTGTATAAAATTGAGAAAAAGGAGAAAATCCGGTGCTTGCCTGTTTGGAATTGTTGTAGGCAAATTCTGAAGCTACATGACATTCATCCCAATAGGTATGGTGGACATTGCCAAAGCCATGCAACATATCTTCCAAGGTATGATTTGCATGTTTGGTTTGTCCATTAGTTTGAGGATGATAGGCCGTGGACAAAGCAAGCTTGGTGCCGAGTATCTGGAAGAGTTCTTGCCAAAACTTCCTTGTGAATTGAGGATCACGGTCGGAGATGAGTACACATGGCATCTCATGATGCTTGAAGACATTGTCAAAGTAAATTTGCACTAAGGTTGGAGCATCCAAGGTAGCAAAGGTTGATGCCAAGTGGATTTGCTTACTAAGCTTATCCACAAACACCACAATTGTTGTGTGTCTTTGCTTTGTCTTGGGCAAAGATGTGATGAGATCTTAGCTCACATGCTCCCATTGAGTGGATGGAATGGGGAGTGGTTGAAGGAGTCCACTCGGCTTTTGGTTGTTGGCCTTGTTGCATTGGCAGCTTTCACACAATCAAACAAACTCTTGAACATCTCGTGTCATGTTGGGTCACCACCATTGGCGTTGGAGGATACCCAAGGTCTTGTCTACACCCATATGACCAGCTATTGGCAAATCATGGGCTCCTTGAAGACACACAAGTCGAAGATCACCTTTGGCTGGAACATAGATCCGGTCCTCATGGAATAGAAGGCCTTCCTTGAAGGAGAAGGTGTTGTACTCCTTGTCACATGCTGTAAGACAACCATGTACCATTTGGAAGAAAGGATCTTGTTATAGAGCTGACCAAAACTCATTTTGGACCTTGGAGTCAATTGCCACTATTGTAATTGCCACCGTGATAAGAGGAAGAGATTTTAAATTAGATCGTTGTGATAGAGCATAAGGGATGACATGGAACCAACCTGGTTTGTACTCAAGTTTGATGTCAAACAATTGGAGTTGCTCCTTCTATTGATGATGTTGACTCTTCATGTGTTTCAAATGTAAGGTCTGCAACAATGGTTTGTGATCAGTTTGTATGATCACTTTTTTCTCCAAGAGATAATGCATCCATACCTTGGTGGTATATACCGTTGCAAGTTGCTCCTGATCTCAAGCAAAGTAATTTCTTTCAGCTATATTTTTTTGGCAAGACATAAAGGCAATGGGATGTAGTCCATTTGAGAATTCTTGTTGCAACATTGCTCCAATTGCAAAGTTAGAAGTATCAAAATCAACCACACAAGGTAATTGAGGATCATATGGTTGAAGGATGGATCTTGAAGACACCATATATTTCAGCTTCAAGAATTCTTATTCATGCTTGGTGGTCCACTAGAAGCTTGAGTTCTTCCCCAAGAGGTCAATCAATGGTTCAACCACATGAGCATAATAATGGATGAACCGTTGGTAAAAAATGGCCAATCCATTAAATGCCCATACTTTTGTAGTATCCTTTAGAGTAGGCCAATCAATAATGGCCTTGATTTTCTCTTCTTCCATCTTGATCCCTTCCAATGAGATATTCCGACCCAAGAAGGTGACTTCCTTTTGCCAAGAGGCACTCTTAGACTTCTTGCAATTTCCATTGTCGTAGTTGTCTTAGGACTTCTCGCACATGATTCACGTGTTTTGCCTCTATTTTTCTATAGATTAAGATATCATCCAAGAACACCATCACGTACCAATCCAATAGTCCATCCAACACCCAATGCATTTGATTTATGAAGATTGTTGTAGTATTAGTGAGCGCAAAAGGTAGAACTCTCTACTCAAAATGCCCATACCTTGTGCAAAAGGTAATCTTTTGCACATCTTCCCTATAAATGGGGATTTGCCAATAGCCACTGCAAAGATCTAACTTGGAAAAGTATTGAGCTCCACTCAATTGATCAAGCAAGTCATCAATCTAAGGTAAGGGATATGCATTCTTCACTATTTGCTTATTGAGCACACGGTAATCATTATAGAAATAAACTCCTCCATCCTTCTTTGGAACAAATAGTACCGGTGCTCCCCAAGAAGAGGTACTATATCATATGATTCCTTTTCCAACAACTCCATAAGTGTTGTTTGCAATTCCTCCAACTCATTTGGTGAGAGTCAATAGATTGGTCTACTCATTGGAGTACTCCATGGAAATAACTTGATCATGAGAGGCATACCACCATCAGAGGGTAATCCCTTTGGCAGATTATCCAAAAACACATCTGCAAACTCTTGAACTATTTGATCAACCATTGCTTGATGAGGCTCTTGGCCCTCCTCAAATTTTCCTTGTGCAATTGGTTTGATCCACACTGCAAATATAGACTTATCTTCCTCCAAAGCTTGCTCTATGGTTGCTTCACTAACAAACTTCCCATCTAGGGACTCATCTCTCTTCAAAGCTTGATCCATGGTTGCCTTCTTTGCAAACTTCGTATCTTGGGACTCATCTTCCTTCAAGGCTTGCTCTATGGTTACCTTCTCAACAAACTTTCCGTCTTAGGACTGACTATTCTTAGGTGTCTTATTGAGAGGTACCAGGCAACCTAATCGGAAATTCCTACCTTGGTGTTGTACTTGAATTTGTCATCGGGTCCAGTCAAATTGAACCTTATGATGTTCAAGCCAAAGTAGTCCTAGAATGATATCGTAGTGTAGGGGTGCCACTACAAACCTCATACACTCCAAATACTCCTTTCCAATGTTGAAGGTAACAAGATGTGAGGTACGGAATGCAGAACTCTTTCTACCATCCGCCATCATCAATCTACTTCTAATTTTGGCCTGATAGCAATACCCAATTCATTTGCTACTTGCATAAACATGCAATTCTTTGAACGTCCAAAATTAACCAAAATCCTACAATCTTGATTAGATATCGTACCTTGCAAGTAAAGCAAACTTGCATAGGTCAAGCCTTCAATCCCAATGGAACTAATCAAGCTCACAATAGGCGGCTCAAAATCTCCTACTAGGATTCCTTGTTTCCCTTATTGTTTTGCTCCACAAACTCCATCTGGGCTACTTGTCAAGGTCACCCATTCTTGAGTGTACATTCAACAATACGATGTCCCAATTGGCAATAATAAAAACAATCACCATTTTGTCATAGTTTCTCTTTATCTGTAGTACCAAGTGGTCTCCATTGAATGGCATCAATCTCCATTGGTGTTGGTTCCTCCACCCATGTGTAGTGTATTGAAAGGTTCTATGGAGGTCAAGGTCAAGACCAAATTGTTGCAACCAAGGAATCAAAATGTTGCCAACTGCATGGCTTCTTCCAAGTGTTGTGGCTCTTGCATGGTTACCTCTAATTTGGTTCTTGACTTCAAGCCCCTCACAAATTGATTCAGAGCTTCACCTTCCAATATATATGGAATTCGCATGATGGTCTTATGGAATTGCGTGATGTAACTTTCTACAAAACCAATTTGTTTTAACTCTGCCAACCTATCCCATGCAACTCGTGTAGCATTTATAGCTTAGAACCAACTAACTATTGCACTCTTGAATTCTACCTACATCAAGATTGGTGCAATAATTTGTTGTTCAGCTAGCTCCACTTGGAATCTCCACCATAGCTTTGCTACTCCATCTAATTGGCTAGAAGCTAGGAGAATTTGTTTTTGCTTGTCTTGCAGATTGGTAGTGGTAGTTTCAAAATAATGTTCACAATCAAACACAAAATTCTCCACTGTACCCAGGAGATTCTTGCCTTCAAATACCTTGGTTTTAGGGAATTGGATTAGATCTTCCTTTTCTTGAATTGGTACTCTCTCTACGTTCTCTTGTTGTCAAAGATCTCGTTCATCCAACAATTGAGTAAGGTGCTCAATTTGTTATTGCATAGCAAGGATAACCTTGGGCATTGCAGCCATGGTTGCTACTCTATCATGTCATCCCTAATCTATCTAATTTATTAACACATCAAAGCAGGATGTCTATTGTTCTCCATAAGTTATAACTAGAAGCACCAAGGGTTCCTCAAGTATGGTGACCATATGCAAAAAATCTTATCCAAAGTTTGAGGTGATGAATTGTGTGAAACTATGCTTGGGTAGTACTTGGATATGAAAATCCCAATGGTTTGGTGGAAGTGGATTTGGTGGTCCATAAATTCCATCCATCCCATTCTTGCTTTGATACCAATGTAAAAGACCAAACCCGAGGAGAGAAATAGGAGAATGGAAACTCATATTGGGACACTTGAATATGGGAAAACTCACAATGCCTAGGATGAGCTTTGGCTCTTGTATTTATAGGGATCATACAAGGCTCTTGAGAAGCTTCTCAAGAAGCTTCCTTCAGCCACTTTCTTGGAATGCAAGCCAAGTTAATTGGGAAGCTTCTCAAGAAGCTTCCTTGCCTCTCCTCAAGAGGCTTGTTAGGGATGGTATATGAGCATCTTAAACATTGCTTTCCAACAAATGATCCTTCTTGTGGATTTATCATGTTGGTTTAGGTAGCTATAATGGTAATAAGAAGAGATATTCCTATGTTAGTTAATTGGGTGTTAGGTGCTAGTTGACTTCTCGAGGTGGAGAAGAACACATGGAGCATTAGACCGATTGTTATTAGAGAGATCTTTTTGCATTATATTAGCCTCACCCTGGTCCTTCAGCATCAATCTCACTTCCAAGAGCACCTCAATCCACATTAGTTTGGAGTATCTACACCTAGAGGTTGTGAGGCTATATTTTTAGGCATAAGGACACTCCTAGATATCCATATGGAGTGAGTTGTCCTCCAGGTGGATGTTGAAAATGCTTTTAATAGCATCTATTAAAATCATCCATTGTTAGAGAGCTTAGGTAGGCTAGTGAATCCTTAGCAAGTCTCATTCCTTTTGTGTTGTCATTCTGTGGCTCTCTTGCTTCTCTTTACTACCAGTATGGTTGGTCACAAGAGGGAGTCATCGTCTTGGAGTCAATAGTTGATACACAACAATGAGATCCTTTAGGGGGACCTCTATTTGCCATGGATCACTTCAGAGGTCTTGTATCTACTACTTTGGTCATGCCAAGTTGTGTATTTCATTCCTTGGTAGATGATACACACATTGTGGGCCTTTGTAGATCAAATTAGGCTGGCCTTTAATCACTTGACTACCGAGCTACATCTTGTAGGTTTGAGAGTCAAGGTGTCAAAGTGAAAAATATGATTCTCTTTAGATATCCTTCACACCTTGAGCTTCCAAATGGGTGTGTCATATCTATAAATGGATTACATATTCTTGCAGTGCAAGTAGGATCCAAGGATTTTGTCACATGCTCCTTAGATGCTACCCTTGTAGAGAATATTCTCCATGTAGATGACCTTCCTCTACTAGGAGATCTGCATGTAGTATTTGATATACTCTCCTCTAGTATTGCCCATTGACCAACTTACCTTCTCTGGACGGTTCCCCCTTGCTTGAATTTCTATAACATTTGAGAGCTTTTGATAGGAGGATTATGGGAGTCTTTGTTGATATCATTGGACCAAGGACATTTGAGTGTGTGATAGGGGATTTGGCACGTAGATAGACACCTCTACCAATCTCATATGGAGGGGTAGGCCTATAATCAATGGAAGAGATATCACCTATAGCACTTTAGGGTAGTTGGGCTCTCTTGGCACTCCTACTTCCTCCCATTTTGTGATTGTTGATAGGACAATTTTGGAGACATATGTGGCCAAGATGGAAGAGGGATCATTTTCTCTCCAAGTGTTATTGCAATAGACAAGAGATGGTCTATCCCCATGGGCACAAGAGGACCTTCCATCCTTTGCTTTACTATCATCAGATTGGACCAGAGGTTTGCATTCTTCCTTGATGGAGCAATAGTATCAACATATGCTACATTCTCTCTTAGTTTACTCATCCATTCCTCGGGCCACTAGAGCAAGTCTTTGCTCTTGCTCTAGCAAGGATGCAAGCTCTTGGATCTTAGCTCAACCGTGCATTAGGGCATTCCAACTTGCACTAAGCCCTTCTCTACAACAATGAAGATCCGCCTAGGTTTGGTCCACCCATCTGCATCTTTGTTACTTACTTGTGAATGTGGTTCTACACTAGACGTAGTAGTAGTCCATATGACATGGTGACCTTTGGAGGATGGAGGATAGCTATCCATGATGCCATCAGAGATATAGTGTTTGCTATGGCACAAGAGAGTGGATATCTTGCTTGAAGGGAGCGAGCATTTGCATTTTTTGCAGAAAACATGTGTTAGAGCAAGCTTATATTGGGTCCAAGATGATCAAGTGATAGTGACAGATGTTGTGGTTATAGATCCTATGTGTGATTCAATTTTGGAGGGAGTGATTACTCATCCACTTTGATGGACGGTGAATGGAGCAGCATCACACAAGGTCTCCAAGTATAGAGGTATGTAACAAGGTCACCTCTTTGTTCCTTTAGCCTTGGAGTTATATGGAGCATGGACATGACACTCAACACATTTGTTAGGGAGTGCACGGGAGCTTATCATATTAAATGTCAAGGGGTACCACTCTCACTCTCATACTTTGTAGTATACTTTAGATAGCATGTATCCATTGCTCTACAAAGAGCATTGGCTAGTGCAATCCATAGGAGAGCAATCACACTAGGTGATGCTTCTTTGGATGCTCTAGTAGTTTGTAAACCTTATGACTTGCATAGCTTAGATATCTTAGGTGCGGTAGGGCAAATTTCTCATATCTATTCTAATGGGGCCTAGCCCCATTTTACATCTTTTGTCTTCCCCTTGTATGGCTTGATGGGATCTTCCCATCCTTCATGTATTTTATGTGATCGCCTTCTTCCCTCTTTTGTTGTTTTGTACTATAGTATCTACTTAATGTAAACGGTGAATCTTCCTAGTTATATGGATCTTCCTCTACATTGCTTTTATTTCGTATTGTTAACATTTATGTATCTTTTATTTCGTATTGTTAACATTTATGTGTCGCCTTCCTTTCATTTATTTGGTATTGAGGACTTTGGTTTCCTCTCCTATATATACCCCTTGTCAATTAGGGTTGATTCTGAATCCTCAAAGGGCTTCTTTGGGCATTGCACTTTCATGGAGTTTACTCGGCCATCATTAATATGAAAAGAAGTACCGTTTAGGAAATATCTATTAAATATATAGTACATCATGCAGTGCTTTTATCCAATTCGATCTGTTGAGATATTTACCATGAAAGGACTAAGAAACATATAACTCTTAACTTGGTGCAAATCGCTTGCCTGATGAGTGGAAAGTTTGAGAATTCCACATATTCAAGGCAATATATACATTCAAATTAGATGCTTTTGTTACTCAGCTGTCGCGATTTGTCGACTTTTCGTACACGATAATGTTTCCTTTGTTGAGCGGTAATACTAAGCCAAAGTTGAGGTGTACTTCCCAAAGCATGTATCCAGCCAAAACGTGGTACGGTACGTTATCGGACGATTAATTATATAATAGAGTTTCAATTTTCCAGTTGCTAATTTCATACAAAAATTGTATAATGTTTGATGGGTATTCTCATAAGTTATACCGGGTGTTTGGGAAGGTTCTTATAAGTTTCATGAGGTTCATTCCTATAAATATTCTTGTTTAATGCTGAATACTCAATTCAATATTCTGAGGCAATCCCATAAAACATTTACAGAATTAGAGTGTCCCACCAATAAGCGTGAAGTTAAATCCATTCTCGAAAAGATAACCAAAATCTTCTGAAATTTCTTGAATTAATCCCCTTAATATAAATTTTGGACTAATCGCCAAAAATAAATGTCATGCCATTCGTAGTATCGTATCTAGATTATAAAAGAATTATCGATCTTGTTAAATAAATTTCTCATATAATCAATCGGTCTAAAGAGAGTGGAATAGGGGACCCTGACCAACAACAAACAAAAGATGATAACTTACAAATGATAAAACTATAAGCAAGTCAAAGCATATGGAATTGATATTAGAAGGATGCATCGGTGAAGTTACATTCGAAAGACAAATTTCTCTCTTCACACCTTTTTCTAATACCCTAGCAATAAATAATATTTTATCATAGTCCTTATCTATATTCAAATAAGATGCCCTATTGCCCCTTCTGTCTTCTTTTTTACTTGAATTCATCTGAATCATCAAAGCAATATATAATACGGAGACATGTTACATGATTTGATTAAATAAATGAAGCAAGAAGCTCTATTGGCATACCCATCTTTAAACAAAAGAGTGTCTTGACATATTTAGAATCAAAGCCATTATGAAATGAATCTATAGGATAATATGGGAAGGCCTAATTTCCAACCCGACCTCCCCTTAACTAACGTTCTATTTTAAAATGATTAAGGTCCAGTTTCAGAGGAAAACAGAGCCCGCAAATTTAACCATCAATTCTTTTCTTAAATGATATACTTTTTTACACCTAAAACACCTTGGATAATCGACGTGTTGTAAGTGATCATTAATCATGGTTGATTCAACTTAAATTCTTCATTTCAAGCCATGTAGTAGTATAACAGTTTGATTGACTCGTGATATGTATAGTAACTCTTGATATATGATTTCAAAAGAACTTAGAACTTATTTATCCTCTTTGACCGAAGAAACTATAAAGATTGGAAAGGTACTTTTCCCTCTGTCTTGCTAATATCAATTTCTTGCAAGCACCAAATCCGAGCACATGAAACTTAATATTCTAGCAGAAGTGTTTTAGGATTATAAGAAGACGTGGGTTTATACTTATAGTTCAATTACCGAAACTATATTCCTAAGCTAAATAAGATGTATATAGTTTGTCTTTCTTAATTTAAAACCAGTTTAATACAAAATATTAATTTTTTTATTACATTTCTTCTTGTAATTTAAATTACCGGTAGTATAAGTTATGGTAGTCAGCAAAACAGTACTTTGCAAGTCTATTCGATAAAACTCTCATCCAACATTAGAAAAGCACAAAACTCAGTGCAATTGTTGATGGCGACTCTAGTAAATATGGCTTTGTAGGTACTACAATAACACGAAGAACAAAGTAACTAACCGTCTATGAGTGTGTAATGTTTTGCTTTTATTCCAACTTAGATTGATAGAGAAGTCACATCTACCCAACTTCAAATTAATTTAGAAAAAGTTTAGAATTTTAAAAAATATTAAAATTTCACTTTATTATATTTATTTAAATGTGTAGATACTAGTTATTTTAAATTATTCGATATATGCACTTTTCCAAAATGTAAAGGTGTTACATCTCACTGGCGTCAAGAGTATTTCCTTTTGCAGTCATTCTGTCCTTGTAGCGGAGAAGAAGGTAATGCGGCACTAGCCTGTACTTTGTCTTCTACGAAGAAAATCTGATCGGTGGGAAGGATGGCCAAGTGATGATTAGGGCGGAATCTCACGGTCATGAGCGAGCGAGCGAAGCCACTGGAATCCTGCACCGAGCAAGATAACAGAACAGTGCGGGGGCAGAGTCCGTCCCAAAGAAAAGGCACGGGTGTTCTTGTCAGGTGAGTCCAGGTACCTAAAACTGTCTTGGCTTGTGTTTGATACCTGACCCAGCCCAGCCCGTTGGAGTTCAGGGCAGCTCCAGGTAGCCTGCCCAAGTCTGACTGCCCGAAATCATTCTGACTGTGCCCAACTTGAGGGATGCCTGTGCAAACGTCCCATGGTTGCCGCCCGCCACCGCCAGGGTCTTGTCACACATACCGCGACATGCAAACTAACCATACCATGACCATGCGCATGTGGAGATGAGTGAGACGTATAATCATCCGGATAGCATAGTACAGCTTGTACACTAACCTTGTGCTGGCTGCTCTAACATACGTATTGTATATTGTATATATGTGCACGAAACTGGATTGTGTGCACATATACGTATGGTTAATGTGGAGATGGAATGGTGAGCACCTGAAGACGTATTGACTTTCTTGGCTTTCGATGTGGACTCTTCGGAGAACCTCCTCAACCATCGGAAGAGTAGAATCAGCACAGTAGATCTCGCGGGGCCCGCTGGCTGCGTGTGTAGGTCTTATGACCCTTTCACAGTGGAGAAGTCCCCTTTAGACTAGAACTTCATCTGCTTGCTAAATTTACTCGCTACGTCACCAGCGGTTTCGCCGTCTTGTTTATAATCGTGGTTCCCCTGCCCAGTTAACGTGGTAAAGAAAACCCACTATTTAGTTTCGACTACGTTCTCCTCTCGATCCGTAACTCGTAGCTCAACTTCACCCGAGTTTTGCATCAAGGGAGTTACAACGAGTTGCGGGCAACTTAAAAATTGAGTGGGATTTGTAAACAATGAGTAATGCGCTCATGTACACCTACAAGGCCATTTTCCCATAAAGAACTAATTTCACGAATTTAAACTAGACTTTGTGCAACGTGAGCAAACTAAAGAGTTGAAAAAGCGATCGGTAATAAATGTAAGGATTTCCCGGTCCTACAGTTAGAAATTGGTAGTTAATATTCTTGATGCACCTTTGTTTTTCTTTCAGTATGCTTGAAGTTTGCATACCGTTTAAACAGGGGTCTCGGAACAAGTATCCCAATTTCCTGTTAAAAATTTCTAGTTCTCGATCACTGAACTTACTTAAAGACTTCCTCGGTGATTTTAATACTCTTTCATGTTTAGCTCATATGATTAATAATCTACCCTTTAGGTTGACTTCTTTTTATATATGTGTGCAAATATGACGGTGTCACCAAACCACCCGGCTCGCTTTCATCCACGAATATGATGGAAGAACTGTATCCAGAGATACAACTATGTAAAGTAATGGAGAGGTGGCATTTAACCTGGTACAGTGCGAGACTTTGTCAGAACAGTATGAGTACCCTTACTATTTCGTTTGTCGAGGGCGTCTAAGTTTCGGTCATACGACAGTCCACGTACACGATTCTCGGTTTATTAAAACTATACATTCTGTGGTGTACACTATTGAGGCTATAGATAAGCGTTTTTGCCCAACCCCTTTCGTCCCTTCGGGGACATCCGATAAAATTGGAACGATACAGAGAAGATTAGCATGGCCCCTGCGCAAGGATGACACGCACAAATCGAGAAATGGTCCAAATTTTTTTTCCTTCATAACTTCCCTCAAGTGCCAATGTTTCATCTCTACACGAATTACTTTAACCATTTCTTCTTACTCTTAAACCTTTTTTCTCTTGCTCAACGAAAAATGCGTCGTGGTAGCACTTTAACCTAAAAAGAAAGGGAATATACGGCATATTATTCCAATATAATCAATTTTGATGGTTAGTGAATCCGATGTGCATAATATTCATTGATTGGAATAAGACATTTCGACCTTCTTCTCGTACGCACGATAAAAGCGTTGTGGTAACACTTTAACAATAGAGAAAGGATCTTGTATTTATTAACAGAAGTATTTAGTATTTACTAATAACAGAAGAGAAAGTATCTACTATTTAGTAGCAGAAGAGAAAGGATCTTAGCCCATGTTTTAAGTTCTCCACGAATTGAATTACGTTAACCATTCCTCTTGCTCTTAAACCTTCTTTTTTCTTAAGCATCTCCACTTACTCTTAGACCTTCTTCTCTAGCGCATGATAAAAGTGATCTGGTAACACTTTAGCAAAAGATAAAGAATATATGGCATATATTTGATCTAATATGAAGCAAACGCCATCGAGGTAAAAGGAAAGTAAGGTCTCTCATTCCTCGGAAAGGGTGAAATTCATCATTATTCGAAAAATGTAGAAAAAGAGTTACATCATCAAACAATAAGTCGGAAACCTTTTGCTTCCTATGTTTCGCTCGCTTATGTATCTTTCTCTCTCTCGTTAGAAAATTTGTAATTACGGATTTTAGATCTCGGCAGTTACGTTATTGATTTTATGATATTTCAGCACAATAAACCCTGAATGCATAAAATCATTCCAAGGAGCAAGCGAGACTTCACTATTCGTTCGCCCGCGTCAAATTTCAGAAAGTTATTTAAAAAAAAAAACAAGAAAAGATACAAATTTTAGCTGCCATTTTCCTACTTATTGTAAAAGAGTATGCCATTATTTGGTAGACATGTATTTCACACAAGTGTAATAGGTACAGTACTTGTATTCTCTGAATATTCCCGTATATGACTGTATATCTACTTCTTAATTTTATTTTAAGGAAATATAATTATTATTTATAGCCGTATATTTGATGCTCGGTATATTCCATTAATCCAGAATAGTGAAGGTGAGAAGCAGGCACCGAATGGAATGAGAGAGCCGAGAAGAGAAGGAAGAAATGCTGGTGTTAAGTACGAATAGGAGAAGGAGAGCTGGAAGCGATTCAATGGACGAAGTGTGGATGTGATTGCTTCTGGATTGAGCGGTGGAATTCGGAGGAAGGAATAACTCTGGAGTGAAGTGGATTCGAATTGAAGGAGTGAGGGTTGACTGATTGATTGATTGATTGATTGATTGATTGCTCGATCATAATGGGGATGATGGATGATCTTCTGATTCCGCCGCTCAACTTTGCAATGGTGGATCAAGGCGTGTATAGATCCGGTTACCCTAACTCCAAGAATTACACGTTCTTACATAAGCTCCGGTTGCGATCCATCATGTATGTATCCCGTGTGCTGCTTTGATTTCTGACTTATTGACACGGAAGCATTTTGGGCATCGTAGGGGATTGGTGTACTTGGATTGTGTAGGTTTTGTTTAGTTGTTGTGCCGAATTGTTTCTCCAGTCCGAAGCAGTATTGCAACTTTCTGAGCCTGCGGATTTTTATCTTCACATAGCTATGGGATTTGCCTGCTATGAATACAGTAAAAAGACTGTTATCTTTTCTCATCTTCACGCGACGAGAGGTTCGGAAGTTCTTTACAAGTTATACATTCTATCAAGAAACTGAAGACTGAGTAGAGTGAGCATTGATGATTCGATGCGATGGTTGAGACTAGGGACACAACGTGTACTTTAAAGCAGAGAATTCGTCTGTGGGCATTGGTTTGATGATTATCTACGATGATTGAGACTAGAGACACAACCTGTATCTTAAGACAGAAATTCGTCTAGTTGTGGCTTATTCCCAAGTTTTCAAGTATCCCTTCCCTTTCTCGAACGGCTTTTGTCCTCATTTCTCAATACCCCTTCCCTACCTTCCGCCACTCGCTTCTTTTTGCTCTGGGTTCTTTGTACGTCGATATACACCTTAAAATGCGTTTGGTGGGAGATGAAAAGTGAACTACTTGACGTATGTATCCAGTAATTTGGTCCCTCAAGATTACAGTCGGGCCAAAAGTTTAGTCAATTGAGTTGAACCAATTTTGGGGACATGCTAGCACCAGTTGGAGCTCCCGAGCTGTACACACACACCTCGAAGTTTCCGAAGAGAGACAGAATTTTCTGTCATAAAGCCAGGCCTCCGTGTGGTCAAGATATATACCGAACCACGTTTTGGACTTAAAAGATTGTAGCACCCTGTCGGAATTTATGAGCTGAAGTAAACAAGTAGGGAGGAAAGAGTCTTTGGGGATAGAGATAGCTGAAAGGAAAAAGCACATTCTGTAGTTTCTCCTGCGGCCAGGGAATTAGAGGCGACTGTTAGTAGTCGCCTCTGGTTCAAAGAGAAACAGTGTACCCGGTTCAAATAAATTGTCCAAAGGGAACAGAGAGAAATTTTTGGAGAAGCTTATGGACCAAATACTTCACGTATCTCAAATCATCACAAAAGTCTTCCAGGCATATAGAGAGATCGATAGAAACTTGCTTGTTAACGTCAACCAGGGCATTGGATTAGTTTCCACTTGCCAGTGGGAGGATGAGACAGTTCCCCTTATGCCTTTAGAAATACATGCTGAAAGAATTGATTTCAGCTTTTGTATCTGTTAAGTTCCCGTGCTGTGTAACTTGCTTGATTTCTGTCCCTCATGATTCATTCATTATGCTTGCAGATATCTCTGTCCCGAACCGTATCCTGAGTCGAATGTGGATTTCCTTACAAAGAACAATATAACCCTGTTCCATTTTGGGATAGAGGGGAACAAGGTTGGTTTGAATTTTCTTGGTTATTTTATATCACCAGGTATGCTGGCCGTCAAAATAGCTGACAATGCGATCATTTTAGGACCTAGTTCGTACATTCTATGATGATTGCAAACAGCAGGGGTCACGCAGCGTAATCTCCATTGCGATGAAAGTCAAATTTCAATCAGCGTGCACGATGATAGGATACTCAAGCAGCTTCTCTGATATCTGTCGCCAGGAACCATTCGTGGACATTCCAGAAGATGTCATTCGTGATGCTCTGAAGATACTGCTGGGTAATTTCTGTACTTTTCGAGGTTTGGCACCTGGCAATGTATGCCAGGCTCTGTAGATGAAATGCCATGCTTTTTCCGTCTACAGTTCGAAGGTTCTTAAGCTTGGTTCGTTGGTTAATGCAGATGTCAAGAACCATCCGATTCTTATACATTGCAACAAAGGGAAGGTTAGTGAACATTTGTTTCCTCATCCCAACCACGTTTCATCTTCCAAGGTTGCAACTAGATTCAAAGCACTGTTGTTAAAATTCGGTGGACATCTTTGTGACTTGCTGTGCAGCATCGGACAGGTTGCCTTGTTGGCTGCTTACGAAAGGTTCAGAACTGGTCTATGACTTCTATATTCGATGAATATCGAAGGTTTGCTGGCACCAAGGTGCGCATGCTTGATCAACAGTTCATGGAGCTCTTTGATGTCTCCTCTTTCAAGCAGATGGCACGGGCATGGACATCTGGGAGAGGACGACCTAGAAATGGCCAATTAACTCGTAATAAAGTGGACTCAACTCCTCCTCGGGCAGGAGGTTCTGCATTGGAGAATTCAGGACTTCCTTTACTTGCAAGACAGTAGGTGCTTCTACCAGATCATTTCATGGCCATTGCAGACCCAAGACGAACTCGCGCTCCACCAAAACTCACTAGGGCAATTATAGCAGCATGGGGTGCGGCTGTTGTGCCCATCACTTCAAAATGTGTGTCTATCGCTCCACCTCTGAAGTTTGAGTCTTCCTTGTTAGTACTGTAGAAATTTGTGTATCAATGATTTACTTCAAAGTTGAGGATTGTTCATGCTGCTGTGGTCTTTCTGTGATGAAGTCAGTGTACCGTGGTGACTAGTCTATGTGTACTCGTGCTAACACCTTCCATGTCATCCACAGCACTCGGACGATCCACACATAGATTCTCTGTGTTTCAAGTAACTGGATGTGGTGGAAGGGCGTCACAATGTGCCCGGCAGGTTTCATGAGTTTAATTCTTTATGTATATACCGATAGAAGCTGTTTAGTTAGCAGATTGAATACACGGCTCACAAAGTCCGAGATGAGGTTTTGTGCTTTCGTCCCAATGTGGCGCTATCAAGGTCGCTCAAGGGCATTTATGTAGCAGCATACACTTTCAATCCAAATAGTGAGAAATGCCGTGCCAATTAACAGGATGTGATGACCATGACGAGGGGCAGCAAATAACCCTTGTCTAGTATGTACAGAAACAGACAGAAGTGTTTCACTTCCTTTGCGTCGGACTAGTGGGACTTAGAATGCCTGAATATTTAAGTATTGATAGTAAACAAATCATGATGCAGATGAATTTGTGGATTCAGCTTTTCTGTCTTTACAATCCTTCCATCTGAGTCTGATTTGTCGAACTTAGTCTTTAGTCTCAAGTCAAGAAATGTAGCTTCTTTCGCACAAATGTTTTCAGCGTGTAGAAATTTGGCAGTTCCTTCTTTCTGCGTAAGAGGAAATGTAGACTACATTCCTCTATTCAGAGTGTCAGAGTCAATGACGTGAAAGCTCTAAAGTAGGAGTGGCGAGGATGGTTTGTACATCAATTAAAAGAGCTAGAAAGTGCATGATCTACGTGTAGAATGTGATGATCTACCAAACCGCAGGACTGATAAATATAGATCATAGTCTTCTGTGCGTTTATCGACAGACGAATGCAGGTAGATGACATTTGACTATCATGTCTTTCTGACACGTTTGTCAGATAACTTATTTGTTTTGTGTATGCATCTGAAGTGGTTACATAAAATATTGGATGTTGAGAAGGAATTTTCTCTTTGACTTGGGAATTCGTTGTACAAATCTCCCTCTTCGATCTGAAAGGTATTAGTGTTTGCATCCAGTGGGTGTTTCTCTAACATGCGGAAAATATGAGCAAGAACCATTCTTTCGTAGTACCACAAATCCCAAACTTCAATTGAATCGTGCAGTAAAGCAGATTGTGACTGGAAGGTACTATGGTCTTTATCACCGTGCAATCTTCAATGTAAGCATGCCATACGGCCTACCAAATACTCACGACTCAAGTAGATGTTTCCAAGAAAATTGGTCTAAAATCTCTAATTGCACAATTCCCTACCGGTGCTTGACAGATCAGCTACTTCGCGTAATCCCATTGAGCTGTTATTTACGGCTTGATTGTCGTATATCCAAGAATAGGCAGACAAACAGAAATTTCATGTCACCACAAACCCAGGTTCACAGATAAAAGAAGTGAAAGTCACAATTGAAGTATTTGAAATCTACCAACCTCGGAACCTGCAACATGCGCGTCAGACCACACGCTTTACTCCTACAAAATTAACGTGACCTGATGCTTGCAGTTGGCAATTCACTACGTAGCTTGTTTGTAAGAAAGCTGACATCACAGGTACAGCGATTTTTCTGCATATGCTTTGGGCCTGAACTGGTGTTACTCCACTGTCCTAAAAAAGAACTCCCGTGATAACACTCTGAGCTTTTCGTTTTGTACTCAGATATGTTTCAAATAGTGGTCGTTGCCAATATAATAGTTCCGGGGGAACAATATTTATACGTTAATTCGACCACTTCGGTTACCAACACCTTAATTGGCAGCGTTTCTTGGAGTTCTATGACAGCGTTTCTTCTTGGGAAGGGTACACCTGAATCTTGTGCGGCCACGTTCATCTTCTTCAACGTATGATCACTTAAACAAACCTTTTCTTGAACAAGTTATGCCGGGGTTTGTTGGGGTCTCGAGCCTTTGCTTTCCCTCCACGACCCCTACCGGTACTGCCACCCATCAACGACAAATCAGAAGCCTTTAAAAACTCTTCGGGAGGAAAACAAACCATGAAATATTTAACAAACCCTCTTTGCTAAAAGTTCAGGAGAAAACAATCAAACTGTCTGCTGAAGTAAGGAAGCCATTTCTGGAAGCCTAAAGCAAGGACTTGTTACTGAGGTAAGCAAAAACACCACTCCGTTCCAGACGACAACAACTGGAGGTGACTCAAATTCTTACCCGTACTCCATGTACATCATGCCGTCTGCTCCTGAGTACCGGCTCATTGTGCCCGTGGTACGACGGGTTCGGAACCGAGTAATATCATCCACATCCTCTTCCAACTCTTCGACACCAGCTGCTTCTTCTCCGGCGTTAAGGACCTGCAAAGAGCACGACAGGCAGGACACTAGCTCAAGTTAGGATGCTAAATTCACATCCCAGGCCACTTGTTTACTGCTGGAAAAGACGTACGGTGCAACTTATAAGTGAACTGCGTGCTACTTTACCTTAGTAAGTAGATCAAGCTGGTCTTGAAGACTGTAGAAACTAAGTTCTGGGCCTGACCCTTCTGGGGGTAAACTGGTGATGACCTAGAAACCCAAACACACGGCAGGTCTTTGTGGTCAGGCATTTGCATTTTTGCTGACAGATGATCACCACCTCCATCTAGTTTCGTTTTAATTACGTTGTCTGGATAAAGTTGGAGAGTCAGAAGCTCACCTTGAAACTGTATCCCTGATCGATCAAAAACTGTTGTCTTTTTGTGGAGTAGTACATTTCCTGCAACAAGAGAAAGAGCAATTGCGTGGGGAAGTGGACTACTGTATTGCAGATAATTGATTCCCATCCGTCAATCTAAATTCGAAATGAACATTTTGAATGACTCATTAGAACTTCATATGGCCCAGTACATAGACTCCAACGCCTTCTGAAAAAGCAAAGTCATAAGTTCTTACTTGTGTATCTGTGGACACAAGAGTGTAAAAGAAAGCATTGAACTCCTCGGATCCTCCAGCCATCCGATCTTTATGCTTACCCTGGTTTTCAAATTGCATTGTTAGACAAACAGACAACAACCTCAAATCAAACTTACTTTTAAAGTTAGAACTATATACTTGGAATGAATGTAAAGCTACCGCAAGTGAGAGGGCTGCTGAGAAACGGCACCTTGGCACGCAGAATACGTCCCAAACGTTGGGCTTCTTGACGCCTTGAACCAGCATGAGACGATATTTGAATAAGAACGTTGGCTTCTGGGATATCTATTGAGTTGTCTCCCACCTGGAAGAAGAAACATGCAGGGACCGTGAGTGAGTGTATTTATATAATTTAGCAAGGATCGAACCGGGTACATGCTGTAGCGATAGGCGGTAAGGTAACACCAGAGTCCGCCCATAGAGTTCAGCGTTTGCTTGAAGATATATAGGCAGCTAGACGGATGCAATATAACTCAATCAGATGAATGAATGAGCGCAGTATACTGCAATAAGTTGAAATGCTTTCGAAGAGCCCAGAAAACAAGTAGGTAAGGGCCTGAATGCGATCCTAAAGTCCAATGAGTGTGTAAAAGCTGAAGTCAAACATAATGACTCATAAACATGTTGTGGCACAGATGGTCTACAGGAGTGAGCTGTCAAACCTTGGACAAAAATACAGTATTCAGTTCAGTGCTATGTTTGAAAGCTTGCAAGACTCTTGTCCTTTCGTGATGGCTGCAAAACAAACAAAACACTTGTCGTCAGCTTGTCAGATAGTGCTGTACTCAGTATCCATGATACTTCCACCACAGAATAATGTGCAAGTATGTTTAATTCCAAAGAAAAGCTTAAAGCTTCCAACACATACTACGCCTCTTCTTATGTTCAACCAAAAAGTATAGATAAGCACGTACCTAGTAGGCCCATCAATGAAGGGTCGGCGCAACTTTTGAGCATATGCGCGCAAAGCGAACAGATTATCTGAGAAAACAATGATCTTGTCCCCACGTTGTTGCTCGTGAAACCGAATTAGAAACTCACATGCTCGAAACTTATTTGGATTCATGACATAGAGACCCTGATTCAAATTATCAAATGTCAGAGTACACTCGAACTGACCTCGATGGTTTCAACAGTTACAGCAACAGACCAGTCCACAGGGCATCAATGTTAAGTGTGCTAGGCGGAGAGGACGTTCACGCATAAGTTGAAGAGCAAAGATGAAAGCAGGAATATAGAGTACACGGAAACACTTATCCACACCTGTCGCTTCCGAGAATTCTCCTTCTTCAGATACTCCGCATAGAATTCCTTGGTCATAGGACACCACACCTCAGCGCATTGCACATTAGCAATAAAACCACCTTTTACTAAATCCAGCCAATTTGCCTCGTACAACTTTGGGCCAATCAAAAAGTTGAGATCACTGATACGATCATCTTCTCGCACCAGTGTCGCTGCGAAGTGAATGGGTCTCATCAGCATAAAGACTAACACGAAGCACCCAAGTCAAAAATGTTGCTGTTTGCAGTTCATGTAAACTAGAACCATGTCGGTGCGAGCAAATTTAAAATACTTTTTCCCTAACCAGAAATTCGTGGGACTTTCTTACAACCTACCGGTAAGTCCAAGTTTGCAATGAGACTTGGTAATGCTGATAACTTTTCGGAACATATGAGCTGGAACAACGTGCACCTGGTGATACATCAGAACAGCGGTACAATTTTATGGTATCAATGGTGCGAATTGCACACAAGGTGCTACCTCTTGCTAGTTGAAGTAACAAATTGATGGGCCATCTGCAAGGACTAACATAACTGTAGCTTAATATGGATCCTGCAGGAAAGTTTTAGAAAAACCTCGTCCATGAGAAGCAGTCCCCACTCCCGATTCTGAATCTCCTCAATAATTTTCTGAGATTCTTCTGAACGTTTGCCTCCAAACGCGACCATATTGTATGTCGTCACCACCACACCTACATTGCCCCTTAATCTTTCTTTGCTATCTGATGTGAACCGAGAAATTTGGTCGTCTCTAATAGTTGACCAGAGCTTGAACTGGAAAGCCCATTGATCGACAGACACCGCATTTGTAGCTAAACAGAGGCAGCTTTTACGAATACGGCAAGCGGCAGAAACCCCAACTAGGGACTTTCCAGCTCCACAAGGAAGCACGATAATACCAGACCTTGCACGACCTTCACATGAAAAAAAGGGAGAAAATTTGGTGAATAATCAGCTCTCTTAGAAGTGTATTTGACATGTTATTTGTTTGTCAACACCCTGATCTATCCTCGTACATAAAAACAACTTCATCTTACCATTTCCAAACATTTTGCTCAGACTCTTCTCTTGGTAGGGTCGTGGTTGTGCCTGTGGTTTCAGCTCCATTGCCACATCGGCATTGATCTGCATCACAAATATTTCAGCGCCCCTGACTGTTGCAGATTTACCACAAACAACACTTGACTGAGCTAGGGAGGTGGGTATAGCACAGTGCACTTACGGTATCATTTCTGAAATCGTATTCCTCCAACATAGGATAATTCAGCGCATTCGGGAGGCATCGCTGTTTGACATGCTCCACCTGGCAGAACCAAAGAAAGAGTTTTATTACACCTCAATTAGATAGGTACTGTGATCAGAACCCATTTCCAGCAATCACTGCTGCAAGGAAACCGAAAACTTGTACTTCCACTCCCGAAAGGATTTATTCCAGTTTTACTTTTGAAACAAGGTCCAATGAAGACTTCGTGTTTTTGTTCCTGACATGTGACATTGAATGTAAATCTTTCCCAAAAATCTGACAAATTAATTTACTTGTACCGACGGAGATGAGTATCAAAAAACTGAAATACATGTTGTGACCTTGTGTTACTTTGTGAAGGCACCAACTCATGACTTGACAGCATCCAAATGAGAGAACTCAGCAAACACCGTACCTATGCTCATTATACTACCACAAGGTTATAATCAAGCATAGTACCTGTGCAGGGTCGACTTCGAAGGAGTGAGATTCTTTCTCCTCAGCAGCTGCAGCAAGCTCTTCAGCACCGAGCAGGTCTGGGTTTCCCACTTGTTCCAATGGAGCTTTGCTAATATGGAAAGCAGAGGAGCCCTCTTTTGTAGGCTGCAAAACAATCAATACGAACTCATTAGAATGATAAATGCAGTTGACTAATCTAGCACCGTCGTAACTGCAAAGCAGCCAACACATTCCCGATGGTTGCGAGTGTAAAGACGTACGTCAACAGCGGAGATCCTCGCACGAGCTATAGTTTCATCTCGCAGGAGCTTCTGCAGGACCTGCAGAAGACAAGATGCAAAAGCACTGTTAGGACATCTAGAGTACTTACTGATACTAAAATGACAATGTAAGAGTTTAAGGTGAGTTACACCCACAATAATGAATCTCCAAATTAACCTACTAAAATGATTTGAACTTCCTCGAGATATATACCTCTGGGAAAGGTGACTCCACAAAATACCGATTCTTCTGAAGAACCAGCTTCACTTTCCCGTAATTTAAAGTGGAATCGCGAATAAAATCAATAATCTCTTTGTGAAGCTTTGTCTTGCTAAGTCTGTCCAAAACTGTGATAATTGTCTCTGTTTCTAATCCTACGGAAACTGCAGCGTAAAGGGAATGAGGCGTCAAGTTGTACTCGTGCATGGACTCCGGTCTGAGAACAAAAAAATCCAGGGCTCAAACAGTCAGGTCTAGAGGATTTTCTCGAAGAAACAGCCGTAAGAGCAAGAAGAAACGTGGCCTGCAAGCCACCAAGAAACCACAGCCTGCAAGTTTGAGTCCAGACCTGCAAACTGGTTCGGAGATGGCGATGAGAAAATCGTACGCTTGTTTGTACAAATGTGAAAATGTTTCCAGAAAAATATGCCCATCGGCGCAGACCCAAAGTGGCCGATTGAGATGATCCTGTTTCAACTCCAATTTCGTGAAGTCCTTCTTCTCTACTTTCTCTGAGAAACGGACAGGAAATACCTCGTAAGTTCAAAAGACCCCAAAACTACGAGGAACACGGGCAATTTCGATCTTCGACACTGCTACACCAATCCATGACTAGAAATCATGTGGGCTTTGCCCGCGCAGGTTCGAATCCAGAGTCCTTAAGTTTGAAGCCACAGCTCATTCCTCATTTGATCGTGACAGATATTACTGACAGACCTTCTTGTTCTTCACCCCCACCGTCTTCATAATACTCCCCATCGTCGTCATCAATATCGTCTGGAACAGCATCGTATGTTTCCTGGGTATCAGAAATAATTGTCATTTCCGGGGAGAATTCTATCCACACGAGAACCTGCTTGGCAAACTATACAGCCGAGCCTATTAAATCCAGCACAAGCAGTACAAACTTCCTGCAGTATATATCCCGACATGAATATGTACCTTAGCTTTGCCCGACGATCTTTTTGCTTTCTTACTTGGGCGTCCCTCCCCTGTACATAATCAGAGGCCCCCCAGCGAAAAACCAATCAGTATAATTCAACAAATTAAACATATGCATTGCTCGATCAGCCCCAAAGAGTAAACATTCCACCAACCGGAACTACCCAATTTCTGGAGCTCTTCCATTCCTCCTTCATTTCCAGCACCAACTCTACAACCTCAACAACCTTGACAATCAAGGACCACATCCAGAATTACCCGTCTTCATTGTCTTTTCCTCTCTTACGAGGGCTTCCTAAGTGCTGACAGAGGTACTCGAGAAACACAGTTTCTTTTTCTCCCTGCTCCAATTCGTGAAGGTTGTCAGCCCCTTTGAGTCTACAACAGTGTTCCAAACTGCTTCTCTGACGAAATTTGCTTCGCTTCCCCGATCGTCTACTATGCTCAAACTCTGTTTCTCCGCTCCTCTGCTCTGTTTCAGGGGAGAAGGCTCAGAGTCTTCAGCTCTCTGCAGACAAAATTCTGGCTCTGCTCTGCTACTTATACTTTTGGGATGTGTTCACGGTACCACGGTCCTAATCCACTGTACGCAGAGCTCCTCCCGCTGCGCTCGCCCTAACAGCAGACGCCCGCTCGTCACTGTAGCAATAGCGGACTTACTGTAGTTTGGCCAGTCGTGGGAAGGCTTCCCTTGAAGGAACGCACAGGTTCGGCATTCCCTCGTTTCCGTCCGCCGTACCATTGGCGTTACCGAATCCGTCACAACTTCCCCACATCTCCTTCCGCCGTCTTTAATTGCATAGCTATTGAATCTATCCCGGAAAGAGAAAAGGGGCCGCCTAGAAAACACGAAGGATTGGAAGGCCCATAAAGGGTGCGACAGTCGATTTGAGAATTTTGCACGGCAGCACCTAAGATAACCGAGCTATACAAATCATTTAAGATTCGAGAATTTTGGCCAGCATCACTTACCATAACCGAGCTATACAAATCATTTAAGATATCTAAGCTATACAAGTGGTAATGTCTACAAGAGTATCCAAAGAAGCATCACCTAGTGTTATTGCTCTCCCATGGATTGCACCAACCATTACATTTGATAGAACAATGGACACACATTATCTAAAATATGTTACAAAATATGAAAGTGAGAGTGGTACCCCTAGAGCTTAAGATGATAAACTCTCATGCATTTCTTTACAAATGTATAGAAAGTCATGTACATCTCTCCATATAACTCCAAGGCTAGAAGAACAAAGAGATGACCTCACTACATACCCCTATACTTGGAGATCTTACAAGTTGATGTTGCACTCGCCGCCCATCAAGGGGATGGGTAATCTCTCTCTCCAAAACTATATCACGCATAGGGTCTGTAACCACAACATCCGTTACTATCACCTGATCATCTCGGACCAAATATAAATCTGCCCTAACATGTGTCGTTTGCAAAGCATACGAATGCTCCCTCCAAGCCAAATATCCACTCTCTCATGCCATAGCAAACACTATGTCTCTAATAGCATCATGGGTAGTTATCCTCTGACCTCCAAAAGAACATTGTGTCATGTGGACTGCTGTTGCATCTAGTGCAGAACCACACTCTCAAGTGAGTAATGAAGATGCAGATGGGTGAACCAAACCTAGGCAAAACCTCATCGTTATAGAGAATGTAGCTTGTGAAATTTGGAATGCCCTAATGCACAATAGAGCTAGGATCCAAGAGCCTACATCCTTGTCGGAGCAAGAGCAAAGATGTGCTCTAGTAGCTTGAAGGATGGACAAGTCAACTAAGAGAGAATGTAGCATATGTTGTCAGACCAACAAGGAAGATTATAAACCTCTAGTCCAATCTGATGATTAGCGAAGCAAAAGATGGAAGGTCCTTGCAGGCCCATGGGGATAAACTAACTCTCATCTACCAATAACATTTGGAGAGAAAAAGAATCCCTCCTCCACCTCTGTCACATAAGTCTCCAAAACCAGCCTATCAACAACCATAAAACGAGAGGAAAGTAAGGGTGATGAGAGAGCCCAACTACATAAAATTCCTATAGGTGTCATCTCCCCCATAGATAACAAGCCAACCTTCCACACAAGATTAGTAGAGGTGTTTATCTACGTGCCAAATCCCAAATACGGTCACTAATAGCCATTTTAGACATCACCATAGCTTATTCAGGCTCTTGTGTTTAGTTGATAGACCCGACCTTAAGTGAATTACTTAAAGGTAGAAAGGTGACAAATGTAGAACACATGAAGGATGGGAAGACCCCATCAAGCCATACAAGAGGGAGATAAAAGAGGTAAAATGGAGCTAGGTCCTAATAGTATCTATATGAGAAATTTGCCTTATAGCATCAAAGATATCCAAGCTATGCAAGTGGTATGATCTACAAACTACTGGAGCACTTGAAGAAACATCACCTAGTGTGGTTGCTCTCATATGGATTGCACAACCAATGCTCTCTATAGAGCAATGGACACACCTTGTCTAAAGTATCCTATAAAGTATGAGAGTGAGAGTGGTACTCCTTGACGTCTAATATGATAAGCTCTCGTGCACTCCCTTACAAATGTATCAAACATCATGCCCATCAATCCATATAACTCCAAGGCTAGAGGAACAAAGAGTTGATGTAAAAGACCAAGATCAAGGAGAGAAATAGGAGAATGGAAGCTCACATTGGGACACTTGAATGAGGGAAAACTCTGAATGCCTAGCATGAGCTTTGGCTTTGGTATTTATAGTTAGCATACAAGGCCCTTAAGAAGCTTCCTTGAGCCACTTTCTTAGAGTGCAAGCCAAGTTGACTAGAAAGTTTCTCAAGAAGCTTCCTTCTAGAAGCTTCCTTCTAGAAGCTGCCTACTTGGCATGCAAGCTAAGCTAGTTGGAAGCTTCTAGAAGCTACTTACTTGAAATGCAAGCTAAGCTAGCCAAGGAGCTTCCCAAGAAGCTTCCTAGCTACTTCCAAAATATTCTAGGCTAATTTTTCTTATTTGCTACTTCATTAGCCCTACTAACTTTGTCGTTAAACTCCATATTGTTGCATATTCCCCCACCGCTAATTGGTGACGTCTTCATTGCCAGTGAAGCTTTGAACTCTTGGATGGCCGTCTGTGCATTTGTGCATTCTAGAGGTGAGAAAGAGGTTCCCATGTAGCATCATGAAGGAGATATCCTTTCCAAAGGACCTTGTACTCCGTATGTTATCAACGGCCTTGTTGAATATGGCAACGCACAAGGATACAATCAACAATCAACTTTGTACTCCTCATGATCATTGATATGGATAGGAGGAAGGGGAGGTTGGACTCAAGAGGAAAAGGAAGAGGGGTTAGGAACAAAGAGCTTCAACTTGGAAACATGAAAGACAGGATGGATACGCATATGACAAGGCAAGGCAAGGCAAGTCGATAAGCAATAGGAGAGACAATTTGGGTGATATCAAAGGGTCCTATCCAATTAGGAGCAAGTTTACAAACTTGGGTATCAAGGAGGGGAGGGAGGTTACTAGAGGATAGCATGACTTTATCACCAACTTTAATGGTGAGATTAGAATAATGGTGAGATTAGAACGATGGTGATCCGCATATTGTTTTTGACGATTCTGAGCAACAAGGAGATGAGATTTGTCTTGTTGGAGAGATTGGGATATAATGGTCAAGAATCTTGAAGTATGAGAGACCCAAGATGAAGAAGGAGCAAGAAGAGAATCTAGAACAAGCAAATCTTGGCCAAAATTGAGAAAGAAAGGAGAAAATCCGGTGCTTGCCTATTTGAAATTGTTGTAGGCAAATTCTACAACTGCAAGATATTCATCCCAATTGGTATGGTGGATATTGACAAAAGCACACAATATATCTTCTAATTTACAATTTGCATGTTTGGTTTGTCCATCAATTTGAGTATGATAGGCCGTGGACAAAGCAAGCCAAGTATCTGGAAGAGTGCTTGCCAAAACTTCCCAATAAATCAAGGATTGCGGTCGAAGATGAGTACACATGGCATCCCATGATGCTTGAAGACATTATCAAAGTAGATTTGCACTAAGGTTGGAGCTCCACGGTATCACAGGTTGGGGTCAAGTGGATTTGCTTACTAAGCTTATCCACCAACACCATGATTGCTATGTGTCCTTGCTTTGTCTCGGGCAAGGATGTGATGAGATCCAAGCTCACATGCTCCCATCGAGCGGATGGAAATAGCGAGTGGTTGAAGGAGTCCACTCGGCTTCTAGTTGTTGGCCTTGTTATGTTGGCAGCTCTCACACAATTGGACAAATTCTTGAACATTTCATGTCATGTTGGGCCACCACCATTGGCATTGGAGGGTACCCAAGGTCTTGCACACCCCCATGTGACCAGCTATGGGTAAATCATGGGCTTCTTGAGGCGTACAAGTCAAAGATCACCTTTTGGTTGGAACACAGATCAGGTCCTCATGGAATAAAAGGCCCTCCTTGATGGAGAAGGTGTTGTACTCTTTGTCATATGTTGTAAGGCGACCATGTACCATTTGGAAGAAGGGATCTTGTTGTAGAGCTGACTGAAACTTGTTTTGGACCTTGGAGTCAATTGACACCGTTGTAATTGTTGTTGTGATGAGAGGAAGAGACTTCAAATCAGGTTGTCATGATAAAGCATCATGGATGACATGGAACCGACCTAGTTTGTACTCAAGTTTGATGTCAAACAATTGGATTTGTTCCTCCCATCAATGGTGTTGACTCTTCATGTGTTCCAAGTGTAAGGTCTGCAACAATGGTTTGTGATCAGTTTGCATGATCACTTGTTTCCCCAAGAGGTAATGCTTCCATACCTTAGTGGCATATACCATTGCAAGTTGTTCTTGATCTTGAATAGAGTAGTTTCTTTCAGCCATATTGAGTCGGCGAGACACAAAGGCAATGGGATGTAGTCCATTTGGGAATTCATGTTGCAACACTGCTCCAATTGCAAAGTTAGAAGCATCAAAATCAACCACATAGGGTAGTTGAGGATCATACGATTGAAGAATGGATCTTGAAGACACCATATGTTTCAAAATCTGGAATGCTTCTTTGTGCTTGGTGGTCCATTGGAAGCTCAAGCCCTTCCCCGAGAGGTCAATCAATGGTGCAGCCACATGAGCATAATAATGGATGAATAATGAACCGTTGGTAAAAACTGGCCAACCCATTAAATGCACATACTTCTATAGCATCCTTTGGAGTAGGCCAATCAGTAATGGCCTTGATGTTCTCCTCTTCCATCTTGATCACCTCTGATGAGATCTTGTGACCCAAAAAGATAACTTCCTTTTGCCAAAAGGCACACTTCAACTTCTTCTAGTAAAATTTCCATTGTTGTAGTCGTCTTAGGACTTCTCACATGTGATTCACGTGTTATACCTTTGTCTTGGTATAGATTAAGATATCATCCAAGAACACCACCACGTACCAATCCAATAGTCCATCCAACATCCAATACATCTGATCCATGAAGATTGTTGGAGCATTAGTGAGCCCAAAAGGTGGAACTCTCTACTCAAAATGTCCATACCTTGTGCAAAAGGTAGTCTTTTGCACATCCTCCCTATCAATGGGGATTTGTCAATAGCCGTTACAAAGATCCAACTTGGAAAAGTATCGTGCTCCACTCAATTGATCAAGCAAGTCATCAATCCGAGGCAAGGGATATGCATTCTTCATTATTTGCTTATTGAGCCCACAATAATCAATAGAAAAATGAAGTCCTCCATCCTTCTTTGGAACAAATAGTACGAGTGCTCTCCAAGGAGAGGTACTATGTCATATGAACTCCTTCTCCAATAATTCTATAAGTGTTGTTTGCAACTCTTCCAACTCCTTTGGTGAGAGCCTATAGATTGGTCTACTCACTGGAGTACTCCTTGGCAATAACTCAATCTTGAAGGGCATATCACAATCAAAGGGTAATCCCTTTGGCAAATCATCCGGAAACACATCCGCAAACTCCTGAACTATTTGATCAACACTTGCTTGATGAGGCTCTTGACTCTCCTCAGATTGTCCTTGTGGAATCAACTTGATCCACACCACAAAAAATAGACCTATCTTCCTCCAAAGCTTGCTCTATGGCTACTTCACCAACAACAAACTTCCCATCTAGGGACTCGCCTCTCTTCAAAGCTTGCTCCGCGGTTGCCTTCTTGGCAAACTTCCCATCTTGGGGCTCCTCTCCCTTCAAGGCATGCTCCATGGCTACCTTCTCAAAAAATTTCCCATCCTAAGATTGACTATTCTTAGGTGTCTTACTCAGAGGTGCCAGACAACCTAATTGGAAATTCCTATCTTGGTGTTGTACTTGAATTTGTTGTCGGGTCCAATCAAATTGAACCTTATGACGTTCAAGTCAATGTAGTCCTAGAATGACATCATAGTGTAGAGGTGCCACTACAAACCTCATACACTCCAAATACTCCTTCTCTATCTTAAAAGTAATAGGGTGTGAGGTGCGGAATGCAGAACCCTTTCTACCATCCGCCATCATCAATCTACTTCCAATCACTAGCTTGATAAGAATACCCAATTCCTTTGCTACTTGCATAGACATGCAATTCTCTGAACTTCCAAAATCAACTAAAATCCTACAACCTCAATTAGATATCATACCTTGCAAGTGAAGCAAACTTGCATAGGTCAAGCCTTCAATCTTATTGGAACTAATCAAGCTCCCAATAGGCGGCTCAAAATCTCCTACTAGGATCCCTTGTTTCCCTAATCATCCTACTTCACAAACTCCATCTGGGCAACTAGTTGAGGTTGCCCATTCTTGAGTGGACATTCAGCAATGCAATGTCTAACTTGGTGACAATAAAAACAACCTCCATTTCATCATAATCTTTCTCTATCCATTATACCACGTGGTCTCTGTTGGATAGCATCAATCTCCATTGGTACCGGTTCTCCATCCTTGCATAGTGTACCAATAGGCTTTGTGTAGGTTGAGGTCAAGACCAAGTTGTTGCAACCAAGGAATTAAAGTGCTCAGCCAATTGCATGGCTTCTTCTACATTTTGTGGTTCCCGTATGGTCACCTCCAATTTGGTTCGTGCCTTCAATCCCCACACACAAATCAATCCAGAACTTCACCTTCTCGTATATCTAGAATTTGCATGATGATGTTCTAAAATTGTGGGATGTAGCTCCTTACAAAGCCAATCTATTTCAACTCATCCAATTTATCTTGTGCAACTTGGGTAGCAATTATAGTTCAAAATTGACTAAGTATTGCATCCTTGAATTCTGCCCGTGTCAAAATTGGTATAACAATTTGTCGTTTAGCTCGCTCCACTCGGAATCACCACCAAAGTTTTTCTACACCATCTAATTGGCTAGAAGCCAAGAGAATCTGTTTCTATTCATGTTGAAAGTTGGTGGCTTCAAAATAATATTCGCAGTCAAACACAAAATTCTCCATTATTCTTGGAAGATTATTGCTTTCAAACACCTTGGGTTTTGGAAATTGGATGCAATCTTTTCCATCTCAAACTGGTGCTCTCTCTTTATGTTCTTGTTGTTGTTGCTCTCATTCATCCAACAATCGAGTAAGGTGCTTGATTTGTTGTTGCATTGCAAGGATAACATCTGGTATTGCAACCATAGCTACTACTCAATCCCACTACTCTCAATTTATGTAATTAATTAACACATAGATGCAGCACGTCCACCGGTCTCCATAAGTTATAACCAGAAGAATCAAGGGTTCCTCAGACACATTGATCATATGCATAAAATCCTGCCCAAAATGCAAGGTGATGAATTGGGTGAAACAATGAATTGATAATATCTGGACATAAAAATCCCAATGGTTTGGCGGAAGTGGATTTGGTGATCCATAAATTCCATCCATCTTTTTCTTGCTCTGATACCAATGTAAAAGACCAAGACCGAGGAGAGAAATAGGAGAATGGAAGCTCACATTGGGACACTTGAATGAGGGAAAACTCCGAATGTCTAGCATGAGCTTCGGCTTTGGTATTTATAGGTAGCATACAAGGCCCTTGAGAAGCTTCCTCGAGCCACTTTCTTAGAGTGCAAGCCAAGTTAACCAAGAAGCTTCTTAAGAAGTTTCCTTCTAGAAGCCGCCTACTTGGCATGCAAGTTAAGCTAGTTGGAAGCTTCTAGAAGTTACTTACTTGAGGTGTAAGCTAAACTTCCCAAGAAGCTTCCTAGATACTTCCCAAAAATTCTAGGCTAATTTGTCTTATTTGCTACTTCGTTAGCCCTACTAACTTCATCGCTAAACTCCATATTGTTATAGGTGACCTTGTTGCATACCCCTCTACTTGAAGACCTTGAGTGTTGTTTCTTTGCTTACTACCCATCCATGAGGATGAGTTATCATTCCCTCCAAATTTGCATCACGTGTAAGATCTATAACCACAACATCCATCATTGTCACCTGATCATCTCGGACCAAGTATAAGTCTGCTCTAACATGTGTTGTCTATAAAGCAAATGAACATTCCCTCCAAGTAAGGTATCCACTCTCTCGTGTCATAGCAAACACTATATCCTTGATGGCATCATGGATAGCTATCTTATGTCCTCCAAAAGGACATTGTGTCATATGGACCATTGTTGCATCTATTGTAGAGCCACTTTTTTTGAATCGTAATGGAGTTGTATGTTTCCACAACTTGCACTAAGTTCCTAGTTTGGGCATATTCTTCATCCACATCATAGTACTTGGTGATCTCTTTTGGCAAGTGGGGGTCTTGTAATACCATTAGCTAGACAATTATCTAGAGGTAGAAATTGGCTTGGTAACATTTGAAAGGATGTTATATATGATGGATTAAGTAGATAAGATAGAGGTGTCACCATAAAAGTACTTCTATTAATAAGGTAGGAGTAGAAAACACCCTAAAAAATTTAGAGCCAATTTTAGAGGCCTAAATGGATGAATTGGGCCTCAAAAATGGAAAATCCCTCTCCCTTGGAATTAATGGCTTGCATTCTCCTCCCCAAAATTTGTCTTGTTTATAACTTACCAATGATACCTCACTCATGCTATTTTGAGCTTCCCATAAGAAGATTCTCTAAATATTCTCTTTGATCAAACTTGTTTGACCAACCAGATAGAACAAAGACTGCCATGTCACCCATCCATGTAGCTAATCTAAGGGTGGAGCTCATTGGCATGTCACCAATCCATGTATCTTATCCAAGGGTGGAGTTTCCTTTGAGCTGATCCACTTTGCTATATAATAAAGACAAGGTGCTCCTTTGGGGCATCAAAATATTGAGTATCAAAGCTTTGTGCTTCTTCTCTTGTGTTTCTCTTAGAGGTTCTCCTATCCTTAGAAGATTACAGTACTTGTCCTTTGGCCTTTTATTCTTCTTCTTCTTTGAGTATTGGACATTTAGCTTCAAGAACCTCAACTTCCACTTTGGGTCTATCTTCTTCTTCCTTGCATTTCATACTTGAAGATCTTTGTCATGTGTGCCTTTGGTGTGGATTACACTTCCGGCTTGAAGTGTTTCTTCCTCATTTGGTTGAGGTTGTTGAATTTCTTTATTGTTATGTGCTTCTAAGCAAAGTGGAATTTGTGCTTCTTTGCATTGCTCATTGTCCTCCTCCTCTCTTAAAGACAATCCCACAAGTATGAGGGAGTTCTCTACTTCTTATTCTCCTTCACTATCATGTCTTTGACCTCATCTTGCAAAGACTCCTCAATCCTTAGGGGTTCTTCCTTGCTCTCTTCACCTTTACCTTTGGTTTTACAAGTAGTCATCTCTTATGCTTCTTGTTGAAGTGGAGTGTTTTTCTTACTTCTTCTATGGGCACAAATTTACAAATGTATGCATATTCTTTATCAACCACTTTGTACTTTTGGTATATTGCACTCTCCTCCAATTGTGATTGGAAAGACCCCTTTCAATGGAAGTGATTTCCTTTCTTCCTTGGTAAGAAAATTCAATCCCATATAGAAATGTAACACAAATGGTGATAGATGTATCATGCCTCCATCCTTGTTCATGTTTCATAAACCATACATGCTCCAAGTCAAACTTTAGAACATATGCGCATTGGTTGCCTTTGTACACAAATTGGAAGATTATTGGTTGGTTGGTGTTGAGGTAGGTCATTTGCTTTGGATTGAATAATTCCATGATCACTTTGACAATAGCACTTTGAGCAAGGTCCTTGTAACTTGCTACTCCCACCAGTCATTAGCATTTGGTTTATTGAGGGACGCCTTCAAAACCTTTTCTAAGTTCTTGTCTAGGCTATGCCATTGGGTATCTAGGATCATCGTTCTTGGTGGAGAATTCTTTGGGCCAAGGACCTATTTCCCGTGCTCTTAAGTCAATCCTTGACAACAAAAGTGGGAAAAACTATCAATTGCTCCAGACTTGTAACTAACTTTGACTTGTAAATTGTGAAGAATTGCTAAGGAGGCACTCATTTTATAGCCTTAGCATGTCCTTCAATTGCCTGCAATGATTGAGTTGTGGGTGAGCAATCTCAATCCCCACAAGTGAATGCTTTGGTGCATGACAAAAGTTCTCGATTGCAGTTTTTTTTCCAAGTGGCGGTGCATTCAAACTGTTGTACTTCCCTTTGGAGCCAAAGATCTTTTGAGTGAAGGTACTCAGGCTAAAGTTTGGTGGCAGCAAAAGTTTTTGGTCTTACCCTCCTTTGGTGCGGACCTTCCTCAAACTTACCTTCTTTGGGTTCACTTTTTCCATGTACATTTCCTCCTTTGTACTCATTCGTCTTACCAGTGCAGTTGCCTTCCACTCCAAAGCCATGCGGTACTAAACTATTTTTTATCATCAACGAGGCTATAACTTAACATAAGCTTAAGAAAAAGACATAAAACTAAATTAAAGAATTTCACAAAAGAAGTTACTACAAACTTACTATTACAAAAGTAACCGCAACCTTACCATGTTAGGACATTTAGTGTTGTATTTGATTAGGAATTTTATTTACATAACATATAAGATGGACCCTTAAATAATAGATACTATAATGGCTACTTGAATATATTAAATGAAAAATTGTATATATTAAATGAAAACTGCATGATTTCTAAATATATTTTGTCTTACCTTTAATTGATTATAATTTACACAAATTAAGTATCCTACGTTATCCCATTACAACATAAAATATGTATTGTCATGAAATAAAATTATTTTTATTATTTTTATTATACTCATAATCCATAAAAATGATTTAGTATCTTATTATATCCAAGACCCATCAATATAAATTCCTTCCCAGCAAAGCTCATTTAGTCACTTGAACATACTAACGGTGTAGTAACCACTTTTCTTTCCATGGAATCAGTTTCATTTTTTAATTACATTAATAATCAGAGAGCGGATAATCCAGACTACCTCTTTCTCCAGACCACTATTCGCTATGCTGCAAGCGGTTCAAGAGTACATTAAAGGTAAAGTTACCACAATTCAAGCAAATCATAAATCAGCAAGAGTACTGAAGCAGTTTGCTCCATATACCGTAACTACGACCGAAACTACTGCAAATTCAATGTTTTTCCAAAATAGACGTAAAAGAAAAACCCACTTTTTGCTCGCTCAAAGCTACCAGTTATTGAGAATATGCAAATCATCCACAATGTATAGTTTCCAAGTGTTCAATTGGAACCAAATCAATGAAGGAGACAGAACCCATATGGCAGTCTTGTTGAGCGTGGAATAATCATTTCTGCCCTCTCCAAGAGAGCTAGTGAGGATATACTAAATATCGGATTAATCACGTTCTAGTTGCTTGTATCATGACTGGACTGATTCAAAGATTTGAGAGCGTGAGAACCGAGTTGGTTAGCTGAGATTGTTAAAATTGTGCACTAATATTTGCTAAACCCATCTCAGATTAACGATTGATTAATGCCTCCGATTCATAGGTGTTTGTTTACTTATGTCCACTCTACTGCTCGGCTCGTCTCTGAACCTCATCTTCTGTTATTGGTATAGATGCTAAACTGCTGACACAGAGTAGAGGGGAAAGCATGACTGCTGCTGCTGTAGAAGCAGTAGTGACTGTAATTGTGAGAGAATCTTGAGCTCAATTTGAACAAGAGAAAAAGAGAAAGAAGATTTGCTGAAAAAAACCCACTTGGTGACAGGCGAAGACAGACAGTGAAGAGTGGAAACGAAAATCGCAAAAAAATAGGACATTTATTGGAGCTGAATGAATCCTGACAGAATGGAGTGGCTCCTTACTAAATCATATCTCGTGCAACTGGGAGGAATCGATCCTGGAATTGGCTGCAGAGGAGAGGTAGAGCAGGAGAAAGAATGTAAGAAGAAGAAGAAACACTACTGTTCTTGGACATCTGTTGATTGTGGGCTTTTTGTAGTCTACTTGTTCTGTGCTGCTCCTGTTTGCCTGACGTTGTTTGAGAAATCATCACGCTCCGATGGTGGTTGAATTCTGCCTTTCTTTTTTTCTTTCTTTCTTTCCCTCCCTCTCTCTCTCTATTCCACTATGTTCTTTCTTCTTCTTTCATTCTTGGTTGTTTTCACTGGCCTTGCTCAGTCGGTTGGTTCCTTCCTGCCTTAGGGTTCATTATTCCTACCCCCTCTCTCTCTCAACTGTTGTTGTTTGGTGAATGGAGTGGGGCTGAGTTGGGTTCAGGGTTAGTTTAGTTTGGTTTGGTTTGGTTTAATCTGGCTGCTGCGGAATTCACTCACGCGCGGACAGACAGGCACTCTGTTTGTTGCAGTGTTTATTTGTATGTTTGTCAAGTTCCGTCCAGACAGAGGAGACGAGAATCGAATCGTCTCGCCTTAATTTGAGTGAAAGATTAGTATGTACACCCCCAGGAACGGGGGAATTCCTCCGGCTTTGGGTCTGTGCCCTCAAGTTGGTAGGCTTGATTATCTGGTGGGTTTTGCTAGCGTCAACCTGGAGAAAAATCGGAAGCAGTAGAAGAGAATTGAAAGGTTGATTT
The DNA here is from genome assembly GCA_948567375.1 of Lunularia cruciata. Classification (NCBI taxonomy): domain Eukaryota; kingdom Viridiplantae; phylum Streptophyta; class Marchantiopsida; order Lunulariales; family Lunulariaceae; genus Lunularia; species Lunularia cruciata. The sequence continues at coordinate 9,016,413 of OX419756.1, forward strand.
GGAGGACAAAAGGACTTATCCGCGCCAGTTTCACGTTTTTTCAGTTAAGTCCTTTTTCCTTTTGGAGGCCTTCTGCCCGGTGGGTTTGCAATTTAAGTCTCGTTGTAAATTTCAATAAAGCGCCCTTCTTCTTGCAATGGATATATAGAAGAGTCCGGTGCAGTACGAGGCTAAACTGGTTGGATTTTTAAAGATCACAGAAAGAGATCCACTTCCGCATAGTATAAATTATAAGCGCACTAGCTCCTAGGACAAGACATTAGATTTGTGCACAACGGACGTTTCATATCACATAATCGAGGCGTGTAGAGTGCAGTGTTTGCTATCTTGCAACAAAATCATCACCGGTGTTGAAAATATGGATTTTCTTTCCTCCCCGTTCTCAGTCTTTGGATGTTATACAGCGGTTTACGTTGTTTCTATCTGTTCAATCGGCCTTGACCTCATCGATTCCGGTTTTATTAGTCGATCACTGTCCCGGGTGACTAAACTCAGTCTTAGAAGTCAGCTGTGGATGAGATAGGATCAATTGTTTTACTCAGAGGCTTTTAGCCAGTATTTGGACTATTTAGCTCTGATTTTCTTCTTTGATGTCGGCTGCTCTGTTTCTAGAACATCAGTGCCGGGGAGCGAGAAGAGGAAAAGTAGTACTTAATGGGAATTGTTAAGCGAGGTTATTCTATCTCATTTTCAATTCGGTACAAGAAGGCAACTACTTTCGAGACACTTCTCAAAGAGAGAACATTATTCACCGTAATTCCTCAAACAGGAATACGCACATCGTTTGGTGTCTTCAGTCACCTGAGGTGTCCTTCCCGATCCGTACATGAACCTGTTTTTACCATCTTAAACCCTTAGCTTATGAATGTGGAGACAGGCCCACGGACACTTTCAGTTTTCCTTGGCACCCCTCGTCACATATGGCGTGTTCATGCATCTACTTAGAGATCAAAAGCTCCTTAAGATATGGTTGACACCCTTCGGCATACTCAGCATACTGACTTGGTCATGCGTCTAGATATCACTGGAATGTTATGTGAAACAAGGTAGGATGGGACAGCCTTCTATTTTCTTGACTTTCTTGCAGATTCCTCAGGTCCTTTACTCGAGCTCACTTTGTTCCTCGTCTCGTCAGGTTGAGTGGAGCTAAATATGCCTTAGCTATCGGGAACAAGAACTCACAGCTGGGAAAGTGCGACGGCACCATGCCAAGGCGCATCTCTGAGGTTAGTGATTGTGCTCTTGACTTGGAAAAAGATTGTTTACCTATAAGCAACCTACAAATTTAGGACGTGAAGGGGAGGGAGAACATGCTACGATTGAACTGTTATGAGATTCTTAGTTGATCGGACTTTTTAATACTTTCTTCGCAGTTGCAGTGGCCTTCTAACACACATTTTCGGACGTAGTATCACTTATACATCAGTCTTGTTTGCCCTTCTGACTTAAAATCCACATCATGCAGTATCCCGAGTTCAGATGTATGATATAGTTATACGATTCGGGACTTAGCTGGAAGCAGAAAGTCATGAGTTTTATGATTCTGGTCTATTTGAGTTGTGCGACACTTGTTTCCTCAATTACCTTTGCCTATTAGTAGCTCCGGACATTGATCACACAGGAGTTGTTCATGTGCACTAGGTCAGGAAGTTGGAGAAGGAGAAGCTGTTTGATGGGCCAGATGTAGAATTGGTAATCTAAGAACTGTGCTCTACTTGCCAAATTCCACGTGGAGTATGGACAAGGATTTTAAGCATAGAGTCTTAGTTTTGCCCATGGACCGTTGTGTTACCACCGACGACTCATGAAAACAGGGTTTATATTTTGCAAGCATCCAATTTTGTCGTGCTTCGCGCTGGAGATCAGAGTATATCAAGAGAATCATCGTAAAATTATATGACTTTCAGAAACCATTGTATTTACAACTGATGAACCTGGCGATAATAGACTATGTTACGAGGAGCGGATATTTAAACTTACTTCCATCTATGTAGAGGTACTTTGTGCCGTCTGCAGATTCTCGTGTGTGTGGTTTGGCCTGCAAAACTTGCAACACTGATATATACACTTGGCTCTGGTCCGTGCAGAAAGTCAAACATGGACGATGAGAGAAACTTTATCGACTTAAAAACTCCAGCTGAGGAACCAGGGGCATGTTTACCCTCTGCAACTTCCAGAGGCTCTACTATTCGGTCCAACGCAGCTTCTCCAACTGAATGTGCTGCAGATGTCCATAACCATGGAGGAACCGACAGTACTGCCCAATCACCTATTACAAGGCCAGGGATCTCGTCTGCTGGACCCATGCCCTTGCCTCCGAACTCTTCATCTATGTTGCTACTCTCTCCCCACATTCCATGTCCATGCATGGGACCACCTGTGCAGCCTATGACTCCCAATTTTGCTGCAATGCCTTTTCATGCATCCCATTCCATTCATGGAACTCACCAACCTTACATTCCCCAACCCCCCCTGTTGGCTTCTCCCATCCTTCAACAGCCTCTGGAGTCTCAGTCAATGGGGTTAGAGCCCAGGGGTGACTCGTCAACCTTCGATAATAATCACCACTCTGGACCCGCATCTAGAACTCGCAAAAGATCCAGAAACTGGGAAGCGTGGGAAATTTTGCTGCTCATCCAGGCCAAGAAAGCCGAGTTTGAGCGGTACTGGGGACACCCTGGACGTGAGCGCTTGGAGAACAGCGCTCAGAAATATAAGAGGATTGTGGACTACATGCGTCAGCACCGAGTGATGGACAGGGATGCTATTGCATGCAAGAACAAATGGGAAGCACTTTCAGGGGAGTACAAAGTCATAAAAGAGTGGGACCGCAAATCAGCAAACCCACCATATTCATCTCTCAGTTTCCAAGAGAGAAAGCACAACAATCTGCCGACATCTTTCGAGACTGAGGCCCAGGAGCTTATGGATTCATTTCAGGGTAGCAGACAGCATATGTTACCGCCATCTGTTGTCGGGTCAACCATAAGACAACAGTCCGTGGGTGGTGGTGCAGGAGGCACAAGAGCAACCACAGCTCTTCCACCTGGAGCAGACTCGACTGTCAGATATTCTCCTAGTGCAGGCGATGGAGGCGAAGGAAGTACTGCTGAAGATGAGCGGGACCAGATGCTGCCCGCTGAGGAGCCGGAACACATAGAAATATGGGCTTCAGGAAAAAGAAAGAAGTCGTGTGGCAATGTTGTAGCGGCTTTTCAGGAACTGTCACAAAGTATTATGCGAATTGAGAAGGAGAGAGCCGATAGGGCTAGGGAGGCCAATGAGATGGCCAAGGACGCACATCTACTTGAAATGCGGAAGTTTGAGTTTCTTCAGATGAAGATGGACAGAGAAGACGAAAGAGCAGAGAAGTTCGTAGGAGTGCTGGGAAGCATTGCTGGAGCCTTCCATAAAATGGCAGAGAAGATGTAGATTCTGCTTCAGAAATGTTCGGTGCCCATTTTGCTGAGGAAGCACTAAGCGCACAGAGAAGTCCTAGTAGTGTTTAAAATTTAGTTTCATACAGAAGGTCAAACATTCCCCCTGATCTAGATACGGAAGATTGGTATTTCCGCGGCAGCCAAGAGTTTTGCTCTTACTTTGGTTCCATAAACTTGTCCAAAAGTCAAAGCTTCTCAAGAGTTTTCGCGGTAGATCGACTTACACCAGGTGAATCTTACAGCTCAGTAGAACATCAGCTTCAGCGAAAAAGGTCCAACAGGTACAGTAGTGAGTTGGGCATTCATGGCCCATTTATGTGTACTGATTTTGTTTAAATGTACATGGCACTTCACGGACAAAAGCGAACTTGAGCGAAAGACTGTTGTATGTACTCTATGTTAGATTTAGTTAATCTCTAGTTTTTAGCACAATCTCTAGTTCGTGTGGTTTTGTTTAGGTCCCTCTAGGGTTCTGCCATCTCTTTAAGATAAAGTAGGGCGAAGTCACAATTAGAGTTACGAAAGGCAACCTCTTAGGATTGGTATATGTGTATATAATTGAGTTCTCTGAGTTTGGTATAGTCAGTTCTCCTGCAAGAGTCATTCCTACCACCTTGTACATGGTTTCAGGTGTTCTCTGTGCTATTTATCTTGGGGTGTTTATCATGGGGCGTGAGTGAACGGTAGTGTACTATCTCTGAAGGTTCAGAGAGAAAAAGAATGTGAGTTGAATATTGTTGTGAGCCATCAGGAGTGTCTACTCTGGTGAGATTGGGAAAGCTGAGAGTTAAGATGTCTGATACATCAGAAGTCAAAGTGACTGAGGATAGACCTTCAACTTCATTCAGAGGAAACAACCATTCTCATCACTCTATGTTGGGTGATCATCCAACTTGGTTCATTGAACTACAATTTACAGTCACTTGTGGATCGATGTATGTAGGAAAACATGCTAGTGTCCATGACAGGTTAAAGATAAATAGCAGCACAATGCCCCACGAACAAGTGACTCGTGGACGGGACACCGCAACTTGCTGAAGATTGAGGTTAGATGCCACTATGAACGCTTTCACAAATTAATAGCGCAGAAAAGCGTAACCCTCTACTAATTTGTGACCATACTTTCTCAGACTACTTTTATGCGTGCATGGATTGTTCGCTAAAATTCGTCTGTAGTAGGAGTAGACGAGGACTATCCATTCGAATTATGGTCACCACTGCTGACCTTTGGGATTCAGATTCACCAATGCTGTGTTCCAGTACACCTCCGTCTTTAATGTTTCGTGTTTCAGAATTGAACCCCCGAGGATATTAGGCTGCTTATCCTACCTAGATTTCTACTCGTTCTAAAGCCCTTTAACGAGCAGAAATCTAGTATAGTAAAAGTATCTAGCAATCTAGCAAAGTAAAAGTACGTACTTTTACTTTGCACAAGGCATAACATCCGTCCCACAGTCAATTTCATATCTATATAGTATACTCTCCAGTAGAGTGCTCCATTTCAGCTGAGTGGTTACAGAACAGGGTTGTCAGCGCTCTCGGTTTCATGGTCCAGCACAGAGGAAGGTTTACAAACAAACTAGAAAGAGGACAAGAACTGCAGCTATAGCTTTTGATAGGTGCAAACGCCAAGATCACAGGTGAACTGGAGCTCCAGAACTTGGCCATACCTGAATACACACATGGCAGATAAAACAAAAGCCAGCACGCTTTAGAGAAAAATCATTTCACCTGGACCTCTAATAACGCCTGAGAGTGGATCCTTAGGCTGTGACCAAGAGGCTGCCACAACTCCCGGAATTATCGTTTAATGTCTGTCACCTCGGGGAACGCTGTATAGTCAGGTCGGATGACTTGTCTCTCTCATGGGAGCGAAGCTTTCCTCTACCCAGTTAAAATCTTCTGCATTGCATGATAGTACGAAGGAAGGAGCAGCGCAGCACATTCTCGCTGGGTTTGACAAATGGGTTTGGTTAGCACTCTATTACAAGGTTTATGAGACGTTCTTAAGCGCTTTTGTGTGGTGGAGGAGAGTTATCCAGAACCCACCAACGGCTTGGGTTAACAAGCAGCGAAGAGATCATTCTAGGATCCTTTTCCGCAGGAAGTGATTGAAGGAGGGAATTGGGTTTCGCCCACAACTTGGGTGTGAAATAAGTCAGTACTGATTCGTTTTTAACACAATGGCTGCATGCCTGACAACCGCTTTCCTAAGTCCGTCACAGGTATATGTCATCTCCATGAGCATTCAAATTGTGCAGTTCTTGGTAAGAGAAGCCTGGTCTGATCGTACTTGCTTTTGTGAAATCTGATTCTACTTGTGTTTCGAAATCAGCCATCCCCTGTCACAACAGGTATACAAGAAGTTGAACCACTGAATGATTCGCCATTTGAACTTTATAACATGGGACTCAAGCACGCCTTGACTTTTGACGATCTCGAAAGATTCCCTGCTCTATAGCCCTTGAGTGATTTACGTTCATTCCTCATTACTATTCTGCATCTCCCTGATTGCTTCCTATCAAATTTGGAAACCATGCAATAGATAAATTGGAAGTCATGCAGACAATGCAGACAAATTGACTGCAATTATGTTTCAGTCTATTGTCTTCATGCCCTGGTTTAGATTGGCTATCGCTTCGCAAACTTCAAATCTAAATTCAGCACTTCAATGGCACTTACAGTGGATTTAGAAATTGGCCAATGTCAATTTCAATGGCTGCTCTGTTCTGCATGATTGTTCCATTACCTGCTGAAGTAAGTACACAAAATCGTGTGAATTTGCACCCACATCCCGCGTAAATCTGGTCAACTGACTGGCACAGCATTATGGTTTTGATTTTGTCCTCAGCTCAGTGACTAAGCTCTGGATTTTATCGTGACAGGTGCGGGTTCACGTTACAGCTGGAAACTTGAGTGTAAAAGGGCTTTCTTCTGATTTGCTTCAATTCGCTGGAAATTCTCTAACTCCAAGCAAAGCACTTAGTAAACCACTCAGGAAATCTCAGGTTATCCAACACGGGTACGGAACCAGACGAGTTGTGGTTGCAGCAGGAAGTGAGTCGGATAGAAAATCTTGGGATCTTGGGAGGTTCATTCAGACTTATACTTTTTATAACGAACCATTCAACCTTGCTAAGGTAAAGGATAAATCCCACTTCAGCCAAGTTTTAGACTTACTTCTGAGTTTGAGTTGAGAAGCTGCTGCATCTGAGAGAATAGATCTGAACCTGTCTGTTAAAATCCAGGTGTTTGAATTCGTCACCGCGAAACTCTCAGGCTCATCAGAGGAGCAGCCATCATCAAGTATGCAGAAGGAAGTGGTATTGGTTGCTGGAGCAACTGGGGGTGTTGGGAAGAGGGTGGTGAATGTACTGCAATCGAAGGGGATTCCTGTGCGAGCTCTGGTGGGTTTCAGATCTGCTCCCGAGCTCCTTCATGAGTTTCGTACAGATTTGTGTCTTACCGTAAGCTTCCGTTTCAGTGACTGCCTATAGAGAGTCCAAAACTAATGAGTGGACTTTTAACCTTTTAGAATAAGCCTCTCTGTCAGTGACATCCCATAAAGAACAGAAAACTAATGAGAATACTTTTTGGTCATGGGCAGGTGAGGAACGTTGAGAAAGCGAGATCGCTACTGGGTCCAGACGTCGAACTAGTCTGTTCCTGATCCTTTATTGTATAAATAATTGACTTCTGAAATCATGCAATTCAGGTGTTCTACCCCCATGTTCCTTTGCAGGGAGGACGTAGTGGTCAGTTCTAAGTTTATTGGGATCTTTGACATGCAGGTAGTTGCAGATATAACCCAGAAAGCTACGCTACTTCCCGAGTATTTCGCGGGTGTTCGACAGGTTATTAACTGTGTGGCAGTGACTGTTGGCCCCAAAGAAGGCGACACAGCTGACAGGCAAAAGTATATGCAGGTTAGCAAGCAACGACCAATATGGCCCTTCGTGATTTATGCAAGTTCATTTACTTGAGTTTGAAACAAGGATTGGAACTTTCGTCGAACCATAGACGGATCCGTATGTTTTGAAGTGTTGACGGGCAGCTAGAGGTGAGTCAACGGCGACCAACAGGATGGATATTAGAACACTGAGTAAACCAAGCCAACCCACAGTTTTTTAGACGTCAGAGGCTATCAACTATGCTGCACACAGAACTAATCTTGGATGTTTCTCACTTTGAACACAACAATAAACAACGAACATCCTGCTCTTCACCCCGCGTTTAAGATTGCTACACCATTATCTCAAAAAACGCGTGTTTGTTGGCTGCATCTGACTTGTGGACTTTTGTGAATTGCAGGGAATTAAGTTCTTCGAACCCGAGGTATGCACTAACATGTGTTTGAGGCGTTTACATGTATCCGGAAGTATCAAACAGAGAAGGAGACCGGACTTAGAATGTCTAAGGATGGTTTCCGAGTGTATCAAAGGACAATTTGGATGGAATGAAGTATGCATCTGCCGCACCATTCCTGAGATGCTGATATGCCGTGTCCGCGTGAATTCTTTATAAGATTAAAGGCGATTCGCCTGAGACTGTTGAGCTAAAAGGAGTCCAGAACCTCATAGAAGCTGTTAAGGAAAATGTCGGAACTCGGCAGGGAGTGACCCTGTACACTCTTACTGGTATATTTCTGACTGAGAACCATCTCACTTACGCTTTGCTTCCTTAAACAAACGAATTGTGAAAATTTGCATAAACAGCTTTGCATTTTTCGGTTTCTGTCTTGTAATTTGCTGCACACTACGAATTATGCATCATCGTCCTTCTCATGACAGGGATGGATCTTGGAACTAAAACTCACACCCTGCATCTGCTACAGGAGTTTAGAGCTGAGTTCGATCTGAACTGGTGGGATTTGTGCAGAAAAGGGTCCCACCGGACCAGCGTGGGGATCTTTGGATGATGTCGTTATGGGAGGTGTCAGTGAAAGCTCCATGCAAGTTAGCTTAAATGGTGGTGAGAGTGGTGGTCCCGTGGGTCTCTTCAGAGGTAAGCAAAGAAATGGCCACTTTTGCTTTATCCGTCATCGTTGATTTGTTCGGTGACATATGAACTAAGTCATTAAATATGAAGTTAAGCTGATTTATCATTGTGTAAATGATCGACAGGAGTGGTGTCCACCTCAAACAACGGTGGCTTCGCCAGCATCAGAACCAAGGTAGGTTATCTCTGTAGAGCTGCTCTTAAAACCACTTCTGAACATGAAACAACAGTGATCGGCTTTTTCAACAGAGGATCCAGATTTTTGACAATGTGGAATCAGTAGTAAGCTATAGCCCGTAAGCTGAATAAACCGACTTGTCAGGGATAATATTCTGGACTCATAACTTCGATCCATTACTGTCTACAACTCAATACCTCCAAGACCATCCAGTGAAATAAAATCGCAGTGTGCAGGAAAACAACTTTACCTTTGTTCTTTTATGGGGCCATCGTTTCTCTGATCATGATCTATTGTGCAGAACTTCTCCCCAGTACAAAATTTAGCCGCTTATGATGGCTTAGAGTTGCGAATCAAAGGCAATGGCCGGCGCTTCAAACTCATCATTCGAACTTCAGCTGATTGGGACGCTATCGGTTATACACTCTCCTTCGATACAGCTTACAATGAATGGCAATCAGTAAGTTCACGCTAGCCTGCTCCTAAGTATGTGCGGATTCCTGCATATCCTTTCCTCCACGGTACATATATGAAGCTTTCCCTCATTTCTGGAACATCACTCTGCAGGTTCGCCTACCTTTCAAAGACTTTATTCCAGTCTTCCGTGCCCGCGCGCTCAAGGATGCCCCTCCACTGGACCCATCAAAGATCACTTCTTTGCAGGTATTAATGATTCGCGGGCTTCATATCTCATAAAATAGGTTTTGATCGTCTAGAACTTACTGTTAACAAGAATGAAACTTGCTCCATTGAAGACGATATGATATGAATCTGACGAGCTCTCCTCAAATTTTTAAATTGCAGATTTTGTATAGCAAGTTTGAGTATGATGGAGTTTTGAACCCATCGTTTGAGGCTGGACCTTTCGAACTACCAATTGCAAGCATCAAGTCGTATATCAAGGAGCCCATTAAACCCAGGTTAGTTGATTTCATTCAAACTGATGACGCCAGTTGAAGGTAGTTGCGCAGTTCTATGTAAGTTGGTTGCTTCAAACGGTTCCTGGTTAGAATTTTTGTGGGTCGAAAAGCTAAGGTAACTCGTCTACCAGTCAGTTTATTAACAAGCATGATATCTTATCTGCTGTGTTCCCTACAGGTTTATTCACGTTGGCTCGGCAGGTGCCACTAGGCCGGACAGACCTGGACTAGATCTTAGCAAACAGCCTCCAGCCGTGCGCATGAACGCGGAACTGGGCTATATTCTTACTTACAAATTGAAGGTATCAAGTTTTAGAGTAGATACATTATAGTCGATGGGAAAAAAGGAGTGAACGTTAGAGTTGTTTCGTGGTTGATAGATATACTGTAAAAATACTGGTCTCTTAAGTCAGTCAAAAAGTACTCGGATCGTGAATCTGTAGCAAAGAAGGAAGTATCAAGTAACGCAGACAAGCAAAATAGTGTTTACCAGGGAAGGGAAGAAGAAAATAGTGTTTAAATAAACCTGATGGTACGATCGGGTGCAGGGTGAGGATGCCGTAAGGGATTCCGGGATTCCCTATGCTGTAATTCGTCCTACTGCTCTCACAGAAGAACCTGCAGGTGCTGAACTCATATTTGAACAGGGTGACAATATCACGGTACGCACTCAGCCCTCATATTCCTTGTAGCAATTTCTAACTTCTTGCATCTTCGACTAGTGAGATTGTCACGTCGTTTCCCTCCTTGATACTTAGGGTTTAGGATTATGAAGCTGTTTCTGGAGTTTGCACTTTAAATCCTCAGTAAACACAGTCTTATATTCATACACTATTATTGTGGTATCAGGGTAAAGTCGCTCGAGAAGAAGTAGCCAGAATTTGTGTAGCAGCACTGAATTCCCCAGCTGCAACTGACACTACATTTGAGGTGCGTATATATAAATGTGATTTGTACAAAAGAATAACCTACTCCGAATCTTAAGAGCAAAATATCACGAGCAAGTTTCTTGCTAGTTCACGTAACAAGAGAGTGCACTCTTTCAGTATTTCGGTCAAAGTACTTATCAGATTTCATATCTGTTCTTCTTTTGGCAGGTAAAGAGCACAGTACCTTTTAGCCAACCTTTCACAGTGGATCCTAGCAACCCTCCAGCAGAGCGGGATTATTCCGAATTCTTTGCTACCCTCAAAACCGGAATCACGGGAAAAGAAGTTCTAGAACAACCAGTATCTGTTTGAGGTCTTTCTGGACGAATATGGAGTACTATTCTTCCCTGCGATAGCATGGCGAATTTTTGCATGTGTTAGTGCAGATAGACTCCAATCGCTCTGAAGATTCCCATCTTAGGTTTTGCTATTACTCCAGTTGCTGGCTCCCTTTACTCCAGTTGCTGGTTCCCTTTAAAAGACGTACGAAGGTAGTTGTACATTTCTGGAAACTGACGTATGCTGTGACAATGTAGTGTAACAATGCTGTATAGATCAAGCGAAGCAAGCGCATATGTGAATACTTGGAGGATTAAGAATAGAATAGAGTGTAGTGTTCTTGCTGCTCGGGATGTACATGTTCACTCTGTAAGTGACAAATTGTCTGAAACTCTTGTCTTGACATTTATGTTGGAGTCTTAAGTGAAATATCCTTCCTTTATGATCGGTGTTAGTATGAATGACTCGAGTAGGCTGCGTTTGTGTCATATTTCCATTCTCAAATCTGGTGCCGACTCTCTACCCATTTATTACTGAAACCAAAGTCTTTTCTTTTTCATCACTCATGAGTTCCAGTCTGAGGACAGATTACCGTTACGTGTTCGATGATTGTCGGTTGTCGAGAATAAGTACTCTATGGTTAAGTGACAAAGCACTGCTATGTCCAATGTGTGACGGCACTGAATGCTTCATAACTTTGTCGTTTGACTGTGTTATAAGTGAATCTGCATGGATGTTGGAGGCACCTGTCAAGGTAACCACCGTGTGGTTTTTAAACACAACCTAGTTGCTGCCTTAAGTGTTATCACATGGGCGTAACTCTTGGTGAGAAACCGTGGGTCTAAGAGACAAATGAAACGGAAGTTCCTATTGATTAGGGAGTTGCACCGTCAGGCCAGCAAACGGTCATTGAAAAGAACAAGCAAAACCATACAATCTCAAGCAATCTTTAAGAAGTGGTCCTCTATATCTAAACGCCACCAGAATCAAGCTGCACACAAGCAAAATCCGCAAAGAATTTACGTAAGATCCTCAATGCAATAATTAGAGCATGCAACGGACTAAGAAACATGACAAACGAAGTACGGGAGGATTCAGGGTTAAGGTTCAAATTACGGTTCCTTCTATAAACCAGCTCCATGACACACTACTGTCGCCTAATTTGAGTCAATTACTGGGTATCTGAGCACCTGTACGTTGCAGTGAATGATTAGTAATCGTTTGTAGCCACATGGGGGCATAGTTCAACTGAGTGATGAATGTTTTGGCATCACATGATTGTCCACGCAGCCTGAATTAATGTCTCTGTCCTCTCCAAGCATGTGTTTTGCGCGATTGGTCAGTTCATGGTGCTCCAATTTGCTATTGCAGGAATCGTCCGAGGACAAAATCTGGTAAACAAGCAGTCATTGCTTCCTATTCTAACACTTTATAATACGGAGCGGAGAAGGCGACCGCGTGGAAGGAAAGACCCCGTCAAACCCTACAAGGAGAAATGGGGCTAAGCTCCTACTTTCGGTAAGAGTAATCTGCATTACAACACCTAAGATATCTTAGCGAAAAGGGCCACCACGTAGAACACAAAGATATCTTAGCGAAAGAGTAATCTGCATTACAACACCTAAGATATCTTAACGAAAAGGGTCACCACGTAGAACACAAAGATATCTTAGCGAAAGAGTAATCTGCATTACAACACCTAAGATATCTTACCGAGAAGGGCGACCACATAGAACACATGAAGACGGAAGGCCCCATCAAGCCTTACAAGAAAATGGAACTAGACCCTATAATTTCGATTTGAGAAATCTGCACTTTTGCATCTAAAATATTCGCGGTTATCTTAGTTATATAAATAATATGGTCTCCAAAAAATGAGAGCGTCTAAAGATGTATCACCTAATGTTATTGTTCCCCTTTGAATTACACCACTCATTATTCTATATAAAGCTATGTACATAAACAATCTAAAAATATTATAAAATATAAAAATGAGAGTGATGTCTAGAATGATAGGCTTTTGTACATTATCTGAAAGATATGTTAAATGCTAAATGTTGCATTTATCTTATCTAACTCTAAAACTAGGAGAACAAAGAGCTAATCTTGTTTCATACCTCTATACTTGAAAATCTTACCTGCTACTACTCTGTTCACCACCAGACCAACAAGATGGGCTATCAGTACATGTAACCACAATATTAGTTACAAGTTTAGTCATTAGTCATTAGTCATCTTGGACAAAGTACAAGTTTACATTGACTCATATTTCCAAGCAAGTTATCAACTCTTTCGTATTATTATAGACACTATATCCTTGATAATATGGTGTATCCACTTCTTTGTACCATCTTAAACACTATATTCTTGATAATATCATGTATACTCTCTTTTGTATCATGGCAAATACTATATCTTTGATAACATCATGGATACACCTTTGGATTTAGGATAACTCATATGTTTTTACTTGCTTTAACACCTTATAATATAGTAGCACCTTTTGGCTTGATGGAAGATTCATGATGGTCTTAGATTCTTGGATATAATCTCTAAAAACAAGCTACTAGTATGGTGTGACCCCAAGTTTAGATTCTCATAGGAGTTTCTAGGCTATGTTTTTAGGATTCTATGGCTATGTTTCTTGAATATTGATAGATCGTCGTAATCTACATCTTAATTCAATATCAACAAAGGTGATGATTTAGATTTATTCTTTATCTGAGCAACGTGATTTGAATCAAAGGAAAACTTTCAATTAGGAGAAGAAAAGGTAGGGACGTGTAATCTTGATAAATTGATATCTATGGAGTTGAAAAAGTTTGTACCTCCTTATACACGTCTAAAGATGCATAACTTTGATATGGAAAAAGAGTTTTTAGTGCGGTTTATTTTATCTTCCTAAATTAGAACTTTGGCTTATATTTAGAGAATAGTCTATTTGATCAAGAGGAAAATTGTAAGAGTAAGCAAAACTTTAGATATAACTGTACTATTTTATTATAATATTCATATTCTAAACTTTCAATTCCATTAAAATTAGCTAATTCCCTACTTCTAGTTTACATGGTTCAGTAAAGTAAATTGGTATTGGTAGGTAAAGATATTGTTAAGAATTGTATGTTTTGCTTCAATCTCATTATATTCTTTTAGCTTTTGATATTCTCTTCATTTACATTGAATCAGAGCACATGGTATACACATAAGTGAAAACCGCAACAGCATAAGATAATAAGAAGGATGGGAAGACCCAATCAATATACACATAAGCAATCTATCGATTTGTAATATATTATGAATAGCATATTTATGATGATTATTTATTTTAACATTCCATCTTTTAGATCGTTAAAATTTTTTGAGAATAATCTGAGTAATAAGTTATGCTATCTATTCTCTTTCAATATTTCAGATTATCACACAAATTCATACTTCAAATTATCACCCAAGTGTTCCTACATCGTCCCTATTAATCACAAGAATCTATATACGTTTCAATAAGGAGTTTAATACGTTCATGATGCAATGTTTTAAAAATCTTAGTTCGTCAAAACGTCAAAATATAAGCTTATTTTAAATGAATTGAAATCAAGATTATTTATAGTGTTATCAAGCAATTATAGACATATCTGGACAAGATGAACCAGAAAAGTTCTAAATAACAACTAATTGTTATTTAGTCATCAAACTTAGTTTTGGCTGCCTCTAATGTAGGAAAGGTATTGAATCAGACAGTTGACTGCACCACATAGAACACATGAACGAGAAAAAACAAGATGTAAGAAAAAACAAGAAAGAAAGAAAGAAAGGAAAAACGATGTAAGAGAAAACCTTTACTGTAGTAAAAGGACTTGTCCACATCAAGTTAACTGCTATTCATTACATGACCGGTCCGCGATCTGAGGTGACAAGTCATCCGCTCTTTGTCCATTGGACAATCAAATGTATCCTAATTGATGTTGTTGGTCCATCGTAACAAGTAGGAAGCGCTCGAGTTGCGAAGTCAACAAATGAATCCATGCTCAAAATAATACACCTGGTTCATGTCAATAACCTACCTGCTATGTCTAAAATAAATCCAATCGATATGGAACGCTATCGAACCTGTCATATCTTTCTTCATGAGGCCAACTGCCCGTGAACTCAGGAACTTTAAATCAGAGTTGTAATTTAGATATTGTTTAACTTTACCGACATATGCATTTATTTACTTCTAAATGACATATAAACTCTACTGTAAATAAATAAATTTATTATTTAATAATGTAATAAACAGCTTGTCAAAAACCTGTATAGATTCGTACGTGTATTTATCTATTTATTTAAATTCTTGAAAATTTAATCATCCAAACGGATATCTAATGTTTGAATCCCTAGAACAATATTGAATATTGGAATTGCAGCATCTTATCATTCGATTATGAAAATTTTACACACTTACATTTAATTTATATATAATCAATCTTGATTTCATATAAGACTCTAAATATACGCCTTCATTATCATCCAAAAGTTGAGTTACTGCGAAACTACAGTACCTTACCTTTGTACACATATTTCAACGCGTTCATTTCTCATGGTCATATTTCTTCTATCTGCATAGCGAGCTTATAGATAAAAGCCTAGCCTAGCGAATAGACTTGAATTAAGCCTATTCACCTCTTTGGATCCGCCTCTTCGAAATAGGTTACGCTTGTTTTTATTCATTTGCAATCATGTAACTTGTGAAACGTCCAAAGATTGCATTGAACAATGATTCAGAGGAAAATTTGGAATAAACCTTTCCTTAAAAAATACGTTTGCCAAGAGAAGAATTTATTACTATTTACATCGAGAATTACGACAGTGAATATAATTTTATTCAGTTATGTAAAGAAACTAATATTGTCGCTTTAATAGTGTTGTGTAAATAGCAGTTCAAAATTACTCTTATATTTGAGGCCAAATTACTGTTGTCACAACCCCTTTCATTTTAGCTATGGATGTGCTTGTCACAACAAATAAATATAAGTAGAACATGTATAAAATAAATGTAAAAGAAAAAAATGTAAAAGAAAAAAATATATTGAAAGAAAGCTTCTGAGTATAAAAGTGCTCAGATCACAACCGCCCATATCCATTACTCACAACATAGCATCTATATTGAATCATCGGAAGTTTAAAGATAGTACCAGGTGCGCATAAACCTGCAAACAGATGGGAACACTCATAAAGACCAAGTATTTACTTGATGCAGTTATGGCTTTACGTATCATTGTCGAAGCTACATAATAGTCCTTTGTTACCCATAAATGTGTCCAAGTATATGTCAAGATAAATTCATCTACCATCCTAAAATAATCTAGGTACAACAATTATTACTATTTTTTTAGTAACAAAGAAAATAAAATTATTTATGTAATGCATATAGTTAAAAACCTTACACCTTATAAGCATCATTCATCATGTCAAAATAAAAACAACGTTACAGAGTGTTATTCTCTGCATACGATTTATGAACAAATGATTCAGACTTGGAAGTAATTTCCAAGAAATTATTGCAAGAACACTCTTAAGTAGGGTGTATTCACTAAAATTATGTAATCAATCAATATATTTGTACGACCAAAATTGTCACTGAAAGTTTTTAGTTTCAAATTTTCATATCAATATAGGTTCACCTTATCCAGAAATCCGAGGAATCCTCTTTTATTCTACAATAACATTTAACGCTGCTGTTACAGCTTAGACATTTTTATAAACGAATATGATTTAATTATGTAGAGCACCTAGATGATTCAGTATAAACTACTGTATTTATAAATAGAATATTCTCCATTTAATTCAATAACAATAAGAAATAAAAAATAATCTTTCATGGTACATATATATAAGGATTGCAAGCAAGTGAGATTGAGATTGGCAGTTTGTTGAAGAAAATAGAAAACATGAGTTAATTATTAACTCTTGATGCATGAAATTTTCCTTACAATATAATTAGTTTTTTTTTTTATATATCACATCAAAAAGAAATTCATGGATAAATTATGTCTTGAATAGGCAAATAATCTTATTTAACCTAGACTATTAAAGTTGATTGACTAAAATTTAGTATATTCTTTAGGACTTTTTCCGGTGAATGATTAGGATATTTGACTTTCATTCATATGTTATATACTAGGACTAATATATTGGGGAACAATGTCTACTTTTATATCTATTAATGTAGTAAGAAATTTCTATCCTGGGTTTATAGCTTCCAAAATTACATTTTTATTTCCTACTCCATATTCAAAAATTAATCCCAATTCATCTAATTATACTTGGGATAGAATATTATGGACACAATTATAATTGTGGGGATATATATATATATATATATATATATATATCCATGATGAGATTTAAAAGTGCAACTTACAACAATAATTATTATTGTGACGTCTTATAGTCTGATATTGAAAATGTCATACTATATTTAAAATCATGTATTTGATAAATATACAGAATATATAATATTCTGTGCAAATTTTATTTGAAGTAATTTTGGAAGTCCATTATAATTCCTCCTTATATGTTATATTACCTATCTAGACCATATTTCTAAATAGGAGTATATTAAAATACATTTTTAAAAGATAATTAATTTTGACATAGCTAAATGATCATTTAAAAATATGATAACACTATTATTTTTATATATTTGACTTTGAAGATTCAGTTCTAATAAATGAATCATATAGTGAGAATAGGGCTACATAGACCTCTATTTACAAATAAGACAAACAACCTTCAAAAACATCACTTAATTATTTATTCTAATTTTGATTACCATAAATAGATTTTTTATGTCTTTAAGGATTACATTAAAACATTTTATGGTTTTTTGGATACTTTCAAGTCTGGAATATAAGCTAGGACCATATAGAAGAAATATTGTCTCTTAGTATGATCCTCAGCAATTTGAATATGAGGCATTGCAACTTAATATAATAAGAAAATTTGTAATCATATTATTGACAAGTTAATGGAGTTCCTTGTAAATAAAATTTAGTATTTATTCTTCATTTTAAATCTTCATGATATTTATCCATTTTTGTGAGCTAAATATGAGCTTGAAAAACGAAGTCCTTGAGGATTATCATAGGATGTTAGAATTGCAAGAGATACTAGAAAGGAAAATTAATAAAGAATTGTGGAGTATTATTAAAGTCTATGATAAGGATTTGATTAGCTTGAAATGATTTGCATACTTTATTTTGAGGGAAAGTATGTTCCTTGTTATGTTGTCTTGTTTTGGAGTTTTAAGATTGAAACACCAACACCAAACAAAAATATAGTAAACAAAATCAATCAAAGATGCATATTAGTTCTTTTTATCTTTTATCAGTCGATTAACGTACATGCTATTGATGAAGCTGCGTCAGGTGGTCCATTGTCTATATAAGCTACTAATTCTCGTTGTAAGCCATATGCTTATAAATTGCCTCTTCTCCCGTAGGTGTTGTTGCAAATAAAACCAGTTTTTCAGCTAACATTCCATATAAAATCTTTAAAACCAAGTTTACATCGTTACCCCGGATAGATAGAGGTGCTTACGATGACAAGAGAACGAGAGAAACGAACTGCTTTAAAGATTTTGATGGGAGAGGGCGATTCACCACCAATAATCACCAAGTCCTTGCAGGCTTGAGAACTCTTCACATTGTTCATGAGGAAGACTTTGTGGGGGCTGAGGTAATGATTACATCCCTGACATTGATATTGGACACAAAAGGCTATACAGTAGTGTTGAGTATGCGTTCTTCATGACTTTCACGTACGGCAACATGATACAATTGAATAAAAAGGAAACTACATTCGTCTTAAATACTTCCAACTTATGTGCAAGGTGGATGTGCGACAGGAGATTTGGTAGGAGTTGAAAGCTATAGTTGCGAGATGCCGAAGTGGTTGGAGCAGAGGCATGATTCAATCACTCTTTTCTCTATCTTGTCAATCTCAATGTCGGGTTGAGATTTGTAAAGCTTTTGTTTCTATCATGATATTCCTCTCTTTCCCAACTGCAATGGTCTCGCAAAGTGCATGAACCTTTTTATCCCCTTGCCCGTCCTGAGATCCTACTTACTTTCTTCCTTTGTCACTCTCTTTTCATGCAGAAATGTAGCTTTACGATACTTTACGATTTTCAGAATTGTCAATGGAGTCATTTGGTGGCGGTTTTCCCGTTGTTTAAGCAACTAAAGGATTCGACATATTTCCACTTTGGAGAGGTCCATCTAGTCCATAGAGCAAATCCTCATGTCTTTTCTCTTTGCCTCTTGTCCAACTTCATTATGTTTTCCATGCATAGTCACTAAATCAGTTAAATTTTAGAGGGTAACTCACTGGAACAACAACAAACCAAATAGTAGCAAAGTAGCGTTCTAGCATGTGAATTGGTCAAACCACCCACCAAATATGTGCATCACTCATATCTCAAGGCTCACTTCTACAAATTCATGCACTCGAAAACACTGACAAATTCAAGAGACAAATGATCAAATGGTCCAAAAGGAGACGACAACAATGAAGGAGCAGGAACACCGGTGTACGGTAGACTTACTCGAGCTCCTGAGAACTCAAGCCATTTACTCTCTAAAGCTAAATAGATAGATTTTCAACCTATGACTTACTATCTTCAAATATTATAATGAATTTTACGCTGAAAAACCTGCTAGCTGCACTAAGGTGTAGATACCGTGGATGAATACACCAGCGAGCATTACGAGCAGCTTGCAAGCATTTATTGCTTTATTCTATATTAGGAGTTCGGCTGCTATCATATTTGAAATTTTTGAGGGGGACCAGTTCAAAGATCTACACAGTATTAGGCGCTAAAGAAGTAGCTCCCGGATTTTCGCCTTTTTCGCCCGAACTGACTCCTCCGCTGGGGCCAAAGGACTTCAGAGTGTTTGGTCTTTACTACTGTAGTATTTGTGCAGAGGTTTAGATGATGGTGCCTAATTGGTGGACGGACGATGGGGCTCGTCGATCTGACGATGAACGGCCGGCGTAACGAGATGGCGTTTGTTGTTTATGGGCGGCTTTAGCGTAATCGTGTTATTTGCATGGAAGGAGGTTGATTGTGGGGGGTTACATGTTCCGACCCCCGTGAGATTAATCGGACGGTGGTGGGGTGGAGCAGGATCGCTTTTACGCATTCTGAACTGTTTCAAATAGTTCCCCTTCCTCGTTCTGACCAACTCAGACCCTGTCCGTGAGCATGTTCAAAGGCGTCGATTTATCCCGGCGGGAAGATCTGATTGCGGCATTTGACAGCACGTCGGATGGAGTTTTACGGGAAGTGACAGGTTGGTCTTGATGAGTTTAGCACCATTTTGAGGGAATCGTGGGTTTGACTGACGGTAGGGAACATTTGGAAACGATACTAACGGAAGCACGTCCCTGTGATGAATAGCGACAGCAAAAGTTCCTCGTCGGGAAGCCATGTGATAGCGAAAGGACAGAATGAAACCAGGCCAGTCCTGTACAGAGCCGTAATCTACCTGGGAGGACGGGCCGGGGCCATGAGGTTAGGGGGGATTAGACAAGGATATACATAACCCGTCCCCTCGCTGTTACGCGCGACTTCATCGGACTTTACTCAACTCCGACGAGATTAATGGTTAAGGATTAAGCAAAGTCGATACCACTGGTTCTGCATAAAATCGCACGCGTTGCCGGTGGTCATGCGCATCTGTACAAACTACCTCTAAAAATAATTTCATGTTCACCGACACGTAAGCAAGTACTACCTTCTTGGTCAGTTGGGGGTCCGGTTGCGTAGAACTTGGTGACCTGGGTATAAACTGAAGTTCCACTAACACCATGGACGGGCTCGAGGTTAGACCTAATTGGAGGAATGAGGAAAAGTGTTCGTTTCCGGCGGGAGTGACGGGTGGCCCTACTCGCGCCCACGCAACGGCAATCAGCGCGTTTAAATGCGCACATCGCACCCGTTCTTGCCCCATCCGACGGCTCACACGCCAGGTTCCCGCTCCCCGCCACCCGCCCCACAGTTCCTTTTTTTTCAGTTGTTTTCGTTTGTTTTTCGCCCGTGCTTCCCTCCCACTCTCGCTGGTCCTCTCTTTCTCTTGCAGCCTGTGTGCATTCTGTCCTCCCGTGCGCTACGCTACGCCTTCGTCAATCCTCTCTCCACATTCTGTCGATTTCTGTTAATGTGCGTCCAAATGCAGAGTCCACTTCCTGTAGATCAGTAGGAAAAATTGAGTTGATTTGAGGAGGATTGTGCGGTAACCTTTTTGGGAGTATCTTACGGTTTCGAGAGCACATTGGTGCAGTTTGGACGTGGTTCGGTTGCTAGGAAGGATGAAGAGGAAGAGGTAGGGAGAGGAGCGGAAACAGAAGACAAAGAGGAGAGGGAGAGCGGAGGAGAGGAGGAAGGGAGGAGGAAGGATCAGGACGTATGGTGAATCGCTCCAATTCCTCCAGTTTGAAACCTCCTCCTCTTTTTCCTTCTTGAGGCGTGCGGCTCACATTTTTCAAACTCTCAGTAGGGGGAGTAGTAGTAGAGGGAGGGAGTGAGTTGTGCGTGTCCGGTGGTGTGGTGTCTGCTCTGGCTGTTGTCTGGCCGCTCTCTCACCCTTCGCTTTGCCTTTCGGGGCTTGGATTTAGGTGGTGGTGGCGCTGGGAGTAGGAGTTGTGATAGTGTGGTAGAAAATACACCCCTACTCTGCAAGGAGTTGCTACATTTTGAGGAGCAGCGATGAGGTCGGATCGATCGATCGACAGATAGATAGATCAATCAGACCGCGGTTTGATTGTTGAAGCGCCGTTTGATTCTCAGAACCGTCCTTCTTCGTTTCCTTTACTTCATCCGGCTCTGCCGACCAGTGTAGAGTTGGAGCGTCGTTGTAACTGCATCATTTTATTGGCCATCAGTCGTAATATTGGGATCCATATTCCCCGCGCGTTGTGTGGAGCACCTTGGTGGGTATGACATTGTGGCTAGCTGTCTTAAGCGAGACTTGGATCTTGGAAGCGGTGTTGTAATTTGAATCTTGTCTCGCTGAAAGCGGAGTGGTTTGTCGTGTCCTGTAAGCTGATTAGTCGACAGGTAACACGGAAGGAAGTCTGGTCAGCTCGGGGTTTCCAAACTAGTGTTCGTTGTGACAAGCTTCATTACGATATGGCATTTGGGACATCCTTTTCTGATCGTTATTCGTGAACGATTCCAAGGAATGGCTGATTAGTTGACTTTCCGGCTGCACACCCTGGTAGCATGGGATGACACCCATGGGCCTGTGCTCTTATTCTTCAGCGCCAATATGCCGTCTGGGATTCCCCTCATCTCTTTTCCGCAGTTGGGAGGTTTAGAGTCACATTTGGCCCTGGATGACCCCTTTGGATCTTAGATGAACAATCGCAGATGTACCTTGTGTCACGCATTTCCTTACGTGGACATATATCTTCGGTGAAGCCTATAGCAGGGGATGTGATGGTCACTGAACGCCTCAGGTTGATGTCTTGAAGAAGACCACCGTTTGATGAGAACAATTAGTCGACTAGAGTACAAGATTTTCGCTCTTGATTCAACAAAATGTCAGGAGCGTCGATGGATCTGGACCAAGAGCTCATGCGAGCGGAGGTTGAAAGTGTTTCGTCAGACAACACTATTCCCTCTGGGTCAAATGGAAATGTACAGGTGGTGGTAAGAGTAAGGCCCCCAAGCAACAGGGAAAGGGATCAGGGCTATGTCAAGTGCGTCGGAGTGGATACTGGTTCTCACTCCTTGACTTTAAGCTATCGACCGCAGCCACGTATTTTCACTTTTGACTACGTTGCCGATGAACTCGTCACGCAGGTACTCCTCCTTCCCTGAGAACAATGCAATGCACCTGTAACTTTCAGTATCACAGTATTCGTCCTAATGGGACGAGGTCTTTTCATGCGCGATTGGTTCTTGTGTTCATGTCACCACTTGAGGTTTGATCTCAACGATTGACTCCTTATTTAAGGCCCTTCGGTCCATGAATCTTGTCCGCATGTCTGGTTCAATATATGTGGAGCTGAAAAATGACTTGGATTTCTGGTGTAGAAATATTTAAACCCGGATTACTCAGATGTTTCCTGGTGCTACATTCCGTTCTTAGTTGGTGAGTAGTCGAGGGGTGTAGGGTCCAACGAGCATTCTGACATCAACCCTCACATGGATGCGTATATTACTGTTGAGGTCACGACCGTCCAAGAGACGTGATCTGTGCCTCTCTTTGAGACGGGCCATCACGTGACCTCTCTGTTCCAACCAGCGGCAGGCGTATGCTTCACTACCGCTAAATAACCATACTCATACGTCTCCGAAATCACTCCATTCCTGCTGCCAGATTAATACCTGCCGGAAGGCGGCACTGAATACGTATTGTTTGAAAAGTCGATCTGTTCGAGTTCCTCGCTTCCTCGGGTCACGTCCGCCTTCTCTTTTCTCAATACCTTGTGCTTGCATGCAGGAAGAAGTATTTTCAGCTGTGGGCAAACCTATTACCGATGCCTGTCTTCAAGGATATCATTGCTGCCTCATCGCTTATGGTTCGTTTCAATCCAGTTCTCTGAAGATAAGCCCTGCCAGTTGCTGTTGCATTCTGGGATTCATCGCCCATGAGTTGGAAGAGACTGATTGCTCCAATTATCATTATTGCCCCTGTTCCTGTCCTGTCATGACCTGATACCTCGTCTAAAACAAATGTGCCCCACTCAATGGTGCAGGGCAAACTGGCGCGGGTAAGACCTTCACTATGGAGGGTAAGTTGCCGAGAGTAGTCCCGAATTTCCCCTGCCTCATCACTTCCCTCTCATATCCCCGGCATCATTGTGCTAGTTCATTCTGAGTTTCAGTTTACTATGCACATATTGGAATTCGTTGTTATCTGCCAGATATATGCTACGCCCTTGTCTTGCAGGAGCACCATCTTTTGATGCTTGAACTTTGTTCCCAGCAACTTCATGAGGACCGACTTTGGCCGAAGGGAATCTGGACTAAAGACTTCTTATTAAGAACGAACTTTTGTGTCATCCACGCAGGTCCTGACCCCGAGTCGTCCTCGGGAAATTCTCCAGGATTTGCAGCACAGGCAAAAGCAACCAACAAGCGCCATGAGAAGCGTGGACTGATCCCCCGAATTCTTGATTATATTTTTCAAAAGATGTCCTCCGAGAAGATACAGGTGTGCTTGCGGAACTTCGCACCACAAATATCGTTAACTTTAACCTCCCCACCGTATACCTTGTAGTCGGAGGAAGTTCCTCATATATGATATGTTGTATCAATGCAACCAAGATGAGCAAATGGGAGGAAACACTGTGGACTAACCTGATCCGTTCTGAATCAGAATTGCAAAGATGTGGAATTCGTTGTCAAGTGCTCCTATCTTCAGGTATTCAAGCCCAGAATTGTCTGATGGACCTACCTTTAGCTAGATAGTTGTGCATCAGTAATTTTTGTTTTGTTTATGTTGATTTTCGTCAGCACAAACTAGTTTTCCGTATGGCTCTTGGTTGATGAACATGTGTTGTTTTCTTTCTCATCTCAACATGATGTTTTCCTGCAGATATACAATGAGCAGGTGTCGGATTTGCTGGATCCAGCGTCACTCAATCTCAGTATGAGTCTTACCTCGTCATAATCTCGCAGCCGGTAGTGTGGTTTATTTCCCAAGGTTTTTTGAACTTCTTGAAGTACACAGGATGCTTGGCATGTAGAACTTACCTGAAAAGGGGCCTAAACGTCGGTGGTTAATGCTGTGACTTCACCCTTTCAGCTATCCATGAAGATGCCAAGTCTGGCATGTACGTTGAAGGATTGCAAGAGGTGGTTGTTTCAACAGCAGAGGCCACGTACGGCGTGTTTAGACGAGGGTCAGAAAATCGTCATGTGGGAATGACGGCAATGAATATGGAAAGCAGTCGGTCTCACAGCGTCTTTACGGTGGTGGTCGAGTCTCAGGTATGGTCTCCTGTCCTCCTGTGACAATCAGTGCACTCTTGTACGTGTACACCGAGATCGTGACGTTTGGAGTCAGACTTGTCCATTCGCCAAGAAGAAAATTGGAAGAGCAAACATTCGATTAGCTTTCTTGAGTTTACTGCCGTTATGTAATCTTACCGTCTGTCACAATGTGCTCTACACAGCGTCGGAATGACGGCGGAGTGATGAACAGACGAACATCGAGATTTTATCTTGTAGATTTGGCTGGCTCCGAGAGGCAGAAGCACAGCGAATCTGCTGGCATACGACTCAAAGAAGCTGGGAGTATCAACAAGTCGTTGTCTGCCCTCGGTAACGTGATCAAGGTACACGCCTGGGAAGCTAGCTTAGGCGCGTACCACCGCGAGAGTCGTTTTTCCTGGCTATAATAAGAATCAAGTGCATGCTTCAAAATTAAAAGATGTTCAACGTGGAACCTGGCAGGCCTTAGTAGACATCTCGGAGGGTAAGATCCGGCATGTGCCGTATCGAGATTCGAAGCTCACTTTCCTGTTGAAGGTACCGATCCGAATCCTGATCACCTATCTTCATTGAACCATATTCTGTTCTTCATATTTCACTCGTTCCATATTAGGTAGTTCACTCTGAAGATGTACTTGACTTGCAACATCTATTTGCAGGATGCATTAGGAGGAAACTCCAAATGTACCCTTATCGCAAACATCAGTCCAGCTGAAAAGAATGTCGATGAAACCCTCTCCACATTGAAGTTCGCCCAACGAGCGAAGCTGATCCACAACACCGCTATCGTCAATGAGGACATGTTGGGTAATCCTGCTGTAATGGGGGAGGAAATCAGGCGTCTAAGGCTGGAGATTGCTGCTTTGAGAGGTCTTGCCGTCATCTCTCGCCTTAGGACCTACTCTTTCTGCTTAAGCCTGTATTGTTGACTCATCGTCAGTTTTTAGAAGAACGCATTATGACTGTAGGTTAAGCGCTTCAGGATCAGTGGACCTAACTTCATCTGCAAGAGTTAGGAACTGAAGGGTTTACCATCTTCCAGAGATATTTTTCGTGTTTCTTTGCTGTTGTTCTGACTTTGTTTATCTTAGTATATCCAGCCAACGTTGGGAGTGGACCAGTCGGGGATCAAAATCTTATGATGATGAACCAAGAGACTCCAGCAGGTACAGTTGTCCCGCATTGGTCTTAATCAGCTACGTGCCTGGACAACTCTTAGTGCGTGGTTAATGTGCGGTGTATAGCGTTCTTGACAAAGCGTACCCGTTTTGTCTTCTCAGAAATATCAAGAGTTAGTAGGTTGGAGCACATTATATCACAGTCTGTGAAGAGGTCTCTAGAAGCTGAGAGAAAGGCCGCAGCTGAGAATCACACCCTGCAAGTCAAGCTTGAGGCTATGCAAGCGATGTGCGATCGCCTGGAAAAGACCTCTCAGGTAAGCTAATAAACCATATCTGGACTTTATAAAGTATACGCCGTTGTATCATATCCTGACGTCTGCAAGTAACTTGTATTCCTGGCACGCGATGGTGCTTAATTCGACAATATCAAGGTGATCTCTGTAGTACTGTGTATAGCTCTCTCCCTTAGCCGGCATATAAGAACACAGATTATTCTGCCGTGTTTGGCCTGCTAATACTTTCCGTGGTTTCACAGTCACAAAGAATGATTCTTCGACTCCGGGAGAATACAATCAAAAGAATTGAGAACGGTCGGCTGATTAACCTTTCGGTTGACGAGGCAATTATTTTTATGAAGGAAGAGATTGATCTTCTCCGGAAGCAGGTTGAGCATCATCCGGATGTTGTCAGATTCAAGATGGAATTGGATCTCTGTAGAGGTGAGAACAAAAGGAGTTGATCGCTACTCAAATTGACTGAAACTTTTTAATTTCGACGCCTGAACATATGTCGACCAGAAAATTGACTCACCTTGCTGTTTCCACCATCATCTCAGAACAATTGGACGAGTACGAGGACGAGAGGAAGGACGAAGATAGCTTGCAGTCACAAATAGCTCAGTTGGAAAATTTGAATCAAGCACTGAAGATGGAATTTCAGGAGATGGTCGAAGAAAAGTCGAAGTTATTACTAGAGCTGGCGGAGGTGAAGAATGAAAGAGATACTTGTAAAAGTCAACTGGGCACAGTCGATGAGCAGGTAGGTATCTGCAATATATAGTTGTTCACTTCACGAAGGAAAGTATTCTAACAATCAGTCTTTTATGTTGCTTCTTCTTTGATGCTAATCCCCATCCTGATTTCAGTTTGTCAAGCTTCGGGAAGCGGTGGAGAAGTACAGGCAGGAAGCAGCCGAAGCAATTCAGAAGTACGAAAAATCAGAAGAGAGACTTCGAGAATCTACAAAAGATTCGGACGAGGTACTGGACAAAGATATTATTTCACTTTTACGAACATTTCGGATTCTCAAAATCATACAATATCAGCCAAATAGCTGGAATGCGACGCATGTGACTCCGGTGCTTAAGTAAGCCAGGGTAGCCGGACTTCTGAGGCATGTGGTCGAATGGACTATTGAGTACCTAATGTTAGGCGGGTCCTCCATAAACGCTAGAGCAGGACAACACGAACTTGCAGTATTTAACTCTGCTGATTTATCTTAGGTCTGGCGACGGTGCAACATCGCGGAAGCAGATGCAACTGAGTCTGCACAACAGCTTGCTCTTCAGAAATCACAGGCAGAGAAGATGAAAGTTGCCTTCTTCGAGCAGACGAAGCTACAGGTGAGCCTGCTTTCATGGGAGTAAACCAAGGGATACAAGCGATGTTTATGTGTATTAGATGTGGGTATGGAACCGGATTGTTTACAACGGGTTCTGTATTCCTTTACATAATATGTATATGATGTCTGGTAGAATTATAGTACTTTACTGTCAAATATAAGAGTCAAGTCCGGTCAGACACCTGTATAGACTAGGTTGTTCAAAACGGGTTCTGTACTCCAGTAATGAAGACGTAATGTCTGAAATTCTGTTTTAGATTGCAAGTAAAGGTCACGTTGTCTCAGAAAAGCCTGAAGATAACGGCGTCATGAAGCTCGACATTATCCTAGATATCTGGACCAAAACCTATCTAACATCACATTTGACCCTCAGGAGGACATGTTTCTTGAGCTTCAGAGGACAACTGACGAGCTTGAGATGGTAAGCCTCTCCAAGTCTTGCTCATTTTTGCTAGGATTGCGCTGTTCCATTGTGAACCTTCCTATTCAATTGTCAAACTAGATTATCCTGAAGTATCTAATCATCTGTCGAATCGCATATACTACTTTCTGCAGACGAAACAACTTGCAGCTAATTTGCAAAGAAAGCTTGATGAAGTCAATGTTCAAGTGGCTCAGTGGGATCAAAAGATTAAAGAGACTGAGGACGAGAAGAGCAAGACGAATGGGTCTCTAGAAGATATGGTGAGCTAATGAAAATGGTGACTAAGAACATTTTGCTCATAGACATTTTGCTCTTCGTGTAGTTTGTCAAGTCTCCCAGTTCGCCCGAGAATAAAGTTTGTCGGAGACTTTAGATAGCCCTCGTGCCATTGCCTACCATTTATCTTTGAAGTTGGTGGATACGATGTTCAGAACGTCGAATGGTTAGAGCCTCTCGATGATAAACTAATTGTGTGTTTGTCAGTTGTGACAAAAGGGAAAGAAAGCTAAATTTATATTTAGAAAATGTTCTGTATATCGACGCACTGTAGCTTTGCGTCTTCCCAGGTTAGAGCTACATTTTGAGTTTCTCCTGCCTAAGTACGTATGCGATCCGGGCATATTACAGGTCACTGTCTGTGAGCGACTTACTGAAGCTTGCAAAGAGAAAGACTCAGCTCGCGCGGAGCTTTCGAGTCGACTCGAACAAGCTGATGCGAATGCCAAATCCTTGGAGGAGAAAGTTGTCGCTCTTACTCTTCTGAAGTCGGATGCTGAGAAAGCTCGCGATGAAATCCTAAGTAAGCAGGAGCAGCTGCTATCAGAAGTCAGGGCAGATAAGGAACGAGCTTTGGAAGAAGAGCGTCAATTAGGCTCTGAAAAGTTGGAAAAGCTCAAAGGTGATATGGATGGGGAAGTAAAGCAGCTAACATCCACCCTCCAGAGCCAACTCGCTAAGGTGCAGGAATTGGAGAAACTAGTCGACAGCCAAGTTAGCACTATCAAGGAGAACGAAAATCTTCGTAAATCTGCAGAAACGGAAGCCGATGAATTACGGCACCAGCTTCAACAGGTGAATGCTGAAATTGCGGAGCAAAAGCTGACAGTGAGCGATTTATCGTCTAGACTAGAGGCTGCCACTTCTCAGTTACAGTCTCTCGCAGATGGTAAGACAACCCTGGAGTCGAAAGTCATTGAAGCAGAGCAGATGTTTGCTCGACTTGATGTCGCTATGAGGGAGAAAGAACGGATTGAGAGAAAGTTGTCGGAAACAGACGCATTACTGCTGGAAGCCAGAGAAAATCTCGAGTCTCTGACCGCGGAGCATCAAACTCTTAAAGATGCCGGACACGAGGCTGAAAAGATGCTTCATGAAATGACTAACAACTTTGAATCAATGAGAAGGGATTTTGAAGCTCTTTCTACAGAAAACGATACCATCAAGGCCGAAGTGGAGAAGAGAACCGATGAACTTCAAGCTGCAAAACAACGGAGTGCCACGTTGGAGGTCTCACTTGCCGAGGAAATCTCTAAGACTACCGCCGCAGAGAAACATATCAAAGAGCTCGTGGAGACAATTCACAGCCTGAGGAGTGATGTAGCAGGCATGGAAAGCATGAAGGCTGATCTTTCACAAAAGATAAGGGAGTTGGAACTTCTACAAACTGATGCTGCGGAGCAGAGTTCCAGGCTTGCTGCTGCCGAGACTGCTTGTGGGGTAGCACAGAAGGAGTACCACCGATTGTTAACGTCAGTACAATCTCTCGAAGATGAGAAGAAAATACTTAAAGGGAAAATTACTGATTTAGAGGGAGCCTCTGCTTCCGTGCATGAAGTCATCCTGAGATTAGAAGAGGAAAAGCTGGCTTTTCAAGGAAGGATAGATGATCTACAACTAGAGAAGAAAAAAGTTGAAGATGAGGCCGCGACTCTCAAGACTTCCTTGAGTGCCAGTGTCGACGCGATGCAGGAAAGTTCGGTCACTCTTGAGGATATGAAGTCCAAGCTCCAGGGCAAAGCTGAGGAGCTGCAGAAATTAGAAGTGCAAGTTGAGGATCATACCGATCAAATCCAAAGAGCGGAGAGGGCATACCAGGCATTGGAGAATGATTGCAGCCGACTCGTCAGGACAGTAAGGGCTCTACAGGAAGATAAGGAAGTGCTGAGTAGCAAAATAGGTGATATGGAGTTGGCTTCTAAGGCCATGGAAAATTCCATAGAATCCCTAAAGGAGGAGAAAGTTGCCCTACAGGCGAATATAGGTAGTCAAGACGAACACAGCGAGAAGAACATCATCTCTCAGCATCCCACTGAGGAAGATGTCAAAGATGTAGATATTGACAACCATGCGATGCATGGGGAAACCCAAGTGTGCATAGATCCAGGAACTACCCAAAAGGACCTTTTAGTCAGTAAGAAGGGAAGCCTTGTTGAAATTGATGAGATTGAGAACAAGAACATGCATCCAGATGAGAAGGGAGAAGATAGGAGACCACAGGAACAGGTGAGGAAGCCGGGGGTCGTTCCATTCTGATAGTTCGTCACTTTGTCATTCCGTTCCAGGACTCTTTGTTTGGCTGGGGACCTCAGGTAGGCTATTATTAGGATCCTGCTTCGCTCGCGTAGTCAGTTTGACATTTGTTGCTGATGTTTGATCTCACTAAGCCTAAAATTTGCAAGTCAATCTGCTGGACTGAAGAGGCATGTTTCTTATGTTGTGCCCATGCTGTTCTAACACAGGACTCATGCATCTTTCGTTTGCCAGAGCGCGTTACATCCTCCCTTCAAAACTTTGTACACTGCTGCTTAGCATGCCAAGATTGCAAGTTGAGTAACAAAGAGCGTGGTGGGCTCAACAGGAAACAGATGCGAGGCATGTGGCTGCCCTGGCAGATATTACTGATCTCAAAAGTCATGTTGCTCGTTGTGAGACCAAGCTGGCTCTTACTTTGAAAGCCCAAGTTGAGGCAGACGAACAGACCCTGGTTGCTTTGTCCAGGGCTGAAGACTTGGAAGCCCAGGTAGTTTTGTTAACTGGTGATTGCAGTAAGCTTAGGGAAGCTTTGTGTTTGGCAAATTATAGAACTAGCACCTTGGAGTATGAGGTAGGACAGTGCAGAGAGCAGGAAGAGACGAACGCGCAAGTCAGGTTTCAAGCTTCAGAACTTGAAAAGGAACTTGAATCCTCTCTCACACTCCTTGAGAGCGTGACAGGGGCACTTGAGGAGAAAAAGTCTGAAGGGATCGATTTGCTTAGAAGAGTAGCTGAGTTGAGTGCAGAAAGGGATGTATTGTACAAAGAGCTTGAGAATGTAAAGGCTGCAAGGTTGATGGTCGAAACAGAGCTTTCTTCCACAGCAGCGAAATATGTGGAAATGGAGTCAAAAGTGGTAGATATTAGCAATGAGTTACAGATCTTGAGGTTACGACAAGAGGCTCTCGCAGCCGATGCTCTTGGGAGCAGCAGCGAGCTAGAGGTGGCTAGTCTTGGCGCTGCTAATATTGAAAACAAACCGGCTGATGCTGATATCAGATTCTTTAAAGGGCACGGTAGAGTTGCCTTGTCCAAGGGTGTAAACTCAAACTTGGAATCACGAGTAGCACTGATTGTTGTTGAGAAGGCCAGGGCAGAAGACCAGTTAAGGTGTTTGGAGGAACAATTAGGAGGTGAAAGAAAGTCGGGAATTGTGGGGGTGCTTACTGAACAGACGCTTAAAGCTCTAGAACAGGAAAATTGCAGACCTGTGGGGGGGAAGCTAGACTCGAAAGCGACGGCTAGAGATGCCATTGCCTCACTTCATACCGAGAATAATGCGTTGAAGGCTGAAATTAAGGACCTGAGCCAGAAAGTACTGAGTGGAGGAAATGAAATCGCACTTCTGCGGGCTCACAACTTGGAGCTTCTCGAGGCAATCGATTCTCATACTTCTCGAATAAGAGACCTTGACGATCTCTTGAGAACGACCGCTACAAATCACGAAGGTGAATTGTCGGTCCTCATTCGCAAAGTGCAGGAGAGAGAGCTTCAAGTAAGCAAACTGGCTGGGCAAAATTCCAGGTTTGCCTCCGAGTTGCAGGAATTGCGAGATGAGGTTCAGTACAGCCTGGGAGAGGTTGAGTACGAGTTTCAAAAGCATGTAATTGATTCTGAGGCACGTTTAGTTGAGGTGGAGAATCAAAAGAATGCGGTGCGAGTTGAGGCCCTGCAGTTGACGACCCGGATGTCAGCTGAAAACGTGAAGTTTGCATCTATGCTTGGTATTCTTGAGCAGCAGGTTGTGGGCCACCGCGCAAAGGTGGAGACATGGATTGGAAGTTTCAACAGCCTAGATTCTGAGCTTTCTCGGATGAGGAATGAGACCCTGAAGATGACAGATCTTGAGGTCATTGTCAAAAAACTGGAGGCAGAGCTGATTGCACAGCAAAAGACGGGCAGTGATTTGAGGCAAGAGAACCTGCAACTTCGGAAACGCGTTGCAGAGCAGGTAAGTGTCCATAGGATGGCAATCTTCTCGCATCTCATTTGTCCAAAACCTAGTGCTCTAAAATTTTTGCAGTTAGCTCAGTCGGGGGTTGAGGTGCTTTGGTATCTTGTTAAAGTTGGATTTGTTCTAACACGTCTTTGGATATGGCAGGCAAAGAAGGCAAATCCTTTCACCTGGAACAGTTCACTCGGCAACTCATCAAGGCCAGAACCAAGGACTCATGCTACTCTTATCCTTACAGGAACAGATTCGGGGCCCAAGGAGGACTTCACACCTAGATTTGCTGCGCAACAGAAAAAACGGGCTGCTATTCCTATCAAGGATCGCCCGGTCGGCAAGTGCAAGACTAATAATGCGAAACAACCCAACTTTTCTAGTATGAGGGTCCTCACTGAGTCTCTACAATCACCAAGCTTGCCTTCATCCGCTGCTGGAAGCGTGTTGCAGACCACTCGATCAGTCAGTCGCCTTCGAAGTGGTAAGTGTCGGTGCAAATATTTGGCTTTCTTGGATACTTGGAATTCCGCCCTACCAGATGCGCAGTTCTCCCAGTGTTGCACTGTTCTAAACCCTGAGATAACGCTACTAAACCTCGCATGGCATGTGTCGCAGCTTCCGCAACTATGCCTACTGCGCAGTCATTGGATAGGTCGAAGAGAACTGCGTTTTCTTCAACTCATGCAGCTGCGTCCACTCGTCAGCCGTTACGTTCTATATCCAACCTCAACACAAATGAGATGAACAGGTCCAACCTCGACGAGAAATTACCCGGCCTCTATAACCATGTTGCGTCCCTTGTAACTAAAATCATATGATTTATCAGTCTCTCAGTGTCCGGAAATTCACTTCGAGTCTTGCTTCCTTCTCAAGTGCAGTAAGTGAGACATCAAGGTGTCGTGGTGTGTCTCTGTGGCAGACGTGCACCTGTTCTTGTGAAGCCGGATAGGGGTGCCAGCAGACGCGAGAAGGTTAGCGAGGAATCGACTCCTCAATTTGGGATTCCTTATAAATGTAAACGCCGTCGCCTGGCTTGAAAGAGCTTCTGACAGTAGCTGGCAGCTAGTGTACTCCGTCGAAGTTTTGTACATAGAACTTTATCCCGAGGGCTGTCTTTTTCCTGTTGACACCGACAGTTCTCTTACTCTCGTTGTGCCTTATGGAGGTTTTTTGCTTATACACTCCTCGGCACTGCACTCGTGGTATATAAGACGCAATTACCAGTTCTTACACTCATGCAAACATGAGTCCAGGTATCGGGAATCAGTGGCAGCGGCATCTGTACATGTGGAGTAGTTAGCGCAGGTATTTTGAGGCTAGGCAGGGAAGAAGTATGAGAACACTTCACATTAATTTAATTCGATGCATCCCACGCTGGGGCGCTCGTGATATTCAGCCTACTGGTAGATTTTAGGGTATTCTGTTGGTCAGATCCTCTGTCAAGCTTGTAAATTGCCTGTGCTTAGCCATCAATTTAAATTGTTGCAAACCTCATATCTGTCATTTGTCACGTTCGTTAGTACTGGTATAAGTTGAATTCACGACCCCATCCGTACGTCGTTATGACAAGTAGAGTTTGACAGAACCAGGGAAACAGCCGCAGTTTTCTAAACGACTCGTCACTAACACCGGGCTAACATGAGTCACTGGAATATGTGACTCATGTTCAAGACGTTCCGATACCCGGTCGTCCACTATCTATGTAGTAGCTAGTGGACGACCGAGTATCAAAAATCCTAGGATGGGAAATAGGCTAACTCCTGCAAGTATGGTCTTCCACGCTGTACATGATTGCCTGGGACAGGAGTTGGAGTATGGAACTGGGATTGCGAAGAGACGATATGATAGATTAACGACTTGAAAAGATGGTTGCTAACATAAACATCCAAGAGTACGGAGTTAGCTTTGGTTCATAGATTGCATAAAGGCGTGTCATTCTACTGGAGTACATTTTGGCCGACATCGTCTACCACAGTACAAGAAACTGTCAAAGTCTTGATACGACAAATTTCAAGACTAGATTCCTCATGTAAATAACGTGCATTCCTGAATTCCTGAATGTGAACAACCTCATCTTCCCGCGTAGCTCACTGTACATCAAGAACCCACATTTGAACAGATCTACCTTCAATTGATTACTCCATAATTCTATGTTCAGGAATTAAAAGTTCATAAATTGCGGAAACTGTGCGAATGCCCCCATTTGCAGCTATTTGTGTATAAAAGAAAGCATAAATCGCTCGTTGGTCGGCGTTTAACAGCCCCATATGCCTGTTCAGGGTTGCTAGAGGTCTAGATGGACAACAAACTAAAATCTTACAAGCCCACTCAATGTCTACAGCTCAACTGATAAACCAATCCATTCTCGGAACCTGGATATGGAACTTCAAGCAACAGGGAGAAGGATGGCTAATCAAATGCAACCAGGGATGGAGCCGGATGACCAGATCTCCGACATAAACTGTGATGCATCATAGTGAATAACGAAGTGCAGACAGTGTATCAACCGGACAAAAAATAATCATTTCTTCTTTCATCACAATGACACATGTCGCATCTCTCGAAAAAAAAATTTAAGATTTCAAGAGATAGCTTTCTCGGGATTACGAGCATCATATTTAAGATTACGATCATGGCGTTCCAGTGAAATTAATGTACAGTATGGCACACTTCGGGACAACGTCATTGATGCTTAATAGAATCCAAACAAAAACTATTCCTTGTATGATAAGGACTCCACGTGTAAATAATCTCGTCAATATACTAACAATGAAGGCAGAGAGGACAAAGTAATGGGAGAGATTTGACACAGAATTGAATATAACTGAATGGGCCTGTTCTCGAGCATTTTATATCGTTGATGGCTTAGAGGCCATGGACCCGCTTGACGTTCTCAGCAGATGGCAAGACCAAAAACGGCTCGCTCCCGAAAGTCTCCGTCTTCATCGGACAAGTACCTATCTTCTTGCACAAAACGTCTGCGTCCAAGATGGTATCCAAATTCGCGAGGATAAAAGGTGCATATTGCGCAACAATCATCTTGCACTGGATTCATACCAAACCACAAGATCGTTAGATGGGAGTTTCTAGGAGTTGAAAAACCACTCGAAAACATGCAATACAACTGGCGACCAGATACTCCACAACTACTCGGGGAGCTTGACAAAACGTCGTAACGATCACAAATCATTCCTGCAGAGCAAACGTTTAAGATGTGAGAACAAGTATTCCAACTACAACTTTGAGAACTTTCAATGGGGTCCTCACTTACCTCATCCACATGATTGATTACTCTATCACATCCAAACACCACCTAGCTATTGTGCCAAACATGCAAGTTTGCAATGGTTTTGCACAAACCATGCAGGTTTGTGCAAAACCTAAACCCTAAACCCAGCACAAACTTGTGTGGTTTCTGCAGGTTTGTGCCTCATTGCCTGGTTGCGCTTAGGGTTTTGACAGGTTTGGTAGTTTTGAAATTTTTCATCAATTTTGCAAAATTTCTTTGCAATTGACAATAAATTTAACTTACATGGGGCCAAGAATAATCAATGTTGAGTGCAATCTTGAGTCCAAGTGCATCCAAATCAACTTCTTGAATCTGCTCAACTGCTCTTCAAATTTGAAACTTGTCCATCCAACACCATTTTATATATGGCATGTGATTGACAAGAGTATGAAAACTTATCAACCATGGCCCTTCTCTAGTTTCATGATGTTATTCATCCTCCTGATTTCTCTCGTACAATTCCATCAATTTCAAGATGTGGTTTTTGATTTCCAAATTCTTTTGTCTTTTGATACACTTCATCGCTCACTCTTCCTTGATAACTTCTCTCTCCTCTTTGGTTTCCCGCTCTCACACTATAATTATCCTTTGATCTTTCACATTTCTTGAACTTCTTGATTTTTGTAGACAGAGACAAATAGGTAGGTACCATATGTGTAAGTGATGTAAGTGGAGAGAGAAGCACATGCATGCACGGATGAAGAAGAGTTGAGGTTTGAGATAGACATTAGAAAAAATAAATAAAGCATAACAAGTCCTTGTTGTATGTGTTGTTACTTGGCCCTAGCTCTCTCTTGCTGCTACTAGTGCAGAAGAACAAGAAATTTTTGTGAGAATGAGAACAAGAATCTTCAATGGTTCACACTCCAAACTCTCTTGTCTTTTGATACACTTCATTGCTCACTCTCCTAAATTTTCATGAGAATGAGAACAAGAATCTTCAATGGTTCACACTTCAAACTCTCTTGTCTTTCGATACACTTCATTGCTCACTCTCCTTCCTTATCACTTCTCTCTTCTCTTCTCTTTAGTTTCCTGCTCTCACAATACAACACTCTTGAGTGTTGATCCTTTTGATCTTTCTTTTGCTCTTCTATCTTTCCTAATACTAAACCCTGAAATTTTGTCTCTTCCACTCTCCCCTTGAACTTTTCTTTTGCAAACTCTTCTTATCTCAACCTCTTCCAATCCCAATCTTGCTATATATATACAGCAAGATATATTAGATTTTGGTATATATATATATATATATATATATATATATATATATATATATATATATATATATATATCCCCAACTCTAACTTGTTTATGTCTTCATTATTTCAAGAATTGAAATTTTACGTAATGAATGAGTTCAAAAATTATCCAAAATTTGTCTTTCTCAAGCTCCTTGAACTTCCTCTCCAGTCCTCCTCTTATTCAAATTTAAATTTCTTCCCCAAACTCTTTTACACTACTCTATATATTTCTCTCCTCTCAATTATAACCTTTCAAGCAACTCTATTCTTCAATATTTTCCAAAGAGATTTTATATTTTTCTCTTTTCAATTTAGAATAGTGAAATACTCCAAAACATACTAAATTTGAACTATATGTAAATCCAAAAACTCCAAGAAAAGTATTAAAAATACAAACAAGTCCAAACCATTTTATTGAATTGAAATCACATCAAAACCAACTTGATGAATAATATTTATCAAGTGAAATGCATTTATTTCCTGCCAAGATAAGCTAAACAATTTTGAATTTACTTCTAGTCTCTTCTCTATTCTCTCCATGGTAATCCGTTCCATGTTCTAAATCATGCTCTATTTCTTCTGAACTATCTGTATATTGTTCTACCCAATTTTTGGCTTTGTTAATGAGAAATTTATGTGAAATAATACATGTTATCATCCAGTTTAACAGCATTGCATTTCTATTGTATTTCTACTAAGGTAGTTCAGTTCAACACTTAATTCTTTCAAAGAATGCAACATTCGCCTTCAGCATCCTCATACAGTGCTCATTTACCACTCTAGCTCTTACAAAACATTTGTTAAAATCTTAACTTTTTTGAATTTGTGTCTATTTGAAGGAAGGGACCAAGTGACTAACGGGAACTTAGCCCAAATCTCCTAGTAGAGATTGATGTTTGTCCAACAAAGTGCACTCTCTTCTTGTGTTCAACTTATTCCAAATAGGAGATCTTCTCAAGCAGGCCATGTCATAGGAGATCTTCTCAAGCAGCCCATGTCATGGCAAGATCAAAGCATCCCTAGTTACAATTAATATCAAGTAACAAGTATTATTACTAATATCATGGTTATGCACTCAACTAAAATATAGAATTTGAATACTCAACAGGGCAATTATTCTTACCTTTGCAAAATGAATATTTTGTCTTTGATCACCACACGCCATTGAGAGAGTAACATCTTTTCTATTGAAATAAATCTCGTAGTCAATACATGGTATCTGAGGTAAATGAAATAAAGTCCCATAAACTAAACCGACGCACCCAAGAAACCGCTTCTCGGCAAACACAAAGGATATCCAAATTGTCTCCTCCTTATTGAGCCATTTCACTTCTTCGCCCATAATATTAATTATTGCAATCATAACTCGCTGATTGAATTTCAGGATAGATCTTGTACTTATACACCATAAG
Organism: Lunularia cruciata; assembly: GCA_948567375.1. Taxonomy (NCBI): domain Eukaryota; kingdom Viridiplantae; phylum Streptophyta; class Marchantiopsida; order Lunulariales; family Lunulariaceae; genus Lunularia; species Lunularia cruciata. Next base: position 9,054,728 of record OX419756.1, read on the forward strand.
TTTAAACTTCTTCCTGCAGTTGCTGTTACTATGATGCTCAAACATATCAGCACCAATGCCACTTGTATCCAGACAGGGTCCCGACATGATGGCGTTTGATTAAATTTACTAAAGGATTGAATTAAAGAATACCCATTCTAGTGAGATATCGGAAAGCATTCCTATCCAATTCCAAGAAATATTTAAATACAAATTCTATCTTGCAAGTATTGTGCTTCTTCGACAAATTTCCACCACCTTCTTAACAAATCTCATCGTCACTCCACTAACCCAACTCCGCCAAGTCGGACTTCGACTATTGGACCAATAAGATTCAAATGTATTTTACAATTTCTTTTCGAAGCAAATTGCTATTGCTTGTGTGCAGCATTGTGCTATGCGGAGTGTGAGCCTTCTAGATAATATCCCCGTATCAATGGTCTAGAGAGAGGTCATGCGTTTCTGGTTTACAGACAGGGTTTCCGTGCTACTAATCTCTCTATGTTACAGAGGAAAGGTGCTTCCCGTGCTCGTCTACGAAAGAGGACAAAGGAAAGGCTATTAATCTCTGAATGGGCTCGTCTACAGGGGGTTCTAGGTGCGCGTTGTATACCGACGAAAGGTGCTACTAATCCCAGGGGCTTTGAGCGGAAATCAGACACCGAGAGGAGAGCGTGCACTTCTAGTCATGAGCTTCGAGAAGAATCGAGGATGTGATTCAGTGATTCTTTCTACGAGAAATGAACTTCTCGTCATGAGAGTCTGGTCGCGAGAAGATTTGAGTATGTGATTCAGTAATCTTTTCACAAGAATGACTACAAAATCAACTTCATGGGAAAGCTTCTCATCGTGAGAGGAAACCAGGAGGATGTAATTATGTGATTCTCGACAAGAACCAGGTCATGTCTCTCTACAGACGAATCTTGTTTGCAGCGCACGGCTTGTTTGTGTGGGATGATTAAAATAATATTTTCAAATCTCAAAATCCAAATGCAATTAAGTTGTACAAGTAAAACATAATTGCACCCCATCCTCCGTAGAAGATTTATAGGTCATGACCCATAAATATTCTCGGCTAAGTATAATGTTTCCATAATCAAAAGTATTGATAACAAATAGAAAAGAATTTAGTTCAGTTTTATTTTTAGTTGTATAATTTTTAGTTAGTTTAGTTTTTTAAGTTTCTTACAAAAGTTTTACAGATTCCTAAGGACCCTCATAAACCCTAAATCTGAACCTCCCCCCTCCCTATTATAGTAGTGACCTGTAAAGACAAGATTCTTCCAGCCCATACCCTATTTCCCGAATCGGAAATGAAAAGCTAGCGTGTATCTCAGAAGAAGTGCGTCCACTAGACCTGTCCGTGTTCTTGCTCTGGACCGAACAGTTTGGTGTTCACATATTGGAAGATAGTTTGTTAATGTGATCTGGGTTCTATTAGCTTGGTTTGGGTTTGATTAACTGTAAGTTATTTGATGATTGTAAGTACAATTGTGCATGGAGTTTGTACATACAAGGAACAAAGATACTTACTTAAGAAGAGTTGGTACTCAATGTGAACATTGAGTACAAAATTTTTGTTGGCCTATGTGAAGCACTCCAAGGATGAGGAATTCCACACACATAATTTTTGAAGATTGGTTTCCGGTTAGAGACATGATAGCTAAGAGACATCTAACAAAGCATTGTGTATATCTAACATTCCACTCATTTTTCTAGTTCACTTCTTATTCCATCTCGACATCCTAGGGTGGTATATGGGACCATTATTATGATTGTGAAGAGTAAGATGGATATATCTGTAGAGGACTATGATTGGGCTGAGCTGATATAGCTCAAGTTGGTTGTAGTCTAGAGACACCTTCACCATGCATATGGTAGATGGTTCTACATTACTCATGTAGGATAGATTCTTATTCACTTGTTCATGGAAAGAAGATGAGATTTTTTATGGTGTTGGAGTGTAATCTTCCAAGGGTAGGAGAACCCCAAGAGAAACACAAGAGAAGAAACACAAGAGAAACACAAGACTTCATCCCTCAATACTTTCATGCCCCAAAGGAGCACCTTGTTTTTATTATATAACAAAGAGGATCCACCCAAAGGGAACTCACACTTGGATCAACTATATGAATTGATGATATATATATCCTTGTCTTATTTGGTTGATCAAACAAGTTCGACCAAAGGGAATATTTAGGGAATCTTATTGTAGGAAGCTGAGAACAACATGAGTGAGGTCATGTTGGAAAGCTCTCAACTAGACAAACAAGTGGGAGAAGGCAACTCCTTATCTTTCAAGGGGGTTTATTTTATTTTTCAAGGCCTAGTCATTTGTTTAGGCCTCCAAAATTAGCTCTAAAGTATTTAGGGTGTTTTTGGCCTTTGCCTTATTATTGGAAGTACTTTTTTGGTGACACTTCTATCTAATCTACTTAGATACTCGTATATAACATCCCTCAAGATATCACTAAGCCAATTTCCACTTCTAGAGAATATATCTAGCTGATTGTATTACATGAAGTGACCAATAAGGAGATTTATGTCTATGAGTGTGTGATGGATGACAATGCACCATCACTTGATGGTGAGTGATTGAGAGTTTAGATGCATCTACTCATGAATTTTGATATATACATATAATTATGTTTGATTGAGATCTTTGGAGGGTTATGGATAATATTTATTTTTGTATGGATTCCTTTTGGAGTTTGATAGAAATGAGTATTTGTGTACAACATTGCACATGTTGAGCCACTTGAGCATTGTAGAGGGGAGAGGGAGAAGAGAGGATAAGCCCGGTGACCATGGAGGGAGAGAAGAGGTTGAGCCACCTACACTACCACCACCACTTGATAATATGACTCATATGAGGTTAAATGCAAAGGTAGAGGAGTGTGCGGCGGATGTAGAGGGGTATAATATACCTTTAGAGAAGCATATTTTGATTGAGAGGGAGAGTAGACTTACAGATGAGGAGTTGATATTGAGGACTTAGAGGAGTAGACTAGTTGAGAAGGAGGAGCAAGTATGGGTAGACAAGCATATTTTGATGGAGGGAGAAAGTAGACTTGTAAAGAGGGAGATGCATCATCGTGTAGAGGAGTGTACTACTCATGGGAGATTAGCCAAGTTGGTTAATGTTACTAGGCATAGGGAGGATGAGGATAGAGCTAGATTTGAGAGGCTTGTAGAGTTGGATATACTGATTAGTGCTAAAGGTGAGAGGTTAAAAGAGTTAGATATACTTGTTAGAGGTAGAGAGCTTATGGTAGAGGGGCTATGACTTCAAAATATCTATCACCTTAGAGAGTTTACTATTACTATGGAGTTATTGGAGAGGACTTAGAGAACTCTACATTAGAGTATGACTTAGCTAGACACTCTTAGGGAGTTATGGCCACTGCTCATGAGGATGCTACAAAGTGGCTTGAGATAGAGAAGTTATGATGTCCTTGGGAGTTTGCTCTTATTGATATTGGTATGTAGATAAAGGACCATGGTGGTACCTCTTATGGGTGTGCATCACCCTAGTGAGATTAGGGATAATTATGATGGGAGAGGAGAGACTATAGAGACTAAGGATACATCTTATGTGTAGAAGACCAAGGAGAGAAATAGAAAGGATGACCAGAGTGAAATATCACATTAGGACTCTCAAGTGAGAGAAAATCCAAATGCTTAGCTTGAGCTTGGGTTGGGTATTTATAGGTAACATGGATACAAGCCTCCAGAGGAGCTTCCAAGGAAAGTTCCTTCTAGGAGCCACATTACTTGGAGTGCAAGCTAAGCTAGCTGTTTATTTGGAGTACAAGCTAAGCTATCCATCAATTTGGTAGACAAGTTACTCTAACTTTGGAAAGCTTCTCACCAAGAAGCTTCATCTGTGCTTCTAGAATATTCTACCCACAAGCTTTCTCAATGCTTCTAACACATTCTTAGGCTTGTTGTACTTCTTTTTCATATATTTAGCTTTGATTACTAACTCATTAGTGTGAAAACCAAATGTCAATATATGGATAGTATAATCAATAAAAACATGTTTTTTTTCCATAAATATACCGGTTGGAAATGACTAAAAATGAGAATAAAGTGTCACAATATCACAAGTGGTCTATTCTTGCATGTTTAACCTCTTGGGCAAAAACCACTCCCAATGAGGGTAGAGACATCCCTTATGGCACTCTAAAAAAAGAGAAATTAACAACCACTCTCATAAAAGATCTAATCTAATAAGCTCTTGATAGTGGTGGTTTACTTCACACCAAAGGCCTCTTCTTCTTGAAGAGCCTCTCTAACCTTGACAACTAGTTGTAATACTCCGAGGACAAGAGAAGAGAGAAAACACAGAATGCACACTCAAACATTCGATGCCCCAAGGGAGCACCTTCTCTTTATTATATAGACAAAGAGGATCTCCTCCAAGGAAGCTCCACCATAGGATTAGGGACACATATAGGTGACATGTCAGCAAGCTGCACCCTTGGATTACTTACTTGGATGGGTGACCTGTCTGGTCTAGGTCCTATCTGGTTGGTCAAATGAGCTTTGACCGGAGGGAATCTTTTAGGGAATCTTCCTGTAGGAATCTCAGAATCACATGAGTAAGGTACCGTTGGAAAGCTCTCGACAAGACAAACCAGGGGGGAGGGAAGGCCAGTCTTTCCTCTGTTGGGGGGGGGGGGGGGAATCTGCACATTTTCGAGGCCTAATTCATCCGTTTAGGCCTCCGAAATTGCCTTCAAAGATTTCAGGCATATTTCGATTCCTACTCTATTAGTAGAAGTCCTCTTTTGGTGATACCTCTTTCTGATCTGTTTAGTCCATCATGTGTAACATCCTTCCAGATGTTACCAAACCAATTCTCACCTTTAAATCATATGTCTAGCTATTGGTTCTAAGGTTCTCAAGTCTATTTTGGTTTCTGCCCTATTAGTACAAGTACTCTTTTGGTGATACTTCTATCTGATCTATTTTGACCATCATGTATAACATCATTCTAGATGTTACCAAACCAAATTTCACATCTAGATCATATGGCTAACCCTTGGTATTACACTAGTCCCTTCTTGTAGGTTTGTTTCACCCCAATGGTCAATTTTCAGGCAAAAAGTTCTTTCACCTTGATGTCGTTGATTGTGTGCATCTATTCCCAAAAAATGCAATCCCAATGAAATCCAAATTGATCATCTACTTGGCTTTTCTCTATTTTGATACTCTCAATGCTCCATCATTCCTAAAACTCTTCCTCACATTGACTTGCTTGTTCAAAATGTCAAGGGTAACTTCCTTGATAATGTGAAATTTTTTGAAGTAGGTACTCAAGCACATACTCCGGCTAAGTATCAAGGGGAAATTCCTTAATGTAGTGAAAATTTCCTAAGTAGGTACTCAAACACACACTCCTAGTACAAGATTCCTCACCTTTACTTGACCAAGCATAAAATCAAAGATGTAAGTGAAAACCATTCAACACAAAGACTAGAGAAATCTATGAGTTGAAATGCTTTGATTATGAAAGAAGTGGACATAGCTTCTCTAGGTTGTAACCTATATATATAATTTCCTAACTCTTTGATGAAGATGGTCAGCAACTAAGAGTGCTGGAAATCTTCTAATTACATCTAATTTTCTTATCACTAATCCTACCAATTGATCTTATCATAAGCTTAATTGAGAAGTGACTATGTATTTGCCACCAATCAAAACTACTACTTTTTGTTTACCCAATGAATAATTATATTTCAAAAATCTTCAACTACAATTTTTTTGTATAGTCCTAACGTATGTGAGGCCAAAGGTCTTCTAGAATATGACCTTCTCAGGCTAAAGATGATTACTAGGCCAAAGGCACATTTAATATTTAACAAATTCTACATATTGCCTTTGGCTAGAATCTCTTCATCCTAAAATCTACTATGAGGAACTACCTTTGCCCTTACAAACCTTAATTAGCCAATCTACACAATCCCAATACTCTATGATCTTCTTTAGTAGTACCTTTGTGGATTCCTTGAACTTCTTTGAGGTGTGTTCAATCAACTTATCAGTTAGCTAATGCAAGTGCTTGTCCGTGTACACCTTCACCATGAGAGCGTGCACTTGGGATCTGGAGTCCCAAGCCTTCAATTTGTCCAAGGAGGCCCTTGTTACCTCCTTCATAGTCTATTCAAGATGGTCTTGTGCCATCTCCATCCTTGCCAAAATCTTCTTCTTCATAATCTTCTCTAGGTTGAATAGGGTTCAATTCTTGTCTATCTCAACCAAGATCTCTTCTCAAATGGTTGCTGGATCTTTCTTGAATTCCTCTTCTAACTAATTGATACTTTCTACAAGCTTCTTTACATGTATATTGACCACTTGTAGCTCTTCCTAATGACAAAATTTTGCTACAATAAGTGCACCCTTCACCTTTTCTACTTCTTCCTTAAGTGCATAGATTTCTTTCACTTGGGCCTTCACTTACTCCTCAGGTTGAGTTTATTGATACCCTTCTTCATCCTTGGACTTGGCTACCTCTTGCCTCGTTGTTCTCTCTTCCTAAATTTTCTTCTCTAGAGCTGGTCCTTCCTTCCAAAGTTTGACCACCTCCTAAGCCAAATTGTTACTTTTACACATTTCTCAATGTGAGGCATGAATATCCACTAGTTCATCTTGCTCCATTATCTTCTCCAATGTTACTTCTTGCACAAATTGATGAAGATGGTTATGAGCATGACATAATCTATAATTTCTCCAAGGGATTCTACATATGTGACGAGGAGCTGCTCCATCAACTCGAGAGCTGGACCAACTTTGTACACCACTATTTAGGAAAGAGGCACTACGACAACCGGTTTGGTTTCCCTTTTGCTCAAGCTCACCTCCCTTTGCATTCTAAAAGAAGCAAAAGGTCCACTGTCCTCCTTCTTGATCTTGATGAAGATAGAAGGCTCTTTTTTCTCAAATATCTGTTGTTGTCACACTCTATGCCTCCTAATGTACTACCCATGGTAGAATAACTTTAGTAATTAAGATTGAGTGCTTATATCCCCATCACAAGAAGAATATACTAAAACATGCAATCAAAATATATCATTTTAGTATATTATTCTATTGGTAGCACACTCTATGCCTCCTAATGTAGATTTTTTGTATGTGAAATTAGTCAACTAACCATGGTAGAATAAACTTAGTAATTAGGATTGAGTGCTTATATCCCCATCACAAGAAGAATATACTAAAACATGCAATCAAAATATATCATTGGAGTGAAGCCACCCCAACCTCTAGTAGAGATGGTCTTGAGACCATAATAACAAAACCACCATCATGATCATGGGTACGGGATACCATGTCAGTATTTGGCCATCATTCTTCAATGGTTTGACTTCCTTGAGCAATTACTACCACATAGGAGAAAGAACCAGTTTTGGTTGCCATCAAGCCTTGTGCCACTTCAAGCATGTGGGAACAACAACATTTTATCATTGATGATTGATGAAAATCCACAACATACCAATTGAGGATTATAAACATCTTGCCTTAGGGATAAGGTAATTTTTAGTCAATTAAATTTGCACCGCCTTCAAGTTCATGAGGCAATTTTATTAGGCATATTAGGTGACATTGTGGTATAAAGTCTTGAGGTTTAGCATGAGAGGCTATGTGAGCAGGTAATCAAGACTCAAAGGAGCACCAAAACAATGGAGAGCATTAGATTTTGAAGCGTTGGGTAACATGATGTTGCACAAGAAGAAGAAAAATCTAGCCTTAGTTGCCCTACATTCTTTGAGAGTGGAGAATGGGCACATTATTGTTACAAAAAGTACCTCAACTACAAGAACCTATGGTTCTTGCTGTGGATTTAAGACTTTAATTATCTCTTGATGGTGCTAGAGATCAAGGAGAAGAAGAACCTGAACTTCACCAACCTGCGTGATAATATGTTTGCCTAGATGGAGGAGCATTGGCAAAAGTCTCCTGGATCAGATTCTATGCTTGGAGCAATGTACATGTCACAACCCACCTGATGTTCCCTTAGGCGGAATTTCAGTTTTTCTTGGTTGTTTTCTTCCAATAAGCATATCATGTTGAGTAGGATGATGCTTGAAGATATAAAGCATGACTACACCTTAGTCGCCACAAAAAGATCCTAAAGAATCACCCAAAGAGGAGAGCGGATGTTCAAGTTCAAGGTGCCAAAAAAAAAGGTACCATGGACAAAGGTACCACAAACACGAGTGTGAGATGACATGTTGGAGGCCACCATCAGTTGGTAACACTTCAAACTTCTTGCTTAATGAAGAGCTGATACATAAGATAAGAACTAGTTTTGTATCCATCAGTTCTTGTACAACTTCACACATGCACAGACCATAATGGTTTACCAAAAATGCCCAGCAAAATCTTGAACTGATTGATTAAAATGTATAAATCAAGTGCCTAACAAGGAGGTAAAGTTTGATTGAATTGTTTGGATGCTCTACCTATTCTTGGAGCATTTGAAGTTGTTCAAGTGGGAACATTTTAGGAGCAAGAAGAGCTTAGGACCTTTGAGCAATTTGAGAGATTGTGAGAGAAGGTGACAAGAATTGAGAATACAAAGTGAGAATTGAGCTTGAGGTGCACTTTCATACCATGATGTCTTTCATGAAGAAGAAGATTGGCATCATATTGTGGTTGCCCAAAGTAGAGAAGTGTGAATAATATTACTATGTAGAGTAGTTGAATTTACACATCTATGTTTTCTACTACAGATTTGGGACTTCACATACCTCCTAATGGTAGTAAAGATTAAGGAGAAGAAGAGCCAAACTTCTCTGACTTGAGAGGAAACTTGTTTGCATGGATTGAGAGGCATTGATAGAAAGTGCTTGGGTCCAATTCAACACCAAGAGAAATGCACCTTAATCAAGATTAGCCCCATAAAAATTGTAATGGTTGAAGGAAATAAATTTGGTGGTCCATAGATTCTATCAATCCCATTCTTGCTCTTATACCAATGTCAAAGACCAAAGAGAGAAATAGGAGAATGGAAGACCAAAGTGGAATATCACATTGGGACTCTCAAGTGAGGGAAACTCTAAATGCATAGCTTGAGCTTGGCTTGGGCATTTATAGGTAACTTCCAAGGAAGGTTCCTTCTAGGAGCAGCCTTACTTGGAGTGCAAGCTAAGCTAACCGTCAACTTGACAAACAAGTTACTCTACTCTTGGAAAGTTCATAGAAGCTTCTCACCAAGAAGCTTCATGTATATTTCTAGAATGTTTTACCCATAAGCTTTGTAGATGCTTCTAGCACATTCTTAGGGTATTTCTACTTCTTTTTGCTATATTTAGCTTAAGTTACTAACTCATTAGCTTCTAATAACTTGTTTGCTAACTCCATATTATTACATTATGGGAAAGGAGAGCCTAGTGAGACTATTGATATTGAGGTTCAGACATAGAAATAATAGGACTATGGTAGTACTTCTTATGGTATGCATCACTCTATTGAGACTAGAGATACATATGATGGGAGAAGAGAGCCTAATGACATTGATAAGGGATGCACCTACACAACCTTCTTTGAGAGGGAGAGCCACTTATGCCACTCAAACATGGTTGAATCTCATGGCAAGCCCAAGAGAGGAGCCTTATTTTCAAATAGGAGAGGATATTGTGGCTTGTAGTGGTGTGATGAAACACATTTTAGAGGATGATGCTCATATAGAGTAAGTAGTACTTTATGGTATATTCTACATCTTGGCATTAGGTAGTTCATGGAGTATTGTGTCACTCACTTTGAGGTTATCCTTTACACTAGTGGTCCAAAGAAGGAGGTGGAGACACTATTGCAATCTATGTGAGATGAGTGCTTCTACAAGAGTACACATTGGTTCTCATGGCATGGCATGGTACATCTCATTGCATGACTCTTTGAGATAGAAGGATTTATAGATGAGTATAGAGGTTTCATAGCTAGACCTTATAGTACATTTACATAAGCAAGTCTATCCATTAGAGATATATTGGTTGTTGATAGTGATGCTTTACCTTATTGTAGGAACCATCCTCATGGTGCTATACATCCTCTTAGATTTTCTCCTTGTGATATATTAAGTACTTTATATACACCATTATTGGATATCCTTGTACCTCTCCTAGACCTATTTAGAGCTTCTACAAAGCATGCTATGAGGTTTCTAGAGAAGGAGTGACCTTATGTTAATCTAGAGATTATAGTTGTGAACCTTATGATTTGTTAAGACATATGCTTCAGTGAGCCTGTGATGCATGCTTGTGAGCTCAGATGGATGTGGTATTATGATGATTTTCATATGACCCATTACTTTCATGATGTGCTAGAGAGTCATGAAGGCTAGTTGTAGCCTAGTTATATATGTATATTTCTTCTATACACATTTATACATTGAGTGTTATATATATGTACCCACACATTGATGCCAATTGTTTCCATTGCCATTTGAGATTATCATTGATTTTCATTGAGTTTAATTATGCATGGTGCTCTCTTACATTATTACATGACATTCAAATCATGACAATTACAACAACTTACAGTTATGACTATGATAGTTACAAATAGCCTAAAGGAAAGAGAAGAATGAATGGAAAGTATGAGCAATTCACAAGGAAAGAATTAGCACAAGAAAGAATACAAGGCATTTATTAGTGTAAAAGGAAAGAAAGTGCACAAGATCAAAAGAAAAGTGCAATTTATTATGCCATTATCTAATACAAAGGTTAACCAAAGGAAAAAGAGGCACACAAATATAATGTTAATTGTATGATAAAGGTATTTTAGCAATATATGTGGTAGATGGGAGTGGAAAAATTATAACTACTTACATGTATATTGCCAAGAATTATTGTGGTGCTCCCATTTTCTAAAAATTGCTTTCATCAATCATATTAGGCTTAAGTGCTAAGAGAACCATGGAGATGATAGAATTATTGGAGAAGTGCCTCAAATAGAGAGATACTTGGAGGAATGACCCTGCAAGCTAGAATGGGAGAAGCACTTGGAGTGATGTAAGATATTCCCAAGTACCTGCAGGCTAGCCTACTTGCAAGATGTTAAGATGGAAGGATGCTCAGTCTGCCAACTAAGTGCAGGACCAAGACATGAAAAAGGGCCCTATAGATGAAGGAGAACATCTGGTAGAAGACGAGATAATGCTTGAGCAAGCACCTTTGAGTCCCAAAGTTCTAGAAGAAGAAGTTGCAATAGAAGTACAAGATTGGTCAAAGTGCTTGAAGGACCAGGGACTTTGGCCAAGAGAAGGAGAAGAGGCTGATGATTGCATCCAAGTTGGTGCAAGTGCAAGATGGCTCAAATTTCATCATATACTCAATGGGTCTTGCACTGCACTTGATGGAAGTATTAATGCCCCAATACCAAGTCAAGTGCCTTGATGTGTTGGACTACACCATGCTGCTCAAGGCCATGTACAAGTAAGTTTACAGTTGGAAGGCTAGAGAGGACTTGTTGAAGGAAGAGGTGACAAAGGCTAGAGAACTATACAAGGTAGAGGCTTTGAAGGTAAGTGCCTTGATGCAAGTGATCAAGACTTGAAGAGGAGAAGCGCCACTACTATGAATAAACAAGATCATCAAGCATCCGAGACCAAGAAGTTCAAGTGGGACTAGAAGGTACTCCACCTCAAGTTTGATCAATTCAAGAAGGAAGCTTAAGGCCAACTTTGCAACAAGTAAAAGGAAGTAGACAAGAGTGCACTTGGAGTGCCTTGCAAGAGAAGCTTGATCAAGTAGTAACATTGGAGCTGCAGATGAAGGAGTACCAAATGGAAGTGGCAATACAATTGGAACATCTTGGCAAGGAGGCAATGGAAGAAAGAGTGAAGCATGAAGAAAGCCTCTAAGTGCTATAAGAATATAAGGACAAATGGAGCAGGCAGTTGAAGCAAAGGGAGGAAGATCAGTTGAGGCATTGCACCAATTAGAAGAAACCTAGGCCATGTTCATGGAGATGCTGAAGGAAGAAAGAGCAATATGAGCCTTGAGAACTAAATTGAAGATGCAAGTCTAGTGCTTGCAAAATCAGGCCTACAAGGAGGAGCACATGAATAGCCTATCCTTGCGTTTGAAGGAGCATTTGGATAAGAAGTTCAATGAAGTATGCTAGACCTTTTTGCTAGAGATTGCTAGGTATCAAGCCTAGACTGACCAATTGATTAGATAATTGATTCATGAATTGTAACACCCATTTGTGCATGTATGTGCTATTGTGATATTTAGTTTGGTATTATAAGTATTTGAGAGATCTAATTTATATAGAGATAAACGATGGTTCTACATTAATCAATAGCTAAGATAGAGTGGAACTTACTTTAGAGGAAGTGGAAAAGATGAGCACCACTATTTTAGATTCTAGTGTGTTGACTTGGTATTATTCTTAGGTGTTTGGCCCATGTGAAGGAATCCTTGACTTAGTGGTTGGGTCAAGATAAGACCATATGCTTAGGAGAATATTCCCATGAGTATGGATATTCCTTTAGCTTTTTGACTTTATTTGACCTTTAGCCTTGTAACTTGATTTACTCCATTAATTAGTAACTTTGGTGCATAACTATTTTACAAGTATAAAACTAAGGGTGAGGAGGTACTCATCATCCTTTCATTTGCAACTATCTCTCTCTCATTGAGTTCTCTAGTGAGCAATGGTTTGAGACTTGGAGTGTTAGCCTTGGAAGAGTATGATGGAGTTGAGATTCTTTGTCTTCTTAGTCCATGGTGTGCAACCATAATAGCCATCAGAGTTTCATGTTGGGTGAGAGACAAGCCGGCTCATAGAACAAAGCTCTTTATCTCCTATAGCTTCAACCCAAGGTACTCCCCCAAAAGAAATTCCTTCAGTAAGACAAGTACTCTTTAGTAAGGATTAGGTACTTAGAGTTGTGCAGTAGTCAAGCACTCTAAGTAGGCCAGAGTGTTGTTGGCACTCATGTTTGTTTATTTTTTTAGAATATATTCTTTGATTACAAGTGAAGAGTGCTCTCACTTCTTTGCAAGTTATGTGTCCTACATTTTGCATGCTATTTCAATGTCTAATCAAGAGTAGAGGTGAGGAATTTCACAATAGGTCTCCAATGCTTAGTGGTAGGCATATACTCACCCTTGATCAGGGTGGTTGAAGAATTCAAAGGAATACACTTGTGCAACCCGTTAATTGAGAAGCTCATCACGCAGATAGTACCAACAAAATCAAATTTTTTTAGACAGGAAGTAGTAGAAAGCTCAGTCCTACAACTTGTGCCTTTTGGGAAGGGTAGAACACATTTTCAAGCAATGCATGTTTGGAATGGAATGGCACTCAGAGTTGAATGAACCGTCAACTTCAAGAGCAATCCCGGCTAGAGTTTAGAGTGAAAAAGAATTAGTTTTGTGATTTTCTATTTGCTATAGTGCACCACAAGGGGTGACACCACCTCTTCTAGGAGTGGTTTCTGCCCAAGAGGTTAAACCAAAGACAATAAATGAATTGAGATTTGGTGACAAATGCATGTTTCACTTCACTTTCAAACATTTCCAAACAATATCCTTGTGGGAAAAGAACTATTCTTATTGACTATACTATAAGTAATTCAACATAGAGCTGTCACAATGATTCTTGGTTTGAGGAAAACACAATGGTTTGCACCAAATTTTTGTGCAAATTAGCATGAGATTTGCACAGCTATTGCTTGTTTGCTATAGTCACTTTCTTTGGTTAAAGAGAAAACTTTGTTGCAAAAACTTTGCAAGTGCAAACAAGTAGAGTTAACAGTGTAGCAATTATATTAAAAGTGTTTTGAATGATTCATGTTACATTCAATAAGGATTCAATAGAAATGCACATCATAAATTTTATGTAACATAGGAGGAGGCTTACATAAATCAGTTACAAACCATTGACCAAAATACCACATCATGTAGAGTGTTTAGTGTCTTCATTCCCATTCATTATTATTAGTGTCATTCCTACTACCACAAAGAGTGTAATTAGGCTCTAGAAATATCTGGTCTATATTATAATTGTTATTAGAACCACGCATTGGATAAGAATCTATTTTGGAAAGTGCTATAATAGTAATAGTATAAAATGATTCATGTGCGTCCTACCACCAAGGATGTGACTACTTCACAATTAGCTCAATTTTACTTAGATGTAGTATTTTATCACAATGGCCTATCTCAAGTGCTCATCATTGATAGAGGCACTCAATTCACCAATTTTTTTTGGAGAACACTTTTTGGTTTATTCAAAACCAAGTTGGCCATGTCCATAGCCTACCATCCACAAACCAATGGCCAAATAGGGTGGGCTAATCATATCATTGAGGACATGCTACGAGGCTTCACCTTAGAAGAACAAGAAAGGTGGGACACCTTACTTCCACTGGTGGAATTTGCATATAACAATTTAGTGAAGGTATCCACATAGATTATACCGTCCTTCTTCATGTATAGAGAGCATCCTTTCACACCTTCAAGCTTGATGAAGATCCACCCAGTGGATATGAAGGTGGATGCTATCAACACTTTCATTTCTAAAATCCAACAAGGAGTGGAGAATGCCAAAAATAGGTTGCAGATCGCCCAAAATCAACAAAACCAATATGCAGATGCACATCATTGGCACATGGAGTTCAATGTTAGGGATGAAGTCTGGTTATCAACAACCAACCCCACATTAGTTGTCCCTTGCAAGCTCAGACCTCATTTTATGGGGCCTTTTTCCATCCTTCGTCAAATTGGCACAATGGTCTACCACTTAGAGCCACCACCACACATGAAGATTCATCCAATATTCCATGTCTCCTTACTATGCAGATATGCATCCCGACCATGCCACTTTCCTTCTATACAAGAAATTTGCCTTTGTCCAACACTCATTGATGACATTGAGGAATATGAAGTCAAACACATTCTCCAAAAATGCATCTTGATTTCATTGGGTATCTTTCCTTCTTGCACTAATTTGAGTATCATGGAGTAGAATCTTGTGGATTTTTCATTTCTCTTCTTGATTCTAAGTTTCTCTACCTTTGATCGCATTTTTTCTATATGGAATCTATTCTCAACTTCAACTTTTCTCTGATGTGTATTAATTTTTGTTGCTTTCAATGCTTCAATCTCAACTATTTTACTCCATTCTCTAGCTTCTAGTCATTCAATCTTGAATTTTCTATGACTAGCTAAATCCTATGATAAAGTGACAATTGCAAGTGTAATCTTAGTCACTTTATAAATTTGCTTCCTCTTACTCAAATCTTCCTTATTTTTGGAAACTTTGAAATTCTCCTCATTATCTTTGGATGCTTCTTTGGTTTTTTCATTCTCCTTTGGTACTGATCTTGCCTACTCCGCTAAATCTTCTTGAATTTCCTCTTGTACTTGCACTCTTGGCTCTTGTACTCCTGCTCTCTTACATTATCATCATATATTTCCCTAATGCTAAAGCTATGATGCTCCTTCTCTTGTGCCCTTCCTCCTTGTGCTCCTACCCTTTGATATAGAGGCTCACTTGCTCTTTCAAAATGGTACCCCTCTTCATATGCTCTTGTTAAGCATGGACTATCCTCAAGTTCAAGTCCTCCTGACACAAAAACAAATGCATTATTTTCTTTGTCAAACGCATTGCATGCATGTTCTTGTGTACTCGGGGTGGAGAAAGTTTGCAGAATAGAATCTGTAGGACTATAAGCCACTTTTTCATTCTTGTTGACAAAGTAGGTCCCATCAAGTATTATAACCTCCTATTGAAGCACACCACCAATACTCACCAGAGTGGGAGGAGAAATTTTATTGCAACTACCAAACATTACATCCATTCTATTGAAATGTGGACAGAATTGATTTAATTTATCTTCTGTAGTTCTCCATCCTCTCTTTAACTCTCTCATGGTAAAACCCTCCCCTTGAATTTCCAATCTCTCCCTTCTTTATACAACTCCATGTAGGGTACAAACTTCTTGTAGAGCCTATCCCCATTCATCATAAGTGGAAATCCTTTCCCTTGTAATAGAAAGTAAGTGGCCATATACCTGAAAGGAAAAACCTAGAGGGAAAATTTTAGGAAACTAAAACACTATAATTATTCGTTGCTTTCATTACCTTCGTCTCTCATGTCATGTCCACGGGGTTTATTATGTTAGCTAAAAGTTAACTAAAGACTGATATTTAATCTAATCTTGGATACCTATAAATGGTCACTAATAAACATCCGGGAGTTAAAATTGAAACTCCATGTACTACTAATATACCAGTACACTACCCGTAACCAGATTTACGGTTCGTTCACTTTTTGAATTGAAAAGTTTATGGGTACTGGCTAAATTTTTTTTACGGATCTAGAGGCTCTGCCCATTAAAATCTCACATATCCTAAAACTAAATCCCCCTAATATATCTTGGGAACTTAACACTGAAACGGCGGGTCTTAGTTTTCCTTCTCAACCTTGCGTTTTCTTCTGTTTGACTTATGCCGGGAAGTACAAAGTACAGCGTCTGTTGAGATTCCAGATAATCGTGAACCTCACTTACACTGGGATGGTTGGAGCTAGGACGTTTGAACTTGAAATTATCTACCTAACGAAATCAACCGGAAGAATTATGAATTTTCTCTTCCGTGAATCCACAACATCATTAGCTTGATCGTTGTTCAAGCAAAGAGAGGTTTTCTCAACATCATTTGCTAATGACGTTAAACAAAGACCTTTCTAGAATGTCAAATGCGAAAAATCCGAATCCCAAGCCAAGCAAGCAAATAGAATTTTCGCGGCCGTCGGTTCTACCCAGAATGCAACCGGCAGGTAGTGGTCTCTCGTCCTGTTTGCAATGGAAGAAGCTGGAGCTGGAGTCTTTTCATATTCCCAGGTTCATATCCAGTTCATATCCATCCAACTAAGCACCGGCTACGGCGTGCAGAGCGTGGTGACGGAAGGAAGCTTTCTCTCATTCTGGTGCCATCGAAGCTTTTCCCATCTTACCTCGTAGATTTTATCTCCTGACGGTGAGAGTCCAGCTCCCACAGTGTGACCGGGGGTCTTTGTACGGCTTCATAGGGGTCAACGTAGGCAGAAGATACATCGGATTTGTCACGGGGTAGCTTAGCGAATAAGATAATCGTCACTGGGTTAATACAATGTACCATGACGTAGCTTACCGAATAGGTAATCATCACTTGGTTACTTCTACATCTAGTGCATCGGAAGAAGAGATTTACATCAAGTGTATTCGATGGATGCAACAGCGCAACCCTTGTTAAAGCCTTTTTTCTGTCTATCAATGTTATTTGTTCAATTTATAATTTTAAGTAAATTCTCTAAAGGAAATCTCTTTTTGAAAAATAGATTGAAAATAAATTATTAAATAAAATAGAATATAAAATTTTAGAAATAAAATTATTACTAAAAAATTTAATTTTAATTTTAATAAAATAAAATGTATATAAACTTAATAATAATAGAATAAACAATTTTCTTAACTTAAAAAATATAAAACAAATTATTTTAATACTATTTCTAATTTATTAAATATACAAGTAAAACCCAGTGTGCACTGACACCTCGCGCTAATTACACAAGGATCTCATGTCAGTTTGTCAGGTTAATGTCAGAACCCTTGGGTTCGGTGTAGGTCTAACTATTCTGAGGAGCCGGTTAAGGACTTCCCGAACCCAAAGGCAAGCTTTGGCTCCAAGTTCCTTACGCGACGTAAATATCAGTCGTCTTTCGCACGCAGTCTTATTACGTAAGGACCACGAGCGGTCTTCGAAGCCACAGGTTGTTCAACGAACGAAACGGTGTGCCTAGAACTAGTTTACTGGACCTCAAGCGGCGCATGCCTTTAACTAAGCAATGCAGCCAAATCTTCAACTTGAAGATCTGCACATACTGTATCCCAAAATTCGAGATTCTTCATGACCCCAAGGGACTCATGGGCTCGTAGGAATTTAGTCAAGTGCGTGCTGACACATGAATATTGGAATTTATCAGACGAAAACCTGTTCAGATCTTTTCACATACTGATATTCTACTCCGCAAATAAATGGAGTGTAGAAGAATAAAAATTCCTGCACGCGTCTACCAACGATGTCGTGGATGGACCAATTAAAATGTTTTCAGGATTATGTATCTGGAAACAAGCTAAGTAGAAATTTAACCTGTCACCTGCTCCACCAGTCCTTCCAATTTCTACAGGACCTTTGGAATGATTCACAGCTTTTGGTATCGTCTTTCTTTCTTGAAATGTTCCCAATCTAATAGGCCTTTATTGGTCAGACAATTGCGGGGTGGCACGTTGTTACACAGATGTCTCAAAACTTCTTTTCCAATGCGTTTATTGAGAAGTATCTCTCTAGGAACCGTCGCAATGCACCATCACGAATCAGAACAATTTCACACAGTTCCTTACTGATCATGCAACTTAGAGGACCTTTTAACGCTAGCTATTTCGGTACTGCACTCGGGGTTCACAACCACATTACTGAATTTTATCAAAAGTGAGAACTGCAGTTCATTCTGTCGTTGTTCTGGAGTCTTTCATTGGGTTCTTGTACCATCATACCCCATCAACATGAAGCTGCTGACAACGATCGGTAGCTTATCGGGAGAAGACATTTCCATATGCAACTGATTCAGGCTGCAGTTCCGAGGCTGCTGCAGACACACAACGCCTGCCATATATATAGACTCGTGCAGCTACGGTAGCTATATAGTGTCACTGATACACGGAATTGAGATGATTGGATAATCTATGTATACGTCTAGTTTTCTCTCTCTCATACACTCCAGGTTTTAAATCCAAGATCTGGAGTGTTATCGGGTTGAGATGTGATATCCTTTCAAGGAGGTAAGCAGTAGAGCAAGGTCCCATGATGGATGGAAGCAGCGAACGTGCTAGGGGTTCTACAGTGTACAGTATTCCTGACAATGATCATTCGAAGACGGACATGAAGCGCTTTACGACAGCGGTGCTTTCACTTGTTCTTGTTCTGTCGCTGCGTTGTACGAATCCGTGGGCTTCGCACACTCGTTGCTGTAGTAAGTGAGGCGTTACTCAGGAGAACATCAATGCGATATTCTTCCGTGCCCAATTGTGCGGTGTCAAACCTTAGACTCGGGGCTTTGCTGTACCAATGCAGCTCCAGCCTTCTAGAATGTCCAAGTACGGCTGGACTGCTCTAATGGTGTGTTACTATCCAAGAGTTCTGTCGATGACTTTCGTGGCACTCGTGCCCGAGTACCATAGCTCGACTGTTTGAGCAATGACTGGATCGACGAAACTGAAGGACCTCTTGAACCTGTCATTCGTTGGCCTTTAATCTTACATCTAGTATCTGGTTATTCGCGATATATATCCAGGATACATTGTATTAAAAATGATTAGATCAAGGACTAGAATGGAGAACAAGTAGAACAGCCATTTGGCGAAGCATGCTCACTCTCTGGTTTCATGTTTAAAGAAACTTGATTGCAGCGAGTTAGATACAACAGAATTAAGGAAGACGATTTGTTAGAAACATCAGTTTTTAGAGACCTTGGTTCACGCTAAAGTACTGCAGATAGACCTTCGTCCACAAGTGGATGTTTAAGTTCCATTATTGATCTCCAATGGCGCCAGCACCAACTCAGTAGAAGTAACTCAGGTCTGCAGTAGTGACGGTCATAGTTCTTTATTCAAACATTCCATATCCGCAAGGGTGAGAAAGTAAGTAGCTTGCTCTCAAGCCTGCTTTCATATCTATGTGGGGTGATATTAGTCTTCCCTGCTCCAACTTCAATCCAAATTTTTCCAGTTCTGCCAATCTTTGCGCTACATACGTCAAGTCAACCTGTAGTTTCCCACCACTATCAGCCTCACTCCAGTCTCGTAACGATCCGTAGGCTGTGACCCCATCGGTGCAGGCACCAGCAGTTCGAGACAAGTCACCATGCATACAGTCACAGCGTACGAGTTGATGGAACGAGAACTAGATTGTTGCCGTGGACCATGACTCAGCTCGTGGAGGAAAAATAATCAAACCTCATCTGTTTGTGAAGGTCAGGCACCTGAAGCAGAGCTACCACCAGACCAGCAGAAGAAGAACAGAACGGATTGAACCCTCGTTTCCATGCACATAATGAGGCCCATTGTGACGTTAAAGGTCAGTAAAGAGAGGATCTCACCACACATGCATGGCTGTGACACGGAAAGCAGGACCTGGAGTCCGGAACGACGGAGGATCCCGCAATGAAATTGAACCTGGATTTCGGTCCATGGCCAACGGGAAGACATGTCTAACTTTCATGTCCCCGTTGTGCCCAGCTGATTTAGACCTCCGTGCATTCTTACCACGCACCTCGCTCTCATTGATGTAGTTGTTGTTACTACTTCCTCCTGGAAGAAGAGATGCAATATCCGCTCCTTTGAACAAACGCTTCAACCATCCCAGCCCGCCAACCATGGGCCCGCAATGAAGATTCTCGACGCGGATATTAGAAAACGACTCCGACTCCAACGTCCTCCTCTGCATATGGACCTGCATTTCGTTCGTAAACTCTAACCAATTGATTTTTCCTCCCTCGATTTCCCAGCAAGAAAGCCTGGTACGACGCTCCTTTCTCAGCTACTCATAACGCAGACGAGACCTTTGCTTCCGTTGCAATGAATGATTCCTCACCCCTTATAAGCAGATGCAACTCCCACCGTCAGCGTCAGCAGAATCAGCACCAGGTACTGCTTCAGTAGAGAGTAGTAGAAAGCAGAGTGAAGAACCGAGGACTCTGAAGCTCGTCGCAAGTAGTGGACTAGAATATCAACGTTGGATTGCATTTCTGGACAGGACCTAAAAACATAGGGGTGGACAAAGGAAACAACAGACAAATGGAAGAAGAGTTCGGAACGAAATCGTATCCGTCAAAATTTGAAGCTCGTTTCTTCTGTGGAGAAGCACATGGAAGTGTCTAAGGTTGTTCAGGATGAAAAAGCTATCTATAGCACCTATTGCTGTTGCTGCTGCAGCAGCATCTCCAGGTATCTGGACCCACTAAGCGCACAGTCGTCATCACGTTCTCGTCCTCCTTACAAGCTGCTGTTACATTCTGCAGTAATCAGATCATGCAGATTTTACTGCCTCTCTCCTGTACCAATTTTCGTGGGTTGACAACGAAAGTCCACCCTTCTCCCATTTTCTTACTGCCCTTCCCTTCTCTCTCGAGGTGGAAACTAAAATCACCCACAAAACTCTCCAGCTGTAACTCACTCATAGAGATCATGGACTCCAAGCTTACTGTCCTCATCAGTGATCCTTCTCTAAAGAGAGAGAGAGAGAGAGAGAGAGAGAAGGAAACTTCTCTCTCTTTCTTTTATCTCGCTGGAAGTAGGCGCCAAACTGCTTTGGTCCTGCCTTACTAGCTCCTATGACTTGATTTTGATTTGTGAGAGTTTATTAATGCAACATACCCTTTAAGTATTTAATTAGCTGATATTTGATCATGCGAAGGGATCACAAATGCTACGAAGGGGCCGACATATGTGTTTCTTTCTTCAGTTAGAAATTATTTTGGACCATTGAGAACTTCCTTTTGTCAACGGCAGTGCCACCGCTGCTGAGTGGAGTATGCATGACATAACAAGTAGCGCATAAACCAATATTGGTTCTGGGTTAATATGATCAAGGTAGAAGACAAATTTATCACTTGAGTGGTACTCATGGGAATTTGAATTATTATTTTCTCTACTGCCAAGATCCATTAGAATCACAACAACATATGATAGATGTTTCGTTCGAGTATTCACGAAGTTAGTGAAACAAACCATAATATTGACCTGCCAATAACGTTCTATTAGATATTTCAGGAGTTTTTGATTCCCTCCTTGTCCAACTTTTAATTTTATGGCACAAAGATTCTCAACCCTTTTATGTTGTTACACTTGACTGAGAATAAGTTTAAACCATTCTCTAGTTCCCATTAAATTCTCTTTATCCTTCCAATCTCGAAGGTAGGTACCTTTCAATCCTTAAAAAATGGCATATCTCTCTTAGTAAAGAGCTGAAAAATTGAGCCAATATATATACTCAAAAGAAATGAAAGGGAGAATAAAAGCCACTGAAATGTGCACAAAAAGATGAAAGAATGTGAGCTCAAATAAAAGGGTAAAGACAAAAACAAAGAAAAAAATACTAACAAACCACAGTAAATAATAACAATGTAAGATCTACCAAGTATTTGCTAAATGTCCTTTAATGGTATATCAAATAGATGAGGCAGGAGTATCCTAGAAGTGACGGGCTCTCCTATTACTCCTACTACTTGCTTGCTTGTATAATTCCAGTGTTTGGGAGCAATCTAGGGTGAATGAGAGGGTTTACGGCTTAGAATTTAGGGTTTATGGTTTAGGGTTTAGAGGGTGAATTAGACTCTTTGCCCAAAAATATGAAATGAGTGTGGTGGATTAATTGCCATAAAAACTCTTCATTTAAAAGATCCTTGTATTTCTTGTTGAAGTAGACTACCAAAGTGATGATGTAGAATGCCTAAAAATTTCCAATGTCAATTTTACTCTAAATCTATTGCTGGGTGTATCTATTGGGATTTATATTATGAGTAGTTGAAAGATATTGATTTTATAGAGTATTATAAACTTCTAAATGAGAAATAATTAGCTAGACTTCATAATAACCAAGATAGTGGTTATATTATTCTAGTGTAATTTGAAAGAGTGAAAAACAAAAATCTATATTTTTATATGTAAATTTCATTTTCCCAAATATTTAGCTTTGGGAAAGAGTGAAAACTCTTAGGTTCACAAGTCTTTTGGTGTAACAATTTTATATAGTTCAAAGATAGCACATGTGAAGGAATCATTGAGTTACTCATTGTATCAATATAAGACAACATCTTTATGAGGGTGATTCTAATGAATTTGGATAT
Source organism: Lunularia cruciata (assembly GCA_948567375.1). NCBI lineage: Eukaryota > Viridiplantae > Streptophyta > Marchantiopsida > Lunulariales > Lunulariaceae > Lunularia > Lunularia cruciata. The sequence goes on from OX419756.1 coordinate 9,077,612, forward strand.
TCCCTTAGACGTTTGATGTTAATTTTTCTACTAAATTTAGTTACTCTGATGATTAGTTACTTTTGGACATAATAATTTCACAAGTATAAAAACAAGAGATGAGTAGACATTCATCATATTTCCATTTGTAACTATGTATAATGGGTAATGTACTGAGTCTTGGAGGTACCTCTCAATTTTAGTTTTTAATTAGTATAATAAACTTTGGTTCTATGAATTCTTAATCTATAGTATGCTACTTAACAACAAGATAGAGTTTTTATTGAGTGAGAGATAGTATGGTGTACCATTAGCTAGAAAAATTATCTAGAGGTGTAAATTGGCTTGGTAATATATTGAAGTATGTTATACATGATGGTATAAATAGATCAGATAGAGGTGTCACTAAAAGAATATATACACTAATAGAGTAGAGGTTGAAAACACCATGTAAAAATTTGAGTCAATTTCAAAGACCTAAATGAAAAAAATTAGGTATCATAAAATAGATTTTTTTTTCTCCTTTGGGGTCAAAGGCAACACCTTTTTTTGGGAGGTGGGATTCACATGTTGCCTTTTCCTCCCTTGTTTTTCTTGTCAAGATCTTTCAAATGATACCTCACTCATGTTGTTTTGAGTTTTTTACAGGAAGATTCTCCAAAGATTCCCTTTGGTCAAACTTGTTTGACCAACCAAATAGGACAAAGATCAACATGTCATCAATCCATGCATCTAAACTAAGGGTGTAGTTTGCTAACATGTCACCAATCCATGTATCTAATCTAAGGGTGTAATTCTCTTTGAGTAGATACTCTTTGCTATATAATAAAGACAAGGTGCTCCTTTGGGACATCAGAGTAACAAGGAATTAAACCTTGCATTTCTCTTGGGGTTTCTCTTGTCCTCAGAATTTTACATCCAGCTCATAATTCAAAGGTATTAAAGGCTAGCTATGGCCTATAGTGATCCTCCTTACCCTTGGTGACATTAACCACCACTGCCTTTTCTTGTGTAGCTACTTGTGTGAAAGACTAAGGTTGTAGGGATTAGCAACCACCACATTAAGTTGTGTGTCTCTTTTATTGATAAATGTCATATTATTCACTCATATGCTTCAAGGAGGTGGATAGAGCAAGTCAAACCACCACTCAATTATAGGATTTATACCATTATATATCTCTAATAACATCATGGATCTTTATTAATCCGTACACTAAACACAACATAAGATGCATATAACTTACTTGTCATAAGGTGATCCAAATGCATAGTGGGAAGGTAAACCTAAGAGGGTTGGATGTGTTAAAATTTATCATAGATAAAGTGCTATAATAAAAATTTTACAAGGGAAAAAAGTCCTAAGTTAAAGGAGTAGTATGAAGCCAAGCTACTAAGCTCCTTCCTCAACAAGAGAGAATGTTAGCCTTACAAAAACAATGCCTCAATGAAGATGCTAGTAAGTAAAATACATATACATATACTCACTAAGTTCTACTTGAATCCCATTAGTGCATATAGATAAAATGTCTCTGAGTGTACGTAGTGCAATGCAATTGAAATGACAATAGATCACGTGCTAGCAAAAGATATGATTAAAAATCAAATGTCCTTATTGCAACGGATACAAGGAGGAAAGTGTAAAAACCTATCAACTAATAATTATGGCTATGCTCCTATAGCCTCCTACTTTCATATCTTCCCTGGAGTATATGGAGAGCTATTTGTGACCTACACAATCCATCTAAGAATTATGGAAGCATACTTGGAACTGAAAGTACAGAGAAGGTATCACATCTAGTGTTATCAAAGACATGTTAATGACATAGAAGGATATTAAGACGAAGATAGATACATGCTAAATAAGAGATCTGTGCACATCTAGTCAAAATAAATTAATCCACTTGAGTATTCTTCAACTGGTGGCGTAGATGAGCATGAGCTATACTTTGGACCAAAACTATAATGTAGGAATGGATGATTTTATAACTTGTGCATCTTTGCATCTTAGAGTGTCAATTATGAACAAGCTTCAAAATCATTCTCTCCTAAAAGAGAGTCTAAAACCCTCAAGCCTCCTAGTGGAGACTAAAATCCGAAGGAAAATCTGAGCGGGTGAGTCTTGCTCTAACTACATCCTCCAAAAGATCCAATAGATGGGTATTGGAGACAAATAGTAGTTTACATAACCTCTGTAGATGACAAGTAGATGGACACCCCTAATCATACGATGGTTATACAATGGAGTTGAAAGTAAACAAAAATAGGATAAAGGAAGTAATTTTATTCTTTCAAGCAAAAGGACACAAAATAAAGCAAAATGAACAAAAAGATATCACAAAAAGATATCATCTACTTAGACACCTACCAATCAGAAATGAGATTCAAAGATACCCTAATATATCCAATAACCATACTATAACCCCCAAGAAATTGAAACAAATATACTGACAACGAACATCTTTTAAACACGCACCACTTTGAGAATGCAATGAGTTTCACGGTAAGATTTTACATTAACAAAGGTTTCACTCCAGCTCATATCTTGCAATCAATGAACAGATTTCACATCACATCCTCTCTTTTCCGGTCGTGAGCAAAACAGACATAAACGGTTTAGGCTTTTGACGGGAGTGCTGAATATCACAACTGGTGTTCAAGTCCTAACTTTAGCCGTTGGAATTTGTGTTCAAGTCCCGCGAAGTCCTCATTCCTTTCCACCTGAGAGTGGGACAAGAAAACAATCCAAAATAATCTTCGGATATACCGAAATGTATGCGCCAAGGAGCGAATACAGTAATTGGGCTTCAAATAGAAAAGGATCTTCCTGTTATTATCACATAATCCTCATTAGTGAAGCACTAGTGGCACTAGTGCTTCTACAACACTACTGTATTCAGTGCATTCTTTCCGATTATGATGAGTGGAAAATGGAATGGTGCTGCTGGTTCCGCATTTGAGGGCACCAACCTCGGAGCTCCCAGTAAAGTACAGAAGAAAGAATAGGAGCTGTCGAAATCTCGCTTGGCATTTTTCTCCCTCATTTTGCTGCAACAGTCCTGGATCCACCATCGCCACCATTACTGCCCTGCTTTGTCTCATATGGCCTCTGGAACATCCCCTCCCCCCCGTAAACTGAGTCCATTGGCTCCTGTCTCTCGTACAACAAATCTCTTCAATGCCTCAGAGTAACGCCCAGAGAAACGCATTTCCCATTTATTGCAGGCCATGTTATGAGGTGAAGATGAGTCTTGATTTCTCGTCAAAGAAAAGTGTATTTCTGGTCGATGATGACTCAAGAGCATGGGCCTGTGGTGGTGCTGATTTGGAGCTTTTGTAATCTCGCTAGATTCAGCAGAATGCCGGGGATACCGATTCTACCGATTCAGGAAGTCGAACAAATATCAGTGCTCTAGTCGAATGTGGAAAGGACAAGCAGAATCAATCTTACTCGATGTGGGAGACCAATTCCAAGACAAACTTGAAATGGGTTCTTCCCAACCTTCTTGTTTTTGTACGCGGTAGCCCCTATTCTAATCCAGGAAGTTGAACGATGATCTAGAGCTTTTGGCCATGAAAGAACAAACAGGATGAGCTGTGCACCTCGACGACGACCGGCAAGGTAGTTCGTCATTAGATGATGATGATTCTGTCTATATATCTTATATATCTATCATGAACCTACACAAGTTGAGTGGGAATACTGGAAGTCGTAGGAGCTCTCTACTCCTTAACCCCTAAAGAGAGCCTCAAGTTCTGGAAAGATTGATTCGTCAGTTGGTGGTTGTTGGCTTCAAATCTATCAGGCTATTTCAAACCGTTATGAGAAAGGGTGGACTTTCAGTTGACACATTGGAGTTGTAGGTGTGATCATTAACCCCTAAAAAAGGGACCCTCGTCTTATGTTTTGGGGAGATTGAGTCGTCAGGCGGAGCTTCTTGCTTTTAAATCTCACGGCATGAGAAGAGATCTATGTGCTCGTTTCAATTGAAGACCCGATTGTCTAACCTTGATGCCGCAACTTCCACTATCAACGCCACCATGAGGACGCAGCGATTGCTGTCATAATCTGAAGGCTTACATACCTGTGTATAAAGTATTGGAAGTGATGACCAATGAGAGCCTCTTCCTTCTGGCATTTGAACACCTCTAAAATTCTTGGTACGCACAAATTGCAGCTGTCGTGCACTGCATCCAATCATTAAGAGCTCGATTGGATTCGACTTGGTTAGACTCGTGTGGTATACTGTATTAGTAAATTAACCTTTTCATTCTTGTGGAAACAGTTGAACAAGGCACTAGTAAAAAGAAGTAGGTTGTCTATCAGCATCAACGCTGGACCTCCATGGACAGAAATACTCTGAGGAATAAATGAACGGCAGATTGATGCAGCAGAAGCTCATATAGTTGGCAACCTTGTCTAAATCTCGACAACATCCAAAACATCGCAGCATTGCAGTCATGAGTCCTCTGAAAAATTATACCAACAGCAGACCGATTCAACCGCAGCACATTCACATAGATCAGAAACTTGTCTAAAATCCCATAACTTCTAATTCGAGCGGGTTGCAGTACTTAGAAGGTCGGTTGTCACTGTTCTCGAAGTGATTTCACGCTTTGCATTGGATGATCACAATCTTCCAGATAACTCACCACCCACCCAGAGACAAATCCACCGCTACTATGCAAATTCACCTCCACTAAAGCATTACTGAACAACAACTACTGCGATCCAATCACAACAAGTCATACTCAACCAATCGAAATTTGACACGATAAGTAACCTCGAATTTTTTCCGCACTGTGGCAGTTTCTTGTTAGGGGTGGTCATGACGAGAGAAGGCATGACAAGAAAATGACGCCATCTCTAAAGGTTTCAGATAGAGCTAGTAGTGGTGAGCCACGACATTCTACTTTCACCAAACGATCTGGACAGACAATTTGTAGAAATCCTGTGTCTAGCAGCTTATCTTTTGCTCTTTGAAGTTCAAAAAGTCGACTTTTGAGATCTTACGTTGAAAGAAGATCTCTATTGTCATAATTGTCGATTATTATATGCTGTTCTTTTCTACGACTGGAGCGTTAAGGAAGGAGGGATATACAGAAAGGAGATCTTATGCATGTAGTCCTTAACTGAACTTTTTCTTAATAAAGACATATGTACTGCTCGTTTTTCTATGGTATAAAATTTTGTAAGAGATGTAAGACTATCTTCGGCGAGGGCGACTTAATTTCAATGAAGGTTGGTGATGGATCATTTTCGTCATATTATTTTACTTTCTATTTCAATTTGCATAGGAAACATAATAAACACAATATAGGGGAGAGTTCTAGTATGGGCGAGTGTGTGGTGAAGAATACACTATATTCGTGTCATCTCTCTACAATATAATCTTTTAATTTTTTTTAATAATTTTTTTTCCAAATTCTATACCTCCGCTCCAAATGCTAAATTGCGGGAGGCACCATGCTAACACTAAAACCGCTAAAGTCGAGGTTGTCTCTTCATGCGCATGTTGATATTTCTGCTTTCACCATAGGAGTTATCGCAGGTCAGAATATAGAAGCCTGTTATGACTTCCCATTGATACTCCGTCCATTATCAGTAGCTAGTAGTATTAATCTAGCACTAATAGGGAGTTTTGGAGATAGTGTTCTCTTACCTTTATTTGTTCGGATACAACGTTGTCTTTTATGTTACCATTTTCTACTTAAACATCTCGTTCCAAAGGCAGACATGCCTCCTAGGATAGCTGGTTGGATGTCTTTGTTACTAGTTTGTAAAGGAAAGGGAAGCATTAGCATGTTGCTTCCCGTGCCTTTACATGCTAATGTATATTTTTTGTCCTAATTGTTAACTAACCTAGATGAGTTTGATGAATGACTTCTCAAATGAAAATCTGTCTTGAATTGATGCAAATACAAAGTCAAAGTACCAATACAAAAGCATCATTTAGTTCTTATTTGGATTTTGGTACTTGGATGAACCCGATGGAGAAATAGAACTACGTTTTATACAAATATGGACCTTATCAATTGACAAAGGAGACACTCTCCAAAGTTCGGATCTAATGAAGTTCTTTGGAGAAACATTAAGCTCCAATTGTGGTTGAAGCTATGCACAGTGATTGGAGTTCTAGAAGGACGTAGTATGATGTGTCTAGATTAATACTACTCAGCTACTGAATTGGATAAGGTTTTCTTCAATGTGTAGAAGAAAACCTTATCTAATTGGATATTGTAACAGACACTGTATAAGGTTTTTTTATTGAGATTTGTGCTTGTGATCCTAGTTGGAGGGTAGAGAGTCCTACTGCAACTACAAAATGACCTTCATACTTCTTTTGCCCCGAGTACCATTTCAAATGTGAAGTAATTTTGGATCAATTCGTCGTACAGCATGTACATAAAATAATATGTATTGAGAGGTTTAGAGTATGCATTGTATGTATTGACTATGATAATAGAGGCAAAAAGAAGAAGAAGAAGGATTATGCAGCTATAATTGCTACATTCTTATTTCAGAACATTCTTACTCTTAATCATCGTTATCCTTTTGACCTGGTTAACGATAAAAACACACATTTTCTAAATGATATTATTGAGAAGATTGCCTGCTATTTTCAGATCAAACAGAGAAAAAAAACTTCATATATATATAATCCATAGTCTAATTGAATAGTCTAATAGAGAAGTCTAATGTGATTTTTTACTTGATAATAATGAATACGATTGCTATAAACAAGGTTACTAATGGGATACAAAGTTGCCTTCAATTTGAGTCATTTTGGATTGCATAGAAGATAAAAATACATAAAATTCTATTTGGCATATGGGATGCATCCTATTGTGTAGATAGAATTTGAAATACCTACTCACAAAAATTCTGTTGGATGAAAGAATCTTAACTGAAGCAAGTCAAAGGACTGGTTAATTGTAGTTACTATGGTTAATATGGAAGAAGACAAAGAGAAAACATAGTGCAAGAAGTAAGAAAGAGATCTTATGATAATAGCCTACCGAAACCAAATATAGAAGATTGAGAGTTAGTCCTATTGTACAACAATGCCGTCTGAAGTTCCAGCAAATACAAAGTCACATGTGAGGTTAATGAGACATTATCAAGTAATTGAAATACTTGATGATGTTTATCTGAACTTGAAGACCCAATATTGTAAAGTGATGGAGATCACATAACATATTATGATCAGGTGACTATTGTAGTAATTAATTGTGCTCATATGTAACTTGGCAAAGTACATTGGATGTGTTATGTGATAAAAATCACATAGTACATCCAATGTGCTTTACCAAGTTACATATTAGCACCATTAATGACTACAATGGTCACCTGATCATACTATGTTATGGATAAAGTGATGGATTGATTATAGGTTTTTGTTGGAAAGGAGTTGTTTAGATACTAATGACTAGCTTAGTTAATCATGAGTAAAGTTAGTTTAGCTTAATTTAGTCAAGGTTAAATCTAGCAATTATTCAAACTAGATTAAAAATATTAGAATGTGCAAAAGGTTTTGGTCTTCTACTACAAGATAAAATCAAAATCTCACTCTATATATATAAATTCTATTTTATCTTGTAGTAGAAGACAAAAATATTTTATTTAACCCCTCATGTTTTGATCAATTTAGGATTTTATCAAGTGCACAAATGAGATGATTGATATAAGATAATAAGATAAATATTTCAATAATATCTTCAGATTCAAACAAGCAAGGTATAATACTTCCTTTTAAGCTCACTAAGATTCTACTAGAAGCTTCTAGAGCAATTAGACTATTTCAAAAGGTTAGGAATATTCCCATGTGATTCCTCTCTTAATTGTACAATTTTTAGAACGTATTTAGTAACTAAATGTCACAAAATGTTACCAATGTATGTCCTACTAGTATACTTAGAGCAATGGAGGAGTCATTCCTCAACCATTATTTTAGATGTGTGAAGCATGTTGCTTTGAGTTAAGAAGAATAATTTGTTACATTGCCTAACTATGACTTAGTTTTAAAAGTGAGTTGGATTTAATTTATGGGTTTTTAGGGAAAGTCAGAGTATTGAGTATTTATGAGTGCATTGAGACTCAATTGTGGTTTTTAGTAAAGTAATAGTATTATGAGGGAGATCCAAATGGAACTTGAGTGCTACATATCATACAAGGGTAAAAGTTAGAGAGAAGGATAGGGGTTTTAGGTCCAAGATTGGAACAGATTTTGGTTCGTTTAGAATGGAATTATTGCAAAAATGTGGTAGTGTGTATAACCTCATTCATATATTATAGATTACTTAGTTTGGCTTGAAATTTCAATGCTTGTAATGGATGTTGTAAGTTTATCTTCAATCCTTAGATAGCAAGACTTTGACTTATGAGGTATGAATTAAGAGTCTTTGAGTGAAAAAGTGTACTAATGAATGAAAAATTATTTCATATGAGGCCTTTGATAATTATGATTGTGGAAGACTGGGTTAAGAATGGCCAGTGGAGTGACAACATGAGGCTTATTAGACAAACAAAGTGAGGCTTAGGGGCAGCTCATGCGGCATTTTATGCAGTTGCTTGAGCAGCATAACTGGTTGAGCAATGAGATCTCTTGAGCCTACTAAATTCTCTTTTTATAGAATCCCATTGAGATTTATGGATTTTCTTTGCTTCCAAACAACTTTTATTGCCAATTTGGGTACAAACTTTGCTCAACACATCATGGACTCACCGATTTAATATATGTAATCATCTATGGAAAAAATTAGGACCTTATAATCTACATGTTTCTTTGGGAGTGGATAAGAAATGGAATGTTAGATGCATATTGAATTACAAATCAATCTCTTATGATAACAATAAAAATCAATTTCCTTATCATAGTTAGAAGGTTTGGACTTTCTTGAAGGAAAATTTCTCATCATGATAGTAGTTTAAGATGATTTTGTAATATGATTTTCTTTTAACTTTACTAGACTCTTTACATTCTTAAGATTTATATTGGTTTTAATTAAACTGAATATTTTACTTCTATAATCTTGTTTGTAATAAATTTTTGAAAAAGAAAAAAACACAAAGCAACTTTACTAAAGCATCAAAGAAAAATAAAGGAAACAATGGAAGTGCTTAAGAAGGAAAATTGTTCAAAGCTAAAGATGTATTTGGTTCAAAATTTTCTAGTAAAACTTTTGCAATCTATTAAGCATACCAAATCATTTTAGAAGCTAATAGTAAAGGCATGGATATTTGAGCAAAATTTTTGTACCTTAACATTGAGCACCAATATGGCTCTTGCTTAAGAGGCAATACCAACAACAAGAACGTAATAATGGAGATAGAAAATCATGACTTGGAGGAAGTCCTCAAAGAGTAATTTTCCCTTTTCAAGTATTGCATTCAAGATGATTGGTATGCTTTCTCTTTTGCAGACATTTATAAAAAGATCATTGTATTTTTGGAGAAGACCTCTTCAAATAATGATCTTTTATGATATCCCAAGTCCTTAAAAATGGAATAGTAATTAATGACCATTATATCAATAGGGTATTTGATGAATTTTGCACATATATAATTTCAACAATGCTAGTGGTGAGTGATAAACATGACATTAATATGGATAGTTGTATTTGCAAAATTGGATGGAAAGATGTACATAGCTATTTGAAAGCAGCATAGTGAAGAAAGAGGTGTCAAATATCATCAAGGTATTGACTTGTATGTACAAGGTGATCCTAACATATAGATAGTTTGAAAATCTATCCAATTATCCAATTATCCAATAGTAGAAGGGAATTGATAATGTAATCTCATATATCTCAAAGCCTTATGATTGTGCTATAGATTTATGCTCCAAATTTATGAAAAACTTGGTATATGCACTTAAAGCTAATTGTTAATATGTGGTGGTGGAGAATGATCTTTGCTAATATATGGATCTTGCTTTAAGGGTAAACTTGTTAAAGATTTTTCTCAGTCTAGTGGAAGGAACAAAAAAGGAGGCCTATAAAACAAAAATAAAGAGCACATAGATGCCTTTGCTTAGTCAAACAAAGGAGACCACAAAAACCAGGTAGATGTACAACATATGAATGTAGAACATATGAATGACTTTACCTAGCCCAATGGAGGGGAACAAAAAATGATACATATAAAGCAAGCAAGTAGAATGTATAGAGTAGTGTGAAGAAGATGCTTAAAGATGGTGTTTGTACTTCTTGTGGAGGTAGAAGAGGTAGTAAAACTACTTTTAGGTCCAATAAAAGAACTTTATATCCTCATGTGTAACAAAGAAAAGGTGTTAGATCTAAAAAATGAACAAGCAAAAGATACATTGTAAGCGTTTTGGATAGATAGAATGTTAAGGATAAGCATTGGTCTTTCATTGGTTTCTACACCTTATGTATGATTTTTCTTAACATAGTAAGATATTTTTTTCTCTAATCAGCTGAAATTGCATTTTCTACTCAAACTCATTACAATATTGGTGGAATAAGTTTATATAGAGGCACATATGTAATAATTTACAAATTTTAAATTTCTTTTGATTTAATTAGAATTCATGGTTTTGGATAAATAAATAGCAATAGGTGCTTTTCAGCCCTATCCGGTTTTGGTCATTTGGAACTCAAAATTGGCTCAAATTGGTATATACCTTCCTTCAATTTCTGGCTTATTTCATAAAACTATTTGATGTTTATGTGAAGTGAAGCAAACTTGACAAAGGAAGAGGTGTGGTGCCTACTTTTTTTTAAAAGTTGCATATTTGTTTTTTTTGATGAAGAGGGAGCAAATTATTTTTGTTTGGTAAGAAACTCCTTGGATGGATATTCTTTGGATTTCATCTATGTACCTATTTGGATACAAGGGAGACATAAAAAAAGATCCATTTAATATGAAGGTTTTGGTACAAGGAAGCCAAGTCCAAAGAAGGGCCAAAACCAAGACCTTTGGAACCAAAGACCATACAAAAATTTGAATACCGCTACCACTGAATTAAAGAACTGCTGCCAAGGACCATTTGTGCACCAGCAAAGAATTTGCATGTGTGGACAATGACTGCCCAACCATTGAGGACTGATGATTGAAGAAGTCAAACTATAAAATCAAGTGCTGTCTTGACTAGTTTTACTTTTTGCCAACATTCCACATTCAGTCGTCAATGATCAACCCAAAGTATGAATGGCTGATTCTTCATAGTTGTACGCTCTTCCAACTAGTCAATCTGAGTTAGTTCAATTTCTCAATAGGCAATATGGTGAAGAGCAGGAGAGTGATGAGAAGGATTCTTGAGGTAATACTCCACTACACATCAATGAATAAGTGGGCAGTTCACTACAAGAATAAATCACTCTAGTGCAAACACTTAATGTTTTTGATTTAGAATTGGGAGTTGAATTCACTTGCAATTGTATGGGAAATGAGAAGTAGAAGGAGAAGGAGAAGGCATTGAGAGAACTGCATGAGAACCCCTACAAGTGGATAGGGGAGCATTGAAAGAACATGCTTGGTCTAGATGCAACATCCCAAATGGCATCACCATGAACACCAAATTCAGAGATGTAGGGGAGGAGATGAATAAGAGGACATCAACATCCTTCAACTATAAACACACTACTAGTAATGGTTGGAAAGGAGCCTATTACAAAGATCTAGCTAGAAGAGCAATTATAGAAGCCCTGATAATGATATTCTACCCCAAGAGAACTATCTACTAACCATCAATCATGCCATTTCCTTTGAGTATGTATACCAAGGAGAGGTAGTGAATTGGGCCTATATGTTTTATGAGTAAGCTAGATCAATGATTAAGGAATTATAGGAGGAAGGAAGAGCAACCTATCTAGCTTCCTTTGCCATACAACTTTACATGGGTTTAATTTGCTGAGCAAAGAAGTGAAAAGGAAGTTTTTGTGTTACTTTTACTTGGAGGAATATTTTACATCCCAACTTGGAGGAAGAGCCATGGCACAAAATACCAAAATGAAAATGAAGAGTTCAAGAATATAGGGAGGTTCATGGATTTTAAGGAGTGTGGTATCACAACAACAAAGATGAGTGGATAAAAAACAAAAAGGTCTCCAAATCCTATGAAGAGAGCAAGAACAAAATCCTCAAGTGGTGCAGATTTCTTTGGAAGAAAACAAAGCAAAAGAGGAAGAGGAAGAAGAAGAAGAGGAAGAGGATCTTACTCCATAAGAAACCATATCTGACTCAAGAGAAAGAAAGGTAAAGCAAAGCGGAGGTAACGTTGCTCAAGAATACTTCACTTGCCAAGTCTATAGAAAATTTGTTAAGTAACTTACTTGTTTCTATGTACATTGTAAATATTTCTTTGTGAAATTTCTTAATTATTTTCTAGAGTATCTATTGGAATGTTATAGTAATTTGTATGAAAAGCTTCCACAAACTACTATGATATATTTATACAATTATAATTACCATAATAATATATTAATTATATTATATTTATACCTATATAATTACCATACTAATATGGTTAAAGATAGTTATATATTATTTTAATTTTAAATATGATTTATTTTAACTTCAACAATGATGATAATAGTTGAAATAACAAAGTATTAACCTACTAGTAGTAAAATGGTAAGAACAAGTCATTTTCTCAAAGATACGGTTGGAAATGACTAGAAGTGAAGAGAAATGCCACATTTTGTGGTTATTTATTACTTCCTATTTAAAATCTTGGTCAAAAATGTTCCCATAAGAGTTTAGTGTCACCCTTGTGATGCACTAAAAAGAAGGGAAAACAAAAATCACTTTCACTTTAAATCTATTCCAAATTATTCTTGAAGGTGATGGCTCACTTAGCACCAATGGTCACTTCCTCCAAAGATTGGATACTTCCCTTCCCAAAAGGTGTAACTCCAAAGGAATCTTTGTACATATTGATTGATCTGCTTTTCATTTTTGTGGTACTTTCAATGCTCTAGATTACTCTTAAATCTTTCATACATTATTGCCTTGCTCCTTTGGAACCCCAAAAGTCAAGCATCCTAGACAAATGTGAATGTCTCCCTACACTCAAGCACCTATGTTCCTGCTACAAGTTTCCTTGCCAATACTCAACAAAGTTGTTCAACCTATTACTTAGTGTGCAAACAAACATTGATAGAGAATTGGAAAGTCTATTTTCTTATTCCTTAATTAATAAAAAGTGAACTTGGTTTACATTGGGTTTAAGCCTTAAATGCTTTCTCTGGCTCAACCCCAAAGGGATCTAATGGTTGAATTCTCCTGCAGATCTTGTGTTTGTGTTTATGATGTACATGGCTAAACCTAGCTTCCTACCTTATCTTATCCTAATGTGGCTTTATTAAGTATAGTTCACATGTCAGTGAAGGTGTTAGATCTCCTCCAATTATAACTTACAAAGTTACTTGCCTTTGGGCTTATAATCTAAAAGTTGTTCCTCGATTAAAATTTTCCTATCATTACAAAGGGTTTGACACCAAAGGTCTTCCTCTATGCAGGTGTCTTCAACTATGAGAACCTTCCACACTGAAGGTCACTTATATTTAGAATATTTACATCTATCAACATCTTTGGTTACAAGTGGCTTATAGCCCAAAGGTTTTGGACTACAAAGATTTTTGGCTATACTTTGCAAAGGTAGCTCTATACTAACGTGAGAAACTACCTTTGCCTCTACAAATCCTAATTAACATATCTATCTTCTCCTTATAGTCTGAAAATTTGAGGAGTAGAGAACTAGTAGATTCAAAGAGCATGTTGGTATGCTCTTCAATCAAACCACCCGCTAATCAAATTGTTTGTTTGAGTAGACCTTTGCCTCCAAAGTCTAAATCTATAGCTCCAGCTAGTGGATTTTGGTGCAGTGAGGCATTACTTGTATTTCCTTCTCTACAAGGCCTACTAGCTAGTCTCTTGTCTCCTCCATATGTTGGAGTATCTTCACCTTCTCTTCTTTTGAGCCAATACAAATTGCTTGAAATTTGGCCATCAATTTGTCCTTCATCCAAAGGTGATCCATTTCCTTCTCCTCCTTATTCTTCTTTAGTTCCACAGCCATCCCTTCTAGTTGGGCAGCCACTTTGCTATGGTACTTGCTAAACTATACATCTATAATTCTAAGAAAATCTTAGCTTTCTCCAACTCCACTAGGATACTCTACACTTCCTCATCCCTTGCATTCAGCTGCTGCTGGTACACTTGTTTCTTACCTTGGGCTTTGATCCGAAGGGCTCTCAGTTCTCCCTATAACTTCCTAATTTCTTGGTCCATTCTGCAAGAAGTGGTGTTTTTCCTCTCTACCTCAAAATTCTCTTGAACTAGCTCATTTGACTTCTTTGCTTCCCCCTTGTATATGTTGCATGCCTTTCCTATCTCCTCCTTTGTCTTGGCTTGCTCTAATCTTATCAAGTAGGAGTTCTTGTGCAGTCTTAATACAAATGAAGTGTAGTAGGTGATTTTTGGGTAGGAGTCTTGATAAATCTGCAAAATTTGCTCTATCATCTCTAAAACTGACCCTATAACAAAACTTTGATCCTTTTATTACTGGAGCTGGGTGTTCTTGGAGCTAAATGAAGGATAAAATGACCACTGTTGGTACTACACCCAAAGGCTAATTTTCTTTGCCTTTGATGTCAAATTTATCTTCTTCATGTCCTTTGTGTTGCATTGGGTCTTTGTCTTTCTTCTCCTTATCTCTCTTGGTCTTGATCTCACTTTTGGCCTAGTGTTGTACTTTGGGATCAAGTGTTGGACCTTCTTCCTTGCACTTTGTACCCAAAGGTCCTGCTTCTTGATCATAGGTACCTTCAAGGTAGACTTCTTCTTCAGGGTAGGGATCTTCTTTATCCTCCTCTGCCTTGAATGACTTCTCTTTCTATGCTCTCTACTCTTCTTTTGGCGGGGCAGATTGGGCATCTTCATATTGCTCATCATCATCCTTCTCTTTTGATTATGATTCTATGAGAGTCCTTTCTCTCTCTCTCTCTCTCATTGTCTTTGGCCTTGTCTTCCAAAGACACATTGACCATCAGAGGATTCTCCTTGCACTCTTTGCCTTTACCTTGGTCTTTTAGGTGTTGATTTTTTTTTCTTCTTGTTGAAGGTAAGTGTATTCCATACTTCCTTTGTGGGTCCATATTTACCTCTTTGTGTGTATTCTTCATCAGCTTCTTTGTACTTCTTGTACATTGCACTCCCCTTTGGCTCTAATTGGAAATATCCCTTTGGATGGTAGTGACTTAGGAACTTCTTCTCCTCTTCCTTGGTAAGGAGATTCACTCCCATGTAGAAATTCAACACAAATGAGGATATATCATCCTTGTTCATATCCCCACACATGCTTTGCATCTGAGTGTAGAACATGTGCACCAAATTCACTGGTTGTCCTTGGTACATGAACTCAAAGAAGGTCACTTAGTTGATGTTAAGGTAGGTTGTTCTCTTTGGCTTAAATAATTTCATGACTGCTTCAACAATAGCTCTTCCTTGTAACTTGCTACACCCACTCATTCTTAGTCTTTGGTTTAATAAAGGAGGCTTTCAAAACCTTTTCCAAGTTCTTGTGTGGTTGATGCCATTGGATCTCTAGGTCATCACTCTTGGTATGGAATTCTCTAGGCCAAGGAGATTTATCAAGTGTTCTTCAGTCCAGTCAAATAGGTTTCCTATGAGGTTGCCACTATCGTGATCCATATTTTTTCTAATTTCTTGGATCATCCATAGGTGGCTCAATTCCCAATTCTAAAGCAAGAAGCCCAATTTCTTGCTCTGAATTACTTCTGGTCTATAGTGTAATGAAAATTCTTTTACTATTGGTGGTTTGAGAATTTTCTTAGGCACCTTCCTAGGCTACCGTAGTGCTTTCACTATGTTACTCCCTCTCACCATATTGCTTCTCACTTTCTTCTAAATGAATGCAAATGAAGTTTCTACTATGAAGTCCTATGAAAACTTGACATTGAAGATGGAAGAAACTTCTAATTGCTCCTAATTGTAACTTTGATATGTAGAATGTGAAGGAGTGTTAACTCTGGCCTTGATTTTATAGCCTTAGCTGTTTAGTGAAGGAGTCATGGTTTAGCACTCCCTATACGGGAGTGCTTTGGCCCATGCCAATGGTTCTCAATGGCAATTATTTATCTAAGTAGTGGCATATTCAAACCATTGTACTTCATTTAGGGTTAAAGGTCTTTGGATTGAAGTTTGACAATAGCAAACATATTCATTTTTGTACTCCTTTGGCGTGGAGCTTCTTCTTGCTCAACCCCTTTGGATTCATTTCTTCCATATGCATTGCTTCCTTTGTGCTCATTCTTCTTACCTATGAGGTTTCCTTCCAATCCAAAGGCTAATGGTATAAATTATAACACCACTTTCTAGCCGTCCCAAGCCTATAGCTTAAGATAAGCTTAAGAAAAGGACATAAACTTTAAAAAAAGTTTTTTGTGAAAAGGCAGTCACTATAACAGTAATGAGAACTACAATAATGACTTTCTTTTTGATTCAAGCAATGAAACAAATATTTGAATACCTTGTTCTATTGTTGTAAGCAAGTACTCAAACAAGAACTAAGTACAAAGAGTTGTATTTCAAAAGATGTACGGCATATCTAGTTATTGAAACCAAAATCCTTTAACAATGTCAATTACAAAGGTTGTAAAGATTTTCTATTCTTATAAGCAATATTGTCCCATCATTATGTACAAGATACTGATCACAATGCTATTTATTGTAAGTCATCTATTGTTAAGCATCAAATTTTTTTTTATGTACATACCAATTTAAATGAAATATAATAAGGTTATATGGTTCAAAATTTTTATTAGCAAGAGTTCAAGAGAACACTTACTTTAGGTTTTCAAGTCAGGATATAGCAGAAATAGTTTTACATTTTCTTGTAGAGCAACATTAAATTAATCCACCCTGTAGTTTGTTATCTAATTTCAAACGTTGTGTAAATTCAAGATTCAAAAGGAGAAGTATTGAATCATTTATACCTGAGTTAAAACCTTGTATACAGATGTAGATATTCATAAAATAAAATAAAATAATACAAATTATTTGCATAGCTATATTGGAGATTTTGAAAACTCTAAAACTTTGTATTTTGACTTGATGATCTCTTATAAGACTTGTGTATACACAACCAAATTGATAAAAATAGAAGTATAAGACAATATTAACTTATATAACTAATACACATTCCAAAAATATTCCTTATTTTCACAAAGTTTTAATTTGAAGTCTTTGAAAAGTCCAAATCAATAAAATATAACTCGGAGAAGTTGTTCTAATTTCAATATACAATTTTTACAATCATTAGCTGTTCTGATGCTATTCTACATATAAATATTTTGTATATATAGAGTTTTCTAGTCCATTTTAACAATAATAGTTTTTATTTTACCTTCTTAAAAAATATTATCGACCCAATCTTAAAAATAAAATCTCTAAGTAATTTAATTTCTATTCGAATTACTCGTATTTTATATGAGAAAAATAAATGAACTTCAAAAATTTATCTTGAACAAGTAATTAAATAAATATATAAAATATTTAATATTTACATAAGTATATATCTACATATTTTGATACATTTTAATAAATGTAATATTATTACTTATAAATATTTTAGTCATATTTATCTGATTTTTATTTTATCAATATATGATAAAAAACAAGTACTAAATAATTTAATTATACATTAAAATGAAAATTTAGAATTATTTATTTGCTGACTGAGATATTTTCCTTGGATCTGCACAGGTATGTTAAAAATTCGGAGACTTGATTATAGTTCGAGGGCCGAGTGCTCAAAATTTGCAGTTGATCTCATTTACCTTTGGATGAACGGAAATACTCGTTATAGAGTAGTCTCAATCTTGTACGTATGGCTCTTTCAGCACGACATTTTCAGCTCTAAAAAAGGCAATTGCAATCCGTTAAATATCAGTCTCTTAAGGACACGTCCACCCAAAACGTTCTTTAATCTGATTTACCCAATCTATAATCAAACTGTTTAGATACTGCATTCATCGCGGAGTTTCTTGATCGCATCCACTTCCGCATCGTGAATAATTGATTCTTCCCTAAACCAAATGAAAGTCCACTATTTTCTCGAGACAGAAATCTAGACACACGACATGTAAATCTGCAAACAATAGTGCTCTTTCGTTCTGTGTGCTGCCATTTGGCGAGAGTGGGGTTGCATCGACCGCGGAAGCAAAATATGCTCGTAATTGTAACGAGAATATCAAGCATAAGGGATAGTATAAATTGTTGATCACTTTAGCTGTATCACAATCAGGTAAAGATCTAGACCCCTAGGTCGACATCTGAGCATCCAATTCATCACGACGAGTTGCAGATAGAGGCAAGGACAGCAGCTTAAATATCTTTGTAAAGGAGACACAGGAAATATTGTTCCAGTTCACTTTTGTGCTTGAGATTACCATGATAATGACTGCGACTACCGTTAAGGTGATCGGTCTTCTCTTCATGGCGACGATCATTGGAGTGTCAGAAGCAGCCGATCAAGACCCGCTGCAGGACTTTTGTGTAGCCGATCTAGCAAACACTCATGTCATAAATGGATTCTTCTGCAAGGACCCCCAAACTCTCACAGCTGATCACTTCTCGTTCGTGGGTCTATCCGAACCTGCAAATCTCACAGGGAACCCTGTCGGTGCTACGGCTACATTCGGATTTGTACGTGACTGGCCTGCTCTAAACACTCTTGGACTTTCTCTAGTCCGTCTTGACTTAGCACCTGGAGGTGTGATCATGCCTCACACGCACAATTTGGCCACTGAAATTCTGTTCGTACTGGAAGGAGAAATCTACACTGGTTTTGTGACCAACAGCAACAACCCAGGTCTTCAGAACAAGCTGTACGCCAAGACTGTGAAGAAGGGAGAAGCGTTCATTTTCCCAAGAGGTCTTTTGCACTTCCAGCTGAACAACGGGAGCGTTCCAGCTGCTTCAGTGAACGTGCTCAATTCCCAGAATCCGGGCATTCAACTCATGAGCATTGCTTTGTTCGGAACTGGTATTGATCCGGAAGTGCTGGTGAAGTCTACCTTCATGGAGCCGGAGCAAGTGTCTAACGTGTCTACCATTCTCTCACAGTTCGTCAATATATTGGATTAGCTTAGCGTTGGAAGCGTACTAGTATCTCTAGTATACTTCACTGGAATTTGGAATGATCAATTAACATTATTTTCGGAATGCGATTCAGCTGTATAACCTGTCTCCACCTGATTCTGACACTATAAATGGGGTAGTAGTTTGGAGTTGATAGACATACTAGTTAGTGAATGCTTAAGAGATATATGACAATGCTTTAGATAATGAATTTACATGAGTAAATTAGATTAATCATGATCTTTATAGGATAAGGTTAAGGTTTTTCGAATTTACTCTGTTCTGTATTGAAGAGAAATATCACCACGCAGCACACCTTTTGCACATCTATGTGTAAGTAAGAAGGTCATGTCGGCAAATTTCCACAAGTTTAGCGCAAGGCAAAAGGACCGGAGATGCCAACGAGATCTTTCACTCGTTGACCGGAGATGATCAACGAGTGAAAGATCTGCTTTACGCAAGTGCCCTCCTTTGATCCCCTGCCAATTTATAAAGAACTCACTCTAGACCATCATATGATTATATATATCTTAATTATTCTGAGTGGCTATTGTGTCCGCAAGATTGCAAGATGATCATATATTGCTGGAGTTGAAATACAAACTATGCTACCTTTAGTGCATTGATGACCTCTATAGGTAGGTTCTCTTTAACCCTTGCCAAAAACAAACTGAGGCTAGAAAAACCTCATTTTACTTGCTCTATTTAGTACTTGCTCTAAGCTTGTATGATGGCTTTGTGTCAGCTTAAAGAAATAGAATTTGGTGATCAAGGTCTGATATGATGGTGAGACCAAGATATTACTCACAATCAAATAAAAAATCTTCCAATTTTCTTGAATTTGTCCTTTCATTAAGAAAATTTTGCTTGGAAACATAGGAATAATTCTGTTCTTCAACCCCTTCACTAGTTGTGGTTGAGCATTGACTTCCATCATTTGAATGCAATGTGCATTGAAGGTTATTGATTACTATGTTTGCATCATGAATAAATATGATTACATCTGGAATATCATTCTCTGGAATTAATTAAAATTATCAAGAGCTTCCAAGTATGACCCTCCTCAAATATATATGCTTTTTTTCCAATAAAATATCCATTATAATGATTTTATCTAGAAAGAAAATCAAGTAGAGGTTGAGACATTTTATGCATGGCTTTTTAAATTATCAAGCACCTTATATAACTCGAGGACTCATTCAAGATTTCATTCAAGATTTGGGAAAATATATAAATTTGAATCAATTAGGCTAGAAATATCTACAAAGAAAAAAGACCTAGAAATAAACTTAATCTAAATTTTTAACTCCTTGCGGATATCTTAAATAACACTTCCTCTTACTCTCATACCATCTCAAAGTCTCCTCCTTGAGAAGCTATAGCTTGATTACCTTATAACTATAGCTTATTACCTTTTCAAATTATATAAAATGCACTATGATTATTTAACAAGTATATCACTACCTTTGTGGTGCAGAAGCTAGTTTGACCGGATGTTGGAATGATAGTCTAGGCAGTCAAAATTATATTAGTAGTTGTTCAAAAGTTATTTAGCAGTGTTCAGATTTTGTGTTAGAGCTACTAATCACATTGAGGGACCCACCATCACTTGCACCATTTGCACCATGAGATGTGCCATTAGGGATAGAGAGCTAGTTCAAGCAAAAGGGTATACTTGTAAAGTGCAACTCCAAAGAGCTCATTTCTTGGATGTTGAGTCTAAGGGTTCTTGGCTTAGTGGATGGAGGCAATCGAGCTTCACTTGGATTTTCTTAATTAGAATAGGTGTGACTTGACTATAATTAGTGTCCAATTGTTAAAAGATTTTTAAGTGGAAGATCAAGTTCAGATTCAATTTAAGGTGTGATTTGAGTGAAAGAGCAAATTGATTACATCAAAGAAATGAGAATCAAGGGGAAATTAAATATAGAAATTGAGTATGTTGATGGTATCTCAAAGCTTGGCAGATCATTGGTAATTTTGATTGTGATCTTGGATTTCCTTGAGAGTGATCATGTGTAGAAGCATTGTGTGATTTGTTGTAGATTTGATAGTGAGGCAGATAATATACAAAAGCATTGGCAAAATCTGGTGAAGATTGAGGTCAAATTGAAGTGAGGTGTTCAATTTTTTTGGATCAATGATGCAGATCTGAGAGGTCAAATTGGCAATTAAGAATGAAAATTTGAAAAATTGGAGGCGGATTTGAGATCTTATTTCCTTGAATTAGGAATTTGGTGGTCCTCATCCACTCAATTTGGCCAGATTTGACAAGTAATGATGGATTTGGAAGTGAGCTAAATACAGTAGAAGTCTAATAGATTAGATTAACCTCTATTAATAGATTAATAGAGGTTCAATGTTGCTAATCAATGAGGCAGATTTGTGAGTAAGAGGTCAAATTGGCAATTAAGAGTGGCAATTTGCAAAATCGAAGGCGGATTTGAGAACCTATCCCATTTAATTAGAAATTTGGTGGTCCCCATACACTCAATTGGCCTGATTTGACAAGTAATGATGGATTTGGAGGTGAGCCAAATATAATAGAGATCTGATAGATTAGTAGAGGTGCCAAGATCTAAAGGTTGAGTTGACAGAGGCCATCCAGAGTTGGAGGCTTTGAGGCATAAGATTGTGTGTTAGAAGGGCCAACAAGCTAGCTTGCTAATGTGAGACTAGCTAGTTTATTTGAGTTTTTGATAGTTTTTTTGGAAAAATCTATCCACCTTTTAGGATTGTGTGCAATAAGGATTGAACCTTAGATCTATGGTTCTTAGATGGGTACCCTAGCCAAGTGACACACCTTCACTTATCATCATAATGTTTGGTAGCCTGACACATATACTCATGTAACTTTGGCTATGAGAGGTATTTTGATTCTATCCTTGGTGAACTTGGTAGTGTAAGAGTAGAAAAACACTCCTATTATATCAAGTGCCAAATGATATAAGAGTCAATCCATTTTTTATTTGTGAGATGGAGTGTTATTTCTTTAATTTCTTGTGATTGGATCCCTTTTATTCTTTGCTTCTTATTCATGCTCACATTTGTGTGAGGTGCCTTGATATTTAAAGTGTTGGTGCTCTAGTATCCTCTTGGTAGTGAGGTTAGAATGTGACCAATCAAACTACCTATGTTTCTCTTTGGTGAAGTAGGAAGTGATGGTTTATAGACCATGAGAATATATGTTATAATGGAAGTTTATAGGTTACCCTTTCCCTTGGTGTAATTGTCATAGTTAGAGTTATATTAGTGGGTGGTTGTTGGTGGTGGCACTTGGTGGTGGTTCTTGGTGGGAGTGCTTGGTAGTTATAGTTGTGGTTTAGGGTACGTTGCCACAATGGAGTTCTCCAAGGATTCAAGAAGAGATTTTGTTGTAGTACATATCGGGTTTACAAGGAATGTTGCTTGATATCAACCCAAATCTCAAGTCCTAGTGAGGGAGGAGATTAATTCCACTTGGAGTTTGACACAAGAGTTGATTCAAATGAGAGTGCACTTGATGTGTCCACACCATTATTGTAGGATATGGATGAGATTTATGGGGCCGAAGGGCCCCAGTGCTATTATAGTATAGTGGGTACCATTGAGTTGGATGACTTCATCCAAGAGGTTCAATAGTTGGTATGATTTGCAATAGATGTGGAACCCAACTTTGTTCACACTCATCATGACATGGAAGAGGTACCAAGATGAAGCTTGGGTGAAACTAAGTGGAGGTCCAAACCAACTGATGTTGAAAAATCAGCGGATGAGTTGTGGTTAGGAGTGAAATGCCACTCGAACCCAGAGCTAGCTGGTTCTCCCCAAAATGCATTGAGGCGCAACAATTGACTGGACTATTTAGGGGTAAAGCATATTCCAACATTTGGAAGGTCCATCAATGGATGACTACTATGAGTTCAAGAGAGCTCACTTGGAGGAGATTGAACGATGGAGACAATAGTGGTCTCTAAACTATATCTTCATTATTTCAAAATCAGTTTCTAAGGGTATATCTGGCCGTACGCACAAGTTCTAGCTTTAGTAGCATTGGTGTATCTAGTGGAGGTGCATTGATTGAAGATGGTGCTACTATGAGTGGAGCTATTGTTGCAAGAGGTGGTGCAATATCAATGTTTAACCCCATGGTGGAGTTTTCCAATGTTTGAGGCAAAACTACCAAGGAATGCAGATTGAAAAATTGAGGAGCTTGCAACTGTTCCAAACAAAGGCCAAAAGAGAGCTTATGTGAGGCATACACTTGCATGAAATAGCTGATCAGTTTCACTCAAAGAGTTATTGAGGCCTAAGCAACCTAGTTTTGGTATGAGATCTTGGACAAGGAGTTGTAAATCAATTTAGACATCAACATGTTACAATGCTCATGTAACAATGTAGCATCATCTACGTAGAGTAGATGATGCTACATTGTTATAAGCTACGTCACCTATGTTGTTGGTGGTCTTTAGTTTGGTTGAGTGTATTGAGCTCAACTTAGATTTGGTAGAGAGACTTCATCCACAATTTTTACTTTGTTTAGAGTGCAATAAAGTGCACCAAATTGTGTTGGCTTCCAAGGGTAGAGTGGATAGCACGAATCTTATGGAGCGAGTGGAGTGTCTAGTGCAACTAGACTCTTATTTTCATTTTTGGGTCAATAGTAGCCATTAAGTTGTGGTGTTGCTTGTGGACTTGTGGTGGACCTCACCACAAGAGAGAGTGCACTCAAGGTAGTGCAACATCATACATTATAGAAGCACAACTCACAGATAAGTCATAAATGAACTCTAAAGGGCCACAATAATCAATTCCTCTTCCACTCAAATCACACTCAAATTGGATCTGAACGGTATCCTCCACTCAACAATTTACCAACAACTGGCACTCATTATAGTAAAGCCACACCCACTCTAGCTAAAAGACTCTAAGTGATGCTTGCTGGACTCTATCCACTATATCTAGGAACTTGAAGGCACAACATTAGAGAAGTGAGCTCTTTGGAGTTGTACTTCAAAATTATACCCTTTTGCATGACCTATGTTTCTAGCCCTAACAATGTCACTAACAATTCATTTGATAAAACAAATGGTGCAAGTGATGGTGAGTCCCACCATGTGATTAGTAACCCTAACATGAAATCTAGCCACCACTAATTAGTCACTAAGAAATTACTAATACAACTATGATTGCCAGCACTACCATTCCAATGAGCAAACTAGCTTTGGCATTACAAATTTCATGACAATTTTTACGCATATATACATTGTTACACAACATACATTGTTGTCAACATCATATATTATAGAAGCACAACTCACACATAAGTCATACATGAACCCTAAAGTGCCGCAATTGCCTTCCTAGTTGGCAGTTATGTACCTCTAACTCTAGAGAACATACTCAAAGTATATGATATGCACTATGGTGGGCAAAGATCAAGAGGATGTGTGCTATCAAGCCCCATTATTAGTTGTTTGTTTGCAACTATACCACATAAAGGGTGAACTAGCTATAGGTCAAGTACATCTAGGACCTAACCACTATCCTTGAGGAACCACCATGAGAGGAGGAGTAAAAAATTTCATATGCCATCCTCTCAAATAGCTATCATGTGAAAACCTAGCAAGTATCACTTTTGTGGTAATCATTAAGTAATCATTCATTTCCATAGAGATACAAGTAAAAAATGATCAAATACAAAGTAAACAGTAACAAGAAGTTCTTCTTGGTTGCATCTCTAGCCTCTTGGGGAGAAACCACACCCGAAAGAGAGTAAAAAGTGCTCAATTTGTGTGGTACCCACATTTTTTGTTTTTTTAAGTTTTAAAGAAGAAGTGTATTGTGAAAGAAATTTATACTTGGTAGAGGCCTAATATTAAGCCTTTGCTTCTGATACAACCATGTCTACTCAAATTGAGCAATTGGAGCATAGATTGGTTAGCATGGCCATAGCTTAGAGGAGATCAAATTCAAATGTTGAGGCTTCTACCTCTTATGTTGGTGATAGGGATGTCTTGGATTTTATGTGCAGAGCAGCACAAATAGATCCACTTGCCATAGTGACTAGGAGTGCAATATGCACTTTGGATCCTAGAGGAGCATTAGTGGAGTTGGACCCATAAAGAGGAGATGGTAGTAGATAGGTCAGACTTCACAAGTCTTTCATGCTCCTTGAATCCCTATAAATGACATCCATAGCTTGTAAATATCCTAGTGCACGTGTGGTAAGTGATGATAGAGTGCATGATGGACTAGGCACTAGTACCACCTACTATAGATTGATTCTAGCATGATGTTGAGAGTGGCTGAATTGATTATGTGCTTCACTTTATTCTTAACTAATGACATGTTTGTATTGGGAGTTGACCCAACTCTAGTGTTGAGTTGGCTGCTGCAATTTATGAGAGTAGGAATGATATGGTTCTTACTTCTAGAGAAAAGGTGGTTGATGGTGGAGTTGAGTTGGTTGAGGAGCATGGGATCCATTCAACAACCAATGGTTTATGGCAAGCAACATCAATTGCTAGGTTGGAGGACTTACCAACTAGACTTGCCTTTGAGGAAGCTTGGTTCACACATAGAGTTGTCTGATTGGACAACTAGAGTGAGATTTTCCATTTGATGTGACCTTTAGGGAAGGTCTATACACCATAGAGTGTCTTATTAGACTATAGTATGCAACCCCTTATGTTGGAGAAGGTTGCAGTTGTCGGTCTTGAGCTAGGGCAGACTGATGTGAAGAGATGTCTAGTTTAGATCTAGATATCTCTAGGGGATGGTTCTACAAAAAAAATCACAAGTGAGGAGCTCATTTTCCAAGTTAAGCCTGGTTATCCAATTGATAACATTTTGGTGAGAGCTCAAGCCATTGCAACAATAATAAAGTCATATGATATGCTAGTTGGTGGAGTAGTGTTATTCTTCATAGGTTTCAATATTGCCTATTGGGAGGAGACAACTTCCTATAGGCCAAGTGGGCAGTTAGGTGAGGGACATATATGTCACTTATCAATGTAGTACTTTAGTAGTGGTAATCTTAGCTCACTATAGTCACGGACTATGGTATCAATTTCAACTTTTAGTAGTTCCATTACTTGGCCCTGTGACTCATTAGAGTGGAATGTCCATGCGGAGGACACCCTAGTACTAGAGGAGATCACTTGAATTTGGAGTAGGAGTGGGATTTTTTCATCCACATTGGATGTTCTATTGTGGAGTTTTGAGAAGGTATTGCAATAGCATGTGGATTAATTGGTGCAACAAGCTTGGAGTGGAGCCTTGTACCACCAAGAGACCAATGTGAGGATGAATTCCAAAGTCTATTACCTTGTCACCTTTGGATACCAAAATTATTGCTTGGTAATATCCAATAAAATGAGTATGTTTATTGGAGTTGTTGGTGAGATTAGCATTGGCCTAGCTATGATGTTATAGCCAAGTATATAGTTTTAGAGGTACTTGTATGTGGAGAGAGATAAGACTACTAGGTGAATCTCTATACATCATGTGGCACACTTGGCTTGTAAGTATCTTGAGTTATTACCAATGTTAGCAATCAAGGGTTACCAAAAGACCCTACCAATAGTCATTTTCTTATTAGGGGCACAAGAGTTGGAGAGACATGGTCTTATTCATTTTTTGATTGTTAGATGTCCATGTTCGGGATATACCCATGCTGACCAAGGTCAAGTCCTACAAGATCCTTTTTTTGGCATGATTTGGGAAATGTTATGTATACTATGACATCTCCAAGTTAATTAGTCAGTTTCTCTAACCTACATTTTGGAGAATGTCCCTTTGATGGGTGATTCTTGTACATAAGTGGTGGTGAACACACATTAGGTCCATTCTTGGATGGGTCTTGCCATGTTGTTAGATGTAGCTAGTGTTGGATCATGGGCCTATTTTCTTTATCTTTGGTAGAAAACCCTCTTTCCTAGAGAGGTTTTACAACATGTTTATGATGGGATTCAATGACTAGCCCACCTTGCTATTGATGATATTCTAGATGTTAATGCCAATCTCAAACAGTCATAGTGGCTAATGGATTACCTATGGCAATGGTGAAATTTTTTGGGTAACCCAAAGTAACTTTACACACACTCATGAGTTTCCTAAGTTCACATGTTTTTTGAGAGGGAGGTTTTGGAGTTGTTTGGAACTCCCAATTCTAGCAATTGGTGGAGCTCAATCCCAATGAGAGAGAGAGAGAGAGAAATGGGTTTCCATACTTGTATTACCACCATTTTAGTAGTCTCAAAGCAATGTAGGATGTGCTTGATAGGTATCACCACTTGGACACTTGTGAGCTCTATGCTTATCACAATTCAAGGACATGTTGGGGAGGATAGATCAAGTGGCCATGGTGTTCTTGGACACAACCCATAGCTATTAGTGAGAGTGGTCTACTTGGGGTTCATCTAGGTGAGTGTGGTCTACTTGGGTTACACCTTTGGTCTACATGGGATACAACTAGAAGAGGACATATGGAGCTTGCAACTAGAGTAGAGGCAATTTTTTGCTCTAAGGTTGGTGACTCTAGCGGTTAAAGATATGCAATATTGCTCCCAAGGGCTTGTTGTAATAGCTATTCAATGCATCTTCCACTCCTACATCAATTATAGAGGAACTTGGGAGCCAAACATTGGAACCAAGCTTAAAAGAGGGAAAAAATGAAGAATTTGGAGGTTCTTGTCCAGCTACACTAGTTGTTTTACCTTTAGTATGAAAGATTTGGTTGCTTAAAAGGACCTAGTATTTGTATTGAATTGACTAGTGATAAACCAATTTTTTGACACCCTTACAAATATAGTTACATAGAGAGAGCATTGATTTTGAGCTGGATTAGAGATCTTTTTGATATTATTTTGGTGTAGATTTCACATGGATAGTATGCTTTAACTATAGTGATATCATCCAAGAAGGACATGCATAGCAATTACATAAATAGGTGGATGTGTGGAGATTACCATCATTTAAGCTGACAAACTAGAGTGGATCTGCATGCTATGCCTACATTGGAGGAGATCTTTGATGTGATTGTGCATGCAAAGGTCTTCAATATTTTGGATCTTTGAGCAAGATATCATTAATTGCCAATCAAGGAGGAAGATAAGTCCAATATACCATTTGGGCTATTAATCTTCTTAGTAAAAATGTATTGTATTAGTGGTGATTTTTACCATTTGGGTTAAAGAGTTCACTTGTCAAGTTTTAGAGATTCATGGATATGATCCAAGCAAGATTGGATTTTTTGATGCTATATTGATGGTCTATAACACTATTGTAGAGGAGCATGAGAGACATTTGCTGGAGGTGTTTGAGAGATTGAGATATCAAATTATATCCTACAAAGTGAAAATTATTCCATGAGCAAGTTGAGTCTTTGGGTCACACCATCTATCTTGGTGGACTTGATGTTTAATAGACCAAAGAGGAGGCTATTGCATGTGTTCCTTGGCTTATAGATGTGAATAGAGTATGCGCATTCCTTGGATTGGTGAATTTGTATTGTTGATATATTAGAGGATTTAGTGCTATTGCCAAGGCCTTCAAAAATCTGACTAAGCTTACACATGAGTGTTGTTGGAGAGATGAATAAGTGAGAGATTTTATAGAGCTCAAGGAGAGGTTGATAGTTGCCCATATTCTCAAGAGACCAATTAGAGGACAACCATTCTAGGCTCATATTGATTGGAGTCTATTGGAGCTTGGAGCAATGCTCACCTAATAGGATGGAGGGGAAGGAGTTTGTGGTGGCCTATGCTAGTCTCTCCAACAATTCAATAAAGGTAAAGTACAGTTCATATGAGAGAGAATGCTTGGCAGCAATGTGGGTAGTAGCATATTACAACATTATATATTTTGTAACCCCTTCACCCTCATCATTGATCATCAACCACTAAAGTGGTAGATGAAGTCTGACAAGCTTTCAAGAAGCTTGCACAATTAGGCTCTGATTTTACAATATTATCATTTCATTTAGATTGGTGAGCCATGATGTAGATGGGTTGAGTACCTATGTCCTAGTCAACATGATTGGACTAGATCCTGTTAGCATGGTGAGATAGACAAGGAGATGGTGCCAAGTTGGTATACATTTACCTGTTTGTGTATATTTTTTGAGGCTTTGATGGTATTTCTATTAGCACATACAAGAGGAGTTGTTGAGGTCATAGATCCAAAGGGTGGATATTAGTATTGGTCAGGGAGACATTCATGATGATATCTTAATGATTGATTATCTACTTATTGGTGTTGTGGGTTGCATAGGTGGTGCAAAGGAGGGATATTATGTCTTTTAGCAAGCTAGGCAGTCTAAACTAGAGGGAAAACACCTTCTTTGTGTATGGGAGGATGGTAGAGTGCAAGTAGTATCAATTTCATCTCAGAAACTATAGTTGGTACATCATGCTCATGAGGAGTTAGGACACTTTGGAGTAAAGCATACATATAGCTTACTCCAAGAGTCATGATTGGTGGTGCGGCATATAAACCAATGTAAAATAGTTTTTTGCCAGATGTGTGGTTTGTGATTGCATAAGAGCATCATTTAATGTTACCATGCCACAATTACACCCATTACCTATCATGGGCTTAGGTTACTACTAGAGTTTGGACTTTGTTGGTGATTGGTCACCCTTACCATTGACTGTGAGACATCATTGGTATGTTTTAGTTATGGCAAAACACTTCTCCAAGTAAATTGAGTTGGTGGTAATTCTTGACAAGTGTAGTGAAGGGAAAACTTACTTGTTCCTAGATCAGGTTTTTAATCATTTTGGTGCACAAGTTGAGGTTTGACTAATCAAGGTATAAAGTTCATAGGAGAGTTTCAGGTCATATGTGACAAGGCCTTGATGGATGACCATACTACCTTCCGAGATCATCCTAAGGTAGATGGCTTACTAGAGAGAGTTGTTCAAACAATGAAGAGAGGATTACGTAAGTACATTTTGTAGAGAGGTCACTTGGGAGATTGGATACCTTAGTTGGCAGCAGGATATCAGTTCAATTAGCAAGCCTCCTTAGCATCCTTCTCTCCTTAATTTCTACTCTATGGATAAGACCTAAATTTACCTATAACCATTCATTGTGATGTTATTGCAGTTTTGGATCTGTATGATCTAGATATTTGGGTGAGTGCATATTCTCAATGGTTAGAGACCCTTTGGAGAGTGACATCAATGGCCTTTGAGAACTTAATAATAAATAAGCATAAGGATACCTTATGCTATGCTACTATTTGAGGAGTAGGTTATAGACTCTCAATTCATTGATTTCATCTAGTTGATTGTGTATATCTTTAACATATTGCACCAATGACACTTGATGTGATTATAGGTTGCACCATCTTGAGAGTTTGTGAAATTTTGCCTTTTGGAGTCATCATGTTGGAAGGACATGATGGTGTTTTTTGGAAAGATCATGTGCATAATTTTGTGCCATGCCGCCTCCCAAACATTGATGGTACTATGGACCCAAACTTGGTGGTTGTACGTGCAAGCTTGTGGTGTATGTTATGTGGCTATTTCAGTGGAGCTGCTGCTATGTTGGTATGTGATAGATGTTTGAGAGGATAGAATATTTCATGTTTGAATCCTCCCCTCACAATAGTTCTTCAATGATAGTGGCTATGTCCTCTATATACTTGACCTATAGCTAGTTCATTCTTTATGTGATATAGATTTGTAAACAAGCAACTAATGATAGGGCTTGATAGCACCTGGCTTCATGATCTTTGCTCACCATAGGGCATATCATATACTTGGAGTAGATGGCTATCTAGAGTTAGAGAGACCTAAACATTAGCTAGGGAGCAATTGTGGTACTTTAGATTTATGTATGACTTTTGTATGAATTATGCTTCAATAGTGTATAATTTTGATAGTGATTATGTTGTGTAGCAATGAATATACACATCATAGTTGTCATGACATTTGTAGTGCCAAGGCTAGTTTACTTGGATGCTCAAGTGATAGTCTAGGCGGTTAGAGTTATATTAGTAGTTACTTAGAGACTATTTAGCGGTGATCAAATGTTGTGTTAGGGCTACTTATCACATAGTTGGATCCACCGTCACTTGCATTGTTAGATGTGACATCAACAACACCATCAAGGTTGGAGAGCCAAGTTGAGCAGATGTCTACCTTTGAAGTGTAACTCTAGAGAGCTCACTTCCTTAATGTTGAACCTTTGAGTTCCTAACTATGGTGGATAAAGGCCTGCAAGCATCACCTGGAGCTTCTTAGCTAGAGTGGGTATGGCTTAACTATAATTAACGCACAATTGTTGTGTGGAGGATCAAGTTCAGATCTAATTTGAGTGTGATTTGAATGGAAGAGGGAATTGATTATTTTGATACTTTAGAGTTGATGTATGACTTTTTTATGAGTTTTGTTTCTATATATATGATGTTGATATCAATGTATGATGTATAGCAACGTATATGCATAAGACAAGTCTTCTCACCACAATAATAAATTTATTTTACATTTTATTTTATGATCCACCTTTTTGTAGTCTATTGTAAAAATCCATGTAAGTCTTGAATAAGTTCACACTAAAAGCCAAGTACATTTATTACCAAAGTTATGTCTTAATATAGATACAATGGTAACAAATGGTATTTATTAATATATATATATATATATATATATATATATATATATATATATATATATATATATATATATATATATATATATATATACAATGATGCGCCTCAATTTTGAGCAAATTTAGGTAATTCAAACAAAACAGATTTAGATTTAAATTTAAGGAAAATTTAGTCAATCCAAGGTAAATATAGATAGTGTCATGCAGCATACCTCAACCCATGAAAATTAACTAACCTCAAGGGAATTTGGCTAGTTTAATATTTTTCAGGTATGCAATGCATACATACTTAGGAAACTTAAATAATTTAAGTTAATTATAAGATTTTTAAATGTATTGAGGTACATATTTCTTACCTTAAAAAAATTAATGAGGTGAAAACTTAAGGTTCATGCATTTACAAGTTTAGTATAAAGAGAGCGCAATTATAAAAGGGATGGGCCAAATGATTCCACACATAGACTTTTGATGCAAAGTCACTAGGGC
Organism: Lunularia cruciata; assembly: GCA_948567375.1. Lineage (NCBI taxonomy): Eukaryota > Viridiplantae > Streptophyta > Marchantiopsida > Lunulariales > Lunulariaceae > Lunularia > Lunularia cruciata. The sequence continues at coordinate 9,109,803 of OX419756.1, forward strand.
ATGTGACTATATAAAAGAGAACCCTAAGGAGATTAGAAGCATTGTAGCTCTAAAAAAAAACCTTGAGACTAAGACATAGGAGTTTTTTCCCCAAAGTTGAGCCGAATGGCTCCAAGCTATTAATATCATAACTAATATAATTGAGTATTTGATTTTACGTTGATCAGAGTATCTTTAGAAAGCCCACACCAATTCAAAATCACCAAAAAAATATTCTTGCATGAACAAGATTTAGGAGATGATGGAGAGTATTTAATTTACCTTGACCAAAGTATCTTAGAAAACTAACCATGATTCAAATTTGCTAATAAGTATTCTTGCATGAACAAGATTATAATTTGGTAGAGAGTAAAATGAGCAATAGGAGGATTAAGCTACTCATGATATAGGAAATGTGATAATTGTAAAAGAGCTAGTCATATATAATTTTGGTCTAGTTTGGAGGATGTTCATAAAATAAAATAAAATAAAAATTATCCTATAAGGTTTCGGACAAAGATAGACCAATGAAGTGCTTCTCTTTGCTTATACTGACAATTTGAATCTCCTTTGTGGATATATCATTTTGAAGAGTACAAAGTCAAAACCCAAAATTGAAGGTTAATATGTAAACCACTATGTTCTATTTATTTCAAAATAAGGGACAATAACAGGAATTCAAGATATTTCCATTTTCAAGAGGCAAGTTTTGCCTCTTGGCGGAGATTTTCCTTCAATTTAACATTACACATAAAAATAATTCTTAAGATTGTGCAAAATACAACAGTATCTAATGTTGGAGCTATATGTTCTCTCTATATCTTGAAATTATGCTTTGAGAATTTTGACTTTGCAAAAATCCCAAATGCTTTTATAAACAAGAGTGATTTGTTAAAGGTGGTTTAGTTTTTGGTTTATGGTTATTGTAAGCGGATATTATTAAGAGAGATTCAAAATTTAATAATATTTCCACCTTTGACCATACGTGACGATTGGAAGCTTAAAGTTCATGTGACAAAAGAACACAAGTCAAGAAACTTTGACCAAAATAAGATACTATAGATCGATTATCATTGCACTTAGGTATAATATTCATGTCCGAATCCTAATGATTTGGAGGTGGTTTGTCCAAGAGACTGATAGACTCTATCTATCAGTCTCGTGGAAAACCACCTCTATCTATCATATTCTTGCTCAAATACCAATGTAGAATATCAAATTACAAGAGAGTAAAAAAAAAAATAAAAGAAAAGAAAAATCAAACCAAATACTAAATGGAGTTTGCTCCAAATACCACTCATTGCTAAAGGTTACCTTGTTTCTATATTTGAGATTTGAGATGGTTACAATTTATTTCTTCAAAATAAATTGTTTATTTTATTTCTTTAAAATAAATTTTTTATTTTATTTCAATTTTATTTCTTAAAATTTTATTTTTTCCAAGCTAAGTTACTCATTCAAAATCCACCATGTTTTACTTGTCAAAGTCTATAGGAAATTTTTTGAGAAATTTTTTTGTTTACTTGGGTTCTAAGTACCTTGTTAATTTTTCTTCATGAAAATCGGTGAATTTGTTTTAGAGTATCTATTAGATGTTTATAATCATTTACATGAAAAAGTTCCATAAGATTACTAAGGTAAACGACCATACTAATATGATCAGAGGTATATTGTGGTAAAAGATGATTTATATTTTAATTTAAACTTAATACTCCTTTAACTTCAATACTTATGTTAACAAGAGTGTTCAATCAATTCAACAGAAATTTGAATACCTTGTTATACTTACCTTGTTAACTCAAACTTAATCTAGTATGAAGAGTTTTATTTCAAACGAAGTAAATTAAATCTATTTTTTCAAGCCGAAACCATTCTATCATGAGCAATACAAGATTCTATTCATTGTAAGTCAACTTGAAAGCATTCAAAAGTTATGATGGAGACGTGAAGTAAAGGCAATGGTTTTCATGGAGTTTCTTAAAAATCTAAATCTTGTTTTTTAATGCAAAATTTGACTTAATTTTCTTTTATAATACAAGTATATACACCCTTATTGATAAAATAGAAGGGTGAGATATAAAATTTGACTCCATTGTCTCTTATGATATTTGTATATACACAACCTTATTGATAAAACAGAAGTGTAAGACATAAAATTTGACCCCAATGTCTCTTATAATACTTGTATAACCACCCTAAAGCTAATTGATAAAATAGAAATATGAGACCAAGGCAGCTCATAAAACTAATTCACCTTCCAAAACTATCCTATCTTCAGTAAAATTTTAATTTGGATATTTTGAAAATTCTAAAAACTAGAGTATAACAGTAAGACGTTGTTCCATGCTATTCTACATATAACTTATTCATATATAGTTTTATAGTCCATTTAATAATAATAGTTTTAATTTACCTTTTGGACAATTTTTATCTATATAATTTTCACTAGAAAGGAATTTTTAGTGGATAATAAATAAAGATAAAAATATTTTTATAATAAATTATATATTTTTATTAATTAAATTTCTATTATATTGGTCACGTATTTTGTAAGATCAAATTATATTTATAGATTTTGACAGAAATTAATAATCATATTTATTACTATAAAATTTTAAATGAATTTTTTAGTAATAATTACATATTATCATTAATACATAACATGACCACAAATCATCTGAATTTTTCTATAATATTAGTAAAATACAAATTATTTGCTAGTAGCGTAGAGATATTTTCCCGGGATCTGCGCAGGTGCATGTTAAAAATAAAGAGACTTGATTATAGGTCGAAGACCAAGTATTCAGAATTGGCAGTTAATTTCAATTACTTTTGGATAAATGGAAATCCTCGTTATAAAGTAGTCCCAATCTTGTACGTACGCTTCTTACAACACGGCATTTCCGGCTCCAAAAAGGCAAATTGCAAACCGGTAAATGGCGCTCTCTCGGCAACACGTACACTCAAAACATTCTTTTAATCTGATTTACCCTGTCTATAATCAAAATGTTCAGATTCTACATTCATCGAGGAGTTTCTTGATCGCATCCATTTCGTGAATAAGTGACTCTTCACTAAACCAAATGAAAGCACACTATTTTCTCGAAACAGAAATCTACAAACACGACATGATATCCGCAAACAATAGTGCTCCTTTGTTCTGTGCACTGCTATTTGGCGAGAGTCGAGTTACACCGACCACGGAAGCAAAATATGCTTGTAATTGTAACGAGTATATCAAGCAAAGGGAATAGTATAAAATTCATGATCACTTCTAGTTGCAAGTATCACAATCAGATAAAGACCTAGGTCTCTAGATCGACATCTGAGCGTCCCATGCCTCACGACGAGTTGCAGATAGAGCCAAGGACAGCAGCTTAAATATCTTTGTAAATGAGACACAGGAAACATTTTTCTGAAATAGTTTTATGAAGTTTCTAAACTTTTCTTATAGATTGTTACAAAGCGTTGAGTAGAAATGGTAATGTTATGGGGAGTTGGGGCCAAGTTCCTTATTATTAGCACACTCCGTATGAGGTGGTTCGTAGAAAATAAGGGAGAAGGAATTTTCCGTTATCACTCTGCAGTGCATTGATTGCACATTAGGGTTAATTAAGTTTTCGTTTAGGGTTAAAGTAAAAGTGACGGCCACCAAGAGGAGCATAGGGGCCATCCGGGGAAATTCGAGAATACACATGGAAAGGAAATGACGAGCGGCAACTGGGAAAATTTTTTTTCCAATTGGAGGGAGCATGAGTGGAAAGATTTGAGGGGATGCAAAAATTGACCACTGATCAAGATTAGAGAGACTGTAGCAGATATGGAGTGGGAAAATTTGAGTGCGAGCCCCGTGAGAAGGTTAGAGTGAGGAGTGATTTTGTTTCAAGTGTTACTCTTGATTTCATTATTTTATAAAATTATCTTTTGTATGAATATTCATGTATACCTTTCAACCCCTTGAGTAATGAAGTGAAATTCCTGAATTTGTTTTCTTATTATAGAATGGAATTGCACAGATTGTTTTTTTGAGTACATAGAGATGTCTGTTTGCTGAAATATCAATGATTGCTTCTTTTGCGTACAGAGAGATGTCCATTTGCTCAAATATCACAGAATTTTTTTTTGCGCACAAAGATGTCCTTTTGTTGACATATCACAGTTTTTTTTTTTTGGGCACAAAAATGTCCGTTTGTTGAAATTTCACAGGTAGAGGGAGATGCCCCTTTGCGGAGAAGAGAGATCCCCTTTAGAGAAGAGAGATGCACTTTGCGGAGAAGAGAGATCCCCTTCATGGATAAAGAGTTTTCAGTGGTGATTAAAAATAGAGTTTTGTCATGCAGAGAGGAAGCACTCATTTAGAACTAACCAGAAATATTAGAAAATATATTCAATGGATGATTCGGTTAGATTTGGAGATATTGCTACCAGGATTAGAAGATGAAGATGAGGAATTAGAAGGAGATTTAGATATGCTAGAATGTTTTATTAGTGGATGGGAGTATGCACACACTCATCGTTACTTGGAACCCTGTGTTACTTACCCTCGTAGTAGAGAGTTTGTGAAGGATTACTTTAGAAATCTAGAGGCCTTTCACCAGCTTACTAGAATGGATGGGGATTCTTTTTCAACATTAGTTGATTTGATTAAGACTCACCCGATTTTAGAGAAAAGGTACCGAAGAGAGCAAACACCCGTGTGGATCCAAGTTGCCCTAGCTTTGGATAGATTTGGGCATCACGGCAATGGAGCTTGTGTTGTGCGGGGTTTAAATATTTGGGGCATTAGTGCTGGTTCAACAATTGCTTTTACTGATAGAGTTATGACAGCCATATTAGATGTGATGAGGAGTCAAGTTGCTTGGCCCGAACTCGAGGAGAGGAAAAGGATATCCACTGTTTTTCCACTAAAAGGTTTTCCCAGTTGTGTTGGTTTGGTAGATGGAACGTTGTTTCCTCTTGCAGCCCAACCAACTATGGACAGGGAAATATATTTCAGCCGCAAGGGTTCATATTCTATAAACGGCCAAGTTATTTGCGATGATAAAAGGAGAGTTATACATTTCTCCGGAGGTATGGTTTATGCTATTTGTTATTTTGTTATGTATTTTTGCAATTCATTGGTTATCCTGCTTGTTTAGTTTACTAAAAGTATGCCCTTTTTCTATTTGCAAGGATGCCAGGGTCATGTCATGATATGACTTGTTTGAAAAAATCGTCACTATGGAATGATTTGAACCAAAGAGGGAGGTGTCACACTTTTGAGGCAAAGGAGTACCTTTTAGGTGATTTAGGTTATGTACCCATGCATCACCTAGTACCCGCTTTCAAGCAGGCTTGCTCAGAAGACAACCAGGAGTTCAATAAATAATTAGCACATGCAAGAGTGATAAATGAGCATTGTATAGGAGTATTTAAAGCTAGATGGCATTCTCTTCATGAGCTAAGAGTGCAACTAAAAGACAATAATAGAAATGCTTATTTGTTAAAGTGGGTATCGGTGTGTATTATTTTACATATTTTTTTAATCAATAGGTCTGACCTTTGGTCAGAGGACGATGGCGGATTTACAAAGGAGACTCAAATAGACTCAATGTCATTTCAGTGCATAGAACTTGGTAGAGAAGAAAGTAGATCAAGTGTGATGCAACATTGCCTTGATTATAACAATGATGATCTACTTGATTGATTTTATTGAGATTCCATATAATAAAATATATATTCTGAGTATTCATCTCATTTCTCATAGTCTTGCAACTTAGACCAGGAGTAGTTTTCTTAGACCATGAGTGTTTTTGGATGTAATATTAAGATAAGAACATCATGTGGATGCAAAAATAATTATATGAATCTTGATCTATACATTTGTAAGTCCTCTTTGACACAATTACGTGGAAAAAAATGAGCAGAGCTCTCGTACGAGCTGGGTGCAAACTTAAAAATCAATTTAGAGTGGCGCTCTCAAACGCCTGCTCAAAAGCTTAAAAAATCAATTGAGGGTGGCGCTCGTATACGCTAGCGGACTCTTGTGGATGCTCAAGGATGCTCGTAGATGCTGGTGGACGCTTGGAACTATCCACATATAACATGCACTCATAGGCACTGGTAGGCGCCAGGAGGTGCTGGTGGGCGGTGCTGGGAGGCGCTGCGTGAAGAGGGCGACGCTTGGCTGCGCCGGTTGGCGACGTGGAGTGCCACATGTTGCCGCTCGGGATTTGGGTTCTTTTGGTGTGAAAAATGCATTTTAGTATGTTCAGGATTGAGTATTTTCCTGTCAGCCTAGGTTATATAAACGTGTGTTAATTTCCTTTCCTGTCATTGGCAAGCTCTATTCTCGAGTGTGTGGGGTGTTTGGAGCAGAAAATCGTGAGTTTATACTTAGAAAGGTTCTGGAGGATCATTTTGTGAGGCAGAGGGTGTTGGAGGGCCATTCAAGGATCATTTCATGAGGTAGAGGGTGCTGGAGTGCCATTCGAGAGTCATTTCACAAGGAAGAGTGTATGTGCAGGTGAGACATTTCAAGACTGGGGAGACATTTCGAGATTGGGGAGAGGAAGGAGAGAGGCAAGGGTCCTGGCTGGCTGGCTTGAAGCACAACCCAAGAAGAAGTGATTGAGAAGAGTTTTAGAAATTCAAGAGCACATTCCTTTCTAGCATGGCAGAAATCTGGGGATACGAGAAGATAGTTGACGGGCCCGACATGAGAAATACTCAGGAAGGAGATTGACTCATTGCATTCCATACCATTCAATGCCCAACCAATTTTATCAAGTGGTGCTGGTTGGACAAACATCAAGTTCAAACTGCTGTTTCCGGAATTTGGGAGGTCGGTCTCGATGTAATGGGGCTGACTCTTGGACTTCACTATCCAAGGCCAGAGGTACTTTTCAAACATTCCTCATTGTTTTCTTGTCATTTCATCTTGATTTGTTCATTTGATTTCTGTAAATTGCATTCAAATCATCAGCGCCACCCAATGCCTCCAAGCGCCTCCCCGAACCCTAAACCCTTGCGCGCGAGCGCCTTCCCCATGTGCCACCCAGCGCCCCTCCGTGGCCTCCAGCGCCCCCAACGCGGCCCCCAAAGCCCCCACGGGGCTGCACAGACTTACTTGTATGAACCCTTGCCTGCGGCGCCTACCAGTGCCGCCGTGTGTTGCCGAGCGGCTGCCAGCGGCATCGGCATTCCCTAAACCCCTCGTGTGAGTGTCTTCGTGCATCATCCAACGCCCCCGCACGGACCTCACGCAGTCTTGCAGCACCATCCAGCAGACCTGCGCCTACAAGTAGCATCCGTGGGCGCCCCCGCATGGCCTTGAGTGCCCTCCTGGCACTCTGCTGGCGCCACTGGTGGTTGGGAGCGCCACCTCCTGCCACCCAGCATCCCCCGATTGCAGCGCCGAGCGGCTCTCCGCAATTTCCTGGATTGTGCACAAGTGCCACCTATCGTCACTCTTGAGTCTAAGTCCTTGTGACAAAAGTTTGAGCTGAAATTTTTTTGTGGTTGTGCAGGTCATTCCATGTACAGAGTTTGTGAGTTCATGGGACAAGGTCTCTTGCACAAGTTTGGTAAGAGGTAGGCAGTTTCAATTGACTGCAGATATAGTAAGAGATGCACTTGCCATGCCCAGGGGGAGAACACTAAGACGGTGGACAGTTCCTTACACAGCTGTCTCAGACTGGTTTCCACAAAGGGACATGGTTGCAAAAAGATACTTGCAAGGCAATGTGTATATCCTACATTCAGAGCTTTCTTCCAGTTGATGGGTGCACTAGTTGCACCCACTATTAGGCCCAAGATTGTACATGGGCATTTGGTACTCAACACCAAGACCAAGTTGAGGAGATTTGGTGTGGAAGATTATGATTGAGGAGAGTTGGCTTTTAGAGCTATCATTGCGGAGGTGGGGAGTTTCCAAAGCCAAGTGATGAGTCCTAAGGGGCGTAGGTTCAGAGTCACCTTCCTTGGATAGGTACTCACACATCTCTTTGTGGAGAGAGGTTTCATTCTAGAGGAGGACGTCATGTACTTGAGTGATGGAGAGGAGGAGATTATACACAAGGGAGAGCATGGTGATGATCATGAGGATGCAGATAGCTCGGATGAGGACAAGACTGCTGATGATAGGGAGGATGAGGGAGAGGATGAGGATGGTGAGTGATTGAGTTTTTAGGTTTGAGTTTTGTCATATATATATATATATATATATATATATATATATATATATATATATATATATATATATATATATTGTCATATCTTTGTATGTTGGAAAACATACAAAGTTCTTTTGTATATACCATTATTGGATTTAATAAATGAGTTCATTTAAGAAGCTTGAATTAAAGAACTTGTGAACTTGTATATTTGTATATTCAAATATGAATTTGATGGATAACTAAATGTACCATTTGTGAACAGGTGTTCAACAGATTCATGTTGAGACACAACCCTTACCCTTTGTTGAGATAGCTCCTTTTCACTCTTCTTCCCCTTCACCCCTTCCTCCATCTATGGAGTGAGTTGGTGACCCCATGCATTTCAGAGTACCTTCACCTCCTTCCTATTCAGTTGACATCACTCGCATTTTAGATGATTGTGTACAAGTGGCTGAGTGTAGAGAGAGAAATCTCCTTGAGCGTGAGAGTAGACTGGAGAGTGTAGAGGAGAGAGAGAGAGATTAGTGCTTGAGCGTGAGAGTAAATTGGAAAGTGTAGAGGAGAGAGAAAGATTAGTGCTAGAGCGAGAGAGACTCCTGTGTGAGCGAGAGGATTTACTTGCTACAAAGGAGGAGAGGCATCTGACCTTGCTTACTTCTGAGATGGAGAGAGAGCAAAGATTAGGTGACTTGGACATGGGCATACTAGGTGCAGCTGCCATGGTGGAGGGTTACAAGCTCCAGTTACATAATCAGGCACAAGAGTTAGCATATGCTATAGAGAGGTGTGAGAATGCACATGTTTAGGTAGAGGAGAGCGAGAGTAGTCTAGCTCAGATGAGAGCTCATGTAGAGGAGAGTGAGATTAGTCTAGCTCATTTGAGGGCTCATGTGACATATCTTGGACCCAAACTACGTACTATTGCTCGCAAGACCCATACTCGTCATGAGATGCAGACCCAGACTGATGCCACCCATGTGTTACCCCATAGTGTGGAGACTCAGGGCACTCAGACTGAGTTTAGAGAGAGTATATTCCACGTATCCTCTTCCCCGGCTTCCTACGGAAGAAGATTATTATTGTGGATGTTACTTGTATGTGTTTATTATGGATTCGTGGTGCTATCGGTTTCCATGCATGGGAGAGTGGGATGACTACGCATGGTTGGTTCCCTCACACACAGTCCGGGCCTGTAGGGTGGGTGGCCCGTCCTGGTGTTTGCCATTTCATCCAGTTTTGTTTGCTATGCTTTGAGGTTATCTTGTGGATAGATCTTACTCCAGATGGAGTGGAGTGGTTGCTACGGAGCATGTGGCAGTGGTCTGAACTCCCTTAGGGAGTTCACACTGGGTCTCGCCTCATGGCATGTTTGTGCTCTAGAGATATACAGTGAGATTCAGAGTTTAGAGGACTTAGAGTTAGATCATATGAGCATCTGACTTCATTAGGTTTACCTCTTTGTGATCTTTTGATCATAGATAGTTATGCACTCTCTTATTATAAGAACCATCCACATGGTGCTATCCACCCTACCCACTTCCGTCCTTATAGGGTACATAGAGAATCATACACTTGGTCATTTGACCCTTTGATGAGTGCTTTGGACAGATTTGTCCATGACGATAGGCCTACTATTAGTTGGGCAGAAGAGGAATGGACATCAGGTAGATTGAGTTCTTATAGTTGTGACCCTTATCCTCTTCTTGCTAGTGGTATCAGGCATCGAGACTTGGATGAGAGCGAGTGGCTGCTATGGTGGTCACTGAGTCCATTTAGGATTCAACATCATGTATACCGTTGTAGACTTGAGGATGCAGTAGTAGCACTTAGACACCATAGTGCATCTCCCTCTTCTTCTTCACCTCCTCGACCTCCATAGTCATAGGTTTAGGTTCTATTGGCTTTTCATTTATATACATATTATTTTCATTTCTCCCCATGTATACATTTATGTTTTAGTTTACACTTGTGAACTCTCATATTCATATTGAACTCATATTATCATACTCATATTCCAAACTCATATTGAACCCTCATTGTGGTCTAACTCTTGTATTTCCTAAACCCTAAGACTTGAATTGTGCCTTTTGTATCCAACTTGTCACCACCTTACAAATATGTGTGCAATTTCCCTTTAAACACTCAACCCTAAACACATCACGAGCGGCCCTCAGCATCTATGCGCACCAACAAGTGCATCCGAGCGACTACAAGCCAAAAAATCTTATCATAAATTGACTATCAAGTGCCGACTAGCAACCGCGGGCGTCAATTGGCGCTAACATAGGGTCCACCCAGCGACCACAAGCACCTACGGGCGACTACGAGCGCCTTGATGGCATTTTCCCAACATCGTCGAGTGAACCCTAGCGGCCATGAGCGTCAATGGGCGCCTACCTAGGGGCCACCCAGTGGCACCTAGTGACCACGAGTGCCTACGAGCGCTGACGAGCGGCTTCAAGCGCCGACAAGCACCATACACAACTTGCTTGCCTTTATTATTTTCCCATATTCCATTGGATTGAGCGGCAACAAGCGGTGACTAGCGGCAGGAGAGATTTTTTGGGCGGCTATAAGCGTCAACTTGCGGCATCTTGGGCTTATTGTGCAAGAAAGACATGACAGAACGGACTGAGTGGTAAAGACAACATCAAAAACAAAAACTTGTGAGGAACTGAATGGTAACAAGTTGCATCAGGTTTCCATAGCCAAGTTTCCATAACTCATCTTTATTATAATCATAATAAAGGTTACATGGTGGTACACTATTCACTATCAGTAGAGTATGATGGACGTTGAACTTGAGTGAGCACTTTAAAATAGTTACTTATTTCCTTAGGAGTTTTCACTGCTTGTATGAGACTCATTTTGATTTCATGAGTGCGCTTTGATTCTAAACTCTTCTCCTTAAATTTGTGTTTGTCTACCCTAGCTTTTCTTTTATCTATGCTTAATTTTTTCTCTATTTCAATTTTCATCTTTTGTGTCTCTAATCTAACACGCTTTGCTTCCATTCTCAGCATTGTTTTCTCTCTCTTCCTCATGTTGGTGGCTTCTAGTTCAGCTAGTCATAACCTCTCTCTGGATTCTATACTATCTGCCTTTAACGTGGTAATTTTTACTAAATCATGAGACAATTAGGTGACAACAACATACTAGGTGACAACTTTGGTACCTTACTTGTAGAAATTCCACCTTTCCTCCTCTTTGGGTCCCGTTCACCTTCTTGGTCTGCAAAATCAGATCCATCTCTTGTAGAAATTAAAGGCGGTGGTGGTGGAATGAAAGGCGAGTCCTCGGTCTGTGGAACAAATGGAGACTCATCCTCTAGTGATAGGATTCCATTCTCCATGCCACTTGCTAAAATTTCCACTCTTTGGGTGTTCGTGACCAACTCAGGGCCTAAGTCAGGGAGCACCACCTCTGGAGGAGATGAGAAATGTGAGCACTCCTGTGCACCTTCATGGACCTCCTCCTCGCCAGCCTTGCAAATCTCGCTTGAATTAGGATTACAATCTCCTAAACTTACCATTGCCGGTGGACTTATGTTTGCTCTGCTCCAAAACATGGCTTCCATTCTTGCAAAATGCGGGCACATTCCATTCAATTTATCTTCTATAGTTCTCCACCCTTTGCTATATTCCTTCTCGGTGAGACCTTCTCCCGTAGCCTTGTTCTTGAGCTCCCGAGTTTCTTTGTATTGTTTCATGTACCGCAACCATTTCTTGTAAAGTCTGTCACCTGTCATAGAGGTAGGAAATCCGATACACTCTCTAATCAAAAAGGTTGCCATGAAACTAAATGCGGTCTATTTCTGAATGGGCTTTTTGCAGTTCCCACCATGAATTTGTGCAAAATGCTCGGGGTCCTCCAAATAATCTAGTATTTGGCTGTAATGGTGTGTTGCCATGCAAAATCGTTCATCCTCCTTGGTTTTGCCAGGCACAGAAGAAGCCATCCTCAACAAGTCTCCAAATTTCCCTAATGGCTGTTGAGGTTGCGAATCCAAAGATGACTCTATAGGTCCCAGATCAGCGTCGTCGATAATGGAGTCTCCTACACTAAAACGCTGTACTTGATCTCCCATTGCAAAAAGTTTGTTGCACTCCTAGTGTGAGAATCGTCACACTCTAATCAATTTCTTGGTTGCTGCATGGCGGCACTGATCATTTCCCACACCAATTCAAAACTATAAAACCGTCGTTACTTGCCGGACAACTCGCACATTTGCTCATGAGGGTGGTGAATTTCAGTTTACAAATTTGAATTGTTGGGCGTGGCCATTTTGGATCTTGAATACGAAACCAGATCATCAATACGTGACTAAATGATTACGTGGCCACCCTCTTGAGGAAACACGTCACTCTTTCTGACAATCATTTATTTACTTACGACGTTCCAAAACATCCGGAATGTTAAATTTGATTTTTATAAATGAATGCAATTAGCTGAATATATCCATTAACTGAAGTTATTACAACGGTCCAAAACATCTAGAACGTATGATTTGATTTTTATAAATGAATGTAATTAGCTGAATATATTCCTTAACTGAAGTTATTGAGCGTTCAGTTATTACCTTATTGAGCATTCAGTTATTACCATCTCGTAACGTTACTGAGTTCACTAAAAATTGTAACGTTACTGAATTCACTAAAAATTGTAACGTTACTGAATTCACTAAAAATTGTAACGTTACTGAGTTCACTAAAAATTATTGCGAAGTTTGTTATTTTTCCCTTAGACATAAGTGTCAAACCTATTTCTGAAACCCCTAATAGTGTTCTTTTGTTCTGTGCGCTGCTATTTCGCGAGAGTCGAGTTACACCGACAACGGAAGCAAAATATGCTTGTAATTGTAACGAGTATATCAAGCAAAGGGAATAGTATAAAATTTATGATCACTTCTAGTTGCAAGTATCACAATCAGATAAGGACCTAGGTCTCTAGATCGACATCTGCGCGTCCAATGCCTCACGACGAGTTGCAGATAGAGCCAAGGACAGCAGCTTAAATATCTTTGTAAATGAGACACAGGAAATATTTTTCCAGTTCACTTTTGTAGCTTCAGATTACCATCACAATGGCTGCGACTACCGTTAAGATGATCGCTCTTTTCTTCATGGCGATGACATTGGAGTGACAGAAGCAGCCGATCAAAGATCCGCTGCAGGACTTTTGTGTAGACGACCTAGCAAACACTCAAGTCATAAATAAAATTTGTTCAGCAGATAAAAACGGTATTAAATTTTTTTGCAAATAGCTAGAAAATCCAACAAAAAAGAAAAGGGATTCTTCTGCAAGGACCCCTAAACTCTCACAGCTGATGACGTCTCTTTCGTGGGCCTATCCGAACCTGCAAATCTCACAGGGAAACCTGTCGGTGCTATGGGTACATTCGGATTTGTGCGTGACTGGCCTGCTCTAAACACTCTTGGTCTTTCTCTAATCCGTCTCGACTTGGCACCTGGAGTTGTGATCATGCCTCACACGCACAATTTGGCCACTGAAATTCTGTTCGTTCTGGAAGGAGAAATCTACACTGGTTTTGTGACCAACAGCAACAACCCAGGTCTTCAGAACAAGCTGTACTCCAAGACTGTGAAGAAGGGAGAAGAGTTCATTGTCCCTAGAGGTCTTTTTGCACTTCCAGCTGAACAACGGGAGCGTTCCAGCTGCTTCAGTGAACGTGGTCAATTCCCAGAATCAGTTTGTCAATATATTCCATTTAGTTCGTTAGAAGCTTACGAGTATCTCTACTGTGTTTCATTGGAGGCTGGAATGATTACCTAACATTACTTGTTGAAATGCGTATTTATAGGCCATTTCGATTCAATTATTTGAATAAATATGGTATTAAAAATTAATATTTATTTGACATGCGTAATGCTCTAGAAATAAACGAGCTCGAGTATTCAGAATATCTCAATAATCTTGATGTATATGAATAAGTTGGCGCTTAGATTATACGTTTAATTTGTCCGATCTTGTCAGCGTCGTGGAGAAATATCGTTAGATGGTTTTAGCGAAATTGTTTCCCCGCCTTCCTACTTTTCACCAATTTTGAACCAATTTCCGAGAGATGTAGAAAATTCACCTCCTACTCGAGCTGTTTTCCACAAGAAATGTACAAAATCGATCTCTCTGGGAGCTCCTGGAAAAACTGCAAGCTCTCAAAGACTACCATCAATATGAACTGGATGTATTGTCCACAGCCCAAGTTCACGCTTGATTTCTTCATGAAAAGATCTCAGAGCATGGAGCTGTCTCAAGTTGACGTGGATTACTTAAGTGGGACAGTCACTACACAATGTGGTCCACCTAAATTTCTCAATCCACGACTGCTAGGAGATCGGTAGTACCAGTGCAAAGCCACGATTGATTAAACTGAGATGTTTTACGAAATGAAAGATTAGAGTGGAGACACCAAAGTTAGCCAAGAATGGTCTGCGGGACACAAGTCCTGCACGACTATATATAGGTAAAGAGGAGAAAACACACAAGTAGGTCGAGTCACTTCTTCGCCATAACTCTAAAGTGATGTGACCAACTGGAAATGGTGAGTAAAAAATAAGCAATGACTAAGGATGAACTCTCCATCGTTCACTAGCACTAGGGAATTAGCTCGTGATACATCGTCAACACTTTCCCTCAAGCTAATTATCAGGTGAAATTATCAGCAAATTGCTCTTCTATTGGCATATAATGTAGATCTATTTCTCCTGCAAATACCTTTTCTTTAAAGACATGATAATAGACCTCGATATGTTTGGGTTCTGGTATGGAATATTGGATTTAGGATCATGAAATATATACCCAGTATCTTCTAACAAAATGTGAAGCCCAATAGATTAACATGTAGCATTAGTGGCATCCCTATATTCTACTTCTAATGATGATAAAATAACAGTAGATTGCTTCTTTGATGACCAACTAATTGTAGAACTTCCAAGGTTGAAAATATAACAGAATGTTGATCTTCAAAATTGAGCACTTCTTGCCTAATCCACTTTGTGCAATGTGTAACCCACCAGCATCTCCAGCATTTAACTTAACAAAGTTGAACTCTCCTTGTTGAACAATGTTAGATCTTTTACTTGTTGGATGAGATCTTGACAGCTACTAGTGATGATCAGGTCATCAACATAGATGATCAATAAAACTATATTGTCACCAGCTTGTAGTCTATATAATGAAAAATATGAACTGCAAATTTGGGATCCAATAGATAAATAAAAGGTAACCATTTATCTCGGCCTTCCTAAGAGAAAGACAATGTACAGCTTGAATAGCACGTTTCTTCCAAGCAAGTACATTGAGTCTGAAGGAGCACCTGCCGGGCCTGTGACAAAATCAAACAACTCTTGCCCTTTCAGAAAGGCAGACATTCTATATTTCTTCGCTGAAGGAGCACCTGGCCGGGCCAGTGACAAAATCAAACAACTCTTGGCGTTTCAGAAAGGCAGACATTCTATATTTCTTCGCTGAATAATTGATCTTTGTCAAGGCTACGTCCGTGATGCTACTATACGTATCCAGTTTAGTACTCGTGGCACAAATCGATTAAATCAGATTGCTAATCAGATCATTTAGCAATCGAGCCCTCGCACAAATTTGAACCTACAGGCTCTCCCGTCTTTCTTCTGCTCTGATACCATATTATAAAATGGAAAATGAGAATGGAGACACCAAATTCACCAAAAAATGGTTTGCGAGACACAAGTCCTGCACCAGTATATATAGGCAGAGAAGAAATACACAAGTAGGTCGAGTCACTCTTCACCATAACTCTAAAGTGGTGTGACTAACTAAACAGATGAGTGATGGTGAGTAAAGATTAAACAGCGACTAAGGATTAACATTCCCGCGTTCAGTAGTCGCTAGGAGTATTAGCTTGTGATACTTTATTAACAAGATGGTGGAATGGCAATCGATCACTTAGCGAAGAAACGTCTCGGGCTGTTCGTATCTTCAAATGCACAGCTGCAGCTGGAAGGTGGTGCTTCTGTGTAACGTCGTGTAACGTGGGGCATGGGAATGAAATCTGCTTTTCTTAATGATCATTTATCGGGAGTTCTAGTTCTAAGAATTAACGAAATTCGAGAGTATCTTGTTAGTGGAAGGACTGGGGCTGGCTTTCCCTGTATAAACTTCATTCAAATCTTCAAAATTGGAAGTTTGAATGAATGGTTGATTGGAGGTTTAATTTGCAGTGTCTGAGTTCGTTGGTTTAGGATAGGATGAGAAAAAGTAGTGCTAGTCGTTTATTGCCACCGAGCTCTTCTGGTATTTGAAAGTGGGTGGGCAGTCCAATCAATGCTTAAGAGCGGAGATAGTACGAGTGTGCAGGCTTTCATCTTAACGAGGTTGTGAGTCTGCTGTGTCGATCTCCATACTGTGATGGGAGATTCAGACTTGAAGAGTAGAGCGGCGTTGTTGGACCAGCAGACGAAAAAGAGGAAGGCACATAAAGCTGCGACCTCAGCTCTGCGTAAAGACATGCTGAGTATGCTGAATAATCCGGAGTACAGTGATGTTACATTCGTGTGCCAAAATGGAGGTTCGGTGCATGCGTGCAGCATGCTTCTGGTAGTGAGGTGCCCGGTTCTGAAAAAAATGCTCATGAATGGGAACGGAGAGATGGAGGTTGCCAAGTTTCGGATGCCTGAAATTCCATCATCTGTGCTTCTGACCGTCTTCGAGTTTCTATACACCGGAGAGATGAGAAAACACGTCAGTGATTGGAAGTTCATGTTCGAGATTATCAGTGCTGCGAGGATCTTGCTGCTGAATGATCTGGAGGAGCTCATTTGTGAGAAGCTGTGGGCAGACATTGCCCTGGCCAGGAATGTGACTTACCCGTTTCCAGATGACATGATAAACCTACTGGTTTGTAGACTGTCGGTTGCTTGTAGGTTCAACAAGGTTATGAGCAATGGGAGTGAATTTAGAAACGTGGATGTCATCTGCCTTCAACTGGTGGAGTTCTTGAATTACAACCCTTTGACATCTGCTCACTTCAGAAACCTCTCAGAAGAAGCTTTTCGGTATTTTCTGCTCAACACTGGAAGCAAGAAGGAAACTCTCTCGATACTTCACAGCTAAGAATATATGTACAATTCCGATCTCTACCGACTTTACACTCTGAAGACTCTACTCGAGATCTTGTCCAGATCAGTACCAATTTGATATGGAGATATTTGAGTTTCTGATCAACCACTGGGACATTTTGGGATATTCCACGTAATCTTCAAATGTGAGTGATCTCTCAGATTTTACCACAGACGGAAAACCTGTCACACTCAAGTTACAGTGCTAACGGCAGCAGCAGTAGTAGTTTGAAGCCACCACATGATGAAAGGCTCTGTATGCTCCGATTGTCTAGAGCGACTTCGATATAGATGGCAGAGGATCTCTCATTCGTCCCGGTTGCTTCTCTGGTCCATTTGCGTTACACTAAACTTATGGAAATCTTTCCGACATGACCTTCTTACTTTCTAACAGATATGCAATAGGTGTGCTGCTTGGTGATATTTCTCTACAAAACAGTCAATTGAAAAAGTTTGTCGTATAAAGATCAGAATTAAGCTAATTTACTCAAGTAAATTTAGTATCTAAAGCATTGTCATATACATCTTAAGCATTCACTAGCTAGTATGTCTACCAACTACAAATTACTACCCCATTTATAGTCTCAGAATCAGGTGGAGACAGGTTATAGCTGAATCGCATTCCGAAAATAAATTTGCTTGATCATTCCAACTTCCAGTGAAATATATTAGAGATACTAGTACGCTTCTAACGAGCTAATCCAATATATTGATGAACTGTGAGAGCGTGGTAGACACGTTAGACACTTGCTCCGGCTGCATGAAGGTAGACTTCACCAGCACTTCCGGATCAATACCAGTTCCGAACAAAGCAATGCTCATGAGTTGGATGCCCGGATTCTGGGAATTGAGCACGTTCACTGAAGCAGCTGGAACGCTCCCGTTGTTCAGCTGGAAGTGCAAAAGACCTCTAGGGAAGATGAACGCTTCTCCCTTCTTCACAGTCTTGGCGTACAGCTTGTTCTGAAGACCTGGGTTGTTGCTGTTGGTCACAAAACCAGTGTAGATTTCTCCTTCAAGAACGAACAGAATTTCAGTGGCCAAATTGTGCGTGTGAGGCATGATCACACCTCCAGGTGCTAAGTCGAGACGTACTAGAGAAAGTCCAAGAGTGTTTAGAGCAGGCCAGTCACGTACAAATCCAAATGTGGCCGTAGCACCGACAGGGTTCCCTGTGAGATTTGCAGGCTCGGATAGACCCACGAAAGAGAAGTCATCAGCTGTGACAGTTTGGGGATCCTTGCAGAAAAATCCATTTATGACTTGAATGTTTGCTAGGTCGGCCACACAAAAGTCCTGCAGTGGATCTTGATCGGCTGCTTTAGTGATCGGTCCAATGATTGTCGCCATGAAGAAAAGAGCGATCACCTTAACGCTAGTCGTAGCCATTATGATGGTAACCTGAAGCTACAAAGGTGAAGTGAAGTGAACCAATAGCTCCCGTGTGTCCTTTACAAAGATATTAAGCTGCTGTCCTTGCCTCTATCTGCAACTCGTCGAGATGAATTGGATGCTCAGATGTCGATCTAGGGATCTAAATTGTGATACTTACAGCTAAAGTGATGAAGAATTTATAGTATCCCGTAAGCTTGATAGCCTCGTTACAACTACAAGCATATTTAGCTTCCGTGGTCGATACAACTCGGCGCTCGCCAAATGGCAGCCGACAGAACAAAGAGCACTATTGTTTACAGATCTCTTCATGTCGTGTGCTACCAAGCAAAACAGTGAACTTAGTGAGGAACATACTTCCACCCACATGTGCAGATCCTTAGATGAATCGAATCTCAAAGATTTATCTTGGAGATCTGACTATAGCTAATATGACCTAAACAGCACAGTACAGGTTCCTAATAGAAATTTTGTCAATTAGTGTAACCCAAGAATCAGAACTCCCATACCTACACTGAAGCAATGGAGAATTGCTGAAATGGAGCTTAAATATTAGCAACTTTAAGATTCGGCTTGTCCTCGTTCTCATCCGGCAATCGACCGTTCTATGAAGACTTGCAGAGACTGCAGATCTAGAACCACGGTAGCAATGACACCAAATCAAATCTCCATACAACGTCACTTAAACCTTAGTGTTCAAGACATATGGATGCTTAACATATAAGCCTCGAATGATCATGTCAAGAAATATTGGTAATTTACGGGTAGAACGAATATTAGGTGGTCTTCTAGAGTGGAAATTGTCATGATGGATGGTACAATATAGACTTTGATCACTTAATAAAGCTGACACGAGGTGCGTTTTACCTCATGTCAGGTTAACATTCCGTTAATGAGTCCTCGAGCAATGTGCTTTCCTTATTCTCTTCATTGAAATAGCTATGTACCACAAATACCAAGCTCATAAAAGTTAAAGGATAAAACCTATATGTTATATTGCATTTAGAATGTTAGAACTATGAAAGTCAAATGGTCTATATATCTTTAGGATATTGAAGAAACACCATCTAGTGTGATTACTTTCTTATGGATTGGACATAATGTTACTTTTTGTAGAACAATTAATGTATGAATTATCTAAAACATAAATTACAAAATAAGAAGTTGAAATGATATCTTTTATCATCTAGTATCAAGCATGGTATACTCTACTTTAATTTCTCACAAATGCATCACACTCTATATCCATAACTCCATATAACTACAGAACTAAATGGACATACAGGTGAACTCTAATATAACTGTATATTTAGAAACCTTTGCTACTACTATTCGTCTTGACACCCATCCAAGGTGATATGTGATCATCCTCTCCAAAATTTTATTGCAGGAACCTAAAAAATTCATATCTACAACTGAAACTTGATCATCTGGTACTATATACAAGTCTATACTAACTTGCAATGCATACCAATGCTATCTCCATATGAAGTATTCATTCTCTTGAGCCAACATAAACACAAAATTCTTGATGGCATTGTGTATAACTATCCTTTATACTTCAAAAGAGAAGTCATATGGATCTTTGTTATATCTAATGCACTACCAAACTCATACATGAGTAATAAAAAGAAAATGAGTGCACTAAATCTACTACCTCAACCTTGACATTTTTTCTTATACCTAGTTGGTATAAGTAAAAATATTCTTATGTATGGTTGAGCTAGGATCAAAGAACTTGCATCCTTGCCTAAAGAAGACTAAATCTGCACATTATGGCATAATAATAGATGGACCAACTAGAAGAGTATCCAGAGCTTGTTGAGATTATCAACACATCAAGGAATATTACAAAACTTTGCTCCAATTGGAAGGAATTGGAAGGAAAAGATGGAAGCTCATCTTGTGCTTGAGCGGAAAAAACCATCACTTGTCAAGGAAGATTAAAAACCGTTGCTCCAATTGGAAGGAAAAGAGGCAAAAGATGGAATATCATCTTGTGCTTGAGCAGCTAAAGCAATCTCTTGTCTGCCATAACAATACTTGGAGAAGGAAAGACTCTTCTTCTACCTCCACATATATGTCTTAATTGCTAGCCTACAAGAAACCATAAAATGGAAAGAAAAAAGGTGGTGATATTACTCATTTACCCAAAGCACAATAGATACCATATATCCTATATAATTTTCTACTCTTTTGTACAAAAATTAGCAAAGATATCTATGTGCCAAAAGATATCTATCTATGTGTTGAGTCCCTTTTAACATACTTTAGATCCCTTGGTCCAATGATATCTCAAAGGACTTCCTTGACCCTACTACCAAGAAGTCTGAATTTCAAAAAAGGTTAGAGAAGAGGAACGGTGCAAAGTAGGTAGGATGGTTGATAAGCACTACTAAAGGAGAGTATACTAAACATCAATGGTGGCTAAACTTAGTAGAGAAAAGTCATCTATATGTAAGGTATCCTCTATAAGTTTAATGTTTCAGTAGTAAGTACTCAACTTTTATTAATACTCCAAGAATACAACAGCAATACTTATATTATAACACACTTCTTTTAGAAGTAAGATGTTTAGAAGAATATCTAAATAAGACCACATTTTACACTTTGACACCTTGAGTCTCAAGTCTATACAATGAAGCTAGGTAGTCAATTTGTCAAAGGTCTACTTAATTTGGTCAACAAGTTTGTGTAATATCTCAAAGAGAGAAATACATAGCCTAACATGGGCAATAAATTATGTGTTTGAGTCATAAAATGAGCTATTACAAATATGGTCCTTCTAAGTGATCTCCTCATTGTGTACCCAATAGTTGATTAATTAAAGTGATTACTTCCTATAAAAAGATGTATTTCTTATTCAGAGAAGAAGAGGAATCATAAAAAGTTGCATAAAAGAACAAAATCTAGGCTAACCAAGGATCCACCAACCTCCCTAAGCTTTCTAAATGCAGTTGCATGTGAGATAATATTCCAATACTTGTAAAATGAACTGATTTGGAAAAATATCTAAAAGTTGTTCCATACCAAGCAATATACCATCATAACTTCCTACTATAACAACTCCAAATTGATGTGGACAAACATGTTGTTGAAAGTGAGAATAATGCTGAAAGACAATGGTACACCTACCAAGGTGTGACTCTTGTTAAACCTGATTAGATAATAGTGATTGATCTCATGTCCCTTGTATCCTATATCATAAGATGAGTAATACCAATTAACATTTCACTAATTAACATAAAAGTCTTCATCTCACTTGAACACTCCATGAAACCATGATAGGAATCATCTACTTAGAAGAAATTTATAAAATAATCATAAATCATCTTTAACAAGCCTTATGAGAAGAGGAGTGAAGCTATGCAAAAAGCATGGGCAAACTAAAATCTATCAATATATAATAAGTCATATAGTAAAGACTCAAGTGGTTTTCTTCCTATCAAAAGTTGTGATATACATCAAGACAAAATATTTTTGTCAAAATGACTAGCCATAAAAGAAGGATTTAGTGCTTGTAAACTCTATTTTATTTTCTATTTTGATTCAAGATCCTAGACATTACAACCTATTACAATTTGTAATATTTTTTTGTCTTTAGTTATCTCCTAAAATAAGTTGGGAACACATTTATGCTAGATCAACCTCTCACTTTAAGGATGTTTGTAGCTTAAGTTTGTTTGTGCATTATGTGCTAGAAGGAAAAG
Organism: Lunularia cruciata; assembly: GCA_948567375.1. NCBI lineage: Eukaryota > Viridiplantae > Streptophyta > Marchantiopsida > Lunulariales > Lunulariaceae > Lunularia > Lunularia cruciata. Next base: position 9,132,150 of record OX419756.1, read on the forward strand.
GTAATAGTGAGAATTGTCAATAATAAAAACTCAAAAGAGGAACTCTCAATCATTCCACAAAATTCTCTTATTCCAAAGCTCCTCCAAATTTTTTAAAGAGGAATCCACCCATGTCAACATAAGAGATCTTTCACTCACATTCACATAATATTAGAGTTAAAAGGTCTAGAGTTAATGTAGTAATATGGAGTTAGTAGACAAGTTAGAAGTCTAAGCTAAATATAATAAAAAGAAGTAGAACTAGCCTAAGAATATTCAAGAAGTATCCAAGAAGCTTGTGTGGAGAATATTTTAGAAGTACCCAAGAAGTTTCTTGGTGAAAAAATCTAGGAACTTCCCAAGGGTAGAGTAACTTGTATGCCAAGTTGATAGTTAACTTAGCTTGCACTCCTAATAAGACTTCTAGAAGGAGCATTCCTTGGAGAATTTATGGGGATCTTATACCTAGATTGCTTATAAATACCACAGTTGAGCTCAAGCTAGAAATTCAAAGTTTCCATCACTAGAGCATTCCAATGTGATTTCCAATCTAATCTTCTATTCTCCTATTTCTCTTTTATATCTTTTACATTGGTATCAGAGCAAGAACAAGATGGATAGAATCTATGGACCACCAAATCCATTTCCGCCAAACCATTGGGATTTTTTTGGTCATGTACTACCAAAATATCATTTCACCCAATTCATCATTTTGTGGTTTGGTTGAACACAATCAACTTTTTTGAGGAACACTTGATCCTTTTGGTGGCAACTTATGGATATTGGTGACCATGTTGCATTTACATGATGATTTAGGTAGTTATGAGATAATATTTTAATAGAATAGTACTCATGGTGGCAATGCTTGAAGTTATCATTGTTATGCAACAATAGATTGAGCATCTTACTTGATTGCTGGACAAGCAAGATCATGATGGGAAATGGCAAAAACAACAACAAATGGAGAGAGAAATATTTTTAGAAGAAGAAGATCTAGTGCAGTTTTCTAAACCTAAGCCATTTGAAGGCAATAATTCATTGGGTGCAATGGAGAACTTTGTATTTGATTGTGAGTGGTATTTTGAAACCACAAATCTTTTGGATGATTGAAGACAACTCTTCTTGGCTTCAAGTCAATTATAGGGGGTGGCTAAACTATCGTGGCAATTTTGAGTGGAGCAAGCTAAACAACAATTTGTTACACCAATTTAGATATAGAAGGACTTCAAGAGTGCAATCATTAGGAGGTTCCAAGCCATGAATGGTGCACAAGTTGCAAGAGATTTACTGGTAGATTTGAGACAAGTTGGCTCTATATGGAGTTAAATCTCTCAATTCAAAACACTATGATATTCATTCCAAACATACATGAAAGCAAAGTCTTAGATTGTGAGAGGCTTGAAATTGAACACCAAAGTACGGAAAACTATGTGCAAATTAAAGCATTTGGAAGAAGCCATATAGATTGCTAAGCAATTTGATTCCTTGGCTATTGTAACTTGGTCTTGACCTAGACCTCCACAAAACCTACAAACTCACAAGGTATGTGTGGAGGAGATGGCACCAATGTAGATTGATGCAATCCAAAAGAGATTACTTGGCACAATAGATCAAGAACAATAGTGACAAAATGGTGGTTGTTTCTATTATTGCAAAATTAAACATTGCTTTGCTTAATCTCCAAGTAGGAATGGACAATCTCAACTCATTACCCAAATAGAGTTCTCAAAAAATGATGATCAAGGAACAAAGAGTTATAACATGAGATATTAGGCCAGTTACTAAGAACCTAATATGCTCCAACGGTATTGAAGGTTATATCTATGCAAGTTTGATTCACTTGCAAGGTATGATATCTAATAATGATTGTAGGATTTTTGGTTGATTGTGTGAATTTGGTTGATTCTGGAAGTTTTGAGAGTTGCATATCCATGCAATTAGCAAAGGAACTAGATATTCTTATCAAGTTGATGTCAAGTAACAAATTGATGATTGCAAATAGTAGGAAGGCCTTGCATTTTGTACCTATTATCTTGTTGCATTCTACATATGATGGAATATTTAAAGAGTATTAGATTTGTAGTGGCACTCTTATACTATGATATCATTCCATGTCTTCCTTGTCTTAAACATCATTAGGTTCAATTTGATTGGGCCCAATGACAAATTTAAGTATAATACCAATGTAAGAATTACAAAATAGATTATTTGACACCTCTAAGGAAGACATCTACAAATAGTCAATCCCAAGATGGGAAGTTTATCAATGTAGTGGTTGGAGAGAAAGGTTTGGGGGGAATATTCTCATTTTTACTATGTGGATCAAGCTAATTTCACAAGGAGAATATGATGAGTATCAAAAGCTTCAACAAGCAATGGTTGATCAAATAGTTTAAATGTTTGTAGATCTATTTTTGAATGATTGTCCAAAGAAGTTACCCTCTAATCAAGATATACACTTCAAGATTGAGCTTTTACTAGGTAGTACTCTAATAAGTAGACCAATCTACCAGCTCTCACCAAAGGAACTAGAAAATATTTGAACAACATTGACCAAGTTGTTGGAGAAGGATTTCATACAACATAGAACATCCCCTAGAGGAGCACTAGTATTGTTTGTCTTGAAGAAGGATAAAGGACTTAAATTCTATATTGACTACCTTGATCTCAATAAAAAATAATGAAGAATTCATATCCCTTGCCTTGAATTGATGACTTGTTGTATCAATTGAGTGGAGCTTGGTACTTCTCCAAAGTTGGATCTTTGAGGTGGTTATTGTAAATTCTAATTGATGGAGAAAATGTGAAAAGACCACCGTTTGTACAAGGTATGGGCATTTCAAATTGAAGATTTTACTTTCTGGGATCACTAATGCTCTAGTAGTTTTCATGGATCAAATGCATTAGGTGTTAGACAAGCAATTGGATAAATATGTGGTTGTATTCTTCAATGGCATTTTTATTTATAATAAGACAAAGTGGAACATGAGCTATCTTGAATGTTTCATAACATTAGCAATTACCATGGTGTTGACTAACTCAAAGGATAACATTGAGTTCAAGACTACTTTACAACAAGATGCCTTCTTTTAGTTGGAACAAAGTCATCTTGTAGCACATGATAATGATTAGAACACTTTCTCCTTCAAGGAGTGCATTCTGTTCTATGAGAACCAGATCCAATGGAGGGTGAGCTACAATTTGTGTGGCTTCAAGAAGCCCATGACTTACCAGTTGCTGGTTATGTGGGGATGGACAAGATCTAAAGTACCCTACAATGCCAATGGTGGTACCATAACACAAAACAAAGAGTTCAAGAGTTTGTCCAATCTTGTGAGAGCTACCAATGCAACCAAGCCAATAACTAGAAGTTGAATGGACTTGTTCAACCACTATTAATTCCAGATGCTCATTGGGAATGAGTGAGCTTAGACTTCATCACATCCTTGCCAAAGACAGACCAAGGCCATACAACCATCATAGTATTTGTTGATAAGCTCAACAAGAAAATTCATTTGGCACCTACCATAGATAAAATCAATGCTCTAACATTGGCCAAGATATACTTTGACACCATCTTCAAGCACCATGGGATGCCAAAGGTTTTCATCTTTGATAGTGATTCTCACTTTATTGGTAAATTTTGGCAAGCACTTCTAGAACTTGTTGGTACAAAGCTTGCATTGTCTTCAACCTATCATCCTCAAACTGATGTACAAATAGAATTAGCACATCATACTTTAGAGGCTATGTTATGTGCCTTTGTCAATGTTCACCACACTGATTGGGATACTTGTCTTGCAATTGTAGAGTTTTCCTAAAATAATTCCAAGTAGGTAAGTATTGGCTTTTCTTGCTTCTTCTTTAATTATGTGCAAGATCCACTTGTTCCAAATTATTTTCTTGCTCCTCTACCATCTCAATTCCTCATACTTCCACTTTCTTGTCAAGATATCTATATACTTACACCAAGATAGGTCTCATCTTATTATTGCTCAAAATTGGAAAAAGCAATATGCTGATCAACATTGTTGTGATCTCACCTTTGAAATAGGAAATAAGGTCATGCTTTCTTCTATTGACTTTCCTCTCCTGGTTGACATCCAAGTTTTTAAACTTGCTCCCCTTGGATAGGTCCATTTGATATTACTCAGATCCTTTCTCTTATTGCATATAAACTTGCACCTCATAGTTACATGCTGATGCTATGTTCCATATTTTGAAATTAAAAATCTTTGTTTTTAACACATTTTCCTTTTTACTCATATCCAACCTCCTCTTCCTCCAATCTTTATACATGATCATGAAGAATATGAAGTCAACTATATTCTTGCTCAAAGAAACATCCCACATTGCCGCCAATAACACATTGGGGAAAAGATCATTCGGAAAGGATATCTCCTTCATCGTGTGCCACATGGGAATCTCTTCATATTTCCAAATGCTCAGAAATCCATTCATGAACTTTGAAGAGTCAATAGTGATGAGGATATTACTAACTAGTGGTGGAGGAATATGTAATAATATGGAGTTAGCAAAACAATTAGTAGAAACTAATGAGTTAATAGTATAATGCACCACCACTCAAAAAAGTGTAGAAATAGTCAATCAATGATGAGATGGGAGGTAGATGATTGATTACCTTTCATCCTAAGGGATCCATGTCACCTTCAAGGGGAAGATGACATGGAAATGATATGCTACAGAAGAAGCAATAGTAATAGATCTGGACAAAGAGCATAGAGCATAGCTCTTTGAGAAGGAAGAGCATAGCTATTAGATAAGAGAACCTTTGGTGAGGCAATTCTTCACCCTAGGAGATCTTTGTCCTAAAGTGAGACCTTTGCCATAGGATAACCTTTTCCATGAAAGCCATTTGGCATGGAAGTTCCTTAGCCTGAAATGTCACAGATGAATGTGATGCCAATAGATCAAGAACCACAATTAATGGCTATTTGATTGCAGTAACCACTCACATGTGCAAGTAGTGATTGCTCACCAAAGGGCATGCTTACCAAAATTTTACAATGGTTGGGCCAACACCTTAAATATCCATTTGGGGCTTGTATGCTTTTCAAATTTTGCAAAATCAACCCATGCAAGATTGGTTTCACTTTCCTCACCCTTGGTAAGAAGTTTTTACTTAGACATTCAACATTTTGAGAGAGTGTGTTTGTGTAAGAAGGGTTAGGAAATGAGAAGAGAAGTGGGAATGATGAGAGGGAAAAAGAGAAAAGAAGGAGCTGCTCCTAGTGCACTAAGGAGGATGGAAGAGCACCTAAATTCATCATCAAAGCTCTAGGATTTGTTAAGTGGGGATTGTAATATAGATAGGAATTGGTCCACAACAAGAAGTTAGAGTTCTTGCTATGGAATTGGAAATTGAGCAATCATGCAATAATGCATGAAATAAGAGATAATTGCAATCTAGGGTTAGAGAACTTGAGAGGACACTCTTTGCATGGACCAAAGACAGAGGGTGTTTGGCTTAGCAAATTGAACCCCATACTACATAACTAAAGATAGAGTTTGGACTTGCCTAGATGTAAAAGACCAAAACCGAGGAGAGAAATAGGAGAATGGAAGTTCACATTGGGATGCTTAAATGTGAGAAAAATCCCAATGCCTAGCATGAACTTTGGATTTGGTATTTATAGGTAGCATACAAGGCCCTTGAGAAGCTTCTCAAGAAGCTTCCTTCTAGAAGCCGCTTACTTGGCATGCAAGCTAAGCTAGTTAGAAGCTTCTAGAAGTTTCCTTCTAGAACCTACTTGCTTGGGGCACAAGTTTAACTAGTTGGGAAGCTTCTGGAATATTCTAGGCTAATTTGGCTTATTCTCTACTTTGTTAGCCTTATTAACTATGTCGCTAAATTCCATATTGTTACATATTCCCCCACCGCTAGTTGGTGATATCCTTGTTGCCATTGAAGCTTCAAACTTCTGGATGGCTGTTTGTGCATTCTAGAGGTGAGAAAGGGGTTCCCATGTGGCATCATGAAGAGGATACCCTTTCCAAAGGACCTTATACTTTGTATGTTGGCGGCGTCCTGTAACACCCATTTGTGCATGTGTGTGGTATTGTGATATTTAGCTTGGTATTCCAAGTACTTAAGAGATATTATTTATAGAGATAAAGGATGGTTCTATATTAGTAATGGTTAGCTAAAGTTAGTCATAGCTAAGATAGAGTGGACCTTACTTTAGAGGAAGTAGAAAAGATGAGCACCACTATTTTGGATTTTAGTGTGTTGACTTGGTATTATTCCTAGGTGTTTGGCTTTGAGGAAAGAGTTGAGAACTCTTGGGGCCGCAAACTTTTTTGTTTTGGATTCTTCTTTATTCCAAGGATAGCCCATGTGAAGGAATCCTTGACTTAGTGGATGGGTCAAGATAAGACCACATGCTTAGGGGAATATGCCCATGTGAATGGATATTCCTTTCTACTTTTTGACTTTACTTGACTTTTAGTCTAGTAACTTGAGTTACTACGGTAATTAGTAACCTTGGTACGTAACTATTTCACAAGTATATAAACAAGGGGTGAGGAGGTACTCATCATCCTTTCATTTGCAACTATCTCTCTCTCATTGAGTTCTCTAGTGAGCAATGTCTCGAGTCTTGGAGTGTTAGCCTTGGAGGAGTATGATGGAGTTGGGGTTCCTTGCCTTCTTAGTCCATGGTGCGCTACCATAATAGCCATCAGAGGTTCATCCTGAGTGAGAGACAGGCCGGCTCACAGTCCTTGTTGGATGTGGCAACGTGCAAGGATACGATCAACTTTGTACTCCTCATGATCTTTGATAGAGATAGGAGAGAAGGAGGTTGGACTCAAGAGGAAAAAGAAGAGGAGTTAGAAACAAAGGTTTTCAACTTGGAAATATGAAAGACAGGATAGATGCGCATATGACAAGGCAAAGCAAGTCGATAAGCAACAAGAGAGATAATTTGGGTGACATCAAAAGGTCCTATCCAAGTAGGGGCAAGTTTACAAACTTGGGTATCAAGTAGGAGGGGTAGATTACTAGAGGATAACATAACTTTATCACCAACTTCAAAGGTGAGATCATGACAATGGTGGTCCGCATATTGTTTTTGATGATTTTGAGCAACAAGGAGGTGAGATTTGGCTTGTTGGAGACATTCGGATATGGTGGTCATGAAGGTTGAAGTATGAGGGACATGAGATGGAGGAAGAGCAAGAAAAGAATTTGGGACAAGTGGATCTTGGCCAAAATTGAGAAAGAAAGGAGAAAATCCAGTGCTTGCTTGTTTAGAATGGTTGTATGTAAACTCCGTAGCTACAAGATATTCATCCTAATTGGTATGGTGACTGTTGACAAAGGCACAAAGCAAATCTTCCAAGGTGTGATTTGTAGGTTTAGTTTTTCCATCAGTTTGAGGATGATAGGCTATGGACAAAGTAAGCTTGGTACCAAGTATCTTGAAGAGGGCTTGCCAAAACTTTCTGGTGAAGCAAGGATCACGGTTGGAGATGAGTACACATGGCATCCCATGATGTTTGAATACATTATCCAAGTAGAGTTGCACCAAGGTTGGAGCATCCACAATATCGACCATTGGTGCGAAATGGATTTGCTTACTAAGCTTATCCGCAAACACCACAATTGTTGTGTGACCTTGTTGTGTCTTGGGCAAGGAGGTGATGAGATTTAAGCTTGCATGCTCCCAACGAGTATTTGGAATGGGAAGTGGCTAAAGGAGTCCACTTGGCTTTTGGTTATTGCCCTTGTTGCGTTGACAACTCTCACATGATTGGACAAACTACCAAACATCTTGTGTCATGTTGGGCCACCACCATTGGCGTTGGAGGGTACCCAAGGTCTTGTCCACCCCCATGTGACCAGCTATTGGTAAATCATGGGCTTCCTAAAAGTGCACAAGTCGGAGATCACCTTTGGTTGGAACATAGATTTGGTCCGCATGGAATAGAAGGCCTTCCTTGAAGGAGAAGGTGTTGTACTCCTTGTCACCTATTGTTAGATGACCATGTACCATTTGGAAGAAAGGACCTTGTTGTAGAGTTGACCAAAACTTGTTTTGGACCTTGGGGTCAATTGACACCGTCATAATTGCCGCCTTGATGAGAGGAAGAAACTTCAAATCAAGTTGTCATGATAGAGCATCAAGGATGACATGGAACCAACCTGGTTTGTACTCAAGTTTGATGTCAAACAATTGGAGTTACTCTTCCCATTGATGATGTTGACTCTTCATGTGCTCCAAGTGTAAGGTCTTCAATAATGGCTTGTGATCAGTTTGCATGATCACTTGTTTCCCCAAGAGATAATGTGTAAAAGACCGAATTTGAGGAGAGAAATAGGAGAATGGAAATTCACATTGGGACACTTGAATGAGGGAAAACTCCGAATGCCTAGCATGAGCTTTGGCTTTGGTATTTATAGGTAGCAAACAAGGCCCTTGAGAAGCTTCTCAAGAAGCTTTCTATAAAAGATCAAACCCGAGGAGAGAAATAGAAGAATGGAAGCTTCTCAAGAAGCTTCCTTCTAGAAGTCGCCTACTTGGCGTGCAAGCTAAGCTAGTTGGAAGCTTCTAGAAGCTTCCTTCTAGAAGCCACTTACTTAAGGTGCAAGCTAAGCTAACCAAGAAGCTTCCCAAGAAGCTTCCTAGATACTTCCGGAATATTCTAGGCTAATTTGTCTTATGTGCTACTTCGTGAGCCTGACTGACTTCATCGCTAAACTCCATATTGTTACATATTCCCCCGCCGCTAGTTGGTGACGTCCTCATCACCAGTGAAGCTTTGCATTCTTGGATGGCCATCTGTGCATTTTGGAGGTGAGAAAGAGGCTCCCATGTGGCATCATGAAGGGGATACCCTTTCCAAAGGACCTTGTACTCCGTATGTTGGTGACGGCCTCGTTGAATGTGGCAACACGCAAGGATACGATCAACTTCGTACTCCTCATGATCATTGATAGGGATAGGAAGAGGAGGAGGTTGGACTCGAGAGGAAAAGGAAGAGGGGTTAGGAACAAAGGGTTTCAACTTGGAAACATGAAAGACAGGATGGATACGCATGTGACAAGGCAAGGCAAGACGATAAGCAACAGGAGAGATAATTTGGGTGATATCAAAGAGTCCTATCCAATTAGGGGCAAGTTTACAAACTTGGGTATCAAGTGGGAGAGGGAGGTTAATAGAGGATAACATGACTTTATCACCGACTTCAAAGGTGAGATCTCGACGATGGTGGTCCGCATATTGTTTTTGGCGATTCTGAGCAACAAGGAGGTGAGACTTGGCTTGTTGGAGAGATTGGGATATAGTGGTCAAGAATGTGGAAGTATGAGGAACCTGAGATGGAGGGAGAGCAAGAAGAGAATCTAGAACAAGCGGATCTTGGCCAAAATTGAGAAAGAAAGGAGAGAATCCGGTGCTTGCATGTTTGAAATTTTTGTAGGCAAATTTTGCAGCGGCAAGACATTCATCCCAATTGGTATGGTGGACATTGACAAAGGCACGCAACATATCCTCCAATGTACAATTTGCACGTTCGGTTTGTCCATCAGTTTGAGGTTGATAGGCTGTGGACAAAGCAAGCTACCAAGTATCTGAAAGAGTGCTTGCCAAAACTTCCCGGTAAAGCGAGGATCACGGTCGGAGATGAGTACGCGTGGTATTCCATGATGCTTGAAGACATTGTCGAAGTAGATTTGCGCTAAGGTTGGAGCATCCACGGTATCACAAGTTGGTGCCAAGTGGATTTGCTTACTAAGCTTATCCACAAACACCATGATGACGGTGTGTCCTTGTTTTGTCTTTGGCAAGGATGTGATGAGATCCAAGCTCACATGCTCCTAACAAGCTGATGGAATGGCAAGCGGTTCAAGGAGTCCACCCGGCTTCTGGTTGTTGGCCTTGTTACATTGGCAGCTCTCACATGATCGGACAAATTATTGAACATCCCGTGTCATGTTGGGCTACCACCATTGACGTTGAAGGGTACCGAAGGTCTTGTCTACACCCATGTGACCAGCAATGGGTAAATCATGGGCTTCTTGAAGGCGCACAAGTCGAAGATCACCTTTGGCTGGAACATAGATCCGGTCCACATGGAATAGAAGGCCTTCCTTGAAGGAGAAGGTGTTGTACTCTTTTTCAATTGTTGTTAGCCGACCGTGTACCATTTGGAAGAAGGGATCTTGCTGTAGAGCTAACTGAAACCGTTATGAATCTTGGGATCAATTGACATTGTCGTAATTGCTGCCGCGATGAGAGGAAGAGACTTCAAATCAGGTTGTCGTGATAGAGCATCAGGGATGACATGGAACCGACCTGGTTTGTACTCAAGTTTGATGTCAAACAATTGGAGTTGCTCTTCCCATCGATGATGTTGACTCTTCATGTGCTCTAGGTGTAAGGTTTGTAACAATGGCTTGTGATCAGTTCGCATGATCACTTGTTTCCCCAAGAGATAATGCCTCCATACCTTGGTGGCATATACCATTGCAAGTTGTTCCCAATCTCGAGCAGAGTAATTTCTTTTAGCTGTATTTAGTTGGCAAGACACAAAGGCAATAGGATGTAGTCCATCTGGAAATTCTTGTTGCAACACAACTCCAATTGCAAAGTTAGAAGCATCAAAATCAACCACACAAGGTAGTTGAGGATCATATGGTTGAAGAATGGGTCTTGAAGACACCATATGCTTTAACTTCTGGAATGCTTCTTCATGCTTGGTGGTCCATTGGAAGCCCAGTTCTTTCCCAAGAGGTCAGTCAATGGTGCAGCCACGTGAGCATAATAGTGGATGAACCGTCGGTAAAAATTGGCCAATCCATTGAATGCTCATACTTTGGTAGCATCCTTCGGGGTAGGCCAATCAGTAATGGCCTTGATTTTCTCTTCTTCCATTTTGATCCCCTTTGATGAGATCTTATGACCCAAGAAGGTAACCTCCTTCTGCCAAAAAGCACACTTTGACTTCTTGCAGTAAAATTTCTACTGTCATAGTTGTCTTAGGACTTCTTGCACATGATTCCTATGTTATGCCTCTGTCCTATTATAGATTAAGATATCATCTAAGAACGCTACCACGGACTGATCCAATAGTCCCTCCAACACCTGATACATCTGATCCATGAAGACTGCTAGAGCATTAGTGAGTCCAAAAGGTAGAACTCTCCACTCAAAATGTCCATACCTTGTGTGAAAGGCAGTCTTTTGCACGTCCTCTCTTTCAATAGGAATTTGCCAATAGCCGCTACAAAGATCTAGCTTGGAAAAGTAGCGTGCTCCACTTAATTGATCAAGTAGGTCATCGATCTGAGGCAAGGGATATGCATTCTTCACGGTTTGCTTATTAAGCCCACGGTAATCAATACAGAAACAAAGTCCTCCATCCTTCTTTGGAACAAATAGTACTGGTGCTCCCTACAGAGAGGTACTATGTCGTATGAAATCCTTCTCCAACAACTCTGTAAGTGTTGTTCGCAACTCCGCTAACTCCTTTGGTGAGAGCCGATAGATTAGTCTACTCACTGGAGTACTCCTTGGCAATAACTCGATCTTGAAGGGCATACCCGATCAGAGTGTAATCCCTTTGGCAGATCATCCGGAAAAACATCTGCAAACTCTTGAACTATCCGATCAACCATTGCTTGATGCGGCACCTGGCCCTCCTCAAATTGTTCTTGTGCAATTGGCTTGATCCACAACGTGAATACAAACTTATCTTCCTCCAAAGCTTGCTCTATAGCTGCTTTATTAACAAACTTCTCTTCTAGGGACTCATCTCTCTTCCAAGCTTGCTCCATGGTTGCCTTCTTGGCAAACTTCCTATCTTGGGACTCATCTCTCTTCCAAATTTGCTCTATGGCTACCTTCTCAACAAACTTCCCATCTTGGGACTGACTATTCTTAGGTGTCTTACTCAGAGATGCCAGACAACCTAATTGGAAATTCCTACCTTGGTGTTGTACTTGAATTTGACGTCTGGTCCAATCAAATTGAACCTTATGACGTTCAAGCCAAGGTAGACCCAGAATGATATCATAGTGTACAAGTGCCACTATAAACCTCATACACTTCAAATACTCCTTCCCAATCTTGAAGGTAACAGGATGCGAGGTGCGGAATGTAGAACCTTTTCTACCATCTGCCATCATCAAACTACTTCCAATCAGTGGCTTGATAGGAATACCCAATTCTTTTGCTACTTGCATAGATATGCAATTCTTTGAACTTCCAGAATCAACCAAAATCCTTCAACCTTGATTAGATATCGTACCTTGCAAGTGAAGCAAACTTGCATAGGTTGAGCCTTCAATCCCATTGGAACTAATCAAGCTCCCAATAGGTGGCTCAAAATCTCCTACTGGGATTCCTCATTTCCCTAATCATTCTGTTCCACAAACTCCATCTGGGTAACTTGTCGAGGTCGCCCATTCCTAAGTGGACATTCAGCAATGTGATGTCCAACTTGGCAACAATAAAAGAAACCTCCATTTTGTGGTAATCTTTCTCTATCTGCTGTGCCAAGTGGTCTTTGTTGGATAGCATCAATCTCCATTGGTACCGGTTCTTCCACTCGTGGTATTGGTAGGTTTTGTGTAGGTCGAGGTTGAGACCAAGTTGTCACAACTAAGGAATCAAAATGCTCAGCCAATTGCATGGCTTCTTCTACGTTCTGTGGCTCTTGCATGGTCACCTCCAATCTGGTTTGTGACTTCAATCCTTGCACAAATTGATCTTGAACTTCACCTTCTTGGATATCTGGAATTTGCATGATGATATTCTGAAATTGTGTGATGTAGCTCCTCACTAAGCCAATCTGCCTCAACTCTGCCAATTTATCTTGTGCAACTCGGGTGGCATTTATAGTCTGAAATCGACCAAGTATTGCATCCTTGAATTTTGCCCATGTCAAAATTGGTGTAACAATTTGTCGTTCAGCTCTCTCTACTTGGAATCGCCACCAAAGTTTTGCCATGCCATCCAACTGGCTAGAAGCCAAGAGAATTTGTTTCTGCTTGTCTTGAAGATTGGTGGCTTCAAAGTAATGTTCACAGTCAAACACAAAATTCTCCACGGTGCCTGGAAGATTCTTGCCTTCAAACACCTTGGGTTTCGGAAATCAAATGCAATCTTCTCCATCTCAAACTGGCACGCTGTCTATCTGTTCTCATCGTTGCTGGTCTCGTTCATCCAACAATCGAGTAAGATGCTTGATTTTTTGTTGCATTGCAAGGATAACATCCGGTATTGCCGCCATTGCTACTACTCTATCCAACTACCCTCAATTTATCTAGTTGATTAACATATAGATACAACTCGTCCACCATTCTCCATAAGTTACAACTGGAAGTATCAAGGGTTCCTCTGACACGGTGATCATATGTAGAAAATCTTGCCCAAAGCGTGAGGTGATGAATTGTGTGAAACGATGCTTTGGTAATATCTGGACATGAAAGTCCCAATGGTTTGGTGGAAGTGGATTTGGTGGTCCATAAATTCCATCTATCCCATTCCTGCTCTGATACCAATGTAAAAGACCAAACCCGAGGAGAGAAATAGGAGAATGGAAACTCACATTGGGACACTTGAATGAGGGAAAACTCCGAATGCCTAGCATGAGCTTTGGCTTTGGTATTTATAGGTAGCATACAAAGCCCTTGAGAAGCTTCTCAAGAAACTTCCTCAAGCCGCTTTCTTAGAGTGCAAGCCAAGTTAACTAGAAAGCTTCTCAAGAAGCTTCCTTCTAGAAGTCACCTACTTGGCATGCAAGCTAAGCTAGTTGGAAGCTTCTAGAAGCTTCCTTCTAGAAGCCACTTACTTAAGGTGCAAGCTAAGCTAACCGGGAAGCTTCCCAAGAAGCTTTCTAGATACTTCCAGAATATTCTAGGCTAATTTGTCTTATGTGCTACTTCGTAAGCCTGACTGACTTCATCGCTAAACTCCATATTGTTACACTTCCTCAAGCCGCTTTCTTAGAGTGCAAGCCAAGTTAACTAGGAAGCTTCTCAAGAAACTTCTTTCTAGAAGCCGCCTACTTGGCGTGCAAGCTAAGCTAGTTGGAAGCTTCTAGAAGCTTCCTTCTAGAAGCTACTTACTTAAGGTGCAAGCTAAGTTAACCAGAAAGCTTCCTAGATACTTCTTGAATATTCTAGGCTACTTTGTCTTATGTGCTACTTCGTAAGCCCAACTAACTTCATCGTTAAACTCCATATTGTTACATATTCCCCCGCCGCTAGTTGGTGATGTCCTCGTCGCCAATGAAGCTTTGAATTTCTGGATGGCCGTCTGTGCATTTTAGAGGTGAGAAAGAGGCTCCCAGGTGGCATCATGAAGGGGATACCCTTTCCAAAGGACCTTGTACTCCGTATGTTGGCGACGGCCTCGTTGGATATCACGATGTGCAAGGATACAATCAACTTTGTACTCCTCATGATCATTGATAGGGACAGGAAGAGGAGGAGGTTGGACTCGAGAGGAAAAGGAAGAGGGGTTAGGAACAAAGGGTTTCAACTTGGAAACATGAAAGACAGGATGGATATGCATGTGACAAGGTAAGGCAAGTCGACAAGCAACAAGAGAGACAATTTGGGTGATATCAAAGGGTCCTATCCAGTTAGGGGCAAGTTTACAAACTTGGGTATCAAGTGGGAGAGGGAGGTTACTGGAGGATAGCATGACTTTATCACCAACTTCAAAGGTGAGATCACAACGATGGTGGTCCGCATATTGTTTTTGGCGATTCTGAGCAACAAGGATGTGAGACTTGCCTTGTTGGAGCGATTGGGATATAGTAGTCAAGAATGTGGAAGTATGAGGAACCTGAGATGGAGGGGGAGCAAGAAGAGAATCTAGAACAAGCGGATCTTGGCCAAAATTGAGAAAGAAAGGAGAAAATCCGGTGCTTGCGTGTTTGGAATTGTTGTAGGCAAATTTTGCAACTGCAAGACATTCATCCCAATTGGTATGGTGGACATTGACAAAGGCCCGCAACATATCCTCCAATGTACAATTTGCACGTTCGGTTTGTCCATCAGTTTGAGGATGATAGGCCGTGGACAAAGCAAGCTTGGTGTCGAGTATCTAGAAGAGTGCTTGCCAAAACTTCCCGATAAATCGAGGATCACGATCAGAGATGAGTACACATGGCATCCTATGATGCTTGAAGACATTGTTGAAGTAGATTTGCGCTAAGGTTGGAGCATCCACGGTATCATAGGTTGGTGCCAAGTGGATTTGCTTACTAAGCTTATCCACAAACACCACGATTACGGTGTGTCCTTGTTTTGTCTTTGGCAAGGATGTGATGAGATCCAAGGTCACATACTCCCAGTAAGCGGATGGAATGGCAAGTGGTTGAAGGAGTCCACTTGGCTTTTGGTTACTGGCCTTGTTACGTTGGCAACTCTCACACAATTTGACAAATTCTTGAACATCTTGTGTCATGTTGGGCCACCACTATTGACATTGGAGGGTACCTAAGGTCTTTTCCACACCCCTGTGACCAACAATGGGTAAATCATGGGCTTCTTGAAGGCGCAAAAGTTGAAGATCACCTTTGGTTGGAACAAAGATCCGATTTGCATGGAATAGAAGGCCTTCCTTGAAGGAGAAGGTGTTGTACTCCTTGTCACTTGTTGTTAGACAACCATGTACCATTTGGAAGAAGGGATCTTGTTGAAGAGCTAACCGAAACTCGTTATGGATCTTGGGGTCAATTGACACCGTTGTAATTGCTGCCATAATGAGAGGAAGGGACTTCAAATCAGGTCGTCATGATAGAGCATCAGGGATGACATGGAACCAACTTGGTTTGTACTCAAGTTTGATGTCGAACAATTGAAGTTGCTCTTCCTATCGATGATGTCGACTCTTCATGTGCTCTAGGTGTAAGGTCTACAACAATGGCTTGTGATCAATTCGCATGATCACTTGTTTCCCCAAGAGATAATGCCTCCATACCTTGGTGGCATATACCATTGCAAGTTGTTCCCAATCTTGAGCAGAGTAATTTCTTTCAGCTGTATTTAGTCGACGAGACACAAAGGCAATGGGATGTAGTCCATCCGGAAATTCTTGTTGCAACATGGCTCCAATTGCAAAGTTAGAAGCATCAAAATCAACCACACAAGGTAGTTGAGGATCATATGGTTGAAGAATGGGTCTTGAAGACACCATATGTTTCAGCTTCTGGAATGCTTCTTCATGTTTGGTGTTCCACTTGAAGCTCAAGTTCTTTCTCAAGAGGTCAGTCAATGGTGCAGCCACATGAGCATAATAGTGGATGAACCGCCGGTAAAAACTGGCCAATCCATTGAATGCCCGTACTTCTATAACATCCTTTGGGGTAGGCCAATCAGTAATGGCCTTGATCTTCTCTTCCTCCATCTTGATCCCCTCTGATGAGATCTTATGACCCAAGAAGGTAACCTCCTTCTGCCAAAAAGCACACTTCGACTTCTTGCAATAAAATTTCCATTGTCGTAGTCGTCTTAGGACTTCTCGCACATGATTCACGTGTTCTGCCTTTGTCTTGCTATAGATTTAGATAAAATCCAAGAACACCACCATTGACCAATCCAATAGTCCATCCAACACCCAATGCATCTGATCCATGAAGACTACTGAAGCATTAGTGAGTCCAAAAGGTAGAACTCTCCACTCAAAATGTCCATACCTTGTGCAAAAGGTGGTCTTTTGCACATCTTCTCTATCAATCTGAATTTGCCAATAGCCGCTACAAAGATCCAACTTGGAAAAGTAACATGCTCTACTTAGTTGATCAAGTAAGTCATCAATCCGAGGCAAGTGATATGCATTCTTCACGGTTTGCTTATTGAGCCCACGGTAATCAATACCGAAACTAAGTCCTCCATCCTTCTTTGGAACAAATAGTACCGGTGCTCCCCAAGGAGAGGTACTATGTTGTATAAAATCCTTCTCCAACAACTCTGTAAGTGTTGTTCGCAACTCCTCCAACTCCTTTGGTGAGAGCCAATAGATTTGGTCTACTCATTGGAGTACTCCCTGGCAATAACTCAATCTTGAAGAGCATACCTCGGTCAGAGGGTAATCCCTTTAGCAGATCATCCGGAAACACATCTGCAAACTCCTGAACTATACGATCAACCATTGCTTGATGTGGCACTTGGTCCTCCTCAGATTGTTCTTGTGCAATCGGCTTGATCCACACCGCGAATATAGACTTATCTTCCTCCAAATCTTGCTCTATGGATGCTTCCTTAACAAACTTCCCTTCTAGGGACTCATCTCTCTTCCAAGCTTGCTCCATGGTTGCCTTCTTGGCAAACTTCCCATCTTGGGACTCATCTCCCTTCTAGATTCGCTCTATGGCTACCTTCTTGACAAACTTCCCATCTTGGGACTGACTATTCTTAGGTGTCTTACTTAGAGGTGCAGACAACCTAATCGGAAATTCCTACCTTGGTGTTGTACTTGAATTTGGCATCGGGTCCAATCAAATTGAACCTTATAACATTCAAGCCAAGGTAGACCCAGAATGATATCATAGTGTAGAAGTGCCACTACAAACCTCATACACTCCATATACTCCTTCCCAATCTTGAAGGTTACAAGATGCGAGGTGCGGAATGCATAACCCTTTCTACCATCTGCCATCATCAAACTACTTCCAATCATTGGCTTGATAAGAATATCCAATTCCTTTGCTACTTGCATAGACATGCAATTCTCTGAACTTCAAGAATCAACCAAAATCCTGCAACCCCAATTAGATATCATACCTTGCAAGTAAAGCAAACTTGCATAGGTTGAGCCTTCAATCCCATTGGAACTAATCAAGCTCTCAGTAGGTGGCTTGAAATCTCCTACTGGGATTCCTTATTTCCTTGATCATTCTCCACAACCTCCACTTGGGCAACTTGTTGAGGTCGTCCATTCTTAAGTGGACATTCAGCAATGCGATGCCCCAACTGGCGACAATAAAAATAACCACCATTTTGTCGTAGTTTCTCCCTGTCTGCCATGCCTAGTGGTCTTTGTTGAATTGCATCAATCTCCATTGGTGCTGGCTCCTCCACTTGTGTGTAGTGTATTGGTAGGCTTTGTGGGGGTCAAGGTCAAGACCAAGTTGTTGCCACCAAGGAATCAAAACGTTCGGCCAACCGCATGGCTTCCTCCAAGTGTTGTGGCTCTTGCATGTTTACCTCTAATTTGTTTCTTGCCTTCAAGCCCCTCACGAATCAATCCAAAGCTTCACCTTCCAAAATATCTAGAATTTGCATGATGGTGTTTTGGAACTACGTGATGTAACTTCTTACAGAGCCAATCTGTTTCAACTCTGCTAACTTATCCCGTGTAGCTCGTGTGGCATTTATAGCTTGGAACCGACTGATTATTGCGCTCTTGAATTCTGCCCATGTCAAGATCGGTGCAACCATTTGTTGTTCGGCTCCCTCCACTCAAAATCTCCACCATAGCTTTGCTACTCCATCCAATTGGCTAGAAGCCAAGAGAATCTATTTTTGCTCATCTTGTAGATTGGTATCTTCAAAATAACATTCACAATCAAACACAAAATTCTCCACTGCACTCGAGAGATTCTTGCCTTCAAATACCTTGGGTTTAGGGAATTTGATCTGATCTTCTCCTTCTCGACTTGGTACTCTCTCCACCTGCTCTTGTTGTCAAAGATCTCGTTCATCCAACAATCGAGTAAGGTGCTCGATTTGTTGTTGCATAGCAAGGATAACATCAGGTATTGCCGCCATGGTTGCTCCTCTATCACACCACTCCCAATCTATCTAATTTATTAACACATAGAAACGGCACGTCCACTGTTCTCCATAAGTTACAATCGGAAGCACCAAGGGTTCCTCAGATATGGTGATCATATGCAGAAAATCTTGTCCAAAGTGCAAGGTGATGAACTATGTGAAATGATGCTTGGGTAGTATTTGGACGTGAAAATCCCAATGGTTTGGTGGAAGTGGATTTGGTGGTCCATAAATTCCATCCATCCCATTTCTGCTTTGATACCAATGTAAAAGACCAAATCCGAGGAGAGAAATAGGAGAATGGATATTCACATTGGGACACTTGAATGAGGGAAAACTCTGAATGCCTAGCATGAGCTTTGGCTTTGGTATTTATAAGTAGCATACAAGGCCCTTGAGAAGCTTCTCAAGAAGCTTCCTCAAGCCGCTTTCTTAGAGTGCAAGCCAAGTTAACTAGGAAACTTCTCAAGAAGCTTTCTTCTAGAAGCTGCCTACTTGGCGTGCAAGCTAAGCTAGTTGGAAGCTTCTAGAAGCTTCCTTCTAGAAGCTACTTACTTAAGGTGCAAGCTAAGTTAACCGGGAAGCTTCCCAAGAAACTTCATAGATACTTCTGGAATATTCTAGGCTACTTTGTCTTATGTGCTACTTCGTAAGCTCGACTAACTTCGTTGCTAAACTCCATATTGTTACATAATGCCTCCATACCTTGGTGGCATATACCATTGCAATTTGTTCCCAATCTTGAGCAAAGTAATTTATTTCAACCATATTTAGTTGGTGAGACACAAAAGCAATGGGATGTAGTCCATTTGGGAATTCTCGTTACAACACAGCTCCAATTGCAAAGTTAGAAGCATCAAAATCAACCACACAAAGTAGTTGAGGATCATATGGTTGAAGAATGGGTCTTGAAGACACCATATGCTTTAACTTCTAAAATGCTTCTTCATGCTTGATGGTCTGTAACACCCATTTGTGCATGTGTGTGGTATTGTGATATTTAGCTTGGTATTACAAGTACTTAAGAGATATTATTTATATAGAGATAAAGGATGGTTCTATATTAGTCATGGTTAGCTAAAGTTAGTCATAGCTAAGATAGATGGGACCTTACTTTAGAGGAAGTAGAAAAGATGAGCACCATTATTTTGGATTTTAGTGTGTTGACTTGGTATTATTCCTAGGTGTTTGGCTTTGAGGAAAGAGTTGAGAACTCTTGGGGCTGCAAGCCTTTTTGTTTTGGATTCTTCTTTAGTCCAAGGATAGCCCATGTGAAGGAATCCTTGACTTAGTGGTTGGGTCAAGATAAGACCACATGCTTAGGGGAATATGCCCATGTGAATGGATATTCCTTTCTACTTTTTGACTTTACTTGACTTTTAGTCTAGTAACTTGAGTTACTATGGTAATTAGTAACTTTGGTACGTAACTATTTCACAAGTATATAAACAAGGGGTGAGGAGGTACTCATCATCCTTTCATTTGCAACTATCTCTCTCTCATTGAGTTCTCTAGTGAGCAATGTCTTGAGTCTTGGAGTGTTAGCCTTGGAGGAGTATGATGGAGTTGGGGTTCCTTGCCTTCTTAGTCCATGGTGCGCTACCATAATAGCCATCAGAGGTTCATCCTGAGTGAGAGACAGGCCAGCTCACAGGTCCACTAGAAGCTCGAGTTCTTTCTCAAGAGGTCAGTGAATGGTGTAGTCACATGAGCATAATAGTGGATGAACCGCCCATAAAAATTGACCAATCCATTGAATGCCCATAATTCTATAGCATTCTTCAGGGTAGACCAATCAGTAATGGCCTTGATCTTCTCTTCTTCCATCTTGATCCTCTCAGATGAGATTTTTATGACACAAGAAGGTAACCTCCTTTTGCTAAAAGGCACACTTTGACTTCTTGCAGTAAAATTTCCATTATTGTAGTCGTCGTAAGACTTCTTGCACATGATTCACATATTTTGCCTCTGTCTTGCTATAGAATAAGATATCCTCCAAGAACACCACCACAGACCAATTCAATAGTCCATCCAACATCCAATGCATCTGATCCATGAAGACTATTAGAGCATAGAATGAAGAGTCCGAAAGGTAGAATTCTCCACTCAAAATGCCCATACTTGGTGCAAAAGGCACTCTTTTGCACATCCTCTCCATCAATAGGAATTTGCCAATAGCCGCTTTGAAGATCCAACTTGGAAAAGTAGCGTGCTCCACTTAGTTGATCAAGCAAGTCATTGATCCAAGGCAAGAGATATGCATTCTTCACGGTTTGCTTATTGAGCCCATGGTAATCAATATAGATTCGAAGTCCTCCATCCTTCTTTGGAACAAATAGTATCAGTGCTCCCCAAGGAGAGGTACTATGTCATATGAAGTCCTTCTCTAACAACTTTTTAAGTGTTGTTTGCAACTCCTCCAACTCGTTTGGTGAGAACCAATGATTGGTCTAATCACAAGAGTACTCCTTGGCAATAACTTGATCTTGAAAGGCATACCTTGATTGGAGGGTAATTTCTTTGGAAGATCATCCAGAAACATATCCGCAAACTCTTGAACTATCGGATCAACCATTGCTTGATGAGGCTCTTGGCCCTCTTTGTATTATTCTTTTGCAATTGGCTTGATCCACACTGCAAATATAGACTTATCTTCCTCCAAAGCTTGATATATGGTTGCTTTACTAACAAATTTCCCTTCTAAGGACTCATCTCTCTTCCAAGCTTGCTCCATGGTTGCCTTCTTGGCAAAATTCCCATCTTGGGACACATCTTCCTTCCAGGTTTGCTCTACACTATCTTCTCAACAAACTTCACATCTTGGGACTGACTATTCTTAGGTGTCTTACTCAAAGGTGCCAAAAAACCTAATCAAAAATTCATACCTTGGTGTTGTACTTGAATTTGTCGTCGGGTCTAATCAAATTGAACCTTATGATGCTCAAGCCAAGGTAGACCCTAAATGATTTCATAGTGTAGAGGTGCCACTACAAACCTGATACACTCCAAATACTCCTTCTCAATCTTGAAGGTAATAGATGCAAGGTGCGGAATGTAGAACCCTTTCTACCATCCGCCATCATCAAACTACTTCCAATCACTGGCTTGATAGGAATACCCAATTCCTTTGCTACTTACATAGACATGAAATTCTTTGAACTTCCAAAATCAACCAAAATCCTACAACTCCAACTAGATATAGTACCTTGCAAGTGAAGCAAACTTGCATAGGTCGAGCCTCAAATCCCATTGGAACTAATCAAGCTCCCAATAGGTGGCTCAAAATCTCCTATTGGGATTCCTTGTTTCCATGATCATTTTGCTCCACAA
Organism: Lunularia cruciata; assembly: GCA_948567375.1. Classification (NCBI taxonomy): domain Eukaryota; kingdom Viridiplantae; phylum Streptophyta; class Marchantiopsida; order Lunulariales; family Lunulariaceae; genus Lunularia; species Lunularia cruciata. Next base: position 9,154,213 of record OX419756.1, read on the forward strand.
CCTCCACCTAGGCAACTTGTTGAGGTTATCCATTCTTGAGTGGACATTCAACAATGCAATGCACCAATTGGTAACAATAAAAGCAACCATCATTTTTTCATGGTTTCTCTCTATCTACTGTGCTAAGTGGTCTTCCTTGAATGACATCAATCTCCATTTTTGTTGGCTCCTCCACTCGCATGTAGTGTATTGATAGGCTCTGTGGAGGTCAAGGTAGAGACAAAGTTGTTGCCACCAAGGAATCAAAATGTTTGGCCAACTGCATGGCTTCCTCCAAGTGTTGTGGCTCTTACATGGTTACCTCTAATTTGGTTCTCGCCTTCGAGCCCCTCACAAATTGATCCAGAGCTTCACCTTCCAATACATTTGGAATTTGCATGATGGTGTTTTGGAACTACGTGATGTAACTTCTTACAAAGCCAATCTGTTTCAACTCTGCCAACTTATCTAGTGCAGCTTGTGTGGCATTTGTAGCTTGGAACCAACTAATTATTGTGCTCTTGAATTCTACCCATATCAAGATGGAGTAACAATTTGTCATTCAGCTTGCTCTACTTGGAATCTCCACCATAGCTTTGCTACTCCATCCAATTGGCTAGAAGCCAAGAGAATTTTTTTTGCTCGTCTTGTAGATTGGTAGCTTCAAAATAACATTCACAGTCAAACACAAAATTCTCCACTGCACCCGGTAGATTCTTGCCTTCAAATATCTTGGGTTTAGGGAATCTGATCTGATCTTCTCCTTCTAAAATTGGTACTCTCTCTACATGCTCTTGTCGTCAAAGATCTCATTCATCCAACAATCAAATAAGATGCTCAATTTGTTACTACATAGCAAAGATAACATCGGGCATTTCCACCATGGTTGCTACTCTATCACTCCATCCCTAATCTTTCTAATTTATTAGCACACAGAAATAGCACATCCACCGTTCTCTATAAGTTACAACCGGAAGTATCAAGGGTTCCTCATATATGGTGATCATATGCATAAAATCTTGTCCAAAGTGTGAGGATGAATTGCATGAAATGATGCTTGGGTAGCACTTGGACACAAAAATCCTAATGGTTTGGTGGAAGTAGATTTGGTGGTCCATAATTCCATCCATCCCATTCATACTCTAATACCAATGTCAAAGACCAAAACCTAGGAGAGAAATAGGAGAATGGAAGTTCACATTGGGACGCTTGAATGTGAGAAACCTCCAAATGCCTAGCATGAACTTTGGATTTGGTATTTATAGGTAGCAAACAAGGCCCTTGAGAAGCTTCTCAAGAAGCTTCCTTGAGCCGCTTTCTTAGAGTGCAAGCCAGGTTAACTAGGAAGCTTCTCAAGAAACTTCCTTCTAGAAGCCGTCTACTTGGCGTGTAAGCTAAGCTAGTTAGAAGCTTCTAGAAGCTTCCTTCTAGAAGCAACTTGCTTGGGGTGCAAGTTTAACTAGTTAGGAAGCTTCCCAAGAAGATTCTTAGATGCTTCTAGAATATTCTAAGCTAATTTGGCTTATTTTCTACTTTGTTAGCCTTACCAACTATGTTGCTAAATTCCATATTGTTACACTAGACCTGACTATTGAAGCAAAGATCAAGACCACCTTTATGGAAAAAAAGACCAACAATGGTTGATCTATTCTAGGCATCAAATTTTGGGTGTGATCATATGAGGAAGATCCTAATAAAATCAAGCATGAAGTTGTTCAAATCCAAACAAACAACCTACTCAAAAAATAGTCAAACTATCTTCTTTGAGTATTTATATTGAGGAAAGCCTAGGAATTAGGCAGCTATGTTTTGGGCAACGGCAAGAGAACTTGAAGAAACAATGAATGAGGAAGGAGGAGTAACTTTGGTGTCTCCTTTTTTCATCCACTTTTACTTGGGAATGGATTTACTAACTCTAAAAGAAAAGAAGAAGTACCTAGACCACTTCTTCCCCCATAGGGCATTTTGACAAAGCCATGGAAAAGCTCTGATGGTATGAAAGTGCTTAGAGGCAAATGAAAAATTTCCCCACATAAGGAATTATATGGAGTTGAAAGAAGTCTACAACACTTTGGGCTTTAAGAAGCAAAGGCGGGAGGAGATTGCCATAAAGTCAATACTCAAGAAATTACAATTGACTCTTTCTAGCTCAAAGGCAAAGGCTACGAAGAGGATAAGGAGGATCCTTGTGGAGGAAGAAATGGAGGAAAATTAAGAAGAATTCTAGGATAAAGGTGGTGATCAGATACAAGCATATCCCACCCCAACAACCAAAAAAATAATTGTTCATGAGAGTTGTAATATCATATGACAAGGATGTGGTCGAAGATCAAGGTGGATAAGTACAATCTATCCCAACCTAAATCCCTCTAAGCACAAATAGTTTATTGGAGGAAAAATGGATGACCACTCTTGGATAATATGATGGAGAAGTTAGACCATCTTGCTTTAAGAAGAGTATAGCAGAGGGTTCAAGGATGAAAAAATCCACTCTATTCCCAATTGTAGGAGAAGTAGAATTGAGAGAAGGAATTATTTGTTCAAAAGAGATGCTCAAGGTAGAAATGTAGGCTCTTACCAAGATGAGAAAGGACATCAAGCCAAAAGGTTGACTTTGGGAAGAAGATGTGTTCAAGATGAAGGGTCATCCAAAATGGAGATACCAGCCATGACAAAATTGGTATTTGAGTAGAGGGAACCTACCATCTTTTTTCAAATGAAGAGAGAGGGGATTGGACTCTTAGCTTTGTTTAAAATGGTAAAAGGAGAGAGTTCAAGCAAGAAGGAAACTAGGCTGGTTATGGTAGTGCCACTTTCTCAGCTGGTGGTGTACAAGGTGTGCTCAACATTGGAATTAATGGAGCAACTCCTCCCCACATTTTTGAATCTCATAGGGAAATTATAGATTATGTTACCCTCACCAATCATCTTCATTATGTGATGCAAGGAATAGATTTGGATAGGATGAAGGCAAGAGATGAGCGGAAGGAAGTTAGTGCTCAACACTTGGAGATGGATAAGCAAAGCAATGACTTGGCACAAGAGGTGGCTAAGCTCAAGGTAGAAAGTGTGGCCCTAGAGAAGGAGATTTTGGAGGAGAGGACAATAAGGCAAAAGATGTCCAAATTGTAGGTAAAACAAACACATCAAAAATTGAAACTTGAGCAACAAGTGAAGGCCCAAGCAAACGAAGTTGATGCACTTAAGGGAGAAGTGAAAAAGGTAAAGGTCTTCCTTGTTGCATACATTCATCATCAAGAGGAGCTATATGTGGTTGACAGCCAAGTGAAGAAGCTTATAGAAAGTATCAAGTACAAGGAGGAAGAATGCAAGAAGAGTTGAGTAGCCATTCAAGGAGAGATCAAGGCTAAGATGGAAGAGAGTCAGATTCAATTCAACTTAGAGAAGACTACAACATTAGCAAGGATGGAGATAGCATGGGACCATATAGAAGAGATTGCAAGGAGGTAATGGAGGCCTCCTTGGAGAAGTTAAAGGCTTGTGACTCTACATCTCAAGTGCATTTGCTTATAGAAAATGTAACAATATGGAGTTTAGCATGAAGTTAGTCGGGCTTACAAAGTAGCACATAAGACAAATTAGCCTAGAATATTCTTGAAGTATCTAGGAAGCTTCATGGGAAGCTTCCCGACTAGCTTAGCTTGCACCTCAAGTAAGTAGCTTTTAGAAGGAAGCTTCTAGAAGCTTCCAACTAGCTTAGCTTGCACGCCAAGTAAACTGCTTCTAGAAGGAAGCTTCTTGAGAAGCTTCCTAGTTAACTTGGCTTGCACTCTAAGAAAGCGGCTTGAGGAAGCTTCTTGAGAAGCTTCTCAAAGGCCTTGTTTTCTACCTATAAATACCAAAGCCAAGGCTCATGCTAGGCATTTGGAGTTTTTCCTCATTCAAGTGTCCCAATGTGAGTTTCCATTCTCCTATTTCTCTCCTTGGATTCGGTCTTTTACAGCAAAGGCATACATTGATGAATGCCTATAATAGCTATAAAAGAAAGTAATCAAGCACACCTCAAAGAAATTTGAGGAATCCACAAAAGAAATGCTAGGGGAGATCATAGGGTATCAAGAGTGGATAGAATCATTGATGAGGTCTGTAAGAGTAAAGATAGCTCCTCATAGAAGATTTTGTTAAGAAATTTGTTAAGTGCAGAGCACATCCTCAGTGTGAAATTCTGTTTGGCCTCAAACTCTATCTTTTTCATGATATACATCTTTGTCCAAAATTTCTTTTTGACACTTAGGACCAATTTGTAGCCAATGATTGCAGGAGTGTAAATACTTGTAAAGTAAATGACAAGTAGTAGTTATGATTGGTGGCGGTTGTAAATTCACTTCTTAATTGCATTCAAGATAAGGTCAGTAGGTAGGATTAGTGATAAGAAAAGTAGGTTAATTGGAAGATTTTCTACATACTTAGCCACCAATCAATTTCATCTTGAGAGTAGGAAATTTTATATATGTCCACTTCTTTCATAAACAAATTATTTAGCTTAAAGATCTTTCTCATCCTTTGTGTTAGATTGATTTCTCTTACATCTTTGATTGTATGCTTGGTTGAATAGAGGTGAGGAATCTTGCAATAGAAGTGTGTGTTTGAGTAGATTTTTAGGAAATTTTCATTGAATCAAGGAAGTTACCCTTGACATTTTGAACAAGTGAGACAATGTGAGGAATGATTTGGGAATGATAGAGCATTGAGAGTACCATGGAATAGAAAAACCCAGCAGAAAATCAATTTTAGACTTTGTTGAGATTGAGCATTTTTGGAAGAGATGCATATGATCAACAACAACTTTAGGGTGAAAGAACCTTGGGCCAGAAAACTAAAGTTTGGCTTGAAAACCAACCTTTGGGTGAAATGTACCTATAGGAAGGACTAAATGCTAAGGTAAAAGAGGCTCTTTAGAAGGAAGAGGCCTTTGGCATGAAGTGTACCACCACTATTGAGGGCTTGTTAGATCAGATCTTTCATTTGAATGGTTGTTAATTTCTCTTTTTTGGAAGATGCCATGACGGGTATCCCTACACTCTTTTGGGAGTGGTTTCTACCCAAGGGGTTAAATAGGAAAGAATAGACAAGTAGTGACATTGTGACATTTTATCTTTATTTCTAGTCATTACCAATACTTATCCTTGTGGGAACAACATGTTCTTACTGTCTATACTATGAGTACATCTATATTGGATTAAATAGCCTTAGCTACTATTGTCATAAGTAGCCTAAGCTGAATATAGCAAAAGGAGGTAAAAGTAGTCTAAGAATGTTGTGGTGTTCCCATTTCTTCAAAATTTGTTTTTGTTGATTATATCAAGCTGAAGTGCTAAGAGAACCACAAAAAAAGATTGAATTATTAGGAGGTGTGCCTCAAATAGAGAGGTACTCAAAGGAGTGACTCTAGCAAGCTAGGATGGGATAAGAACTTGGAGTGATGTATGATAATCCTAAGTACTTCTAGGCCTGCCTACTTGGAAGATGTTCAACACTTGGAGTGATGTAGGATAATCCTGAATGAAAGATAAGAAGAATGAGTTTGGAGTCCACATGAGCTACAAGGCCAAGTATTAGGGTGGTAAGAAAAATTGTGTAACAAAGGAAATAAGAAGCACTTGGAGAAGTGTAGAATGACCTAAAGTGCTTGAGGATGGAAAAACACTCAAAGTGGTAAGGGATCATTTGGAGTGCTTGAGTGATATACAACACTTGTAGTGCCGATAGGTGAGATGTATGGACCAAGTGTCACCTTAGCACTCAAAGGAAAGTGCCACCACAATTTGAACTTGCTGCCAATGGCATCTACCTCTGATGGCACTCACTACCAAGGGCCATTACCTACAAGATAAGAGTTGGTACTTGGCAAGTGTGGCATGGGAGAAAATGGTTGGAAAATGAATTTTTTGGCACATGGGAGAGTTAATTCACCCAATGACAACATGCCTTTGCATGCATAATGGAAAGTGCCTACTTGCTTTGTAACTGCCATAGTGCAAAGGAATGACCTAGATCTGGTGTATAGATTGAAGTGCCTTGCTTGCAATGGAGCTTTTTGCAAATCAATCTATAGCTTAGCTGATTGAGTAGTGTTTTGCAAATTTTTGTGAAGTAGTGAGTACCCATAGTCATTTTGGAGAGTGGAATTTGGTGCAATCTTAGGTACTCAAAGTGAAGTGAGGCACTTGGCGTAGTACATAAATATTTTGTAGCACCCTTTTGTGTGTAGGAACCATGGTAGTCTCTCCTAAGAGTTACAAGAAGGCACATGAGGCCATCCTTAGATCCCTTGCTATGAAAGAATGGGCAGTATATGATAGGATGGATGTAATTAGAAGTAAGCACTTAGGATTCCTACTTTGGAATTGGGAGTAATCAAAATTCCATATGATCCATGAGACGAGAGGGAAGAGAGAGACGACTTTAAGGGGGATGGAGGGGAATCCATTGAACTAGTGGTGGACCATTGGGGAATGGTACTTGGCTTGGATGTTGGGATTGCAAGAGCAATGACAATAGAAACAAAATTGTAGACAAGGCGCTAACCCTTAAGATCAAGAGCCACTTTAATAGTAAGTGCTCCAAGAACAATGGATGGAGTGTAGCCAATTACATAGACCTTGCTCAAAGAGCCATTGTAGAAGTAATTATGAAGCTTTTCAAATAGAAAGAAACCACCCACTTGATCAAAGTCTAGGTAGTGTTCTTTGATTATATGTATGCAAGAGAGCTTGTAGATTGAGCCAAAATGTTTTACAAGCAATGTAAGTTCAGACACCAAGATTTTTAATACAAAGGAGGAGCCACTTATATTATTCCTTTTGTATTGCACTATTACATGGGAATGACTCTTTTAACCAAGGAAAAGGGGAAGAGTTTCCCTACTTATTTTCACCCTGCAGATTATTTTGAAGTGCAACTTGAAGAACCTACCTAGATCAACAAGTATTTGCTAAATGATGCAAAATTTGTAGAGATGGGCCAATTGTACCTATAGATGAAAAATTGGCCTTGCTGAAGGCTCCAAAGAGGAAGAATACTACAAAGAAAAAGCCACTTCCTTTAGTGTAACACCACGAGGTAGCCACATGATCTAGATGTGAAATTTGGTTTGGTAACATCTAGAATGATGTTATACATGATGGTCAAAATAGATCAGATAGCAGTATCACCAAAAGAGTACTTCTACTAATAGAGCAGAAACAAAAATAGACTTGAGAACCTTAGAACCAATAGCTAGACATATGATTTAAAGGTGAGAATTGGTTTGGTAACATCTGGAAGGATGTTACACATGATGGACTAAACAGATCAGAAAGAGGTATCACCAAAAGGGGACTTCTACTTATAGAGTAGGAACCGAAATATGCCTGAAATCTTTGAAGGCAATTTTGGAGGCCTAAACGGATGAATTAGGTCTCAAAAATGTGACTACCCCCCCCCCCCCCAATAGAGAAAAGGTAGGCCTTCCCTCCCCCTGGTTTGTCTTGTCGAGAGCTTTCAAACGGTACCTTACGTGATTCTGAGACTCTTACATGAAGATTCCCTAAAAGATTCCCTCCAATCAAAGCTTGTTTGACCAACCAAATAGGACCTAGACCAACATGTCACCCATCCAAGTAAGTAATCCAAGGGTGAAGTTTGATGACATGTCACCTATCTGTGTGCCTAATCCTATGGTGGAGCTTCCTTGAAGGAGATCCTTTTTGTCTATATAATAAAGAGAAGGTGCTCCTTTGGGGCACCAAATGTTGAGTGTGTAATCTGTGTTTTCTTTCTTCTCTTGTCCTTGGAGTATTACAATTAGCCAAGAAGTCAAAGGTGAGTGCTCAGATTGTTGAAGTGTCCTCTTTAAAAGATGAATGCAAGGACACTAAGGTGGATGAAGATGAAGAGGAGCACAGTCCTTCAATCAACAAGGATCAACCTCCACCCCAAGAGACAACAAAGAAGGAGAAGAAACTCTGGAAGATACTCAATGTACTCCCCTAAGCCTAGGACCAGAACATAGACAAGGGCCCTACAGATGAAGAAGAGCACATGGTGGAGGAAGCAGTAGTGCCTGAGTAGGCACCATTGAGTCTAGATGTGCAAGAAGAATAATCCACAATAGAGGTGCAAGATTGGGCCAAGTGCTTGAAGGACCATGAACTTTGGCTGAGAAGAGAAGAAGGGGCTAATGATTGCACTAAGGAAGAGGAGTGAATTACCAATAATGCCAAATAAGAAAAGGAGGTCAGCATTATAATCAATCCTATTGAAGTTGAATTTGAATTGCATATCAAAGTGCATGAGGCACCAACAATATCCAAGTTGATGCACGTGCAAGATGGCTCAAATTTCATCATTCACTCAATGGGCATTGCATTGCAATTAATGGAGGTATTATTGCCTGAGTATCAAGCCAAGTGCCTTGATGTGATGTGGTGGACTATACCATGTTGTTTAAGACCATGCACAAGGTTGTCTATACTTGGAAGGCCAAAGAGGACCTAGTGAAGGACAAGGCAACAAAGGCCAAAGATCTGTACAAGGCAAAGGCAAGGTAAGTGCCTTGTTGCAAGAGAACCGAGAGCTGAAGAAGAGAAATGCCATTGCTGAAAATGAACAAGATCATCAAGCATCCAAGACCAAGAGGTTTAAAGGGATTTGAAAGCACTCCACCTTGAGTTTGATCAGTTCAAGAAGGAAGCCAAAGACCAACTTTATAGCAATTGTAAGGAGGTGGATAGCACTTAGAGTGCTTTGAAGGAGAAGCATGACCAAGTAGTAATGTTGGAGCTATAGATGCAGAAGTACCAGAAGGAAGAGGCAATGGAACTAGAATGTCTCACCAAGGAAGAAAGAATGAAGCATGCAGAAAGCCTTGAAGTGTTGGAAGAACAAGAGGCCAAATGGTGCAAGCAATCAAAGAAAAGAGAAGAAGATCAACTGAAAACACCACACCGATTAGAAGAAACCCAAACCTTGTTCATGGAGATGCTAAAAGAAGAAGGAGCAATGCAGGCTTGAGGACCAAATGCCACAAATTGAAGATGCAGGTCCAATGCTTGCAAAATCAGGCCTATGAGAAGGAATGCATGAACGGCATGTCCAATGAATTATGGCAGACCTTCTTGTCGGAAATAGCTAGGTATCAAGCCCAGACAGATCAACTTACCTGATACCTAAGAGGTGAACAAAGTCCTTCATTCCCAATGGTGTAAATCTAAAGCACTCCCTTGAGAGGAAGTCATTTAGTGAAATAGGCACCCTTTAGTTAAGGATTGGATACTCTAAAGAGTGCAATAGTTAAGCACTTTGAGTAGGATACTCTTTAGAGTTGCACAATAGCTAAGCACTTTGAGTAGGCTAATCTTGTCTGAACTCAATGTTGTACAACTTTTTAAAGGAGTGCACTCAAAGTTAAGTGGCACACAAGGTTGTATAGAGTTGAGGATGAGTGCCCACAGAATCATATTGAACTTGGATTTGTGTATAATTTAAGAGGAGTGCCCTCAAGTTTGTAAAAGCACTTGGGATTGTATACCAAAGATAGAATAGGTGGAGTTTGATGTCACCTTTGACATATGTAGGAGCCTAATCATTCTGCAGATGATTAGGATAAAATAGGATCAAGATAGTAAAATCATTGGTGGACAATTTAGATCAGAAATTTTCAGGATTCACTTGGGATTCTGATCCCTTGGAGCCAGATACATATATAAAGTTGAGTCCACCTGGCACTCATGTTTGTTCTTTTGTGTAATGAAGATTTTGATTATTAGAAAAGAGTGAGCCTACCTCTTTGCAAGTTTTATGTCATGCATTTTGTATGTTTTCGAATCTCTAGGTAAGAGTAGAAGTGAGGAATTTCACAATAGCTCTTCAATGCTTAGTGCCAAGCAGATACTTGCCCTTGATCAAGGTCAGCATATGAGAATTCAAAGGAGTAAACTTGTGCAACGAGTGGATTGTGAAGCTCACCGCACAAGCAATACCACAAAATCAAAATGTTTACACAAGGAGTAGCAAAAAGTTCATTCCTGCAAGTTATGTCTTCTAGGGAGAGTAGAACACATATGCATGCATTGCATCTTTGGAATGGAGTGGCACTCAAAGTTGGAAAAATCATCACCTTTAAGAGCAATCCCGGTTAGATTTTAGAGTGAAAGTGATTACTTTCTGATTTTAATTTTGTTGTAGTGTGCCACATAAGGTGACACTACCCTCTTCTAGTCATGGTTTCTGCCCAAGAGATTTAATAGGAAAAAATTAATTATCTAATATTTGGTGGCAAGTGTGTTTTTGCTTCACTCTTAGGCATTTCCAAATAATATCCTCATGAGAGAAAAATGTTCTTATTGACTATACTATAAGTACATCAACATTGAGCTATCCCAAATGTTCTAGAAGAATCTAGGAAGCTTGTGGGTAGATATTCTAGAAAAGCACCCATGAAACTTCTTGGTGAGAAGCGTTTAGGAACTTTCCACCTGTAGAGTAACTTGCAGTCAAGTTGATGGATAGCTTAGTTTGCAATCCACGTAAGGTGTGTTCTAAAAGGAACCTTCCTTGGAAGCTTCTTTGGAGTCTTGTACCCAAGTTGCCTATAAACCAAGCTCAAGCTAGGCATTTTGAATTTCCTTCACTCTAGGGCACTAATATGATTTCCATTTTTATCTTCCATTCTCCAATTTCTCTCCTTGGTCTTTTATAGTCAAAGTGTCCTCCAATATCAACAACCATAATTATAGTAAACTCAAGTAGAAAATCAAACTCTTTACTTAACAAATATAGGTAGTATTCACAAAGTCTCCTTCCTCTCATTCACTCCATGCTCAAAGCTCACTAAAGAAGGGATGTTTTTCTCATCCTATGCCCTTCCTTATACACTCACCAAAGGTATAAGTATCTTGGTATCTTAGTAAACTTAGTAAAGTACCCAATCTTAGATGGAATTTTCACTAATGGGTTTTTGACTTCAAATGACTTCCTTTGGAAGCTTCCAAACATATTTCCTAAGAATCTTGTATCTTCTCATGATTGAAATTACAATATACTTGAAGGCCTAGTGAAATCCCTTTAACTTGAAAAGCCTCTACAACCAAAGGTCACCTAAATTGGTTGAGCCAAAAGAATTTTGACATCTCCTATATACAAAGTCAATTTGACCATACAAAGTTCAAGATAGAATTACTATTCCAATATAATCTAATTTAAAATCCATGGTAAGGTCTCATTCTAATATAATATAATTTAGAATGCACTAAGGTATCACATTGAGTATCCAACAATTGAAGAATAGATCTCTTTTCCATTATTAACCACAATAATATTATTAGAGACACCATGAAGTGATTATACTAAAATTAATTATTTTCTAACTATTCAACACCACCAAAGCACTAGGAGAGACATGTATGCATCTTAGGATGTTACAATTACCCCTATACCAACTTTTCATTTTATCTTTAGAGTCAAATATCATTTCCTTAAATATAAAGGTTTTAATGTATTACAATCACCTCTATAAAATATAATAAGTGTAAAATACCTAGGAGAGAAATAGGAGAATTGAAGACAAAAGTGGAAGATTAGATTTGAACCTCTCAAGTGAGTGAACCTCCAAATGTCTAGCATGAGCTTGGACTTTGATATTTATAGGGAAGCTAAGTATAAGGTTCCCAAGAAGGTTCCAAGGAAGGTTCCTTTGAGAAGCTTCCTTTCTTGAAGTGCAAGCTAAGCTAACCATCTACTCGGCATAAAAATTAAGTTAACTAGTTATTTGGCATGCTAGCTAGTCAAACCTTAGGAAGTTCTTAAAAGCTTCTTGCCAAGAAGTTTCATAGATGTTTTGAGGACATTCTACCAAGAAGCTCCCTTCATTCTTCCAAAATATTCTAAACATTCTTAGATTATGCTTGTTCTACCGCCCTTTTTGCTAAAATGAATTGAGTTTGCTAGCTCATTATTGCATATTAAATCTTTTACTAACTTCATATTATTACATGTCCCCTACTTGTTTTCATGGAATCTTTGAACTCCTATATAGTTGTTTGAGCATCTTGGAGACAAGGAAGAAGTTTCCATGTGGCATCATGAAGGGATATCCTTTATAGAGAACCTTGTACTCACGTTGTTGTTGGCAACCATGTTGGATGGCTCTTCAAACAAGAATATGGTCAACTTTGTATTTTTCATGATCATGAATATTGATTGGAGGATGAGGAGTAGATTGTGCATGAGTAGGAAAGGAAAAGGAGTTAGAAACAAAGAGTTTTAGTTTTAAAACATGAAAGATAGGATAGATACTCATGTGACTAGGAAGTGCAAGTTTGTAGGAAACGAGAGAAATGATCTGAGTAATATCAAATGGACCTATCCAATTGGGAGAAATTTTACAAACTTGGTGTCAAGCAAGAGAGGAAGGTTATGGGAGGAAACCATGACCTATTGCCTATTTGGGTAATGAGATCATAATGATGTATGTAAGCATATTGCTTTGCCAATTTTGTGCAACAAGTATATGAGACTTAGCTTGGTTTAGATAACATGGACAAGAAGGTGGAAGTATGAGGGACATGAGATGGCAATTGAGCAAGAATAGAATCTAGAACAAGTGGATCTTACCCATAATTAAGGAAGAAAGGAGAGAATCTGATACTTGCATGCTTGGAATTACTATAACCAAACTCAACAAGTGCAAGAAAATTATCTCAATTAGTGTGATGAACATTGACAAAGGCATGTAGCATATCTTCCAAGATATAAAAAAAAAATTTGTTTGCCCATCAGTTTAGGTGATAGGTTGTAGATAACACAAGCTTGGTGCCAAGTAGCTTGAAGAGTGCTTGACAAATTTCTCAAGTGGATCAAAGATGAGAATCCTTGGCATCCCATGGTGTTTGAACACCATATCAAAGTAAATTTGGGCCAATATCACAACATCTATTGTATCCATAGTAGATGCTAAGTGATTTTGCTTGTGGAGCTATCAAAAAATACAACAATTGCAAAATGGCCTTGATTTATCTTCAACAAGCATTTGATGAGTTCTAATCTCACAAGCTCCCATTGGGCAGATGGAATTAGGAGTGGTTGGAGCAGTCCACTTGGTTTTTTGGTCGATGCCTTTGTTGTATTGGATGCTCCTCAAGATTGGATAAACTCTCAAACCTTGCATGTCATGTTTGGCTATACCATTGATGTTGGAGGATACTAAAGATTCTTTTGATCCCTATATGACTAGCAATTGGTAAATCATACATCTCTTGAAGTTGCATCAATCATAGATCTACCAAAATTGACACATAAATTTTGGCTCTTGCAAAAGAAGAGTCTATTCTAGAATGAAAAGGTGTTGTACTCCTTTTCATATGCTATAAGATGACTTTGCACAAGATGAAAGAAGGAGTCCTATTGTTAAGCAATTGTGAACCTCTTTTTTGGACCATTGAGTCAATAAACACTATGGTAATGGCCATTGCTATGATGGATTTATGATACATCATCAGGGATGACATGGAACTTTCCAAGCTTGTTGTGAAGCTTGATATCAAAAAATTGTAGTTGTTTCTCTTATTGAGGATATCAACTCTTCATGTGCTCCAAATGAAAGGTTTGCAACAAGGATTTGTGATTTGTCCACATTATCACTTGTTTCCCCAATAGACAATATCTCCATGATTTTGTTGCATATACCATTGCAGTGTGTTCACTTTCTTGTGAAGAATAATTCTTTTTTGCTACATTTATCCATTGAGATACAAAAACAATAAAATGCAATCTATATGGAGATTTTTGTTCCAACACAACTCTAATTGCAAAGTTAGAAGTATCAAAATTAACCACACAAGGTAGTTGAAAATCATATGGTTGGAGGATGGTTCATGAAGACACCATATCTATAACAATATGGAGTTAAGAGACGAAGTTAGTCAAGCTTATGAAGTAGAGAATAAGACAAAATAGCTTAGAATATTCTAGAAGCATCTAAGAAGCTTCTTGGGAAGCTTCCCAACTAGTTAACTTGCGCCCTAAACAGGTAGCTTCTAGAAGGAAGCTTCTAGAAGCTTCTAACTAGCTTAGCTTGCACGCCAAGTAGGCGGCTTCTAGAAGGAAGCTTCTTGAGAAGCTTCCTAGTTAACTTGGCTTGCACTCCAAGAAAGCGGCTCAAGGAAGCTTCTTGAGAAGCTTCAAGAGTCTTGTATGCTACCTATAAATACCAAGGCCAAAGCTCATGCTAGGCATTCGGAGTTTTCCCTCATTCAAGTGTCCCAATGTGAGTTTCCATTCTCCTATTTCCCTCCTCGGTTTTGGTCTTTTACACTGGTATCAAAGCAGGAATGGGATGGATGGAATTTATGGACCACCAAATCCACTTCCGCCAAACCATTGGGACTTTCATGTCCAGATATTACCAAAGTATTGTTTCACACAATTCATCACCTCACGCTTCGAGCAGGATTTTCTACATATGATCACCATGTTAGAGGAACCCTTGATACTTCCAATTGTAACATATGGAGAATGGTGGACGTGTTGTATCTATGTGTTAATCAACTAGATAAATTGAGGGTAGTGGAATAGAGTAGTAGTGATGGTGGCAATACCGGATGTTATCCTTGCAATGCAACAACAAATTGAGCATCTTACTCGATTGTTGGATGAACGAGACCAGCAACGACGAGAACAGATAGACAGAGCGCCAGTTTGAGATGGAGAAGATCGCATTCAATTTCCAAAACCCAAGGTGTTTGAAGGCAAGAATCTTCCAGGCACAGTGGAGAATTTTGTGTTTGACTGTGAATGTTACTTTGAAGCCACCAATCTTCAAGACGAGCGGAAAAAAATTCTCTTGGCTTCTAGCCAATTGGATGGCGTGGCAAAACTTTGGTGGCGATTCCGAGTAGAAAGAGCTGAACGACAAATTGTTACACCGATTTTGACATGGGCAAAATTCAAGGATGCAATACTTGGTTGATTTCAAACTATAAATGCCACCCGAATTGCACAAGATAAATTGGCGGAGTTGAGGCAGATTGGCTTAGTGAGAAGCTACATCACACAATTTCAGATATCCAAGAAGGTGAAGTTCTGGATCGATTTGTGCGAGGATTGAAGTCACAAACCAGATTGGAGGTGACCATGCGAGAGCCACAGAACGTAGAAGAAGCCATGCAATTGGTTGAGCGTTTTGATTCCTTAGTTGCGACAACTTGGTCTCAACCTCGACCTACACAAAACCTACCATTATCACGAGTGGAAGAACCGGTACCAATGGAGATTGATGCTATCCAACAAAGACCACTTGGCACAGCAGATAGAGAAAGATTACAACAAAATGGAGGTTGCTTTTATTGTTGCCAAGTTGGACATCGCATTGCTGAATGTCCACTTAGGAATGAGCGACCTCGACAAGTTGCCCAGATGGAG
Organism: Lunularia cruciata; assembly: GCA_948567375.1. Classification (NCBI taxonomy): domain Eukaryota; kingdom Viridiplantae; phylum Streptophyta; class Marchantiopsida; order Lunulariales; family Lunulariaceae; genus Lunularia; species Lunularia cruciata. Next base: position 9,169,612 of record OX419756.1, read on the forward strand.
TTTGTGGAATAGAATGATCAGGGAAATGAAAAATCCCAGTAGGAGATTTTGAGCCGCCTATTGGGAGCTTGATTAGTTCCAATGGGATTGAAGGCTCGACCTATGCAAGTTTACTTCACTTGCAAGGTACAATATCTAATCGGGGTTGTAGGATTTTGGTTGATTCTCGAAGTTCAGAGAATTGCATATCTATGCAAGTAGCAAAGGAATTGGGTATTCCTATCAAGCCAGTGATAGGAAGTAGTTTGATGATGGCGGATGGTAGAAAAGGTTCTGCATTCCGCACCTCGCATCCTGTTACCTTCAAGATTGGGAAGGGATATTTAGAGTGTATGAGGTTTGTAGTGGCACCTCTACACTATGATATCATTTTGGGTCTACCTTGGCTTGAACATCATAAGGTTCAATTCGATTGGACCCGACGTCAAATTCAAGTACAACACAAAGGTAGGAATTTCTGATTAGGTTGTCTAGCACCTCTAAGTAAGACACCTAAGAATAGTCAGTCCCAGGATAGGAAGTTTGTTGAGAAGGTAGCCATAGAGCAAATCTGGAAGGGAGATAAGTCCCAAGATGGGAAGTTTGCCAAGAAGGCAACCATGGAGCAAGCTTGGAAGAGAGATGAGTCCCTAGAAGAGAAGTTTGTTAATGAAGCAGCCATAGAGCAAGCTTTGGAGGAAGATAAGTCTATATTTGTAGTGTGGATCAAGCCGATTGCACAAGAACAATCTGAGGAGGGCCAGGTGCCGCATCAAGCAACAGTTGATCGGATAGTTCAGGAGTTTGCAGATGTGTTTCCGGATGATCTGCCAAAGGGATTACCCTCTAATCGAGGTATGCCCTTCAAGATTGAGTTATTGCCAGGGAGTACTCTAGTGAGTAGACCAATCTATCGGCTCTCAGCAAAGGAGTTGGAGGAGTTGCAAACAACACTTACAGAGTTGTTGGAGAAGGATTTCATACGACATAGTACCTCTTCGTAGGGAGCACCGGTACTATTTGTTCCAAAGAAGGATGGAGGACTTTGTTTCTGTATTGATTACCGTGGGCTTAATAAGCAAACCATAAAGAATGCATATCCCTTGCCTCAAATCGACGACTTGCTTGACCAATTAAGTGGAGCACGCTACTTTTCCAAGCTGGATCTTTGTAGCGGCTATTGGCAAATTCCTATTGAAGGAGAGGACATGCAAAAGACTGCCTTTCGCACAAGGTATGGACATTTTGAGTGGAGAGTTCTACCATTCGGACTCACTAATGCTCCAACAGTCTTCATGGATCAGATGCATTGGGTGTTGGAGGGACTATTGGATCAGTTCGTGGTAGTGTTCTTAGATGATATCTTAATCTATAGTAGGACAGAGGCAGAACATAGGAATCATGTGCGAGAAGTCCTAAGACAACTACAACAATGGAAATTTTACTGCAAGAAGTCAAAGTGTGCTTTTTGGCAGAAGGAGGTTACCTTCTTGGGTCATAAGATCACATCAGAGGGGATCAAGATGGAAGAAGAGAAGATCAAGGCCATTACTGATTGGCCTACCCCGAAGGATGTTACAGAAGTACGAGCATTCAATGGATTGGCTAGTTTTTACCGACGGTTCATCCACTATTATGCTCACGTGGCTGCACCATTGATTGACCTCTTGGGAAAGAACTCGAGCTTCCAATGGACCACCAAGCATGAAGAAGCATTCTAGAAGTTAAAGCATATGGTGTTTTCACGACCTATTCTTCAGCCATATGATCCTCAACTACCTTGTGTGGTTGATTTTGATGCTTCTAACTTTGCAATTGGAGCTGTGTTGCAACAAGAATTTCTAGATGGACTACATCCTATTGCCTTTGTGTCTTGCCGACTAAATACAGCTGAAAGAAATTACTCTGCTTGAGATCGAGAATAACTTGCAATGGTATATGCCACCAAGGTATGGAGGCATTATCTCTTGGGGAAACAAGTGATCATGCGAACTGATCACAAACTATTGTTGCAGACCTTACACTTGGAGCACATGAAGAGTCGGCATCATCGATGGGAAGAACAACTCCAATTGTTTGACATCAAACTTGAATACAAACCAGGTCGGTTCCATGTCATCCCTGATGCTCTATCACGACAACCTGATTTGAAGGATCTTCCTCTCATCACGGCGGCAATTACAACGGTGTCCATTGACCCTAAGGTCCATAATGAGTTTCAATCAGCTCTACAACAAGATCCCTTCCTCCAAATGGTACACGATCATCTGACAGCACGCAACAAGGAGTACAACACCTTCTCTTTCAAGGAAGGCATTTTATTCCATGCAGACCAGATCTATGTTCCAGCCAAAGGTGATCTTCGACTTGTGTGCCTTCAAGAAGCCCATGATTTACCAATAGCTGGTCACATGGGAGTGGACAAGACCTTGGGCACCCTCCAACGCCAATGGTGGTGGCTGAACATGACACGAGATGTTCGAGACTTTGTTCAATCATGTGAAAGTTGCCAACGGAACAAGGCCAGCAACCAGAAGCCGAGTGGACTCCTTCAACCACTCGCCATTCCATCCGCTCGTTGGGAGCATGTGAGCTTGGATCTCATCACATCCTTGCCAAAGACAAAACAAGGACACACTGCAATTGTGGTGTTTGTGGATAAGCTTAGTAAGCAAATCCCCTTGGCACCAATGTGTGATACCGTGGATGCTCCAACCTTAGCGCAAATCTACTTCAACAATGTCTTCAAGCATCATGGGATACCACGTGTACTCATCTCCGACCGAGATCCTCGATTTACCGAGAAGTTTTGGCAAGCACTCATCCAGATACTCGGCACCAAGCTTGCTTTATCCACGGCCTATCATCCTCAAACTGATGGACAAACCAAACGCGCCAATCGTACATTGGAGGATATGTTGCGGGCCTTTGTCAATGTCCACCATACCAACTGGGATGAATGTCTTGCAGCTATAGAATTTGCCTACAACAATTCCAAACAAGCAAGCACCGGATTTTCTCCCTTCTTTCTCAATTTTGGCCAAGATCTGCTTGTTCCAGATTCTCTTCTTGCTCCCCCTCCATCTTAGGTTCCTCATACTTCTACATTCTTGACCACTATATCCCAATCTCTCCAACAAGCCAAATCTCACCTCTTTGTTGCTCTGAATTGCCAAAAACAATATCCGGACCATCATTGTCGTGATCTCACCTTTGAAGTTGGTGATAAAGTCATGCTATCCTCTAGTAACCTCCCTCTCCCACTTGATACCCAAGTTCGTAAACTTGCTCCTAATTGGATAGGACCCTTTGATATCATCCACAGTATCTCTCGTGTTGCTTATCGACTTGCCTTACCTTGTCAAATGCATATCCCCTTCATGATGCCACATGGGAACCTCTTTCTCACCTCCAGAATGCACAGATGGCCATCAAGGACTTCAAAGCTTTACTGGCAGCGAGGACGTCACCAACTAGCGGTAGGGGAATATGTAACAATATGGAGTCTAAAGACAAAGTTAGTCGGGCTTACGAAGTAGAGAATAAGACAAAATAGCCTAGAATATTCTAGAAGCATCTAAGAAGCTTCTTGGGAAGCTTCCCAACTAGTTAACTTGCGCCCTAAACAGGTAGCTTCTAGAAGCTTCTAACTAGCTTAGCTTGCACGCCAAGTAGACGGCTTCTAGAAGGAAGCTTCTTGAGAAGCTTCTTAGTTAACTTGGCTTGCACTCCAAGAAAGCGGCTCAAGGAAGCTTCTTGAGAAGCTTCAAGAGTCTTGTATGCTACCTATAAATACCAAGGCCAAAGCTCATGCTAGGCATTCGGAGTTTTCCATCATTCAAGTGTCTCAATGTGAGTTTCCATTCTCCTATTTCTCTCCTCGGTTTTGGTCTTTTACAATATCCTTAAGTTCTTGAATGTTTCTTCTTGTTTGGTGATACACTCAAGGTTTTTTTATCTTCCTCAATAGATCAATCAATAGTGTTGCAAACTTGGCAATCAATTAAATCCCCAAACTTCCATGGCATCCTTAGGAGTGGGCCAATCAATTATGGCTTCAATTTTCTCCTCTTCTAGCTTGATCCTTTCCATTGAAATGTTAGGGCCCAAGAAAGTAATTTAGTGAGCACAAAAGGTAGTGCTCTTCATTCAAAATAACCATACCTTGAATGAAAGGCCATCTTCTGCACATTTTCTCCATGGAATTTGCCAATAGCTAGTTCAAAGATCCATTTTTGAAAACTATCATGATCCACTCAATTGATCCAACAAGTCATCAATATGAGGCAAGGGATATTCATTCTTCACTCTTTTTTCTTTTATTAAGACCATAATAGTCAATAAAAAATTAAAGTTCTCCATCCTTCTTTAGTACAAAAAAATATTGGTGCTCTCTAAGAGTATATACTACGTTGTATAAAATCCTTTTCCAACAACTTGGTCAATGTTATTTGAAGTTCTTCCAACTCCTTTGGTGAGAGTTGATAGATTGGTTTACTTGATCTTGAAGAGTGTACCTTAATCAAAAGGTAACAATAATGTTTTGAGGACAAGAGAAACCCCAAGAGAAAAAAAAGAGGAGCATCTTTTCTTTAATCCTTAATACTATGATGCTCCAAAGGAGCACCTTGTCTTTATTATATAGCAAAGAAGATCCACTCAAAGGAAGCTACACCCTTGGATCAGATACATGGACTAGTGACATGTCAACAAGCTACACCTTTAGATCAGCTACATGGATTGGTGACATGTAGATCCTTGTCCTATTTGGTTGGTCAAACAAGTTTGACTAGAAGGAACGTTTGAGGAACCTTCTTATAGGAAGCTCAGAATAGCATGGATGAGGTACCATTGGAAAGCTCTTGATGAGATAAATAAGAAGAAGGAAAGAAGGCAATATTTTCTCTCGTGAAGGGGAAAAATATTTTGAGGCCTAATTCATCCTTTTAGGCCCTTGAAATTGGCTTTGAAGTTTTTAGGGTGTTTTAAGCCTCTACCTTATTAGTGAAAGTACTCTTTTGGTGACACCTCTATCTTAGCTACATAAACTATCATATATAATATCCCTCAAGAAATTACCAAGCCAATTTCCATATCTAGATAATCTGTTTAGCTAGTGTTGTTACATTAATCCTTTGGAAAGATCGTCTAGAAACAAGTCTCTAGATTGAACTATATGATCAACCACTACTTTTTGAATCTTTTGATCCTCATAAGAGTCCCTTTGTGCAATAAGTTTTATCCATATCATAAAAATCAGAACATTTTCTTGCAGAGCTTGCTCTATAGTTATTACATCAATACATTTCCCGTCTTGGGACTAATTATTCTTATGTGTCTTTCTCAAAGATAATGGACATCCTAATTGGTAATTCTTATCTTGGTATTTGAATTTTTCATCAATTTGAGCTTTGTGATGGTCAAGCCAAGGAAGACATAGATGATGTTGTATTGTAAAGGGATTATTACTAATCTCATGCTCTCAAAATACTCTTTTCTAATATTGAATAGGTTGTTAGGTGAAAATGTGGAACCCTTTCTATGATTTGCCATCATTATTTTGCTACCTAATACCAATTGTATAGGAGTACGTAATTCATTTTCAAATTGCATAGACATGCAATTCTCAAAACTCCCACAATCTACCAGTATTTACAACCATGATTGGACATCATACCTTGCAAGTGGATCAAACTTGCATATGTCAAGCTCTCAATCCCATTAGAACTTATTAGTTCCTAATAAGTGGTCATTGAAGTCTTAGCACTACTTATTGTTGATAGAGGGAAGTCATTAATTTTATTGCACTTACCTTAGGGTTCTTATAGATGATTATTTATTAGTATTGAGAGGTGTTGCTGGAGGCAATTAATTATACTCTATTGGTAAAAAGGCTACATTAATATGTGTACACAACAAAGGAAAAGACTATAACACACATGGTGCATGTGTGTGGTATTGTCATATTGAGCTTTGTATTATAAATACTTGAGAGATATTATTTATATAGAGATAAAGGATGGTTTTATATTAATCATGATTAGTAAAAGTTAGTCATAGCTAAGGGACCTTACTTTAGAGGAAGTGGAAAAGATAAGCATCACTATTTTGGATTCTTCTATAGTCCAAGGATAGCCCATGTGAAAGAATCCTTGACTTAGTGATTGGGTCAATATAAGGTCAGACGCTTAGTGGAATATGCCCATATGGATGGATATTCCTTTATACTTTCTGACTTTACTTGACTTTTAGCCTAGTAACTTGAGTTACTATGGTAAATAATAACTTTAATGCATAACTATTTCACAAGTAAATAAACAAGGGGTGAGGAAGTACTCACTATCCTTTCATTTGCAACTATCTCTCTCTCATTGAGTTCTTTAGTGAGTAATGTCTTGAGTCTTGGAGTGTTTGCCTTGGAAGAGTATGATGGAGTTGGGGTTTCTTGCCTTTTTAGTCCATAGTGCGCTAACATAATAGCCATTAGAGGTTTGTTCTGAGTGAGAGACAAGCCAACTCACAAGACAACCAAATGGAAGGAAGACATTGAGAAAGTGAGGAACCTACACAAGGAAGAATGTAGGAAGTTGAATGTATTATTGCAAGAGAACCATGAGATTAAGAAGCAAAACACCTCACTTGTTGTAGAGCAAAATACCTTCCAAGAAGAAATTCAAAGATTGTAAGGAGATTTGAGAGCTCTTTGGCTTGAATAGAAGCAAAGGCAACAAGGGCATAAAGACAAACTGCAAAGTTAAGATGCAAAGATGACAAGCATCCAAGGTGAGTTGGAGGGAGAAAAGTTAAAGATCATTACCATAGAGTTACAAATGGCTAAATACAAAAAAGAAGTAGCCAAAGAATTGAAGAAGGAGACAGAGGTAGAAATCATTAGACTAGAAAAAGATTATACAAGAAGTTATAGCCAAAGTTAGTGCATTGGCAACCAACTTAGTAGAAGAGAAATATCAAAGAGATCATCAAGGAGTTAGAAGATCTTTGGGATCAGCTAGTAGCCATTAAAGAAGAGGGAGAAATAGGTAGGCTAATCAAAGCAAGCTACATGAGTTAAAATAGCAAGTTCAAACCCTAAGTTGTCATAAGCTCAAACTCAAGCTTATGACAATCAAAAGATGGATCCATTCTTCCTCAACTAAGAAAACATCTAGATAGAAAATTTCAAGAAACCTATGATACAATATTATTTAACATTACAAACTATAAGGAGTAGATTGAATTCTTCTCTAGGAAAACTAGAGGTGAGGTAGTTTTTTGTAGTAGTTTTTGTACCAAAGAACCTTCACTAAATAAAGATTCTTTGTAGTTGTAGTAATCTTTGGAGTAAGATAAGGATATCATAAAATGACAAAGTATGGAATTTCTTTGAAGAAGAATTAACATCTTTACCAAACATGTGATAGTCAATTAACAATGTATAGACTAGCATGATAGGATTAGACAAAGATGATAAAAATCTCAAAGTATAGTGTAGATATAAGGAAGCACAATCTTTGTAGATCTTTGCACTTCCTCAATTATTAGATTTTTTTCAATCCAAGTAGGGAAGTACTATTTAAGATTTTGTATCAGTGTAAATATTCATTCAATGGAAGACAAATAAAGTGAAAGAGCCAAAATCACTTAATTTTTTTGCTTGATTCTAAGCATTTATGTTAGGTCTTTGTTGATTGTAAGTAATCTTTGTAGTAGGAACTTGAGTAATTAAGTGTGTGTGGTCATTAGTTACTTGTGGCTAGGATTTGTGATCCCAGGTAGTTTTGAAGAAGCAAAGCAATGCCTTGATTGTGTTAAGTGATCTATAGTGTTGATAGTATCATAAGAGCAAAGACAAAAAAGAGTCACATTGAAGATGTGAAGATCCTTTAAATCCAAACAAACAACTTACTTGAGTAATAGTCAAGTGATCTTCTTTGAGTATTTATACCAAGCAAAACCAATGAATGGAGCAGCTATGTTTTGATCAAGGGCAAGAAAACTTGCAAGAACAATGAACAAGGAAGAAGAGTGAATTTGTTGTCTCCTTTCATTGTCTATTTCTACATGGAGATGGATTTACTAACCCCAGAAGAAGAGATGAAGTACCCAAACCACTTCTTCCTCATAGGGCATTTTCCGACAAACCCAAAGAACAAGCACTGAAGGTACAAAAGTACTCAGGGAAGATGCAAGATTAGACCATATAGGGAATTACATGGAAATGAAAGAGGCTAACAACACTTTGGGCTTCAAGAAGCAAAGGCAATTGGAGATTGCTATGCAACTAATACTTGAGAAACTACTTGTAACTCCTAGGCCAAACCCAAATGCTACCAAGAGGACAAGGAATATCCTCATGGAGGAAGAGGAGGGGGATGATGAAGAAGAAGTCCAAGACAAAGGTGGCATTGGGCTACAACCAGATCCCACTCTAACAACCAACAAACAATGGTTCACAAGGATTGTAATATTGTTAGACAAGGATGTGATTGAAGATCAAGGTGGAGACGTAAAATATACCCTAGCCCAAAATAAGTGGTTCTTTCCAGGAACTAATAATTTCAAGGAAGAAGAACATACTAATAATTTCAAGGATGCCCCTAGAAAATATGATGGAGAAGTTGGACCTTCTAGCCCCTAAGAAGAGTTTGGTAGAGAGTTTGGAGATGATGAAATCCCCTCTATTCCTACCCATAAGAGAAGCAAAACTAAGCAAGAAGGAGTCCTTCATGTGAAAGAGGTGCTCAAGGCAGAAGGTGTAGGCTCCTATCAAGACAAGGAAGGACATTAGACTAAAGGTGGACTTTGAGGACAATAAAACAAGATAGACAAAGGATCATCAAAGATGGAGGTATCAACCATGAAAACATTGATATTTGAGCAAAGGGAACCTACCATCTTCATTGACATTGAGAGGGAGGAGAGTGGTACCTTGGATTTGTTTAAAATGGTAAGAAGGGAGATTTTGAGCAAGAAGGAGACCAGGCCACAATAGTATGACTTTCTCAATTAGTGGTATACAAGGTCAGCCCAAATTGGAATTGGTGCATCAACCACTCCTTGCATATGCATAGCACCAAGAAAAGATCACCAACTATGTTACACTCATTAACCATTTACAACAAGTAGCATAGGAAGTTGCATTGCAAAGAACAAAGGCACAAAATGAACTAAAGGAAATTCATGCTCAGCACCTAGAGATGGGTCAGTGGAGCAATGACTTGGCACATGAGGCATCCAAGCTTAAGGTAGAAAATGTAGTTTTGGAGAAAGAAGTTCAAGAAGAAAGGATGCTGAGGCAAAACACATCCAAGTTGAAGGAGGAAGAAGCACATCAACTAGCTCAACTGGAGGAGAAGGTGAAGGCCCAAGTGGAAGAAATTGACACACTTAAGGAAGAAGTGGAAAAGGTAATGGTGTCCTTTGTAGCAATAGAATTTTGTCATCAAGGGGAGCTGCAAGTGGCCAAAATCTAGGTGAAGAAGCTCACAGAAAGTATCAAGCCAAAGGAGGAAGAATGCAAGAAGGATTGATCAGCCATTCAAGGAGAGATTGTTGTCGAGATGAAGGAGAGTTGGACCTAGTTCAACTTGGAGATAGCACAAGACCATCTTGAAGAAATTGCAAAGGAGTTACCTAAGGCCTCCTTGGAGAATTAAATTCTTGGGGCTCCAGATCCCAAGCACACATGCTTACAACCAAGGTGTACACAAATGACTGCCTATAGCAACTATTCAAAAAGTTAATGAAACACACCTTGAAGAAGCCCAAGGAACAGGTAGAATTGTTGATCAAGGTTTGTAAGGACAAAAGTAGCTCCTTGTAATAGTTTTTAGAACAAAGACAATTATTAGCATGAGGGAAATAGGTAGAAATTTATTAAGTGTAGAATGCACCCTTGACATGAAATTCTCTTTGGCCTCAAATGATATCTTTGTCTTGATATATATCATTGCCTAGAAATAAATTTTGACTTAGGACTCAAAATGATTGTAGGAGTGTAAATCCTTTTGAAGTAAACAACAAGTAGTGGTTGTGATTGCAATGGTTGAGTAGTCACTTCTTAATTAATTGTGCTTAAGAGAAGATCAATAGGTAGGATCCGTGATAACCAAAGCAGGTGTAATTAGAATATTTTTAACACTTTTAGCCACTGATTATCTTCATCTCAAGAGTTAGGAAACTGTATATATTGTAGGTGACCCAAAGAATGTCCACTTTTTTCATAAACAAAGTATTCAACTTAAGGATCTCTTCTAAATCTTTGTGTTGGATTGATTTCATTGACATCTTTGATTATGTAGGTGATCAAGTAGAGGTGGGGAATCTTGTAGTAGGAGTGTGTGTTTGAGTACTTGCTCAAGAAACTCACATTGAATCAAGAAAGTTACCCTTGATGTTCTGAACAAGCAAGTCAATGTGAGGAAGGGTTTTGAGAATGATGGAACACTGCAAGTACCTTGGAATAGAAAAACCAAGTAGAAAATAGATTTTGGATTTGTTGAGACAACATCTTCTAGGAAGAGAGGCACCAAGTCAATGACAACATCAGGGTGAAAGCACGTTTGGACTGAAAACCAACCTTTAGGGTGAAATAAACCTATGGGAAGGGAATAGCCATGGGAGTAAGAGAGGCTTTTCAAGAAGAAGAGGTCTTTGGCATGAAGTGAACAACCACTATCAAGAGCTTATTAGATTAGATCTTTTGTGAGAGTGGTTGTTTATTTCTCTTTTCATAAGGTGCCACAATGGGTGTCTCTACCCTCTTTTGGGAGTGGTTTTTGCCCAAGAGGTTAAACAAGTAAGAGGAGACCACCTATGACATTATGACACTTTATTCTCATTTCTTGTCAACCTATTCTTACTGATTATGATATTACTACATCAACATTGGGTTCTCACAATCTTCTATTCATCTCTCTTGTTGGTTTCTTATGTTTCTTTTGTTCTATCAAAATGTTCTTTATTTCAAATTCTCTCCTTGTGTTGATTATCACACTTTTTTTACTCACTTATTAGGTCTCAATCTGATATAATGGTGACTTCTGAAAGTTAAGCTTTCTATGGATCCTCTTCTCTACTACAACATTGGATTTCTGAAAGTTTCAATGACATAGTAGATCTTTATAATCTCTCTCAAGGAAACATGACTTACCTTCCAATACTATATTAGCTACCATCTAGAGTGTAAGTCAAGAATCTATAGGAAGTAGATTTTAGAGCAGAATACAAAGTGATGCTAATATTACATTCAACTTAAATAATGGTCATTCTATGGACCACCCGTTAAACTACTACTCTATAGCAAGATGGTCATCTCTCAGTTCATTTGAGGGAAGAATGGAGTGAAAAACTGAAATCTAATCCCTTTTTGTCCAATTAAGAACTTTGACACCCCTCCAATTGAAGTTATGGAGCTGACACTATAGATTTGCGAAAGCTTCTCAAATAAAGTGATTATGAGCCAACATTATAGAATTTTTTTCTCTCATGGAACTCTGCTTCTACTTCCCTACTTCTCTTTGTAGGCAATGGCACTCTAGCACTTTTGTGTAATGAATATGTGGGAACAAGGAAAGAAATTGAGGAAGTTCAATAAAATATACCCTAGATACAACTTTTACACATCAAGGATTTTATGGAACATGGAAACCCATGTGAGGTGGATAAGTTGTCTTCTAGAGTAGGTCACGTACCAAGGTAAAAGCATCAAAATTGTTTGTCTAGAGAAGCAACCAATGCCGAGAAAGAATGATGAACATTTGCACTAATCTTGTCTAAAATGAAAGTCCGAATAGACACACACAAACAAGTATTTAACATTGTCATGTCCAAATAGTCAATCAAAGTAGAGACATCATATAGACTTTGTCACAATGTCATATTTCAATAGCACATGAAACAACCATATCTAACAATTGATTTGTAAGCAATCAAGCTTTCTACTATTTGTTTTGGTAGATGTTTTCACTATATAGATTTTTTTAATTTTGGGCCCATCAGATGTAGGCAAGACCAACAATTTCCACTCTTGCAAGTTGCAATTTGGATGGAACAATTCTCACTCTTGCAATTTTCAAAATCTGACAAGAACTATTATAATTGGAAGTAGGTCACATTGCAGTATTATGACATTACCCTGATTCTCCATGATTCTACTATGATACCTTGTGAGAGATCAATGACCAGGCCTCCTTGTTTTTGGAAATGTACAAATAAAATACAAAAATACCAAAAATAAGACTCAAGATTATTCTGAAAATAAGCAACCATTGATTGATTGAAACTCTAGAATGGCCCTATGTTTACCTTTTGAGTGGCTATCAACCACAATTAGAAGGATTCTCATTCCTTGCACAGCCAATTTGGGACATTATGAGATTATAGACACACTTAGAAGGATTCTTAGTACTTACACAACCAGATTGGGACATTGTGAGATGATATGATTTATTTGCAGAAAACATGCAGAGCACAAGAAAATTTATCACGTGTGAGGTTTACTTACAGGATTGGGAAAATGACATTGTATGCTTCACTTGCTGAAAAAATTGCAAAGTAGAAAGATAAGAAGAGAGTTTCTCGAGTACGAGGTTACTTGCAAAATACACAAAGAAGAATTTCTTGCCATTGAGTTGAAGTGTGGAGGTTTCCATATTGAAGATATGAAGGGAAGAATTATTTGCACGTTAGTTTGGAGTTTACTTGCAAAGAAAACTTGCTTGCTATTTCAATTCCAGTTTTTGAATGTGGTTTATTTATTAATTTCAGTTTTCAATGGTGGTAATTTTTTATTTTAGTTTCAATTTTTGAATGTGGGGTGAGAAAACTTGCTTGCATCTATATCAAACTCAATCTTGTGAAACTTACAAGGTGTCTTCCCTGGGTTAGTTTAGTTTATTTTATTTATATACATCAATGCCTTTGTTCAAGTGATTATGATTGTTTCTAAATATTCACCGCCTTTATGGTGGCCTTTTATTTCTCAATATGGGGTTATCTTTGTGATGACTTGAACTGTGAAACCAATCATCCTTCCAAATGGAGGGGTGCTAATTTTCTGATGACGTTTTGTTCCATGTTACTTATAGGTTTTAACTTCAAGGAAGCGTGGGCTTTAGTTGCATTCAACAATATGCCACCTAAGAAACTCATTGCTAAGCACATTGAGAAATTTGGATTGATGATTTTAAGGCTCAAGGTCTAAATTCTTCTAGAGTGACAAGTGTGTGTTGCTTTTGCACCATTTTGGCAAAGATGAAGATGTTGGGCACAAGCTTAAGGCAACAACTGATATAAAATATTTGACTCATTCCGAAGTTACAAATATGAGTCTAATTTTTTGGGGCAACATTCAAAAAAATGGATTGTGTATCCGCAATTTTCAACTAGTGAAGATAGAGAGTTCTTTTGTAGTTTTGAAACTTTGTTTCTCAATACTTTGGAGTCCAATTTTGACAAGGATAGACCTATTCTATTCTTCTTATCAAATCAATTGTTGAAGTTATATTTGGAAAACTATGGTTTCACCTTAATTATATAAAAGGTGTTACTCATACACGTACTTTTAATATCTTTCAACCATAGGTAAAAATTTATAAATGATGGTAAAATCTCTAGATACACAATGAAAATTGACACAATTTTCTAGTTCTCCCTATGTTACAAGTATCACAACATTTGAAGCACCAAAGCTAATTTGCTTGGATGCTAGAGTATTAGTCTTTGCAATCATAGTTATATTTTTATTTGCTTAGAGTCTACTTAGTGGCGGCCAGAGTTTGTGCTTGGACTATTGATCACACCATTGGTACTACATCAGTCACACACATCTGTCAGATGGTTTGTTAGTGATACCATTAGGGTTGGAGTGCTAGGTCAAGTCCATGGAGTATACTTTCAAAGTGTAACTCCAAAGAGCTTATTTTTCTTATGTTGAACCTTTGAGTTCTTGGTTATGGTGGATAGAAGTCAGACAAGCCTCATCTAGAATCTCTTACCTAGAGTGGATGTGGTATGATAATATAATCAATGTAAATTATTTGCATTTTTTAATTGAGTATAAAATTTTAATTAAAGTCTAATTCAAATTGAATTGATTATTGTTGCACTTTAGAATTAATGGATAACTATGGTATAAATTATACTTCTATAATGTATGATATTGATAGCAATATATGTTTGTATTACTATATATCGCACATCAAGTACTCCTCGGGCGATGCAATGTCTTGGTTGCAACTTGTTTGATTAGGGCCACATTGGATCATTATAACTCCCGTTATTTGTAAGTAAATTTAAGGCAGCAAAGCATGGGACAACATACATTCAAAAGATGGACCCTCTTGTAGAAAAGAAGAGCCCTTCATGGGAAGACATTCAAGTGATGCGGAGCTGCACTTTTTGAAAGCACTAAAGCTAAACTCTTCCTAGTCTATTGTCTATTGCTTGATGAAAGAAGATTCCCTAATGTTTAATCTGATTCCTTACCCTCTACCACTATCCCTTTGCATCGAAACCAAAACATAAGGGGGTTTTAGAAATAGATTTGACGGATGTCTAAGGGATTCTTAACAAACTACATAATATTTTTTAGTGAACTCTGTAACAAGACTAAGTGTAATAACTGAACGCTATGTAAATTCAATTATGGGATATTTTATCCAAATTGTGTTTATTTATAAAACTCAAGCCTGATGTTACAGATGTTTAGAAATGTCGTAACTGAATAAATGATTGTTAGACAAAGTGACATGTTCTCTCAGAGGATGGCCACGTGGTTAGATGAGTCAAATATGATTGATGATTTGGTTTGCGTATTCAAGATCCAAATGCATCACCTCAAAAATTCAAAACTTGAATTCACCACCCTCTCGAGCAAATGTGCAAGTTGTCAAGCAACTAATGGTTTTTTAGTTTTGCATTGGTGTGGGAAATGATCAGTGCCGCCATGCAGCAACCAAGAAATTGATTAGGGGTCAAGGAATTTGATGCCAAGAGTGCAACAAAAATTTTGCAGTGGGAGATCAAGTACCTTGTTTTAGTGTAGGAGACTCACTTTCCAATGCTGATCCAGGACTTATAGAGTCATCTTTGGATTCACAACCTCAACAACCATTAGTGAAATTTGGAGACCTGTTGAGGATGGCTTCATCTGTGCTGGGCAAAACAAAGGAGGATGAGCAATTTGGCATGGCAACGCACCATTATAGCCAAATACTGGATTATTTGGAGGACCCCGTGCATTTTGCATAGATTCATGGTGGGAATTGCAAAAAACCCATTCAAAAATCAACCGCGTTTAGTTTCATGGCAACCTTTTTGATTAGGGAGGGACAATGATTTCATACTTCTATGACAAGTGACATGCTTTACAAGAAATGGTTGTGGTACATGAAACAATACAAAGAAACTCAAGAGCTTAAGAACAAGTCTAGTGGAGAAGGTCTCACGGAGAAGGAATATAGAAAGAGTGAAGAACTCTAGAAGATAAATTGAATGGAATGTGCCCGCATTTTGCAAGGATGGAAGCCTTGTTTGGGACCAAAGCAAACATAAGTCTACCTACAATGGTAAGTTTAGGAGATTTTAATCCCACTTCAAGCAAGATTTGTGGTGAGGAGGAGGTCCATGAAGGTGCAAGGGAGTGCTCAGAATTCCCATCTCCTCTAGAGGTGGTGCTCCTTGACTCAGGCCCCCAGTTGGTCGCAAACACCCAAGCGGTGAAAGTGTACCAAGTGGCATGGCCAATGGAATCCTATCACCCAAGGACGAGTCTCTATTTGTTCCACTGATTGAGGACTTGCCTTTCATTACACCACCGTCTTTAACTTCTACAAGGGATGGATCCGAAGGTGCTTTCATCAACCAAGAAGGGGAACGTGACCCAAAGAGGAAGAAAGGTGGAATATTAGCAAGTAAGGTACACAAGTTGTCACCTAGTATATCATTGTCTCATGATTTAGCAAAAATTACGATGTTGAAGGCAGATATTATAGAATCTAGGGAGAGGTTACGACTAGCTGAACTAGAAGCCACCAACATGAGGAAAAGAGAGAAAAAATGATGAGAATGGAAGTAGAGCAGGTTAGATTAGAGACATAGAAGATGAAAATTGAAATTGAGAAAAAATTGAGCAGAGATAAAAGGAAAGCTACGGCAGACAAACACAAATTTAAGGAGAAGAGTTTGGAATCAAAGCGCACTCATGAAATCAAAATGAGTCTCATACAGGCAAGGAAAACTCTAGAGGAGATAAGTAACTATTTCAAAGTGCTTACTTAGGTTCAACGTCCATCTTACTCTACTAATAGTGATAGAAAATAGTATACCAACATGTAACCTTTATTATGATGATAATAAAGATGAGTTATGGAAACTTGATAAATGCTACTAGTCCCTAGTTGTTACCTCTTTACCACTTAGTTCCTCCCTTTTCTTTTTCTTTGTGGCACCTAGTCGGTCCAAGATGCCACGAGTTGCCGCTCATTGCCACACTTTGTTGAATTAAGGCCAGCGGTGCTCGTTGGCACTCATCTATGGTCAACTATGCTCATAGGTGCTCATAAATGGTGGCGGGTGCTTGTAGGCACTTGCAGGCACTTGCTTTAAATTGGTGGCACTTGACCTGGCCTGTTGGCACTTGATGACGCGCATAGACTCTGGTTGGCACTAAGTGACGCCCGTATTGGGTTAAGTGTGGTGACTCGTGATGTAGGCAGCACACATAAGTGCCTGGTGATGTCTTGTTTGATGCACAAGGCACAATTGAGTTTATAGCACATGAAAATATGAGAGTTAAACAAAATTATGAGAATTTCACAAGTGTAAACTAAAATATATATGAGTGTAAAAGATAAATGTATACATGGGGATAAATGAACAAAAGATGTATATAAATGGGGAGCCAATAAAACCTAAACCTGTGACTATGGTAGAGGAGGAGGTGAAGAAGAAGAGGGAGATGCACCATGGTGTCTAAGTGCTACTATTGCGTCCTCAAGTCTACTATGGTATACATGATGTTGAATCCTAAATGGACTCAATGATCACCATAGGGGCCACTCGCTCTCATCCAAGTCTTGGTGCCTGATATTGCTAGCAAGAAGAGAATATGGGTCACTACTATAAGAACTCAGTCTACCTAATGTCCACTCCTCTTTTGGCCAACTAATAGCAGGCCTATCATCATGGACAAATCTGTCCAAAGTATTCATCAAAGGGTCAAATGACCAAGTGTATGATGCTCTTTGTACCCTATAAGGACGGAAGTTGGTAGGGTGGATAGCACCATGTGGATGGTTCTTATAATTAGAGAGTGCATAATAATCTATGATCAAAAGATCACAAAGAGGTAAACCAAATGAAGTAAGATGCTCATATGATTTAACTCTCAATCCTCTAAACTCAAAATCTCATTGGATATCTGCAGAACACAAACAGGCCATGAGGCGAGAGCTGGTATGAACTCCCTCAAGGAGTTTGGATTACTGCCACATGCTATGTAGCAACCACTCCACTCCATCCGGAGTAAGATCTATCCACAAGATAACCTCAAAGCATAACAAACAGAATTTGATGAAATGGCTACCACGAGGACGGGCTACCCATCCTACAATCATGGACTATGTATGAGGGCACTAATTGTGCCTAGTCATCTCGCTCTCCCATGCATGGAAACCGATAGCACCACAAATCCATAATGATGCCAAACAAGTAACATCCACATTTATAATCTTCTTCCGTAAGAAGCCTAGGAAGAGGATAAGTGGAATATACTCTCCTGATAGATGAATCCTCTCTCTTAACTTAGTCTGAGTACCCTGAGTCTCCACACTTTGAGGTAACACATGGGTAGCATCAGTCTGGGTCTGCATCTTATGACGAGTATGGGTCTAGCGAGCAATACTATGTAGTCTCGGTCCAAGATAAGCCACACGAGCATTCATCTGAGCTAGACTACTCTCACTCTCCTCTACATGAACATGTGCACTCTCGTACCTCTCTATATCATATGTTAACTCTTATGCTTGATTCTATAACTGGACCCTATAACCCCCGCCATGACAGCAACACCTAGTATGTCCAAGTCCAAGTCAACTAATCTCTACTCTCTCTCCACCTCAAAAGTAAGCAAGGTCTGATGCCTCTCCTCCTTTGCAGCAAGTAAATCTTCTCACTCACAAAGGAATCTTTCTTGCTCTAGTAGTAATCTCTCTCTCATTTACACTCTCCAATCTACTCTCGTACTCAAGCAATAATCTCTCTCTCCTCTACACTCTTCAATCTACTCTCGCACTCGAGCACTAATCTCTCTTTCTTTCCTCTACACTCTTTAATTTACTCTCGTGCTCTAGGAGATTTTTCTTTTTACAGTCAACCCCTCAAACACAATCTTCTAAAATATGATTAATATCAACAAAACAAAAAAGAGGTGAAAATATTCTAAAATACATGGAGTCACCAACCCTCCTCACCGATTGACAAAGCGGTGAAATGGAAAAAAAAAATAAAAAAATTTATCCCAACAAAGAGTAAAGGTTGTATCTCAGTATAAATTTATATTGAGATATTGATCTCAATTTATATTGAACGCATATTCATAAATGATACATTTAATTATCTATTAAATATAAATTCATATTAAAAATTTGAAAATTGACCAAATTCACATTAATTAATGTTCACTAATTAAAAAATTTTAATCAATTTATTAATTAAATCTAATAATAATAATAAAATAAACTTTATATAATTTTCAAAAAAAAATAAAAATATATATATAAAACTACGATCTAAACTAATCTGCTTCTCATTAGCTACACAATTAACACAATTAACAGGATTGGTGAATAAGAGGTTCCCTTTTGATGTGAAATTAGCCAATTGTTTACCTGTCTGTGTTCAGGTGATCAGCTGGCTATCGCCAAGGGCGTCGCTTGGGCATGGGTGTAAACATGTACCCTTACTCAGCTCTTTTTAGAAACCACAAGGACGACGCTATTCCAGCACTACCACTAGACGAGAGAGTGCTGACGGATTTGCAGGAGTCTTCCCAAGTACAGTCACAGAGCTTCCCTGCGTTACTGTGCTTTATGAATTACAAGAAATTTCTGGGATCTAAACTGGCCGGATTGTTGAGTTCTCATTGCCGAGCACAAGTATGAAATTGTAAAGCGGCTGCAAGAGAAGAAGCACATTTGCGGTATGACTGGAAACGGTGTGAACGATGACCTGCCTTGAAAAGAGCAGACGCGGTAGCCGACGCAAGCGACGCTGCACGGCTGTGTGATCATCGGTGCCGTGCTTACCAGCCGAGCCATATTTCAGAAGGATGAGAAACTACACCGTAAGTAACCCCACGAACATCTGAATTCGATGGTCCAGTTTATATATCTGAAAATAGGACTCACCCCGCGCTATAAATGTGATGTTTCGAGTTTAGTTATTTCAAGAAAGTTTGCCCAATTAGCAGGGTTGCGACCTGGTTGCATTGACTACGAAAGCCGGGGGTTCTCGAACTAACGACGATCTGAAACCTGATTCTTGACTCCCAGATCTACTCTGTTTCTATCACAATCAGAATTATGGTGAGTGCCTCTACCCACATTTCGTATAGTTATGTATATAATCTTCATTTGCATGCTTCCCCCGAATTGTGGTGAGTAACACCCGCATTTACGCTCCAGTTGCATACTTGTCAAATTCTATTTGCTTTGCTTTGCTCAGAAAATCAGAACCAGGATGCCTAGACCGAAAATTCCTTCATTAGTTTTCCATCTGCTGGTGCAGCTCGGGTTTTTGCTCTTGAGCCTCATCTGGAAGTCCGAGTTCTCGCCATTCATGATGCTGATAGTTGCCATCCTAAATGATGGTGCGCATCCAACACCACATATTCTACGATTCAACTTAAAGGTTTTGTTTCTAATCGACCAACAGAGTTTTAAGCAAGTGCCGGGACCTCTTAGAACACTTCATTTTTCATAAGCAAGTTTCATCTTCTGTTAGGAGAAGCTCGCCTAGAAGTACCTCAAGCTTGTACTTGTTTTGCTTGAAGTAGTTGGATGGAAATCGAAGCTTCTTCTGGTAAAGATTGACTGCTGCCAAATAGTAAGTTTCATTCGAGAATCTCTGCAGGTACGATTTTGACCATCTCAAAGGATATAGTAAAGCCTTCTCCGCTCCCTGATAGCTGGAAGCTGAAAGAAATTTTTGCACAAGGAGTTGTCCCCGGCACTTATCTAGCACTGATGACATTACTGCTTTTCTGGGCTGCAAATGAGACTCATCTTTTCCAGGTGTGCCGACTTCACTGGAAAGGATATACTTGATTCTGGCAACGGAGGAATGAATGAGATGCTGTACTGTGGATATGGAGAACTAGAACTTGATTTATATGAGCTCCTTCTGATATTTCTGCAGAGAACGTTTGGTGCGCGTTCGGAAATGGTAGTCACAAGGAGCTGACAGCTGCTGTTTACCTTCAAGTCAGCATCATCAGTCAAGAAATGATCTTTGTCACTCGGTCCATGAGCTGGTCATGAGGTTTTCTTCTCATGAGCGCATTTTGGATTGCACAGCTTGTAAGTTCACTCCAGCAAATTTATCCATGCCAAGAAAATTATTGCTATGACTACTGGAATCAAAACTGAAGCTCATATTCGTATGTGAGTAAACTTCACGACATTCGGAACCTAAAAGTTCTGGCAAATAAGTTCATATATGTTGATGAACTTTCACTGGTTGCAGATTGCTACGTTTATTTGCGTGTACGCAAACTGGGGATTTGCTAACATCCAGGGTATAGGTTGGGGATGGGCTGCTGTATTATGGCTGTACACCCTTGTCACCTACTTTCCTCTTGATATCATCAAATTCGCTGTGCGTTACATATTGAGTGGAAAAGCTTGGGACAATATGATCAATCGCCGGGTACGTCTTTTCCCTTGTGCAATCATGAGGTATTCATTACAATTTCAGCACTATTACAACTTAGTGTTGCATGCGCAATTTGGATTTAACATCGTCTGATGTTTTGCATGATGACGTGAATGCAGACAGCGTTCACCCCCAAGAAAGACTTCGGAAAGGACGATCGTCAAGCCCAGTGGATCCATCAACAACGTACTTTTCATGGATTAGCTCCACCAGGCATTGAGCAAACTTTTAAGGAAATGCCCGAGCTAGCAGGAGAATCAAAATGAAGAGCAGAGATGGCAGGGTGAACAATCCTTGACACTGCAATCTTATCGTTTTTTACACCCTTAATGAACTCACATGTTGAGCAAGTGACTAATGTATATTTGAATGTGTGGCAGGTTGCGGGAATTGCACACTCTGAAGGGGCACGTAGAATCAGTCTGTAGACTGAAAAAGTTAGATTTAGAAACCATCCAACAGTCATATACTATGTAAAGAGCTAAATTAAACTAAATGGGGATTATGCAGCTCTAGAATATGTCATTTTGGGAAACAGGATAGCAATAACGGGTTCTGTGATCTATGTAGGTACATTCTTAGATTTGTGCTCCTGAACGGGGAGACCACAGTTGCAATCTATGTTTCATGGATAAGTGTATAGAGCCAGTACATCCTTGCACCAGACTAGATAGATGTTAGTAAAGTTTTTAGTAATCAAAGAAGGAAAGGCCTAACATGGACTAGACTGACACAAATACACTGCCATATCAAGAATTTTAGATTTAGAAGCCGTTGACGATCGTAACATGAGCCTGATAGTTTTAGAGATGAGGTGTCCCCAGATAGAAGTTGATGCTAATTTGCTGCCATATGTTTTACCTGTTCAAAAGTTGTACGTGAAGCGATGTTCGAACCCGTCACTAACGCTTTCGCACTTGAAGACAGAAGAAAACTTGCATGGATTATGCAGCTTACATTGAATTGAATATGTTTGACTCGGTTAAGATTAAAACAACGTCCCAAATGCAGGAAACTGCATCAATCATCGACAGGTTAACTTGCGTCATTATACATGACACTGCATCTTATCCAATGACGTAGCGAAAGGTCCGCAGAATTCCTTTCCAAAGCAAAATAAGCGGAGGATACGACCTATGACCTTTGGGTTACTTAACGAAATTCCTTATACTCACCTTTCATGCTGAAATAAAGAATCGTTCTTTGTGAAAACTGTACTCTATTTGCTCTTCGTTACCCACTCCTTGTGGAATTTGTCATATTGACTGATCTCAACAAGTTAAGTGGAGGGGGCATTGACCACTTCTGTTAACAGTATCACGTCTTTGGAGGCGGGGTGTTCCCGTCACTGGGACATCCATATCCCGTTTGCATATTATATTAAACCTGGGACATTCATAACTTCCCTTTTGCATACTATGTTAAAGCTAAGCAGGATTTGAAACCGATAATGTGTGGGGGTTGCATACAAGAGTCGGAGTCAGGATCTGTTTCCTTATCAAAGTGTAAGTTTCCAAGTCATAGCACTTTGTTTTATGTACAAATATTGAATGTTTACTTCAATGAGCCGATCTCTCAATTCAATAACAACTTTACTAGCTTCTTTATTGAATTGACACGATTAGAAGTTGTATCGGTACAACCCAGAGAAAAGCAAAGCTTCTAGAACACAATATGTGCTTTACTTACGAGCTTCAAGTATCCAATTCCTTACAGCAGAGCAGCTGAACCCATAGACCAAAAAGCTTGGTCTATGCAGATATATTGTTTATTTTAATATTCCAATTCACAAAGATTATCGTAGATGTCAAAACAGGTGACAATCTCAATACCTTTGATTCTGGTTCACCTTATGTACAAGAATTGTATGTTTGGTTCAGCAAGTTATGAGTGTGCGTGCTCATTCGATATTTTCGAACATTCTTCCTTTATCTCATCACTACCGGAGATCCCACGGAGTCAGAAGGATTCTTTAATTACTTTTCCGAAGTTAAGGCTTAGCATTGTTGATTGTTTATTTGGGATGCTAATAATTAACATTTCCATCTACTTCAGTTAAAGATGCCTACATTCCAAAAAAGTACTTGTAACCACAGTATAGTACCGAAGGACTGAAAGGACCGTACATTCATTGACCTGCTGCATGTGCACATAAAGTCAATCTTTCTAGCTAAGTGTAGAGTTTTTCTCACCACAAGGCAGCAGAAAACATATCGAAAATCGGAAAGAAAGGAGGGCTTGGCCATCATTCGAACTTGCCTTCAACTCTTGACTATCTAACGATGGTTTGGGTCTTTGATGTCTAAGTCACCTCTTAGTGCTTGAGTCTTACTGTCCTTTTTGTTATCTCAAGTCAACGAGCGTTACCTTCAACAGAAGCAGAAAATTTTGAGCTAAGCCATGTTTTGTCTGTTTAAGGTACAATAACTTACATTGGAAATAAGAGAACGACTCTTCTCACGGAACAATGGTCAATCTCATTAGGATGAACTTAGCACGCAAACGATAACCTTATCGCCAACTTGGCTATATTTCAAAGATGGCTGCTTTAAGTACAGCTCCGTCCTTTCAGACCGATCACGAAGTAGCTGACAGGTACTAATCCTCCAAAATATCTTATTAACGCGTTCCAAAAGGGGTTTCGTATCCTCGAATTCAGGAATGCTGACGAGCTCGAGCATATCTATATCATAGATATATGTTTCACATATTCAGTGAATCCATGCTTTCAGGTTTCTTCTAGTGAGAAACTGCCTTCTCTCAGAATTGAAAGTCCCAATTGAGATATTGTGAATCTACGAGTCCGCAACCCATACGAGCAGTAATGAGAAGGATTATTCACAATACCATCCAGGCAGGAACCACCAATGAGGATCTTGTACCCAATATATATAGAGCAACTGATCTGGAGTTTAAACTATGTCAGGCATCCAACAAATATCAGAAGAATACAAAGGTTCTAGTGTGAAATTCGGTAGATCGATTGAACTAGATATTCATATCATATTCAGAGCGATTCTGAAAATTACGCTTTACTCAGAAGATAACTGAACCACAGAATCCTCACGATCCACAACATCGCGGTATACCTCAGTATGCCAGGTTTTTCAACATCCAGTTGACCTCTAATGGAACCAACGGTTGGTATCAAAGGCGTGGACGGGTTCGAGTTGACATTGTCGTGCTGACGTCGTGTGGTTGGGCGGACTAGGCCGTACTCGCGGAGTTAATTGCAACAGTATTTGGTCCATGCGAACTCGAAAACTCTTAACAGTCAGCGGGATAGAACCGTCAATATTGGGTTAGAATTTGGATCTTTAATCAATATTTTTAGTTAATTATTTTAATTATTTTAATTTATTATATTTCTTATTAATTTTAATTATTTATATATTTATTAATTTTAATAATAATATTCTATATAATTTCAATATTTAAGTACAACCATAAATGTTTTTTTTATATATACTATTGGAAATTGACTCCCTTTTACTTCGATGTCTTTTCCTTGTAAGGGGTTTCTTTATCTGTCATGTGATCGCACGCAGTGGCCTTCTCTAGTGACTTATATACATGACGAGTACTTAAATGATATATGTATTCTAGTATTGCAAGTTCAAACATCACTCATGTTTGAACATGTTTGTCACACCGTACTATTGGGGTTAGCCCATTTTACCTCTTTTGTCTTCTCCTCGATACTAGCGGGGCAAGCTCATTTTACCTCTATTGTCTCCTTGTACGGGCTGTGTTCTACGTGGGCACTCTTCTCTCTTTGAATTCAATGTAGAAGAGTTACAATAAGGTCAACGTGGAGGTCCTTTACAAATCATGATTTATGGTGATATTCGAAGAGAAAAAGGTGACCACATAGCACACATGAAAGATGAGAAGACCTTAGCAAATTCAAAACCTTTGAATATATCGTCGGATTCCCAGCAATGATCACTGTGCGAGTAACTGCAATGGCTTTGCTAGCTTTGGGAGACAAGCACGGAGTTGATCAAGGACTCGACTGTGTGCGTTCATCACATCCAATTGCAGAGCTAGGTTGATTTCCGTTATCTGACAACCTTTCGAGCATGCATCCAGAATGTACAACGGAAAGATTTGTCCTTCAGAGGAGACATCATCATCACAAGTGCAATGATTATCAGTACCAACCACCTCTACGCACCAAAATTCAATCCTCAAAGTCTAGTTTTTGAGGTGGAGAACATGATATCCTTAGTCACTGATGATGAATTACACAAGTGCCAACGCCAAATTGCAGCTCTCCCGAGCAATTATTAAGCAATTGTGTTTGCTCGTGACTAACTCACCTGAAGCTCGTGACTAACTCACCTGCAGCTTAGTTTTCGCATGGGGAGAGCATGTAAACATTCAGAATGAAGTGGACCCTATGAGCTTGGTTGGCCCCATATGGTCTATGGCCCGGTCGACAAATGTTTTATGGTGGAGGTCCGGTCTGTTTGAGTTGGAAAAAGTGGTTCCGACCTCCAGGACGAGCGAAACTCGACCTCACGACTAAGATCAAATGTACACGCCATTGGCTCTGCATTCGTTAGTTTGTTTGCATCTCTCAGCAATTTGTCCCAGATGAGCC
Source organism: Lunularia cruciata (assembly GCA_948567375.1). NCBI lineage: Eukaryota > Viridiplantae > Streptophyta > Marchantiopsida > Lunulariales > Lunulariaceae > Lunularia > Lunularia cruciata. Next base: position 9,195,131 of record OX419756.1, read on the forward strand.
TTATCGTGAGATGCAAATTTATCCGTGAATAGAGAATCAGTAGGTGAGAATGTTGGGGCTACGTAGATGTTCCTTGATCAATTTTGCTGTGTCCGCAGTTAATATTACTACACCAAACAGAAAGAGTTAGTGTTCTGTAGGCGGTAATGTTGGAGAAGGCAGCTTTCGCATGCTTTATTAGCTATTATTGTATGCATAATCCGCTAGTTCGGAATGCATTGCATATTCAGGTCGGTTTATTTATGATGACTTCGGACTTCGAGTCCAGTTTAAGAAGACATATTTTAATTGTGATGGGTAAAATTATAGGTCGAGAGTAAAACCAGGACTCGCAGACAAGGAACTGGTGAGTATCTCCTGGAAGATTTACTGGCCTTGCCTGAACTTCCGGATCTATGCCAAATGATGGTAGGGCTCTCAGATGTACCAAATGTTTTCGCAAATCATGGAACTCTGTTCCAACTTGGCGTAGACTTTCAACCTTAGTTCTTCTTGAAAAGGAATTCGTCGGACAAGACAAATTGGAGAATCTGATGCCACTTTGACGAAACAAGTAGCGAAGGTCGAATCTGAGCACTCCGTACTGGAAAAGGCTTCAACTTCTGGTAGTGTCCAATGGAGCAAACTCGAACTAAGCGAGCATGTGCTCCAGTCAAGCTTGAACGCGTCGTGCTGCAGCCTTGAAAGGTTTAATTAGGAAGTCGACACCCAAGACACCATGGATGGCCATGGGAACTCAGTAATGGTAATTCAGCTTTAGCCTTGTGCAGAGTCTATGCATGGCAGCGGATCTTCAATCTACCTGGGATTGGGAAGCGTCAGCATATTTCACTAGACAAGGTGAGCGATGTAAACGGTGACTGAAAGCTTGGATAGTACATGGAATCCAGGCGGATGAACCTCGAGCGGAGCCCACGTGGGTATGTTTCGGAGAAGCAACCGTCACTGACTAATGGCGCAGTGCAGTAAAAGTTGCTGCAGTTAGTTGCTGTCGATGATGGAGTAGCATAGAATCTTTGCGCAGTCGAAAGCATTCCGCTTTGCACCGTGGCCAAGCGGGCATGGTGCTTGGACAAATCAAGTCAAACAGAAAGCTCCCTGGAGCCTATATATGAAACCCTTCACATTGCAATCCCATCTCCAACTAGTACTTCTCTTTCCTCTCCGCTCCTAACTAGAAATACAAGACAGCAGAGATAAACAGAGAGATGTGTGTCGTGCATTACTAGGCGTGGTGCGCAGGGAGATAATCAGTCGACTCAAAAAGGAGAACCGCGGCAATGGCACAATTTGAATCTCTTACAAACGAGACGGTGGACTTGGTACAGCCCAGCTTCAGTCTGCTCTAAGACTTATGCTTCGCACAAATTTTATGCATGAGCGTTTTGAATACCCAATGGCTTTAAGAATTGTAGGTAGAGTTGGGTCTCCGACGAAGCTGGAAGATCTGGAATACTAAGCGGGTGTATTCCTTGTGAGTTCAGGAACATGTTCCAATTGAGGAAGTATTTGAACAGCTGAAATGTACGAGGGAGGGTTTAAGCACAACAGAGGGAGAAGCTCGCCTCCAGATATTTGGGTTCAACAAATTGGAGGAGAAAAATGTGTGGCTTCTCTACCAGCTTCCATGAATCCAATATATCATAATCTCGTATCATTTGGTAGAGACCTTGATATATTGGTAGATGGGGGACTATTTTGTTCCCGTTAGTTGTCATATGCAGTGGGATACAAGAAAATGACCTTATTACATTTGAATTTGCTCCAATCTATCACGTTGCTGCGTTCATGATATCTGTGTTTCATTGTTACTGGGGGATTGTGAGAAAAATTCAAATCATCAGTTCTTGTAGGGTAGTTTCTCGAAAGAAGATAAACTAAATTGGAATACGTTGTTTAGAAGCAATCAAACCAAGTCATGAGCCGGCTAGAATTGGCCTTCGAATGGATTTCTTTGAGCTGGTATCTGCTAAGACGGAAAGATCTAGACATTACGTCGTAAGAACTCGGACTCGAGAGTCCGTTCGCGATATGTGGCTCTGTCAGGAAGTAGTTGAATCTTACAGTGGATGACTTGGCCTTACAGGAGAGCAAGTTCCTCAAGTTTCTAGGTTTCATGTGGAATCCTCTATCGTGGGTGATGGAAGCTGCTGCAATCATGGCAATTGCCTTGGCTAATGGAGGAGTAAGAATTTCCACCTGGCATCACATTTATCACCTCCAGTTGGGTGGGAACTAGAAGTCAGCATCCAAGACGAATAAGTTGAAATCAGCCAACACGGCCTTGTGAAAGTTGGATTTGCAGTCAGACAGATCTTTAAGGAGGCGCGTATAACAATGTAATCTTCCGAATGAACTTTTGCAGGGCCAACCTCCTGACTGGGAGGATTTTATTGGGATTTTGACCCTTCTGATCATCAATTCCACCATCAGTTTCGTAGAAGAGAATAATGCAGGAAACGCTGCTGCTTCCCTTATGGCTCGGCTTGCACCCAAGACTAAGGTAATAATATTGACCAAGCCGCTGCTGACCATATCCAACAGATTGAATCAAAGTCTTCAATCTAGCAAAATTGGGGCGGATAACTACCTTTTGTGGATCCGGGCTTTGGAACGACTTTACCCTGAATGAGATCTGTGAATATATCTGAACAGGTGCTTCGAGATGGGAAGTGGTCGGAGCAGGAAGCAGTTATTCTTGTCCCTGGGGATATCATCAGCATCAAGCTGGGTGACATCGTTCCTGCTGACGCCCGTCTTTTAGAAGGAGATGCTTTGAAGATTGATCAGGTATAGATTTAATTACGCTAACTACTCAAAACGCTAGGACACTTCAGTCTTATCTTCTTTAAGTTGGATTGATGGAGATCACAATAGCCACCGTCATTGAGAGGATTGACTTGGGTGGATCATGATATTGGTACCCTGTGATTGCAGTCGGCCCTTACAGGTGAATCGCTCCCTGTCACCAAAAAGCCAGGAGATGAGGTATATTCGGGTTCTACATGTAAGCAAGGAGAACTTGAGGCGGTGGTGATAGCAACTGGTGTTCACAGCTTCTTTGGGAAAGCTGCTCATCTAGTGGACAGTACAAATCAAGTAGGCCATTTCCAAAAGGTGAGAAAGGAATTACGGTACCTCAAAAGTCCATTGTTCATATCTTTATTGCAGTTTTCTTGGAAATTGAAGTGAAGCAAAGACTAAGTCAAAAAAGGATAACATGGTGGTTGTTACATTTGCAGGTTCTTACTGCAATTGGAAACTTCTGCATAGTCTCAATTGCAATAGGTCTTCTGGTAGAGATCATAGTTATGTACGCGATTCAAAATAGGAAGTACCGTGAAGGTATTGACAACCTTCTTGTGCTTCTCATTGGTGGTATACCAATTGCTATGCCGACTGTGCTATCTGTCACAATGGCTATCGGATCTCACCGGTTGTCACAGCAGGTAATTTTCAATTTTGTAGGATAACTGGAGCATATTTGTAAGTATTTAAGTAGTTAACATTTGGATACTCTGAAGAATCGCCTCAGGTTAGATTGCAATCGACAGGGAATTCGTACTATTACGAGTTATCTGGTCCCTCTTCTGTACAGAAAATACACATTCTCAGTTGATCTTGGATCGACGAACTTTGCAGGGTGCTATTACAAAGCGAATGACCGCCATAGAGGAGTTGGCTGGCATGGACGTCCTGTGCAGCGACAAGACTGGAACTCTGACACTGAACAAACTAAGTGTAGATAAGAACCTTATCGAGGTAGTTTACGAGAATCAATTTGATTCGTCTATTATTGCTCTGTTCAACTGATGGGAGAAGTTCTGCTTGAGCGTGCTTTACTACTGAGACATGCAATCTCAAATTGTGAATTCTGACCAGGTTCCGATGCTTGCAGTGCTTCACCAGGGGTATAGACAAAGATTATGTGGTCTTATCAGCGGCAAGAGCAGCCAGGCTGGAAAACCAAGACGCAATAGATACGGCAATAACTGGAATGCTGGGTGATCCCAAGGAGGTTGAATCTCCAGTGCTCTAGTTCGTCCTGTGCAATTTTCGAAACTGCTGTGGTGAGTCACGCTGAATCGTTACTTGGAACTGGTATTAGATTCCACCATTTCACCATGTTGCTGGTTGTCCAGGCACGTGCTGGTATCCGAGAGATTCACTTTCTTCCCTTCAATCCGGTGGACAAGCGAACAGCTATCACTTACGTTGATGAAGCTGGAAATTGGCACAGGGCAAGCAAAGGAGCTCCAGAAGAGGTATTCTTTAGTCTTTCCGCAAAAATTCAGGCAGTTGATTACGTGCAAGAGGTAGAGCTAGCAATGATACCAAAAACATACTCAAGATTTGTCCATTCTTGCAGATTTTGAATATGGCTCATAATAAGGACCAGATTGCTTCGAGGGTGCATTCAGTTATTGATAAGTTCGCTGAACGTGGACTTCGTTCACTGGCTGTTGCGAGGCAGGCAAGTGTATGCGGTCATTTTGCTGTGCATGTTCCTTCTGATTGATGATTCAGTTTAGTATCTTCTTCATACTTGTTGGATTGCGATTTCAATTTTGCAGGAAGTACCTGAGAAATCTAAAGACAGCCCAGGCGGTCCTTGGGAATTTCTTGGTCTGTTACCACTTTTCGATCCACCCCGTCATGACAGTGCAGAGACCATCCGCGAGGCTTTGAACCTTGGAGTTAATGTCAAGATGATCACAGGTAAAATGACTTTCTGAAAATTGGACCTGTCAATAAGACTCCATCGTACTTCAATTTTCTCAAGTTTCAACGACTTCACACGTTTCTGTTCACAGAATGACGATACGTACTAACTTTCATAGAATTTACAAATGAAAAGGTGATCAATTGGCCATTGCGAAAGAAACTGGACGTCGTCTTGGCATGGGAACAAATATGTATCCTTCTGCGGCGCTTCTTGGGAAACATCAGGATGAGACAATTGCATCACTCCCTGTCGATGAACTGATCGAGAAAGCTGATGGATTTGCTGGAGTCTTCCCAGGTACAGCCTTAGTTCCTTGTTGATTGATTGTGACCTCTGAAATCGTAAAATCCTGAACCACGAAAGTTGGGGTCGATTACGCAACTATGCACCTAATCTGCTTTCTTTCTGTGATGCAGAGCACAAGTACGAAATTGTAAAAAGGTTACAAGAGAAAAAACACATATGCGGCATGACGGGTGACGGAGTGAATGACGCACCGGCGCTGAAGAAAGCCGACATAGGAATCGCAGTTTCTGATGCTACAGATGCAGCCCGTAGTGCATCGGACATCGTTCTTACAGAGCCAGGACTCAGCGTTATCATTCATGCAGTTCTCACCAGCCGAGCTATCTTCCAGAGGATGAAAAACTATACTGTAAGCAATTTATTGTAACCCCCTGATCGTGAAGAATCTTATGTAGTGATGGCTCCTTTACTTCTACAACGTAACCAGTCTTCCAGTGGTAGTTCTTTGCGATCAACCCTTGATCAGGAAGAATAATTTGATTAAGTTACGTATGATCCTTTTCTTCATATTCATGACAATATACGCAATTGTGGTAACAGATCTATGCTGTCTCCATCACCATTCGAATCGTGGTAAGTAGTTACTTGACCATGTTTAGTCTTGAACTCCTGTTCTAAACATTACTAGTGTGGACTCTGTAATCTGGTCCAGTCTTGTCGTTTATCTGTGCTTATCAAAGACTCGGAGTTGACTTCAATATTCTTACTCACCAGTACCCAAATTTGCTCTTGCAGCTTGGCTTTTTGTTGCTTACCTTAATTTGGAGGTTCGACTTCTCTCCTTTCATGATTTTGATCATTGCCATTCTCAACGACGGTACGTTTGCCAAATTAGTGGAATCGTTTTATCGTTTATGTTTTCTTGGTTTTAAACGTCTGCGGACAGTAACTAATGCAAACTGTGGGCATAATGACTTATGACGTTGCGTTATTGCAGGTACAATTATGACCATCTCCAAAGATAGAGTCAAGCCATCTCCCCTTCCTGACAGTTGGAAGCTCAAAGAGATTTTTGCTCAGGGTGTCGTCATCGGCGTTTACCTCGCCACGATGACAGTGGTGTTTTTCTGGGCAATGGAGAAGACAACCTTCTTTGAGGTGAACTGCTTATTTTCCAATCTTAATTGGGACCTCATAAACTCAGGGCCATTCAACAAATTCACTGAGTGAGAAATCTTCTCTGGAAACTGCTCTCTTCAAATCTATGAATACTGAAATATACACTAACTTGAGATGTGCAACCTTGCAGAGAACATTCAATGTGCGTCGTTTAGCAGGAAACCGTGAGGAGCTCACAGCGGCGGTGTATCTTCAAGTCAGCATCATCAGTCAAGCTTTGATTTTTGTTACTCGATCCATGAGTTGGTCTTTCGTTGAACGACCAGGTGCTCTTCTGATGATAGCATTCTGGATTGCCCAATTGGTAAGAACTCTCCTAATTTCTCTCAACGTCCCAAGTGATATAATTTAAAGATTCAACCTGTGTTTTGTCTCTTTGCGGCGCCATAAGTATATGTCATAACAGGTTTCAATTTAATCGTAAGTTTGATAAGGAGGTATTTTGGACCGCAGGTTGCGACTTTTATCGCCGTGTATGCAAACTGGGGATTCGCTCACATCAAAGGTATCGGTTGGGGATGGGCTGGGGTCATCTGGCTATACTCTATCATCTCCTACTTGCCACTCGACATCATCAAGTTTGCCATTCGCTACATCTTAAGTGGAAAGGCATGGAGTCTTATGTGGGAGCGAAGGGTAAGAGTACCATCCGCTCAAGATAATCCTCTTCAAGTTTCAAATTGTTCCCTTTCAGGTTTTCGTGTTACGATGTTTCCTATGGCTCGTACATAATCGGATTTGTATTTATTTGGTATTTGATCCAGACCGCATTTACCAGCAAGAAGGACTTTGGAAAGGATGATCGTCAAGCCCAGTGGGCACAGCAACAGCGCACTCTTCATGGTTTGGACCCCATTAAGCCCAAAGACGGATTCGAGCAGACCTTCAGGGATGTGCCTGAGCTCGCAGGGGAAGCTAAAAGAAGGGCTGAGATGGCAAGGTAAAATTGAAACTCATCACAACCTTAAGAACTCTGTCTGTTTACTTAGCCTTCGTCTGTACGACGAATTTATGTACTTCAGCTCACAAACTTCTGTCATGGAACAGGTTCCGGGAGATTCGCACACTGAAAGGACATGTTGAATCCGTCGTGAAACTGAAGGGAATCGACATGGAAGCAATTCAACAATCATACACTTTATAGTTTCTCTTGACCCTCTACATCAATTTTGACTCATTTCTCTTGGCACCGACTGGTCTTCAAGTCATAGATGAGCTAAAGGAACTTTTGGTCTTGGAAGCATGAGATGTGCACTGTCCTTCCAAAGCTTGTACATATCCTGTACGATATATTTGCATAGTAACTGGATAGACTACAATTATACCTCTTTTTGTAATGACAATAAGAGGAATATCACTCTCGAAACTTTCAACAGTCGAGTAGACCTTGGAATCTGTGAAGCTAAATAGAGCGAATAAACGGAGAACTCACTTCAGAATCGAAGTCGAGATTAGAGATGTAAAGTTTGAAGAAACGACCACAGAACGAAAATGAGATGTCTCCTTTCACGACCTCGACCTTGGATCTTGTCCTGGGAGAAATTTCGTGTGCCACTCTGTTCCGAATAAACTACCCATCAGCAAAGAGACTTTTCTCAATTCACATTTCTCCACATGGGATATGAGGAGATGAGGACAGAAGCCGTTTAGGTTTAGCCGTTTAGGAAGTCGAGATTAGAGATGTAAAGTTTGAAGAAACGACGACAGAACGAAAATGAGATGTCTCCTTTCCGACCTCGACCTTGGCTCTTGTCCTGAGAGAAATTTCGTGTGCCACTCTGTTCCGAATAAACTACCCATCAGCAAAGAGACTTTTCTCAATTCACATTTCTCCACATGGGATATGAGGAGATGAGGACAGAAGCCCTTCCTCAGGAGATCCAGAACTCATTAAATGCACATGAAGTGCAGATGGAATGGCAATAAGATGAAAGCAAAGCTGAATGAAAAGTACATGCGAAAAGGAGATGAAATGGGAATCATAAATCGCATATAAAACCAAGCACCAACATCATATAATTATCAGAAGGTAACAGCATGTCAAGAAACTGTAATCGAAAGGCGTAAAGTATCTCTACATGAGATATGTACAAACTTTGAGTGGTCTTCCAACGCATATGCGTCTCATGCCTCATCTTGAATGTGTGTAGATGCATGATACAAAGGCCATGTGATCCATGTTAATCGATGCTATGGCTGTTGGAACTGCAACGTTAATTTCATCTCGTAATTTCATCTTGATTGAGATATATAACTAACCGAGCTTACAAGTGGTTAATATGGATGTTGAGAAACGATCTCCGACTTTTCGAGTCTCGCATTTTGCATCTCGCATTTGATCGGTGACACTCCGTTTAGAATACACATTAAGCCAATTGATTCTATTTCTTTCGACCTTTATTAAGTTAGCTAGGCGCCAGCGATAGTAGTAAGTCCCCAAATTTTAGCCATCATCTTTCAGCTCCTATCAGCTATCGATAACTCGGAGGACTTCAAAAGTAGTTATGGTCCCTTTGCATGTGCAAATTGTGTTTCCTGGTTCTTGCACAAAATAACTAGTACCTGAGTATTTAAGCTGAAGGGGCATCAAGTGGTTCCTCTCGTCAATGTCTACTCTGCTGGTTTGTCATGTTGGCCCATCACCATAGGCATTGGAGAGTACCCAAAAGATCTTGTCCACACCCATGTGACCAGCAATTGGTAAGTCATGGGTTTCTTGGCGCACAAGTCGGAGATCACACTTGGATGGACTATACATCTTGTCCTCATGGAATAGAAAGCCTTCCTTGAAGGAGAAGATATTGAACTCCTTGTTGCAAGATGACCATGTACCATTTGAAAGAATGGATTTTGTTGTAAAGTTGACTTCAACTTGCTTTGGACCTTGGAGTTGATTGACACAATCGTAATGGCTACCGTGATGAGAGGAAGAGACTTGAAATCAAGTTGTCATGATAGAGCATTAGGGATGACATGGAACCAATCTGGTTTGTACTCAACTTTGATGTCAAACAATCGGAGGTGCTCCTCCCATTGATGCTGTTGACTCTTCATGTGTTTCAAATGTAATGTTTGCAACAAGGTTTGTGATTGGTTTGCATGATCACCTGTTTCCCAAAGAGATAATGTTTCCATACCTTGGTGGCATATACCATTGTTAGTTGTTCACAATCTTATGTAGAGTAATTCCTTTCTATGGTATTCAATCGGAAAAACACAAAGGCAATGGGATGTAATCCATATGGGAATTCCTATTGCAACACAACTCCAATGGCAAAGTTAGAAGCATCAAAGTCAATCACACAAGGTAATTGAGTATCATATGGTTGAAGAATTGGTTTTGAAGACACCAATGTTTTAGCTTCTAGAATGATTCTTCATGTTTGGCGATCCATTGAAAGCTTGTGTTTCTCCTCAAGAGGTTGGTCAATGGTGTTGTATACAAGTGGATGAACCATTGGTAAAAACTTATCAATCCATTAAATGCTTGCACCTTTGTGGTATTTTTTAGAGTAGGCCAATCAGTAATGGCTTTGATTTTCTCCCCTTCCATCTTGATCCCTTTTGATGGGATCTTGTGACCCAAGAAGATGTCTTCCTTCTGCCAAAAGACACACTTTGACTTCTTGCAATTAAACCTCCATTCACATAGTCCTCTCAGGACTTCTCACATATGATTTACACATTTTGCCTCCATTTTGCTATAGATTAAAATGTCATCAAAGAACACCACCATGTACCAGTCCAGTAGTCCATCTAACACCCAATGCATCTAGTCCATGAAGACTGTTGGAGCATTAGTGAGCCCAAAAGATAGAACTCTATTCAAAATGCCCTTACCTTATATGAAAGGTATTTTTTTTAACATCCTTCATATCAATAGGGATCTACCAATAGCCGTTGTGAAGATCCAACTTGGAGAAGTATTGTACTTCACTCAATTGATCAAGGAAGTCATCAATTTGAGGTAAGAGGCATGCATTCTTCACCGTTTGTTTATTGAGCCCATGGTAATCGATACAAAAATGAAATCCTCCATCCTTTTTTATAAATGAATGGTACCGGTGCTCCCCAAGGAGATGTACTATGTTGTATGAAAGTCTTCTCCAACAACTCTATGAGTGTTGTTTGCAACTCCTCTAACTACTTTGCTGAGAGCCAATAGATTGGTCTACTCATTGGCAATAACTCAATCTTGAAGGGCATACCACATCAGAGGGTAATCCCTTCAGCAAATCATCTGAAAACACGTCCGTAAACTCCCAAACTATTTAATCAACCATTACTTGATGAGGTTCTTGATCCACCTCAAATTCTCCTTGTGCAATCGGCTTGATCCATACTGTAAAACAGATTTTTCTTCCTCCAAAGCTTACTCTATAACTACTTCACTGACATACTTCCCATCTATGGACTTATCTTCTTTCAAAGCTCACTCTCTAGTTGCTTTCTTGATAGAATTTCTATCTTAGGATTGAATATTCTTAGGTGTCTTACTCAAAGGTGCCAAACAACCTAATTAAAAATTCCTATCTTGGTGTTATATTTTAATTTGTTGTTAGTTTCAATCAAATTAAACCTTATGACATTCAAGCTAAGGTAAACCTAGAATGACATCATAGTGTAAAGGTGCCGCTATAAACCTCATACACTCCAAATACTCTTTCTTAATCTTGAAGGTAACATGATGTAAGGTACAAAGTGCATAACTCTTTCTATCATCCGCCATCATCAATCTACTTCCAATTACTAGTTTGATAGGAATACCCAATTCCTTTGCTAATTGTATAGACATGCAATTCGTTGAACTTCCACAATCAACCAAAATCCCATAACCACGATCATATATCACACCTTACAAGTAAAGCAAACTTGCATAGTTCAAGCCTTCAATCTTGTAGGAACTAATCAAGTTCCCAATAGGCGGCTCAAAATCTACTTCTATGATTCCTTGTTTTCTTGATCAGTCCGCTCCACAACCTCTATTTTGGTGATTTGTCAAGATTGCTCATTCTTGAGTAAACATTCAGCCATGTTATGTCCAATTTGGCAACAATAAATGCAATTGTTATTTTGCCAAAATCATTTTAGATCCACTATACCAAGTGGTCTCTATTGGATAGCATCAATCTCTATTGGATAGCATCAATCTCTATTGGTGTTGACTCCTTCACACGTGTGTAATATGCTAGTTGGTTTTTTGAAGGTCAAGGTCAAGACCAAGTTGTCGCAACCAAGGAATCAAAGTGCTTTGCTAGCTACATGGCTTCTTCCAAGTATTTTGGCTCTTGTACAATCATTTCTAATTTTTTTTGTGACTTCAAGCCCCTCACAAATTGATCTAGAGTCTCACCATCCATTATGTCTAGAATTTGCAAAATGGTGTTTTGAAATTGCATGATGCAGCTTCTTACAGAACCAACTTGCTTCAACTCTTCCATAAGTTCTCACTATCTATTAAGTTAGTGCATACTATACTTGAGCCTTGATTTTTTTTATATATATACATCATATATTTGTATATTTTCTTGCTACTTCTTTCTTTTAAGTCTCTTCATAAGTGGATTACTTCAAGAAATCAAGGCTTGAGTATTGTATGCATGAACTTAATAGAGCGTGAGAACTTATGGATGTGTCAATTGCACGTCATGCCATTGGAGTATGTTTTTAGCAAGAATCTAGCACAAAGAGCCCTTATCTTTACCTTTATGTATTCCTAATTACTTAATATCCTTCTTCATAATGTCCTTTGGGTCTATAATATCCATGCATGCATGTATGCTCTATTGAAATATTTAAACCGTTCAAAGAAGGTTTCAACTTCAACAAGTTTTCATTAAGTTTTCAAATTAACCATGTTACTATTTTTAAGTAGAAGTGAAAAGGCAAGCATCACTCATTTGGATACTAGTGGATAAACTTCTTCTTTTATAAAGTATTTGGTTTTGAAGAAAGAGTTTAAAACTCTTGAGTATCCTGGCACTTTGGTGTTCATTTCCTTTTTAGTCCAAGGGTAATACATATAAAAGATCTTATTTGTTTCTTATTGGATCAAGATAAGAAACACATGCTTATTATATTATTCCCATGAGTTTGAACAATCTCATAGAATTTTGATTTTTTTATGTTAGATTAATTTTTCTAATAACTTTTTGCATAAGAAATTTATAATTATATAAAGAAAGAATAAGAAGCCATTCATTTGCAAGAGTTTGTCTCTCATTGAGTTCTATAGTAACAATGTCTTGAGTATTTGAAGTAATTGGGAGCAGTTTTAGAGTAGTATCATGGATTTTGGTTCTCCAACTTCTTAATCTTTGGTATGTTCTCTTAATAACCATTAGAGGTTCATTTAGAGTGAGAGCAAAGCCGGCTTACAAACCTAATTTTATCATTTGCAAAGTTTTAATAAGCCATAGCAAAATTCTTGATAAGAAATGATATTAATTCCACTTGGAGTTAGATGGATGAACCAATATTTTTTTGAGCAACATGGATAATTTATATTTGTGTAATATAACTATATAAGATTCAGTGTACCTATTTATTCTTCACTAGTTTAAATTTGATATCTTTTACTATACTATTTACTATTTTTGAGTAACAAAAAATTTTATTGACCAATCCAAATATGAATGCTCAATCAAGTTCTCAGCTTAATTAACCTACTTGTTAGATCATCAAAATCATCTTGTAATATAATCATACAAATCATAATCAGAAGTGGATAGTGAAATTAGTTATAGATGTATTAATCTATAACCAATGAATCATAAAACATAAGATAATGATCTAAATAATCCAAAATATGTGGGAACTAATAGGAAGATTCAAACAAAGCAATATTTGTTCAAATTCTACAATGAAACTTGAGGCAACCTAAGTCATGTATTTTATTAGATAATCAATCACCATGTTTGATTGTATGCCCAATAGGCTTGGATTAGTGTGCATGCATTGCACTTAGGTTTTCTTTCATTAGGTGTGTTATATATTTCTACTTGGTAATGGTAGAAATGATTACAAGCAACTAGGAGTATATGTTGTGATTGCATGTTAGGTTTCTCTTTTTCCTCCCTTATGAAAAGGAAGTTTGGCAAGCCCTACTAGGCAAAAAATCAAACATGTATTTACATCACCCTATTGAGCATACAATCAAACATGCAAAGTATGGATAGAATCTACAAGCAAGTTTAATAATAATTCTCCATGCTCAAAGTAAAAATGTGCTTCAAATCCTCTTTGCTTTGTCCAAGAGATGCTTTCAATCTATACTCCAATATCTACTTTCAATGTGTATTATACATAGAGAAATTTTACACCTTTTAGTAGGGAAATATTGGCAAGACTCATACTAAGATAAATTTTTCACTATAGTTCTAATTCAAATTTTTTTAAGACACAATGTAAAGCATGCACAATAAGCTTTTCTTTAATATAAAGCAAACCCTAATCTAATCAATATAGCTCCTTTGACTATGTCTCAAACTTAGCCTTATTTAGTAGTTCAAATCCTAATTTCAAAACTCTTATCAAGGTTCTAATCCTAATTCTTGCATAATTTTTACTAAAGTTTTGGCCAAATGTTCTACACATTAGTAAACAATCTAGACATTCAATTGTGGTTGGAGAGAGAATAACTCCTTGGTGCTTATGATAGTATTTTTAGAAGAGTTTGTTGCATCAGATTTCTCTACCTATAAACCTTGATTCAACTAGATTTTACCCACTAGTTTTTTGTACACTTGACTAAAATTTTATGAAGTCTAGTATCCAAATTCAAAACTAATTCCTAGATATGGATCAATTCACACTTTAGGTTAAATTTTGAGCTCTACACCCATGTATACCTGATCCAAGACCTTGATTACTACAACAAAATATTTACATGAAATTTTGGTACAAAGATGCAAGATGTAGGTACCAAGGATGCTAGGAATTTTCAGAAATTGATTTGAACAAGAACTTGAGATGTAACTAAATCTCCAAACTTATCATAATCTCCATTCCCAACACCTTGATCTCAAGTCTTCCAACTTACATTGATCATATCAACCTCAAACCCCACTAAAATGTAGGTTTCCTTGGGTAAAGCACAACCCTCATCTTGTCTTCTCTCCAGCCCAATTGACATATCATGTAAAACTATCACAAAACATCCCTAATTTCCCAAGTTGTGCACCAAGGTACAAATTAGATTCCCCTTGCTTCCATCTATACTATCTCAAGCAAACTCACTTAAATCACATTTTTAAATTTTAGATTGTAGCTTGTGTGTTCCTTTCTTTTCAATGATGGTCTTTTTTCATCCCAAATGGACTTCAAAATTATCTCCAAACTAACAGATTTCTAGTATTGAATTGTTGAGAGTCAATTCCTTGTCCTTTCAGACATTTTGGAACTCCTCCTTTTGATACATGGACCTCCAAACTCCACCTCCAAAGACTTGAGTAGATTTTGGTCCATCTCTTTCTACAAAAAAATGTAAATAGTTAAATCATAAACTTGCACATAAGTAAGTACATGAAGGATAATATGATCTGGATTCTCTATCACTAATTTCATCAACACAAGACCAAAATAAACTACCATCTAGGCTTGAAAGTGGTCATGGTGCAAGATCTAAAGCTTGATGAGAAAATGAGTAAGGAGAGGTAAATCAAGAGCATGGAACATCTATTGGTTGAGGGTACTCTATGATTCTCTTGCTCTCATGCTCCACTACCACTATGAGACACCCTAGCTATATGCTCTACTCTTGCAAATTTTTTTGCAATTTTTCAATACTAAAGCACTTTGCTCTCTATTGAGACTCCGTCACATGTATACATCAAAGGCCTTGAAGAGTATAGGATCACAAACATATGGTCAATCACTTGAATGTAATGGATTGCTCACATGGCAATGATTAACAAGCCCCAGACTTTGATGTCTTTTTGGGCACCACAAACCAGAATACTGCCCAACAAGGCCCCTAGACTATCGGACAAAAAAGGGGAAAAAATTGAAAAAAGAATTGAAAAACAAAGGGCAAGTGCCATGCTATTAACTGGTAGAAACTTTAATACAACCATTGGATCCTTAATTATAATCCATTACAACATTACCTAGATAAACATTACACTAAACTACTTTTGCACATGCTAAGAAAACCACAACACAATACCAACTTGGTTAGTAGCTCATTTTAGTCTTGCATTCATGATGTTCATGATGTAGAACAAGGATCCTCTTATAATCCCTATGCTTACTTATGGATATGTGTAAGATTCAGCCATTACATATTTTTATAGAAGGAGAAGAAAAATGTTTTGCTCAAGGCTCTAGAGGTGGAGTTTAGAGGTCCATGTGTCAAAAGGAGTAGTAACAAAGAGTCCTAGGTGCAAGAAAGTGGTTCATACATGTTGAGCTTAATATTTTAGCAATTTAAGGAGTACAAGAGAAGCATGTAGAGACCACCTTATGATAATGAGCAAACAATCTACAATATGATGACCAAAAACTTGATATATAAGCAATTGATGACCAAGATATGATTGCTTGTCACAAGAGAAGCCTAATTTGTATCCAAGCCAAGATTTTAGAGGATTCCAAGAGTTTTACAATAGCTTTTTATGATTTGTCAATAGGGTTGAAGAGTAAAAAAAAAATTGATTTGTTTCATGTATAAAATGATGCTTTTAAGTTGATCTTAAACTTGATATGACCAATGGATGTTGTAGTATTTGAGATCAAGATCTTTGAATGGAGAGTCTCTAAACTTCCAAAATCTTACAATCATGATAAGATATGATACCTTGCAAGTGAAGCAAACTTGCATAGGTCAAACCTTCAATCTCATTGGAACTAATTAGATTCCTAATAGGTAGCTTGAACTCTCCTATGGGATTCTTTGTTTCTTGGATCATCATGCTCCACAAAATCCATTTGGGTAATTTGTTGAGGTTGTCCTTTCTTGAGTTGGCATTCTTGAGTTGATATCCAATTTGGCAACAATTAAAGCAACTACCATCTTGTTGCAATCTTTCTTAATCTGCAATGCAAAGTGGTCTTTGTCGGACGGCATTAATCTCAATAGGTGTCAGCTCCTCCAATCATGTGTAGTGTGTTGGTAAGTTTTGTGAAAGTCAAGGCCAAGACCAAGTTATTACAACCAAGGAATCAAAATGCTCAATCAATTGCATGGCTTCCTCCAAGTGTTTGGGCTCCCACATGGTCAATTTAAATTTGATGTGTGACTTCAAGCCCCTCACAAATCAATCTTATAACAATTTGGAGTTTAGCAACAAATTTAGTTAGGGATAAGAAAGTAGCAAATAGGAAAAATTAGCTTAAAATATTCTAGAAGTATCTAAGAATCTTCTTGGGAAGCTTCTCAAATAGTTTAGCTTGCATCCCAAGTAGGTAGCTTCTAGAAGGAAGTTTCTTGAAAAGCTTCCCTGTTAACTTGGCTTACACTCCAAGAAGCGGCTTACGGAAGATTTTTGAGAAGTTTTTCAAGGCCTTGTATCCTCCTTATAAATACCAAATTCAAAGCTCATGTTAAGCATTCAAAGTTTCACACACTCAAGTGTCCTAATGTGATCTTCCATTCTCTTATTCTCTCCTTGGTCTCAATCTTTTACATTGGTATCAGAGCAAGAATAGGATGGGTGGAATTTATGGACCACCAACTCTATTTTTTCCAAACCATTAGGATTTTTTTGTTTGGGTACTTCCTAAGCATCACTTCACATAGTTCATCACCTCACATTTTGGGTAGAATTTTCTAAATGCAATCACCTTGTCTGAGCAATCCTTGGTACTTTTGATTGTAACTTATGGAGAATGGTGGATGTGTTGCATCTATGTGTTAGTAAATTAGATAAATTGGGGATAATGTGATAGAGTAGTAGCCATGGTAGCAATGCCTAAGGTTATCATTGCTATGCATCAACAAATCAAGCATCTTACTTGATTGTTGTATGAACGAGACCAACACCAACAAGAGCACATAAAGAGAGCACCATTTCAAGAAGAAGAAGATCAAATCTGATTTCCAAAACCTAAGGTATTTGATGGCAAGAATCTCCCAAGCATAATGGATAATTTTTTATTTGCCTACAAATGTTATTTTGAGGTTTCAAATCTTCAAGATGAATAGAAACAAATTCTCTTAGCTCCAAGCCAATTGGACAAAGCAGCAAAGTTATGGTGGGGATTTTGAGTGGAGTGAGCTGAAAGGCAATTTGTTGCACCAATCTTGCCATGGCAAGAATTCAAGGGTGCAATAATTGGATGATTCTAAGCAACAAATGCCACACAAACACATGAGATAAGTTGATATAGTTGAAGCAAGTTGTTGAAGCAAGCAAGTCACGTAATTCCAAAACACCATTATGCAAATTCTAGATATAATGGATGGTGAGACTCTAGATCAATCTGTGAGAGGCTTGAAGTCACAAACCAAATTAGAAGTGATTGTACAAGAGCCAAAATACTTGGAAGAAGCCAAATAGCTAGCAAAGCATTTTGAGTCCTTGGTTGTGACAACTTGGTGTCGACCTCGACCTTCACAAAACCAACTAGCATATTACACACGTGTGGAGGAGCCAGCACCAATGGAGATTGATGCTATCTAATAGAGACCACTTGGTATAGCAGACCAGGAAAGATTCTGGCAAAATAGCAATTGCATTTATTGTTGCCAAATTGGACAACACATGGCTGAATGTCTACTCAAGTATGAGCAATCTTGACAAATCACCCAAATAGAGATTGTGGAGCGGACTGATCAAGAAAACAAGGAATCCTAGTAGGAGATCTTGAACCACTTACTGGAAACTTGATTAGTTCCTACGGGATTGAAGGCTTGACCTATGCAAGTTTGCTTTACTTGTAAGGTATGATATATGATTGTGGTTGTAGGATTTTGGTTGATTGTGGAAGTCCAAAGAATTGCATGTCTATGTAATTAGCAAAGGAATTGAGTATTCCTATCAACCAGTAATTAGAAGTAGATTGATGATGGTGGATGATAGAAAGAGTTTTGCATTCTATACCTTGCATCATATTACCTTCAAGATTAAGAAAGAGTATTTGGAGTGTATGAGGTTTGTAGTGACAACTTTACACTATGATATCATTCTAAGTTTACCTTGGCTTGAACGTCATAAGGTTTAATTTGATTGGAATTAATGATAAATTAAAATACAACACCAAGGTAGGAATTTTTAATTAGGTTGTTTGGCACCTTTGAGTAAGACACCTAAGAAAAGTAAGTCCCAATATAGGAAGTCTATCCGGAAAGAAACTATAGAGCAAGCTTTGAAGGAAGATAGTCCATAGATGGGAAGTTTGTCAGTGAAGGAGCTGTAGAGTAAGCTTTGGAGGAAGAAAAATATGGTTTTCCAGTATGGATCAAACCAATTGCACAAGGAGAATCTGAGGTGGATCAAGAGCCTCATCAAGTAATGGTTGATCAAATAGTTTGGTAGTTTGGGAGTTTGTGGACATGTTTTCAGATGATTTGCTGAAGGGATTACCCTTTGATGTGGTATGCCCTTCAAGATTGAGTTATTGCCAATGAGTAGACCAATATATCGGCTCTCAGCAAAGTAGTTAGAGGAGTTGCAAAAAACACTCATATAGTTGTTGGAGAAGGATTTCATACAACATAGTACATCTCCTTGGGGAGCACCGGTACCATTCATTCCAAAAACGGATGGAGGACTTCATTTTTGTATCAATTACCATGGGCTCAATAAAAAAATGGTGAAGAATGCATACCTCTTACCTCAAATTGATGACTTCCTTGATCAATTGAGTGAAGTACAATACTTCTCCAAGTTGGATCTTCAGAATGGCTATTGATAGATCCCTATTGATATGAAGGATGTGCAAAAAACTACCTTCATACAAGGTATGGGCATTTTGAATGTAGAGTTCCACCTTTTGGGCTCACTAATGCTCCAACAGTCTTCATGGACTAGGTGCATTGGGTGTTAGATGGACTACTAGATTGGTACATGGTGGTGTTCTTGGATTACATTTTATTCTATAGCAAAATGGAGGCAAAATGTGTAAATCATATATGGGAAGTCTAGAGGTGACTATGTGAATGGAGTTTTAATTGCAAGAAGTCAAAGTGTGTCTCTTGGAAGAAGGAAGACACCTTCTTGGGTCACAAGATCTCATCAGAAGGGATCAAGATGGAAGGGGAGAAAATCAAAGCCATACCTGATTGGCCTACTCTAAAAGATACCACAAAGGTGCAAGCATTTAATGGATTGGCAAGTTTTTACCAATGGTTCATCCATTATTATACAACACTATTGACCAACCTCTTGAGGAGAAACATAAGCTTTCAATGGACCGCCAAACATGAAGAATCATTTTGGAAACTAAAACATATAGTGATTTCAAGACCAATTTTTCAACCATATGATCCTCAACTACCTTGTGTGATTGACTTTGATGCTTCTAACTTTGCCATTGGAGTTGTGTTGCAACAAGAATTCCCATATGGATTACGTCCCATTACCTTTGCGTTTTGCCGACTGAATACCATAGAAAAGAATTACTCTACATCAGATTGGGAACAACTAGCAATGGTATATGCCGTCAAGGTATGGAGGCATTATCTCTTGGGAAAATAGGTCATCATGCAAACCAATCACAAACCTTGTTGCAAACATTACATTTGGAACACATGAAGAGTCAACATCATCAATGGGAGGAGAAACTCCAATTTTTTGACATTAAAGTTGAGTACAAACCAGGTTGGTTCCATGTCATCCCTAATGCTCTATCATGACAACTTGATTTCAAGTCTCTTCCTCTCATCCCGGTAGCGATTACAATAGTGTCAATCAACTCCAAGGTCCAAAACAAGTTTAGGTCAACTCTACAACAAGATCCCTTCTTTCAAATGGTACATGGTCATCTTGCAACATGCAAAAGGAGTACAATATCTTCTCCTTCAAGGAAGGCTTTCTATTCCATGAGGATAGGATATATGTTCCATCCAAGGGTGAACTCCGACTTGTGCGCCTCCAAGAAGCCCATGATTTACCAATTGCTGGTCACATGGGTGTAGAAAAGACCTTTGGGGTACTCTCCAACGCCAATGGTGGTGGCCGTACATGACACAAGATGTTTGAGAGTTTGTCCAATTGTGTGAGAGCTACCAACACAACAAGGCCAACAACCAAAAACCAAGTGGACTCCTTCAATGTAATACCAAGAGCTAGCCATATGATCCAGATGTGAAATTTGGTTTGGTAACATCTAGAATGATGTTATATATGATGGTCAAAATAGATCAAATAGAAGTATCACCAAAAGAGTATTTCTACTAATAGAGCAAAAACCAAAATAGACTTGAGAACCTTAGAATCAATAGCTAGATATATGATTTAAAGGTGAGAATTGGTTTGGTAACATCTGGAAGGATGCACACATGATGGAAAAAACAAATCAGAAAGAGGTATCACCAAAAGGGGACTTCTACCAATAGAGTAGGAACCAAAATATGCCTGAAATCTTTGAAGGCAATTTCGGAGGCCTAAATGGGTGAATTAGGCCTCAAAAATATGCACATTTACTCCCCTCAACAAAGGAGAGGCTGGCCTTCCCTCCCCCCCTAGTTTGTCTCATCGAGAGCTTTCCAACGGTACCTTATGTGATTTTGAGATTCCTACATGAAGATTCCCTAAAAGATCCCTTCCGGTCAAAGCTTGTTTGACCAACTAGATAGGACCTAGACCGACATGTCACCCATCCAAGTAAGTTATCCAAGGGTGGATCTTGCTGACATGTCACCTATCTGTGTGCCTAATCCTATGGTGGAGCTTCCTTGGAAGAGATCCTCTTTGTCTATATAATAAAGAGAAGATGCTCCTTTGGAGCACCAAATGTTGAGTGTGTAATTTGTGTTTCTCCATTGTGTTTCTCTCTCTCTCTTCTCTTGTCCTTGGAGTATTACAATGGTATCAGAGCAAGTGTCTTAGTCCAAGAGAGTGGATCATCCTTCTTGGAAGAGCATGAACTATTGAAATTGAGTAATTTGAGGTGGAGAACATAGAGTAGTTGCTAGATTACGAAGGACTTTAGAGAGCGGATGGGATGGATGCACCAGGAGGACAATTTCTTGCACCTAGTTTTCCATTCCCAAATCCATTCCACATCAAGGTTATGTACATCCAGTGTGAGCAAATGAAGGTATTGCTAGTTTATCACTTTGGCGCAAAATTCATGGACAGGGTGATGAAATCACAAAACCCGGTGATTCTACCTGTGGTGATATATGACAGAGAGTGGGATTTGACAATCTGCATTCTACTATGATGATATGGATGTGAATGTCTCAAATCCTCTCCCTTTCAACACTCAAGTAGAAATCCGTTATGTAGTAAGACCGAAAGTGATGTTTAGAGATTTTGTGGTTAGAAATTTTGGCGAGGAGTATTATCAACAAGTGATAGCCTCTAAGGTCCCAATAGTAGTTCTGATAGTTTGTGCACCTTCCAGAGTGATCATATTGACTTTGTATTGAAGTAGACAGTAGCAATTGAGTGTTGTAGGAACCATAGATCCGCAATTGCAAGAGCTGGTGCAAGGAATGCAAGGGATGTTGAATGAATTTTGAGAGATTAAGATGACCATGGAGACATTACAAAGTCAAGTGTAGATCCTCAAGAACAATCAAGCCATGCAAGAAGAAGAGCCATCTCAAAACCCAGTACCTACGACTGAAGTACTTGGAGAGGCACCTATATCTGCAAACCCTATCAACGATGAAGCCACATTACTACTCCTGCAACATTGAGCCTTACAAGGGGCAGCGTATGATGGAAGTAGTGGAAAATTGGATCTTGAGAATGAATCAATATTTCTGATTGTTCTTAGCATAGATCACGGAGTATGCTACAAGCATGTTTGCATGTGGATACTTGACCAATAAAGCCCTCACATGGTATGATGCTTGGGAACAATCCATATTAGCAGAGAGAAGGGAAGTCACGTGGACATCAATGCAAGAAGGATTGTTGAAGAATTTCTAATCGGTGGATTCTATATAAATGGCTCGAACCCAACTATGGGGATTGAGACAAAAGAACAATGTACAAGAGTATGTGGAGGCATTTTTGGATCTACAAGTCGCAATAGCCGACATGAGTCTAGCAAAGGCTCTTGATAATTTCAAACGAGGGTTAAAGGAGCGGATTCACCAAGAAGTCATGGTGCAAAATCCTCACACGGTATTTGAAGCCATTGCTTGTGCACAGAGAATAGCAGGAGCATTGGGTGGAGGTGAAGGAGTAGTTCCATCTCAACATTATTGGGCAGAAATGCTGCACATGGGTAGACCCATCCCGATGAAATTGTGCAATCTTCAATTTTGAGATCAAGGAGCACCACCGCTTCAAGGAGAGCATGGACGGGTAGAAGAACAAAGAGATGGAGTCCCACGAAGGGATGGAACTCAAGGAGAATAACGCCGTTGTTACAATTGTGGCCATATTGGGCACATATCTACCAACTGTCACACTCGTTTCCCTAGAGCCTCAGCCTTCATACAGGTGATCTTTGAGCAACATGGAGAGGCGCATTGAAGAGGAAGAGGTAGAAAACACTTTGGAAAACAAAAATCACCAGTAAATGTACCTTGCGGCCTTACTGGCTCAATAAGGAAGCGAGAGAAGCGAGAGAAGGAAGAAGACTAATGTGGAAAGATCCCAAAAAGCAACCTCACAATTGATTGTCATGAATGGAGTCCTAGAAGGCAATCAAGTAAGAGTATTAATTGATCCGAGAGCAATACAGAATTTCTTATCTCACTCTATTGCAATAAGATTGGGAATGGATCCAGAGAGAGATGGGAATGAAGAAGTAGAGTTGCCTAACGGGCAAATAGAGAGGATTGAATCATTACTTAGATGGGTCACATTCTCTATAGGAGAATATCAAGAAGCAATTGAGTGGCAAGTGATACAATTAGCTCGTTATGATACAATCTTAGACATGCCATGGATGGAGCATTACAACCCTATGGTAGATTGGAGGAAGAAAGTAGTGAGAACCCACCAATGGTCAATCATTGGGGTTAACAAAAAATCACCCAAGTAGGATCTGCCTCTATATGTCATAGGGACGGCAACTGTTTGTAAGACCGATAGATGTTTCATGGGTCTAATAAGAGAAGTCCAGAGTGCACAGCTTGATGGACAAATTCCTAAGAAATTAAATGTTGTGGTGGATGAATTTCAAGATATCTTTCCCGATGATCTACCCTTAGGATTACCACCAAAAAGGAGAGTAGATCATAAAATTGAGACGCTCCCAAGGAAGCCACCTCCTTGTAAGGCCCTATATCGCCTATCACCTCATGAGTTTGAGGAGTGTAAGACTCAAATTGAGGAGATGCTGCAAAAAGGGTTCATCCAACCTAGCGTATCACCATATGGGGCTCTTGTCTTGTTTGTGAAGAAGAAAGATGGTACAATGCGCATGTGCATTGACTATCGAGGTCTCAATCAGCAAACAATGAAAAAAAAATACCCCTTACCTTGCATGGATGACCTGTTTGATCAACTCCATGGAGTGAGATACTTCACCAAATTGGACTTGTGGATTGGTTACAATCAAATCCAAATTGCAGAGGGGGATGTGTAAAAAATTGCCTTTCAAACCAAGTATGGCCACTTTGAGTATCTTGTGATGCCTTTTGGCCTCACCAATGCACCTACCACTTTCATGAGTCTAATGAATGACATATTTTTTCCATACTTGGATAAGTCTATTATTGTCTTCTTGGATAATATCTTAGTATACAGTAGCATAATGACGGAACACAAACAACATCTATGAGAGGTCCTCCAGATTCTAAGACAAAATATATTGTACGCCAAAATCTCAAAGTGCGAGTTTGGCAAGTCTAAAGTAGACTACTTTGGGGCATAGAGTAAGTGTAGAGGGCATTCAAGTATTGATGGATAAAAAGAGGTCATTCAAAAATAGAGTGCCCCAGAAGATCTGTAACACACATTTGTGCATGTGTGTGGTATTGTGATATTTAGCTTGGTATTACAAGTACTTAAGAGATATTATTTATATACAGATAAAGGATGGTTCTATATTAGTCATGGTTAGCTAAAGTTAGTCATAGCTAAGATAGAGGGGACCTTACTTTAGAGGAAATAGAAAAGATGAGCACCACTGTTTTGGATTTTAGTGTGTTGACTTGGTGTTATTCCTAGGTGTTTGGCTCTCAAGAAAGAGTTGAGAACTCTTGGGCTCGCAAGCCTTTTTGTTTTGGATTCTTCTTTAGTCCAAGGATAGTCCATGTGAAGGAATCCTTGACCTAGTGGTTGGGTCAAGATAAGACCACATGCTTAGGGGAATATGACCATGTGAATAGATATTCCTTTCTACTTTTTGACTTTACTTGACTTTTAGTGTAGTAACTTGAGTTACTACGGTAATTAGTAACTTTGGTACGTAACTATTTCACAAGTATATAAACAAGGGGTGAGAGGTACTCATCATCCTTTCATTTGCAACTATCTCTCTCATTGAGTTCTCTAGTGAGCAATGTCTTGAGTCTTGGAGTGTTAGCCTTGGAGGAGTATGATGGAGTTGGGGTTCCTTGCCTTCTTAGTCCATGGTGCGCTACCATAATAGCTATCAGAGGTTCATCTTGAGTGAGAGACAGGCCGGCTCACATTTTTGGTTCCGTTGCTTGGACCTCTCTAGAAGGCAAGATAATGTTCCGCGTTCAACTCTACATTAGGCAGAAGGAGGCTATGAGAGCTCACTTGAAGAGAATATTAGGAGAGGAGAGGGCTGAACTTATGTTAGAGAACCAAGATCCATTTGTCTATCTTGTAGTTCATTATGATGTCTTTGAGGTGATTTTGTACATCTTGTACACATGAGAGTAATTGGAGAGATTGTGTGAGGTGGATTATAGATTTTGGGGATTAAGGTGCTTTTGAGCAAAATCTCAAGTTTGAGATCTGGACTTGAAATTTCTACACATGATAGCTTGGGTTATCTTTCAGTTAGCACACTTCAAATTATTGTGAGACCTACTATGCGCACTGGGCTAGAATTTTTGAAAGTTGATAGGGTAAAGTGCTCCCGCAACTGCATGTTCTCTAGAAAATTTTACATAGTCTGCCATTTCTTCAATTTTTAGTGAATTGTTCTAAACTTTTCTAAGAAAATTCAGTGCATTGTTTCCTACCTGCTGCCACAAAAATTAGAGAGAGATCGTTCTTGTGCAGGGAGTTACAAGTTTTTGAAGTGAGGGGGGTGGTTTTCAGACCAAATCTGAAATATATGTGCTAAATAGAAAGGTGTCTAGGCCAAATGGCTGAATGAAAAGATCTGAAATTTTGCAAGGAAGAACGCTCTAGAGTTGTGATCAAAAGTGAAAAATTTCAGAGGACTATGACATACTTGTTAGGAGATTTGAGTGACATTGTGAGAAAGTGTCAATTCTGCAGAGTGTAGATCTCATGCATGAGGAGTTTGAGATCAACAAAAAGCATGTTTGAGTGTTTAGATTCATCTTGGGAACATGGAGGGTTATCAAGAGTGGAAATTGAGATTATGCAAGGTTCTCCAAGGGTTTGAGGTGATTGTAGGGATGGATTTGAGGAAAAGAGAGTTTACAATAGAATTTGAAGAGAGTGTTGAGAGGATCTAAAAACCTACACCACTTGGAGGAAAGAGTGAGTCTAAGTGCTTTTTGTGTAGAGAGAAGGGACATAAGGCAAGTTCATGTCCATTGACCTTTGAGAGCAAGAGATTGAGGGAAAGGAGAGGTTTACTTGACTTGGGTTTGCATGTTGGACCTTCTTCACCAAGATTGGGAGGGAGAAGATCTAAGACCAAGGAGTTGTGTGAAGTTTGTGGAGTTGAAGGACTTCCAAAAGGACATGAGTGTAGTGGAGTAAAATCACTTTTGGAGACTTTGGTGAAGGATCTTGGAGAGAGTCTTAGTACAGCTATAGAAATACTACCACATTCATCAACTAGTTCTCAAGATTAGTGATGGAGATAATCTTTCAACTTATGGATAAATTATCCATGAGGGTTCGATTAATATGCACTCTAGGATTTGATATTGCTATAGAAATCTTGGAGTAACCTGAACCTTTTGTGTTCCCTAGGGTGGATTACTCTCAAATGGTGTTAGTCATGTATATACTCTATTAGTTATAGAGTGAGAGAAAAGAAAAGCAAAAAAGAAAAATTGAGAGAAAAGAAAGATAGTGAGAGGTTATGATAGGGAAACTTCCGGTTTTCTTTGGCAAGTATGGAGAAGATGTGGAGGCCTTTGTGAGGGACTTCAAGAAAGCTTGCATAAGAAACAATGAGAGGAGGAAGAATGAGTGGGCCTCATTATTACCAGATTTCTTTGAGGATGCAGCACTTACATGGTATGAGTCAGAATACCAAAAGAGAGAGAGGAGAGATGTGCAAGAAGAGTCTTGGGAGACTTTGACTTCAACATTCATTGAGAACTTTCTTCCTAATGAGAGTTATGAGAGATTGATGAGTGAGGTCACCTTTCTCAAGCAAGGAGATGGAGAGAAAGTGAGGGTCTATGTGGAAAGAGTGGAAAAGTTAGAGTCCAGATTTTGCATAGTCTTGAGGAAGGGTGGGGATGATGTGGAGACTAATATGATTGGCATAGGGGCCATGCTCACCAAGAATTTTGTGGGAGGGTTGAGACCACAAATTAGAAGCAAGGTGAGATATGAAAAACTTTCTTCCAAGGTTGAAGCTATCAAAATTGCAATTCGTATGGAGGAGAGTTTGGAAGGGGATGAGAGTGATTTGGTGGTGAAGGAGGTTGTGCATCCTCCTCAAGGCTAAAATTATGGTGGAATTTCTGATACTTTGGTGGCAATGGTTGCACCACAAGTAATAGTTGCTCCAAATCTTGCATCTCCACCAAAGGATCCACTTCAAACCATCACAGAACAACTTGCGGATCTCAAGATCAATGTGGTGCAACTATGGGAAAAGAGAGAGGTGGATCAGGATGTAGGGAGAGGGCCTAGGAGTTATGGAAAATATCCATATAGAAGAGGTCAACCAGCCAACAATTTTAATGAGAGAAATTGTTTTGGTTGTGGAGGAAGAGGCCATATCCAAAGGAATTACCCAAATTCCACTTACCATGGAGGAAGGGGTTATGAGGGAGCCAATAGAGTGAAAGAGGGAGGTAGTGAAACCCAAGTGACTCCTAATCCAAACAAAGGTAAGGGAATAGCATCCATAGATGTGGTGGAGAGCAAGTATGAGAAGGGATAGTGCTCAAACTCCAAGAGTCTTAATTTGGAGCTTTTGGCACAAGAGAAGAAGAGAGCTCGTTTTGCAAAGGATGTTCACTCTTCTCAAGGATTTACTCCAAGCAAGGATACTCCTATGTCTACTAGGAGCACTCGCACCTCAACACCATCAACAACAAAGACTCCAAGGAAGAAGTTGGGGATGGAGGATTTCTTGATTACAAAGCAACAATGGAACTACAATGTGTTGGAGGATGTTGGTAGTCACAAGGCTAACATCATAGTGGGCCAATTGATTGCTTTGAACCCTACATTGAGAAAGGAGCTTAGAGGTGGTTTGAGTTCTACAAGGAGCAAGAAGAAGAAGAAGGCAAAAGCTCCTGTATCAATGGGGGTGGTGGATGCCAAGCCAGCACCATGGGAGGCTTGTGAATATGCTTCCAAGATTGATGTGAGAGTAAATGGTCACAACATCAAGGATGCATTGGTTGATGGAAGATCAGCAGTAAATGCTATGTCAGAAAGGTTGATGAAGAAGTTGGGTATGATACCCTCAAGACCTCAACATTTTTGGTGAGCATGGCAAACAAGTAACAAGTTCGACCAATAGGGGTGATGGATAAAGTGGTAGTTTCAGTTATGGGAGTTCAAAATCTCATGACTTTCCAAGTCTTGAAGGATTCAAGCTATGACTTACTTCTTGGGAGGTCATGGTTGAGAGCTTCACGCACAACTGATCGATGGCACAAAGGGTACTTGAGGATTGGGCCATCAAATCATAGAGTCACAGTGTGACTAACACCACCAACACTTCACATTTGGATACACCATCTTCTGATTATTGAGAATCAGATTCTGAAGAAGGAGCTTCAAGTGGACACAAGCATGGAAGAGGAGACTTCCACGAAGGAGGATGAATCTGAATCTGAATTTGATTCAGATGTGTATCATTTGTGTGCTATGGATTTTGCACCTAAGCCAAAGGTTTTGAAGGACCCAGATAAATCACCATTGACACTTGAGGAGGTAGAGAGAAGGTTATCTACCCTCAAGTATGGTCCAAATGTTACCAAGGAGGAGAAGGTGAGATTTGAGGAGATTTTCCGCAAGTTCATCCATGTGTTTGCTTTTAGTTACAAGGATTTGAAGGAAGTCACCTTGGAGGAGCACAAGATAGAGGTGGAGTCACATGCAAGACCAATCCGCCAAAAGCAATGTCGCATTAGCCCACCAATATCTTTGGTTGTGAAGGAGGAGATTGATAAGCTCAAGGAGGCTGGATTTATCTTTGAGGTGGAGAATTCAGAATAGGTGTCTCTAATTGTCTTTGTGAAGAAAAAAAATGGTAAGCTTTGGATATGTGTGGATTACAAGAAGCTCAATGCTGTTACCAAGAAGGACTACTACCCATTGCCATTCATTGATGAGATCTTGGAGGAGGTTGCAGGTCATGAGAGGTACAATTTTGGAGATGGTTATAGTGGATACAACCAAATCAAGATTGCATCAGAGCATCAACAACTCACCTGATTCACCATACCTTAGAGAACTTACGCTTTCAAAGTCATGCCTTTTGGGCTTTGCAATGCTCTAGCCACATTTTAACGATTCATGAACAAGGTATTTGAACCTTTCATTGGAAAATTTGTGAGAGACTTCATTGATACCTTTTGTGTCTATGGGAGCAAGGAGGAGCACTTTGAGCACCTAATCAAAGTCTTGCAATGCTTGGATGAGGCAAATGCATCACTCAACCCAAAGAAGTGCATTTTTGGATGTGAAGAAGGTCTACTTTTGGGGCACATCATCTCCAAGGATGGAATAGCAGTTGATCTTGAGAAGGTGAGGAAAATCTCAGACCTTCCATTCCCTTCAAGTTTGACAAAGTTACGCCAATTCTTGGGGATGATTGGATAGTATAGGAGGTTCATCTTCTCATTTTCCAACAAGGCTTATGCATTGACCATCTATATGAAGAAGGGTGTAGATTACATGGTGATTTTGGAGGACAAGGAGGCTCTCAAAGCTTTTGAGGAGCTCAAGCAATCCCTTGTTGTAGCTCCAATTCTTGATAAACCTGATTGGAGTAAGTATTTCATCCTCTACACTGATGCTTCTAATGTAGCTATAGGATGCACTCTTAGTCAATTAGACCAAGATGAGCATGATCATCCAATAGCTTATGCTAGTAGGCAGATGGTTTCAGCAAAGAAGAACTACTCTGTCACGGAGAGAGAAGGGTTAGCAATGATCTTTGGTCTCAAGAAGTTTAGACACTACTTGATTGGAGGGAAAGCCACAATTGTCACGGATCACAAGGCTTTGAAGTACATCTTCAACAAGCCTAATGTTGAAGGGAGACTAGCAAGGTGGATGATACTCTTGTCTGAGTCTGACTACACAATTGAGGATAGGCCAAGAAAGACACATGCAAATGTTGATTTGTTATCTAGAGCCTATGATCATGATGGAGATGAGCCAGTGGAAGATTCCTCTCCGGATGAGGAGCTCATGACAATCTCAATCACTCAAGAGGTTCCAATGGAGTACAAGGAGATTGTGGATTTTGTGACAAGAGGTAATTATCCAAAAGGGATGCATGCTAGGGAGAGGAAGGCCCTTGTAGCAAGATCTAGACCTTACACAATGGTGGAGGATATTCTTTTTCACCAAGGAGCAGATGGTCTACTTCAAAGAGCAATGGGTAAGGAAGAGTTTATCTGTAATACTCCGAGGACAAGAGAAGAGAGAAAACACAGATTGCACACTCAAACATTCGATGCCCCAAGGGAGCACCTTCTCTTTATTATATAGACAAAGAAGATCTTCTCCAAGGAAGCTCCACTATAGGATTAGGGACACAGATAGGTGACATGTCAGCAAGCTCCACCCTTGGATTACTTACTTGGATGGGTGACCTGTCTGGTCTAGGTCCTATCTGGTTGGTCAAACAAGCTTTGACCAGAGGGAATCTTTTAGGGAATCTTCCTGTAGGAATCTCATAATCACATGAGTAAGGTACCGTTGGAAAGCTCTCGACAAGACAAAGCAGGGGGGAGGGAAGGCCAGCCTTTCTTCTGTTGGGGGGGGGGGGAATCAACACATTTTCGAGGCCTAATTCATCCATTTAGGCCTCCAAAATTGCCTTCAAAGATTTCAGGCATATTTTGGTTCCTACTCTATTAGTAAAAGTCCTCTTTTGGTGATACCTCTTTCTGATCTGTTTAGTCCATCATGTGTAACATCCTTCCAGATGTTACCAAACCAATTCTCACCTTTAAATCATATGTCTAGCTATTGGTTCTAAGGTTCTCAAGTCTATTTTGGTTTCTGCCCTATTAGTAGAAGTACTCTTTTGGTGATACTTCTATCTGATCTATTTTGACCATCATGTATAACATCATTCTAGATGTTACGAAACCAAATTTCACATCTAGATCATATGGCTAACCCTTGGTATTACAGACCTCCCTCCTTTTAAGACGCAACGTCCTCGTTGTGCAATTGTTGCTCAAATGCTTGCACCAACACCGGTGCATGTGCCAAATTGGCAGCGGGTTCCCAGGTTGCCTCATAGAGGGGGTAACCTTTCCATTTTACTAGATATTCCACCCGCGGATGGCGAGTACCACGCATGCACTTTTGGAGAATCCGCTCCACTTCATATTCCTTTGTGCCATCAATGAGTGTCGGACAAGGTCGAATGTCTTGTGTGGAAGGACCTTGGCCTGATCGGGTAGCATATCTGCATAGTAGGGAGACATGGAACACAGGATGGATCTTCATGTGTGGTGGTAGCTCAAGGTGATAGGCCATAGCGCCGATGCAACGAAGAATCGAGAAAGGCCCAATAAAACGAGGTCTGAGCTTACAAGATCCAACTAATGTGAGGTTGGTTGTCGATAGCCACACTTGATCCCCAACATTGAACTCCATATGCCTCCGGTGTGCATCAGCATACTGCTTTTGTCGATTTTGTGCAATCTGTAACCTGTGCTTAGCGCTCTCCACACCTTGTTGGATTCTAGAAACAAATGTGTTGACTGCATCAACCTTGGTAGTCACTGGACGGATCTTCATCAAGCTAGAAGGTGTGAAGGGATGCTCACCATACATGAGGAAGAACGGAGTGACCTGAGTGGACGCATTCGCTGAATTGTTGTAAGCAAATTCCACCAACGGTAATAGGGTGTCCCACCTCTCTTGCTCTTCTAAGGTGAAGCCGTGTAACATGTCTTCAATTGTGCGATTCGCCCGCTCTGTTTGGCCATCCGTTTGTGGGTGGTAAGCTGTGGACATGGCCAACTTGGTTTTGAAGAAACCAAAGAGTGTTTGCCAAAACAAACTAGTGAATTGGGTACCTCTATCGGTGATGAGTACTCTAGACAAGCCATGGTGAGCAAAGACTGCATCTAAGTATAGTTGAGCTAGTTGTGGAGCGGTCACCTCCTTGGTGGTAGGGCGTACATGAATCATTTTGCTGAGCCGGTCCACAAAGACTACAATGGAGTCAAACCCTGAGGTGGTCTTGGGTAATTCACAGACGAGATCCATACTCACTTGTTCCCAACGTTGGGTAGGAGTGGGGAGAGGTTGAAGGAGCCCTGCAGGAGCTTGATTAGAAGCTTTGTTATGTTGACAAAGTAGGCAGCTACGCACATAGTCCATCACGTCGTTGCTCATCTTGGGCCAATAGTAATAGCGCTTGACTGCATCCAAGGTCTTGTCCACTCCGGCATGAGCTGCAATGGCCGAATCATGACATTCCACTAGAATGATGGTGCGTAATTCTGGGGCATTTGGGATCTATAATCTACCATCCCAAAAGGTGAGTCCTTAGGTGCTGGTGACGCCTTTGGACGATTGTGCTTTGACAATCTGTGGATCAGTTTTTGTAGTAGCTAGAATCTCTTGCTAGAATTCAGGGTTAATCTTAACCTCTACCACCAAGTTGTTGGCCATTGGCATGCGGGTGAATGCATCTGCAAGTTGCTTCTTACCTTCCACATAGGTGATTGTCATGTTGAAGCATTGTCGCCACTCTGCCCATTGAATTTAGCGACAAGATAGATCCTTTTGCGTCTCGAGGTAGACTAGAGGTTTGTGGTCTGTCTCTACTACAAATGCCTTCTCGCCCAGGTAGTGCTTCCAATGCTTGGTTGCTAGAACGATGGCCAGCTCTTCTCATTCTGTGGTGTGGTAGTTGCGCTCTGCCAGTAACAACTTTCGAGAGAAATATGCAATTGGATGCCATCCGTCATGACACTCTTGTTGTAGGACTGCTCCTATGGCTACGCCTGATGCATCTATAGCCAACTTGATTGGACGTTTTGGGTCATACCACTTCAAGATTGGTGCATGTAGCAAGGCAGCCTTCAATTCTTGAAAGGCCAACTCTTGTGCAGTTCCCCATGTCCACTTCTTCCCCTTGCCAAGTAGTGTCGTTAAAGGTTGTGCAACCTTGGAAAAGTCCTTGACAAATCTACGATAGAATCCCGTCAACCCCAAGAAGCTCTTAAGTTGAGTCTGATCTTCTGGGGCACTCCATTTTTGAATGACCTCTATTTTATCTATCAATACTTGAATGCCCTCTGCACTTACTCTATGCCCTAAGTAGTCTACTTCAGACTTGCCAAACTCACACTTTGAGATTTTGGCGTACAATTGATTCTGTCTTAGAATCTCGAGGACCTCTTGTAGATGTTGTTTGTGTTCTGTCATCGTGCTACTATATACTAAGATATCATCCAAGAAGACAATAACAGACTTATCCAAGTATGGATGAAATATGTCATTCATTAGACTCATGAAAGTGGCAGGCGCATTTGTGAGGCCAAAAGGCATCACAAGATACTCAAAGTGGCCATACCTGGTTCGAAAGGCAATTTTGTACACATCCTCCTCTGCAATTTGGATTTGATTGTAACCGCTCCGCAAGTCCAGTTTGGTGAAGTATCTCGCTCCATGGAGTTGATCAAACAAGTCATCCATGCGAGGTAAGGGGTATTTGTTCTTCACTATTTGCTTATTGAGACCCCGATAGTCAATGCACATGCGCATTGTACCATCCTTCTTCTTCACAAACAAGACAGGGGCCCCATATGGTGATACGCTAGGTTGGATGAACCCTTTCTGTAGCATCTCCTCAATTTGAGTCTTACACTCCTCCAACTCATGAGGTGATAGGCGATATGGGGCCTTACAAGGAGGTGTCTTCCCCGAGAGTGTCTCTATTTTGTGATCTACTCGCCTTTTAGGTGGTAATCCTAAGGGTAGATCATCAGGAAAGACATCTTGAAACTCATCCACCACATCCTTCAATTTCTCCGGAATTTGTCCAGCGAGTTGTGCACTCTGGACTTCTCTTATTAGACCCATAAAACATCTATTGGTCTTACAGACAGTTGTTGTCCCTACGACATATAGAGGCAGTTTTTGCCTATGTGATTTTTCTTTAACCCCAATGATTGACCATTGGTGGGTTCTCACTACTTTCTTCCTCCAATCCACCATTGGGTTGTAGTGCTCCATCCATGGCATGAAAAAAAATTGCATCATAACGGGCTAACTGTATCACTCGCCACTCAATTGCTTCCTAATATTCTCCTACAGAGAGGGTTACCCATCTAGGTAATGATTCAATCCTCTTTGTTTGCCCATTTGGTAACTCTACTTCTTCACTTCCATCTCTCTCTAGATCCATTCCCAATCTTATTGCGACAGAGCAAGACAAGAAATTCTCTGTTGCTCCTGGATCTATTAATACTCTCACTTGATTACCTTCTAGGATTCCATTCACAACAATCAGTTAAGAGGTTGCCTTTTGGGCTCTTTGCGCATTATTCTTCTTCCTTCCCTCGCTTCTCTGCTTCCTTATTGAGCCA
This sequence comes from Lunularia cruciata, assembly GCA_948567375.1. NCBI lineage: Eukaryota > Viridiplantae > Streptophyta > Marchantiopsida > Lunulariales > Lunulariaceae > Lunularia > Lunularia cruciata. The sequence goes on from OX419756.1 coordinate 9,229,453, forward strand.
GTAAGGCCGCGAGGTACATTTACTAGTGATCTTTGTTTTCCGAAGTGGTTTCCACCTCCTCCTCTTCAATGTGCCACTCCATGTTGTTCAAAGCTCGCCTGTACAAAGGCCGAGGGCTTCTAGGGAAACGAGTGCGACAATTGGTAGATATGTGCCCAATACGGCCACAATTGTAACAACGGTGTTGTTCTCCTCAAGTCCCTTCTCCTTGTGGGGCTCCATCTCTTTGTTCTTCTACCCGTCCCCGCTCTCCTTGAAGTGGTCGTGCTCCTCGATCCCGGAATTGAAGGTTGCCCAATTCCATTGGTACTGGTCCACCCATGTGTGGCATTTCTATGCAATAATGTTGAGGTGGAACTACTCCTTCACCTCCACCTAATGCTCCTACTATTCTTTGCGCACAAGCAATGGCTTCAAATACCGTGTAAGGGTTTTGCACCATGACTTCTTGGCAAATCCGCTCTTTCAACCCTCGTTTGAAATTGTCGAGAGCCTTTACTAGACTCATGTCGGTAATTGCAACTTGTAGATCTAGAAATGCCTCCACATACTCTTGTACGCTATTCTTCTGTCTCAATCCCCATAGTCGGGTTCGAGCCATCTGCACAGAATCCACCGATTGGAAATTCTTCAGCAATCCTTCTTGCATTGCTGTCCATGTGACCTCCCTTCTCTCTGCCAGCATGGATCATTCCCAAGCATCATACCATGTGAGGGCTTTATCCGTCAAGTACCCACATGCAAACACGCCTACAGCATGCTCAGTGATCTCTGTTGAGAACAATCAGAAATATCGATTCATTCTCGAGAACCAATTTTCCACTACTCCCATCGTACGCTGCCCCTTGTAAGGCTCGATGTTGCAGGTCTTCTTCATCCGGAGAAGCAATGTGGCTTCACCGTTGATAGGGTTTGTAGGCACGGGTGCCTCTCCAAGCACTTCAGTCGCAGGTACAGGGTTTTGAGGTGGCTCTTCTTCTTGCATGGCTTGATCGTTCCTCAGGATCTGCACTTGACTTTGTAATGTCTCCATGGTCATCTTAATCTCTCAAAATTCATTCAACATCCCTTGCATTCCTTGCACCAGCTCTTGCAACTGCGGATCCATGGTTCTTGCAACATCCAATTGCTAATGTCTTCTTCAATACAAAGTCAATATAATCACTCTGGAAGGCGCACGAACTATTGGAACTACCATTGGGACCTCAGAAGCTATCACTCGTTGATAATACTCCTCACCAAAATTCCTAACCACAAAATCTCTAAACATCACTTTCGGCCTCACTACATAACAGATTTCTACTTGAGTGTTGAAAGGGAGAGGATTTGGGACATTCATATCCATTTTATCATAATAGAATGTAGATCGTCAAATCCCACTCTCTGTCATATATCACCACAGGTAGAATCACCGGGTTTGGTGAGTTCATCACTCTGTCCATGAATTCCGCACCAAAGTGATAAACTAGCTATACCTTCATTTGCTCACACTGGATGTACATAACCTTGATGTGGAATGGGTTTGAGAATGGAAAGCTAGGTGCGGGAAATTGTCCCCCCGGTGCATCCATCCCCTCCGCTCTCTAAAGTCCTTCTTGAGTCTAACGATTACTCTATGTTCTCCACCTCACATTACTCAGTTTCAATAGTTTGTGCTATTCCAAGAGGGGTGATCCACTCTCTTGGACTAGAACACTTGCTCTAATACCATTGTAATACTCCGAGGACAAGAGAAGAGAGAAAACACAGATTGCACACTCAAACATTCGATGCCCCAAGGGAGCACCTTCTCTTTATTATATAGACAAAGAGGATCTCCTCCAAGGAAGCTCCACCATAGGATTAGGGACACAGATAGGTGACATGTCAGCAAGCTCCACCCTTGGATTACTTACTTGGATGGGTGACCTATCTGGTCTAGGTCCTATCTGGTTGGTCAAACAAGCTTTGACCGGAGGGAATCTTTTAGGGAATCTTCCTATAGGAATCTCATAATCACGTAAGGTACCGTTGGAAAGCTCTTGACAAGACAAAGCAGGGGGGAGGGAAGGCTAGCCTCTCCTCTGGTGGGGGGTGAATCTGCACATTTTTGAGGCCTAATTCATCCGTTTAGGCCTCCAAAATTGCCTTCAAAGATTTCAAGCATATTTTGGTTCCTACTCTATTAGTAGAAGTCCCCTTTTGGTGATACTTCTTTCTGATCTGTTTAGTCCATCATGTGTAACATCCTTCCAGATGTTACCAAACCAATTCTCACCTTTAAATCATATGTCTAGCTATTGGTTCTAAGGTTCTCAAGTCTATTTCGGTTTCTGCCCTATTAGTAGAAGTACTCTTTTGGTGATACTTCTATCTGATCTATTTTGACCATCATGTATAACATCATTCTAGATGTTACCAAACCAAATTTCACATCTAGATCATATGGCTAACCCTTGGTATTACATTATCCTACTCATAAAGGAGTTTCATGAAGGTTTAGTATATGGAGGACACTTTGCAAGAAAGATGATTGCTTTCAAGATTCTAGATGCAGGTTACCATTGGAGAGGGATTTTCAAGGATTGTCTTGATGATTGCAAAACTTGTCATGTTTGTCAAGCTTTTGCTAGAAATTCTACATCCACTCCACCCCTTAGATCAATTCCATTGCTAGGACCTTTTGAGAAGTGGGGAATTGATTTTGTAGGTCCTCTCAATAGAACCCCAAGGAACAATTGATACATTGTGGTAGTTACCAATGACCTTACCAAGTGGGTTGAGGCTAGACCATTGAGGGACAAGAATGAAGATGAAGTGGGTAGATTTCTTTATGAATGCATTATCACTAGGTTTGGATGCCCTTTGGAGTTGGTTTCTGATAGAGGAGAAGAGTTTATAAGAAGCATTACTACAGCCATGCTACAACATTTCTCTATCACACATAGAGTAACTACATCCTATAAGCCAAATTCCAATAGCGTAGCAGAGAGAACCAATCAGACCTTGTGCATGATGTTGGCCAAAGATGCAGAAACGGAGGGGGCTAAACATCATTGGGACAAGAAGATTCATGCAGTTTTGTGGGAGTATAGGACAACCATGAAGACTTCCACCGGATATTCTCTGTTTCAATTGGTGTATGGTATTGAGTCTACCTTACCTATTCACTTTGATCTTCCTACCTTCCAAAGCATTCATAGGAGATTGAAGAAAGCACAAGGAGGTGATGTAGAGAAGTCAAGGAAGGATCAACTCATGGAGTTGGAAGAGGTAAGAGAAGTTGCTATGGTTCGAGTGGAGCAAGCCCAAAGGAAACAAAAGGAGAGCTATGACAAGAGGCAAGGCAAGAAGAAGGTGGAGACTTTCAAAGAAGGTGATTAGGTAATGTTGTTTGATTCCATTCGATTCAAGAGAGAGCAAAAGAAGTTTTTGCCTAAGTACTTTGGACCTTTCGTAGTGGAGAAGGTGTGGGGCAATTACACCTATGATCTCAAGGAGTAGGGAGGAAGACACTTTGATAGGATTAACCATGATAAGTTGAAGATGTACCATAGAAGGTAGAGAGACCTTCACTTTGAGGACAAAGTGAAAACTTAGTCCGGGAGTAAATGTAACACCCATTTGTGCATGTGTGTGGTATTGTGATATTTAGCTTGGTATTATAAGTACTTAAGAGATATTATTTATATAGAGATAAAGGATGGTTCTATATTAGTCATGGTTAGCTAAAGTTAGTCATAGCTAAGATAGAGGGGACCTTACTTTAGAGGAAATAGAAAAGATGAGCACCACCATTTTGGATTTTAGTGTGTTGACTTGGTATTATTCCTAGGTGTTTGGCTATAAGGAAAGAGTTGAGAACTCTTGGGCCCGCAAGCCTTTTTGTTTTGGATTCTTCTTTAGTCCAAGGATAGCCCATGTGAAGGAATCCTTAACTTAGTGGTTGGGTCAAGATAAGACCACATGCTTAGGGGAATATGACCATGTGAATGGATATTCCTTTCTACTTTTTGACTTTACTTGACTTTTAGTCTAGTAACTTGAGTTACTACGGTAATTAGTAACTTTGGTATGTAACTATTTCACAAGTATATAAACAAGGGGTGAGGAGGTACTCATCATCCTTTCATTTGCAACTATCTCTCTCTCATTGAATTCTCTAGTGAGCAATGTCTTGAGTCTTGGAGTGTTAGCCTTGGAGGAGTATGATGGAGTTGGGGTTCCTTGCCTTCTTAGTCCATGATGCACTACCATAATAGCCATCAGAGGTTCATCTTGAGTGAGAGACATGCCGGCTCACAGATAAGACTCAACTCAAGAGCTTCTTGGGGTTGACGAGATTCTATCATAGATTTTTCAAGGACTTCTCTAAGGTTGCACAGCCTTTAACAACACTACTTGGCAAGGGGAAGAAGTGGACATCAAGAACCGCACAAGAGTTAGCCTTTCAAGAATTGAAAGCCACCTTGCTACATGCACCAACCTTGAAGTGGTATGACCCAAAACGTCCAATCAAGTTGGCTATAGATGCATCAAGCGTAGCAAGAGGAGCAATCTTACAACAAAAGTGGCATGACGGATGGCATCCAATTGCATATTTCTCTCAAAAGTTGTTACCAACAGAGCGCAACTACCACACCACAGAACGGGAAGAGCTGGCCATTGTTCTGGCAACCAAGCATTGGAAGCACTATCTAGGCAAGAAGGCATTTGTAGTAGAGATAGACCACAATACCTCTAGTCTACCTCAAGGCACAAAAGAATCTATTTCATCACCAGATTTGGTGGGCAGAGTGGCCACAACACTTCAACATGACAATCAACTACGTGGAAGGGAAGAAGCAACTTGCAGATGTATTCACCCACATGCCAATGGCAAACAACTTGGTGGTAGAGGTTAAGATTAACCCTAAATTCTAGCCAGATATTCTGGCTGCTACAAAAACTGATGCAGAGATTGTAGAAGCGCAATCATGCAAAGGCGTCACTAGCACCCAAGGACTCACCTTTTGTCCTAGAATTATGCACCACCATTCTAGCAAAATGTCATGATTCGGCCATTGCAAGTCATGTCGGAGTGGACAAGACCTTGGATGCAATCTAGTGCTATTACTATTAGCCTGAAATGAGCAACAACGTGATGGACTACATGCATAGCTGCCTACTTTGTCAACAGAAAAAAGCTTGTAATCAAGCTCCTACAGGGCTCCTTCAACCTCTCTCCATGCCTATCCAACGTTGGGAACAAGTGAGTATGGATCTCGTCTGTGAATTACCCAAGACCACCTTAGGGTTTGACTCCATTGTAGTCTTTGTGGACCAGCTTAGCAAAATGATTCATGTATGCCCTACCACCAAGGATGTAACCGCCCCACAACTAGCTCAATTATACTTAGATGCAATCTTCTCTCACCATGGCTTGTCTAGAGTACTTATCACTAATAGAGGCACTCAATTCACCAGTTTGCTTTGGGGAACACTCTTTGGTTTCTTCAAAACCAAGTTGGCCATGTCCATAGCTTACCACCCACAAAAAGATGGCCAAACAGAGTGGCCTAATCGCATGATTGAAGACATGTTACGCGGCTTCACCTTAGAAGAGCAAGAGAGTAGGACACCCTACTCCCGTTGGTGGAATTCATTTACAAAAATTTAGTGAATGCATCCACCCAAGTCACTCTGTTCTTCCTCATGTATGGTGAGCACCCTTCACACCTTCTAGCTTGATGAAGATCCGTCCAGTGGCTACCAAGGTCGATGCAGTCAACACGTTTGTTTCTAGAATCCAACAAGGTGTGAAGAGTGCCAAGCATTGCTTACAAATTGCACAAAATTGACAGAAGTAGTATGTTGATGCACACCATAGGCACATGGAGTTCAATGTTGGGGATCAAGTGTGGCTATCAACAACCAACCTCACATTAGTTGGACCTCATAAGCTTGGACCTCTTTTTATTGGGCTTTTCTTGATTCTTTGTTGCATTGGTGCTATGGCCTATCACCTTGAGCTACCACCACACATGAAGATCCATCCCATGTTCCATGTTTTCCTACTATGCAGATATGCTTCTTGCTCAAGCCAGGGTCATTCCACCCCAAACATTTGACCTTGTCCAACACTAATTGATGCCATAGAGGAATATGAAGTAGAGCGTATTCTCCAAAAATGCATGCGTGGTACTCGCCATCCGCGGGTGGATTATCTAGTTTAGTGGAAAGGTTACCCCCTCTATGAAGCAACATGGAAGCCCCCTGCCAATTTGACACATGCACCAATGTTGGTGCAAGCATTTGAGCAACAATTGCACAATGAGGACTATCGTGTGTATATACATCGCTACACAACATACATCGTTGTCAACATCATACACTATAGAAACACAACTCACACATAAGTCATACATAGACTCTAAAGTGCCACAATAATCAGATTGCTTACCACTCTCAACTCAACTCAACTCAGATCAATACTTGATCTGTCACTCTATAAACTGCAAACAACTGGGCACTGATTATAGTCAAGTCACACCCACTCAAGCATAGAGAATCTAGGTGACGCTCATCGGTCTTTATCTACCATAGCCAAGAACTCAAAGGCTCAACATCAGAGAAGTGAGCTCTCGAGAGCTTACTTCAAAACTATACCCCCTAGACTCGAGCTAGCTCTGAAACCCTAACGGTCCCACTGACGGCACACTCAACGATGAGAATGGTGCAAAGTAATGGTGGGCCCCACTGTGAAGTCAGTACCCCAAACACTAAATCTGACCGTCGGAAAGTAGTCTTTGAGCAACTGCTGAAATAACTCTAACAACTATCATTGGAACTCCAGTGAGCATCTAGATGTGGCACTACAAATGGCGTGATAGTTGTCGTGTGTATATACATTGCTACACAACATACATCACTGTCAACATCATACACTATAAAAACACAATTCACACATAAGTCATACATAGACTCTAAAGTGCCACAATCGCCCCCCTAGTTGGCGGTTAGGTCCCTCTAACTCCAGATAGCCATCTACTCTAAGTATATGGTATACCCTCTAATGGGCAAAGATCAGGAGGCCGAGTACTATGGAGCCCCATCATTAGTCGCCTGTCTGCAATCTATACCATATAAAGAATGAACTAGCTATACGTCAAGTACATCTAAGACATAACCATTGTCCTTGAGGAACCACTGTGAGGGGAGGAGTCATACATGCCATATGCCATCCTCTCGAACAGCTATCACACACTAATATAGTAGCAGTTCCACCAGAAGAGCCACATAACATACACCTCAAGCCTACACGTACAAGTGCCAAGCTTGGGTCCATAGTACCATCAATGTTTGGGAGGTGGCATGGCGCACAATTGCGCACATGATCCTTCCAAACAACACCATCATGTCCTTCTAACACAAGGACTCCAGATGGCAAAACCTCACGCACTCTCAAGATAGTGCAGCTTGTAGAAACATCAAGTGTCGTCGGTGTTGTCTACTGTAGATATACATAGTTGCCTGGATGAAATTGATGGATCAAGGGTCTATAACCTCCTCCTCAAATGGTAGCATAGCGTAAAGTATCTCTATGTTGAGCAATCGCCAAGTTCTCAAAGGCCATTGGCATCACTCTCTAAAAGATCTTTGCCCGTTGAGAACATGCGCTCATCCTTACATCGGGGTCATCCAAGTCCAAAACTATAGTAGCATCTCGATGAATGGCTGCAGGTAAATCTAGATCTTGTCCATAAAGTAGAAAGTATGGAGAGAAGGATGCTAAGGAGGCTTGCCGGCTGAACCAATAGCCCATGGCTAACCAAGGTAATTGGAGATCCCAATCTCCCAAGTGGCCTCTTTGCAAACCATACTTTTGCAATCTTCTCTTCACCGTTTGAACCACTCTCTCTGCTAAGCCATCTACCTTAGGGTGATCTCGGGATGTAGTACGATGATCAATCAAAGCCTTGTCACACAAGACCTGAAATTCTCCCAAGAACTCTGTACCCTGATCAGTCAAAACCTCAGCTGGTGCACCAAAATGACTAAGAACTTGATCCAGGAACGAGTAAGTTATCCCTTCACTAGACTTGTCAAGAAGTGTCACCAACTCAATCCACTTGGAGAAGTGCTCCACCATCACCAAAACATACCAATGATGTCTCACAAGTTAGCGGTAAAGGTCTGGCAAAGTCCAAACTCCAACGGTAATCCAATCCCATGATAGGTAATGGGTGTAATTGTGGCGTAGGAGCATTGAATGATGCTTAACTCTATCACAAACCATACATTTGGCAACAAATTGTTGTACCTTGGTCTGCATACCGTGCCACCAATAATGACTCTAGAGTAAGCTATATGTACGGTTTACTCTAAAATTTCCTAGCTCCTCATGAGCATGACGGACCAACTGTGGTCTCTGAGATGGAAATGGTACTACTCGCACTCTATCATCCTCCCATACACGCAAAAGGTGTTTGCCCTCCAATCTAAACGTCTGGCCCACTGAAGAACACGGTCTCTCTCCTTGGCCCCAATTGTGCCACCCACAACACTAGTGCAAAGATAGTCCATCACTAAGACATCATCATGAATGTCTTGCTGAACTATACCAATATCTTCACTCTCTGGATCTGTAACCTCAATAACTCCTCTTGTATGCGCTAAGAGAGATACCACCAAAGCCTCTAAAAATATACACAGAAAGACCGATGCATGCCAACCTGGCACCATCTCCTCATTTGTCTCATCATGCTAACGTGCTCCGGTCTGATCCTGCTCGTTGGGACATGGGTTTCTACTCAGCCCATCTGCATCACGGTTCATCACTCCAGGTTTGTGAACAACCATGAAATCATACTCCTGTAAAATCAGAGCCCATCGTGCAAGCTTCTCTGAAAGCTTGTTGGTGTGATGCTAGTTGGATCATCAACCACTTCAGTGGCTGATGATCAATGATGAGAGTGAAAGGGTTACCAAATAGGTAACATCAAAAATGTGCTACTGCCCAAACTGCTGCCAACCACTCTCTCTCATATGAACTATACTTTGCCTCCGCTGAATTGTTGGAGTGACTAGCAAGGCCACTACAAACTCCTTCCGCTCATTGTCATGCTAGGTGAGCACCGCTCCAAGCCCCAACATACTCCAATCAGTATGAACCTGAAATGGTCGTCCTCTAATTGGTCTCCTCAAAATAGGAGCAGATGTCAATCTCTCCTTGAGCTCTACAAAAGCTCTCTCCTGCTCATCTCCCCAACACCACTCATATGTAAGCTTGGTCAGCTTTGTCAAGGCCTTGGAAATGGCACTAAATCCTCTTACATAGCGGCGATAGAAGTTCACCAACCCAAGGAATGCTTGCACTCTACTCACATCCGTAGGCCGAGGAATACGTGCAATAGCTTCCGCCTTGGTTTGCTGAACACTAAGTCCTCCGGGGTAGACAGTGTGACCCAAATACTCAACCTGCTCGAGGAAGAACCTACACTTCCCAAGATGTAATTTGAGTCCATGAGATCTCAACTTCTCAAACACCTCCAACAACTGTCTCTCATGCTCCTCCACAATAGTGCTATAAACCAAAATGTCATCAATATAGCACCAAGCAAAATCCAATCCAGCTAGGATCCTATCCATGACCCTTTGGAACTCAGTAGGAGCGTCCTTCAACCCAAATGGTAAGAACCTCCACTAATATAACACATCCTTGCCATGAGGATCAATAGCCCAAAATGTTGTCTTGGACTTATCCTCCTCCCTGATCAGCAATTGATGATATCCTGCTCAAAGATCCAAAGTACTGAAGACCTTTGCATGCCCAATCACATCAAAAATCTCCTCTTGTGTAGGCATGGCATACCGATCAGCCCTGGTCTATCGGTTGATAGGATGGTAATCTCCACAGATCTGCCTATTTGTGTAGTTGCCATGCATATCCTTCTTGGTTGGCATCATTGTCGCTGATGCATACTCTCCATGTGAAATCTCCACCAAACCAGCCTCAAAAAGGTCACTACTCCGGCTCTGAATCAATGTCCTCTCCATATCATTATATTGATAAGGACGTCGGAAAACTAGTGTCTCACTAGTCAACTCAATCCGTATACCATGTCCTTTTAGAGCACCCAAATCCTTCAAATTGAAGGCAAAACAACTCGTGTGACTCCTCAAGAACCTCCAAACACTCCGTCTTTCCTCTCCAGCAAGCTTGGGTCCAAGATCTGGCTCCCAAGTATATTCTGTAACTATAGTAGGAGTGGAAAACATACTGATTGGCTACTACATTGGGCCCTTGGGAGCAATAGTGTCATGCTCCCGACCACTAGAGGTCCCAACCTCTGTGTGAAAAACTCCCCCGACTCTCGCTGCAAGCTCCACACGTCCTCTAGCTACATCCCATGTGGACCAAGGGTGTAATCCAAGTAGCCCACGCTCACCTGGATGGACTCCAAGTAGACTACTCTCCCTAGTAGCTACTGGATGTGTCCCAAGAATACCATGTCCACTCGGTCCATCACTCCTAGCATGTGCCTGAATTGTCTTGATAGGCACAGGGCTCACAAGTGTCTGAGTGGTGATGCTTATCAAGCGCATCCTACGCTGCTCTGCCTAGCCAAGGCTCACAATCCAGGTCAAACAGTTCAAGTCTATAGCCTGACCTAACACCTGATGCTTGGATGCCTCGGACACTATTGGAACAGTAGTAATACCGGTGCAAAAACCCATTGCCCGCTCTCTCTCATCAGCGTTGGGCTCCACCAACTGCTGTAATTGTGAGTCCCAAACAAGTCCAGGTCCTCCCTCTCAAAAAGCATGAGAGCCTGGGAAACTCATGAGTGTGGGAAATGCAGCTCTAAGCTGTCCAACTAGGTTCACCACTGCCATAGGTGACCTATATGCCACTACCATTGTCTGAGACTGACGCCCAACACCCAAGATATCATCAACAAGGATGTGGTCAAGTCGTTGAATCGCATCATAAGCGCGTTGTAGAACCTCTTTGGGTAAGAGGTTCATCCACCAAAGATGAAGATGATGAGCCCGTGATCCCACTCTGGCTGCATCTAACAAACAGCAGGTCCTATCCAAGAATGGACCTGATGTGTACTCGCCACCACTCTAGTGCAAGAATCACCCATCAAAGGAACGTTCTCCAAAAGGTAAGTTGGAGAAACAGACTGATGAACTTGGAGATGTTGTAGTATCTGTAACATCTCCCAAAACACACCAGAATGAGGATCCTGAAGACCCAATCCTCTACCAGCACGTGTATGTCCTTGACACGGCCATCCAAAAATCACCAAGTGAATAGGCCCATGTCTCTCTAGGTCATGCGCTCCTAGTAAGGAAACGTCTGCTGGTAGGACCTTCTGGTAACCTCTGACTGCTGACATCGGTAATAACTCCGGATACCGATAGGCCAAGTGTGCCACATGATGTAGAGAGACTCACCTAGCAGTCTCATCTCTCTCTACATACAAGTACCTTTGTACTCGTATACCCGCCTGTAACACTACAGCTAGTCCGGTGCTAATCACACCAAACAACTCCAATAGACATATCCCTTCTATTGGATATTGCCAAGCAATGAGTGTGGTATCCAGAGGTGTGAAAGCAATCACCTCTGGATGCTCATCCTCACACTCATCTCTTGATGGTACGAAGGCTCCACTCCAAGCCTGTTGCTCCAACTGATCTGCATGATGCTGTAATGCCTCCTCTGAACTCCACAATGGAACATCCAAGGTGGATGGACAATCCCACTTGTACTCCAAAGCCAAGTGATCTCCTCTAGTTCTGGAGTATCTTCTCCATGGGCATTCCTCTCCAACAAGTCACCAGGCCAAGTCACTGCACCATTGAAAGCTAAAATTGATGCTGCCATGGTCCCGGACTATAGTGAGCCAAGACTACCACTACTGAAGTGTATTGGTAGGCAACATACCTGGCCCTCACCAGTCTTCCAACCAGGTCTATAAGAGGTTGTCTCTTCCCAATAGTCAATGCTGAAACCCATGGAGTATAAAATTGCTCTCCCAACTAGCACATCATATGACTCAACTATTGTTGCAATAGCCTGAGCTCTCACCACCAAGCTATCAGTCGGATGACCAGGCTGAACCTGGACAACAAGCTCTCCATGTGTGATGTATTGTGTTGAACCACCACCTAGAGATGTCTGGATCTGAAATAGACACCTCTCCACATCGGTCTTCTGTAACTCCAGACCAACAACTATAGCCTTCCCCAACATAAGGGGCTACGCACCAAAGTCTAACAAGACTCTCTATGGTGTATAGACCTTCCCCAAAGATCCCACCAAACAAAAAATCCCCCTCTGGTTATCCAATAGGACAACACCAAATGTAAACCGCGCTCTCTCAAAGGCCGGTCTAGTTGGCAACTCCTCCAGTCTAGCCGTTGTTGCCTGCCATGAACCACTGGTCGTTGAACGGATCCCATGCTCCTCAACCAAGTCCTCTCCACTACCAACCACCTTTGCTCTAATAGTAGGAACCGCACCATCCCTACTCTCACACAGCGTGGCAGCCAACCGGAACACTGGGGCTGGGTCAACTCCCAATGTAAACATATCACTGGCTGAAAACAAAGGATGTCGCATAATCAGCTAAGCCGCCCCCAACATCATGCTAGACTCAGTCTATGTAGTAGTAGGTGGCTGACTAGCGAGTAGTCCATCATGTACTCCATCACCACCTACCACACCTGCATTAGGACGTCTAGGAACCATGGATGTCGTCTGCAATGCCTCAGATAGCATGAAAGATTGGGGCAGTCTGACTTGTCTCCCAACCTCTCCTCTTTGTGGGTCCAACTCCACTGATGCTCTCTAGGCTCTAGAGCACGTACTGCACTCCTAATCACTACTGCAGATGCATCCACCTTTGCTGCTATGCACATGAATTCCAAAGCATCTCTATCACCAGCATATGAGGTGGAAGCCTCAGCACCCAAATCTGATCTCCTCTGAGCAATAGCCATACTAGCCAATCTTTGCTCCAATTGCTCAATCTGAGTAGCCATAGTTGTGTCAGAAGTAAGGGCAGTGCACCCCTACTAGGTGTAGATCCTCTACCACCACCTCTACCACCTCGTCCTCCATGAACTGGAGCCCCTCTACTACCAGCCATAGCAGCCCTACGACTCCGTAACTCCGAGTGTAGGTCAAAACACCGCTCACTAGTGTGACCAAATCTGTGGCAATGCTCACACTACCTCTATGATGGCTGTGATGCACCCGAGGTATCAGGTCCGCTGCCTTGAGTACACTCTCTCCTATGGTGAGGTCCACCACAAGTCCAACAAGCAACACCACCACTCATTGGCTACTATTGACTCCAAAATGAAGGTAAGGGTCTAACTCCACTAGGCCCTCCACTCGCTCCATAGGATCTGGGTTGTCCACTCTGTCCTCGAAAACCAATTGGGCGTGGTACACTCTGCTGCACTCTAGAAGAAGTCACAACCGTGGATGAGGTCTCCCTACCAAATCTAGATGTCACCACCCTCTCCTCTACCATGTTGAGCTCAATACGCTCAGCCAAACCAAAGACCACTGCCAAAGTGGGCAAAGTAGCATGTAACAACATAGCATCACAAACTCTATGTCGTAACTCCTTGTCCAGTATCCCATACCAAAACTGGACTGCTTGGACCTCAGTAACTCCCTGAGTGAAACTGATCAACCGCCTCATGCGAGTGTATGCCTCGCGTAGGCTCTCTCCAGCCTTCCGCTTGAACTCCTGCAAGCTCCTTAGCTTGTCAGTCCGTACTCCTTGGTAGTTCTGCCTCAAACACAAGAAGAACTCCACCATGGGGTTAAACCCTAGTACCACACCACCTCCTGTAGCGGTACCTCCACTCATAGTAGCACTATCTCCAACTAGTGCACCTCCACTAGCTCCACCAACACTACTCGAGCTCAAACTCGTAGGTATAGCCAATCTACTCTTAGCCACCAAACCTGAAGTGATGGAGACATAGTGTGGAGACCAATACTATCTCCATAACTCAATCTCCTCCAAATAAGCTCTCCTAAACTCATGGTAGTCATCCATTGGTGGACCCTCCAAGTGCTGAAACAACCTCTTCCATGCCATGAAGGGTTTGAACAAAGTCGGGTTCCGCATCTGCTACAGATCACACCAACTATCAAACTCTTGAATGAAATTATCCAACTCAATGGTACCCACTATACCAGAGCAACGCCTAGGGCCTTTGGAAGCCCCATAGATCTCGTCCATGTCCCACAACAACGGTGCGGACACACCAAGTGCACTCTCAATTGAATCAGCTCCTATATCAAACTCCAACTCAGAGTCAATCTCCTCCTTCACTGGGACCTGAGATATAGGCTGATATTGAGCACCACTCCGAGTAAACCCATTGTGTATTGCAGGGCTAACTCCTCTAGAATCCCCAAAGAACTCTGTCGTGACAAAGTAACCGCAACAGCAAACCCAAACCACCATCTGGAACCGCAAGTCGCAACCGCAAGTACCCCACCAAGTGCCAACACCACCATGTGCCAATACCAACTAAGCACCACCCACTAATGTAATCTAACCAAGATAACTACACTAGGAGAAAGGGCAACCTGTTACCTGCCATCATAACACGCACTCTCACAATCTGCAAAGCATCACTTCCTACCTCATCGAAGAGAAACAAAGGTAGTTTGACTGGTCATCACTCCAGCCTCACCACTGAGAGCACACCAGAGCACCAACGCTCAAAAGTCAGGGCACCTCACACAAATGTGGTGCACAAACAAGAAGTAGAGAATGGAGTGGATCCAATCACAAGAAATCTAAACAAAAACCCTCCATCGCATAACACAACACGAGACTGACTCTTCCACCATTTGGCATTTGACATAAGAGAAGTTTGTATCTAAGTCCTAAGCTACCAGGATGACCAAGAATGGGATCAAATTGCCTTTCCTAGCCAAAGCTACATGTGTATAGATAACAATGGCACAGTCACTAGGACAACAAGTGAGGGTGGACCAGTTGGCTAGGGCACTAGTCTAGGAACAAGAGATCTAGGGATCAAACCCTATTGCGCACAATCTAGCAAGAAAGGCAGATTTTGCCAACCAATGACCAAGATCTGCTCTAAACTAGCTAGCCTCACGCCAGCAAGTTGGCTTGCTGGCCCTTCTAGGCCTTCGTAGCCTCTCATAGCCCATAGCCCTATGTCTCAAAGCAAAATTCAACCAAATGAGTCCTTTCTTCTTGCCACTTTGAACCTCCTCCAAAATTGGCAAAATTTCTCCAAATCTATGAAACTCCTCCAAACTAGCAAAACTCCTCCAAATCTGGCCAAAATCTGACATAAATCCCAACCAAAATCTGATGTAAAATCTGATGTAAACCCTAAAGTTGGCGGTCCGCCAAATCCCCCGCTAACTTTCCACTCGAGCCAAATTGACAACACGGGTTTCTCCATATCACAAATTCATGAGAATAGCTTCACAACTCCACCTTCAATTTGACTTTCTGAGCCCAACTCGTAGCAAATTGGTCTTGCCTTCACCTCTTGAGCTCAAAATCACAATCAGTGCTCAAAATTTGCTCCTTCTTTGCTCAAAATTTGGCCAACGCTTCCGCACACCGTCTGCCTAATTGCCAAATCTGCATCAATTGAACGAGCTTCTGCACACTAGGGAAACAATGAACTTGAATCAAGCTACCAATGATCCACCAAGCTTGGAAATACCACCAACACTCAAAGTTCCTACACCCAATTTCCCCCTGACCTCACTTCTCTGATGTAATCAGATTGCTTACCACTCTCAACTCAACTCAACTCAGATCTGTCACTCTATAAACTGCCAACAATAAGGCATTGAATACAGTCAAGCCACACCCACTCAAGCATAGAGAATCCAAGTGACGCTTGCCGGCCTCTGTCCACCATAACTAGGAACTCGAAGGCTCAACATTAGAGAAGTGAGCTCTCGGGAGCTTACTTCAAAACTATACCCCCTGGACTCGAGCTAGCTCTAAAACCCTAACGGTCTTGTTGACGGCACACTCGACGGTGAGAATGGTGCAAAGTGACGGTGGGCCCCACCATGAAGTGAGTACCCTGAACACTAAATCTGACCGTTAGAAAGTAGTCTCGGAGAAATTGCTGAAATAACTCTAACTACTATCATTGGAACTCCAGTGTCCGAGCATCTAGATGTGGCACTACAAATGGCGTGATAGGACATTGCATCTTAAAAGGAGGGAGGTCTGTAATACCAAGAGCTAGCCATATGATCTAGATGTGAAATTTGGTTTGGTAACATCTAGAATGATGTTATACATGATGGTAAAAATAGATCAGATAGAAGTATCACCAAAAGAGTACTTCTACTAATAGAGCAAAAACCAAAATAGACTTTAGAACCTTAGAACCAATAACTAGATATATGATTTAAAGGTGAGAATTGGTTTAGTAACATCTGCAAGGATGTTACACATGATGGATAAAGCAAATCAGAAAGAAGTATCACCAAAAGGGGACTTCTACTAATAGAGT
Organism: Lunularia cruciata; assembly: GCA_948567375.1. Lineage (NCBI taxonomy): Eukaryota > Viridiplantae > Streptophyta > Marchantiopsida > Lunulariales > Lunulariaceae > Lunularia > Lunularia cruciata. The sequence goes on from OX419756.1 coordinate 9,245,977, forward strand.
AGGAACCAAAATATGCTTGAAATTTTTGAAGGTAATTTCGAAGACCTAAACGGATGAATTAGGCCTCTAAAATATGTGGATGCACCCCCTCCACAAACAAAGGAAGGGCTTGCCTTCCCTCCTCCCTGGTTTGTCTCATCGAGAGCTTTCCAATGGTACCTTAAGTGATTCTGAGACTCTTGCATGAAGATTCTCTAAAAGATTCCCTCCAGTCAAAGCTTGTTTGACCAACCAGATAGGACCTAGACCAACATGTCACCCATCCAAGTAAGTAATCCAAGGGTGGATCTTACTGACATGTCACCTATCTGTGTGTCTAATCCTATGGTGGAGCTTCCTTGAAAGAGATCCTCTGTCTATATAATAAAGAGAAGGTGCTCCTTTGGGGCACCAAATGTTGAGTGTGTAATTTGTGTTTCTCCATTGTGTTTCTCTCTCTTCTCTTGTCCTCGGAGTATTACATTCAACCACTCCCTATTCTATCTACTCAATGGGAACATGTGAGCTTGGATCTCATCACATCCTTGCCCAAAACAAAGCAAGGTCACATAGCAATCGTGGTGTTTGTGGATAAGCTTAGTAAGAAAATCTATTTGGCACCAACCTATGATACCATGGATGCTCCAACATTGGTGTAGATCTACTTTAACATTATTTTCAAGCATCATGGGATGCCTTGTATACTCATCTCTGATCATGATCCTCGATTCACTATAAAATTTTGGCAAGCACTCTTTTAGATACTCGGCACCAAGTTTGCTTTGTCCACGGCCTATCATCCTCAAACTAATGGAAAAATTGAATGTGAAAATCACACCTTGGATGATATGCTTTGTGCATTTTTTAACACCCACCATACCAATTGAGATGAATGTCTTATAGCTACGGAGTTTACATACAACAATTCCAAATAGGCAAGCACTGGATTCTCTCCTTTCTTCCTCAATTTTGTCCAAGATCTACTTATTCTTGATGACCTTCTTGCTCCTCCTCCATCTCATATCCCTCATACTTCCATCTTCTTGACCACCGTATCCCAATCCCTCCAACAAGCCAAATTTCATCTCCTTGTTGTTCAGGATCAATAGAAACAATATGCGGACCACCATCATCATGATCTCACCTTGCAAGTTGGTGATAAGTTCATGCTCTCCACTAGTAACCTACCCCTCCCACTTGATACCCAAGTTTTTAAACTCACCTCTAATTGGATAGGACCCTTTGATGTCACCCAAATCATCTCTCTTGTTGCTTATCTACTTCCCTTGCCTTGTCATATGTATATCCAACCTATCTTTCATGTTTCCAAGTTGAAACCCTTTGTTCCTAATCCATATTCTTTTTCCTCTTGTGTCCAACCTCTTCCTCCTCTTGTCCCTATCAATGATCATGAGGAATACAAAGTTGATCCTATCGTATCATTACATATCATCTTATTGAACAAAGTTGCCAATAACATACGAAGTACAAGGTCCTTTAGAAAGGGTATCCCCTTCATGATATCACATGGGAACCTCTTTCTCATCTCTAGAATGCACAAATGGCCATCCAGGAGTTTGAAGCTTTAATGGTGATGAGGACATCACCAACTAACGGTGGGGGAATATGTAACAATATAGAGTTTAGCAACAAAGTTACCTAGGGCTAACAAAGTAGCAATAAGACAAATTAACCTAGAATATTCTAGAAGTATCTAGGAAGCTTCTTGGCTAGCTTAGCTTGCACCCCAAGTAGGTAGCTTCTAAAAGGAAGCTTCTAGAAGCTTCCAACTAGTTTAGCTTGCACACCAAGTAAGTGGCTTCTATAAGGAAGCTTCTTGAGAAGCTTCTCAAGGCCTTGTATGCTCCTTATAAATACCAAAGCCAAAGCTCATGCCAAGCATTCAAAGTTTCCCACACTCAAGTGTCCTAATGTGATCTTCTATTCTACTATTTCTCTCCTTGATCTTGATCTTTTACAAATCCAAAGCTTCATCTTCTAATATATCTAGAATTTGCATTACAATGTTCTAGAATTGAGTGATGTAGCTTCTCATAAAACCAATTTGTTTCAATTTTACCAATCTATCTTGTGCAACTTGTGTAACATTTATAGTTTGGAATTTCTTAATTATTACGCTCTTGAATTTTTCCCATGTCAATATTGGTGCAACAAATTGCCATTCAGCTTGCTCCACTTGGAATTGCCACCATAGTTTTGCATTCCATCCAATTGGCTTGAAGCTAAGAGAATTTTTCTCCATTTATCTTGAAGATTTGTAGTTTCAAAATAGCATTCACAATTAAACATAAAATTCTCCACTATGCCCTAGAGATTCTTGCTTTCAAGTACCTTGGGCTTTGGAAATTGGATTTGCTCTTCTCCTTCTCAAAATAGTGATTTCTCTACATGCTCTTGTCCTTGATGGTCTCGTTCTTCCAACAATCAAGTAAAGTGCTTGATTTGTTACTACATAGCAATGATAACTTCAATCATTTCCACCATGGTTACTACTCTTATCAAAATATCTACAATTATCTAAGTTAGCATATAGAGTTTAGGATCCACTATTCTTTGTAAGTTACAATCGGAAGTATCAAGGGTTCATCAGACAAGGTGATGATCATGTTTAGAAAATTTTATCCAAAGCTTAAGATGATAAACTAAGTGAAATGATGCTTGGGTAATTCATGGACACAAAAATCCCAATGATTTGGGGAAATGGATTTGGTGGTCCATAAATTCCATCCATTCCATTCATGCTCTAATACCAATATAAAGATTGAGGAGAGAAATATGAGAATGGAAGATCACATTGGGACTTTTGAATGAAGGAAACTCCGAATGCCTGGCATGAAGTTGAGCTTCATTATTTATATGACATATACAAAGCTCATAAGAAGCTTCCTAAATAACACCTTCTTAGAGTGCAAGCTAAGCTAACCAAAAAGCTTTTTGGGAAGCTTCTTTCTATAAGCTATCTACTTGGCATGCAAGCTAAGCTAATTGGAAAGCTTCCCAAGAAGCTTCCTCCTAGAAATCACCATTTTTCATACACATTGCATGATACTTGGAGGGTACCAAGTAGCATCCCAAATGCTTCTAGAATGAATTCTTGGCTACTTTGTTTACTACTTTGTTAGTCTCAACTAACTTGTCTATAAACTCAGTACTATTACAATTGGTAAGAGTTGACAGATTGGTCTACTCATTAGGATTCTACCTAGCAATAGCTTGATCTTGAAGTGCATACCACAATCAAAGGGTAACTCTTTCAAAAGGTCATCCAAAAATACATTTGCAAACTCTTGAACTATTTGATCAATCATTGCTTGATGAAGCTTTTGATCCTAATCAAATTCTCCTTGCTTAATTGGATTGATCCACATTACAAAATAGGAATATCTTCCTCCAAAGTGTAATACTCCAAGGATATGAGACCTAAGAAGAAACACACCATGAGAAACGCATGATTTTGCACTCAACCTCCAATGCTCCAAAGGAGCACCTTCTCTTTATTATATAGATAGAGGATCTCCTCCAAGGAAACTCCACCCTAGGATTAAGCACACTGATAGATGACATGTCAGCAAGCTCCACCCTTGGATTACTTACTTGGATGGGTGACATGTCAATCTGGTCCTATCTTGTTGATCAAACAAGCTTTGACCAAAGGGAATCTTTTAGGGAATCTTCTTGTAGGAATCTCAGAATCATGTGAATGAGGTACCATTGGAAAGCTCTCAATGAGACAAAGCTAGGGGAGGGAAGGCAAGCCTTTCCTCCACAAGGGGGATTTATCTGCACATTTTTGAGTCCTAATTCATATGTTTAGGCCTCCAAAATTACCTTCAAAGATTTTAGGCATATTTTAGTTTTTGCCCTATTATTAGAAGTACCCTTTTGGTGATACTTTTGTCTGATCTATTTTGACCAGCATGTATCACATCATTCCCAATGTTACCAAACCTAATTTCACAACTAGATCATATGGCTAGCTCTTGGTATTACACAAAGCTTGCTCTCCAGTTACTATACTAACAAATTTCTCATCTTGAAATTAATTATTATTATGTATCTTATGTAAAAGTGCCAAAAAATCTAATTGATAATTCTTATCTTGGTTTTTATTTGTTATTAGACCCAATCAAATTGAACATTATGACATTCAAGCCAAAGAAGACCTAGAATGATATAATAGTATAAATGAGCTACTATAAATCTCATACACTCTAAAGACTCCCTCCAAATCTTGGACAAAACAAGATGTGAAGTACCAAAAAAGGAACTCTTTTTACCATCCACCATTATCAATGTGCTACATAATATTGGCTTGATAGTAATACATAATTTCTTTGCTAATTATTGGATATGAAATTCTACAAACTACTAGCATCAACCAAAATCCTACAACTACAATCAAATAACATACCTTGCGAGGGAATCAAACTTGCATAATTTGAGCCTTCAATCCCATTGGATCTAATCAAGTTCCTAGTAAGTGGCTCAATATCTCCTATTGTGACTCTTTTTTTTTATCATTGTGCTCCATGACTTCTATTTGGGCTATTGGTTGGGGTCATTTATTTTTAGTTGGATATTTGGCAATGTAATGTCTAATTTTGTGACAATAGAAGCAACCACTATTTTGTTGTAATCTTTCTTTATATATAATGCCAAGTTATCTCTATTGGATGACATTATTCTCCATTGGTGTCGGCTCTTCCACTCTTGTGTAGTGTATTGGAGGGTTTTGTAAAGATCTAGGTGAAGATTAAGTTTTGACAACCAAAGAATCAAAGTGATCTACCAACTACATGGCTTCTTCCAAGTGTTTGGGCTCACATATGGTTACTTCCAATTTGATGTGTGATTTCAAGCCCCTTACAAATCAATCTAGAGATTCACCTTCTTAGTATCTCTAGGATTTGCATTAGGGTGTTTGGAACTCCTTGCTGTAGCTACTCATAAAAACAATGTACTTCAATTTTACCAATCTGTCTTGTGCGGCTAATGCAACATTCATCACTTGAAATCTCTTGATTATTGCTCTCTTGAATTCTTCCCATGTCAAGATTGGAGCAACAAATTACCATTGAGCTTGTTCCACTCAAAATCATCAGCATAGTTTGGCCACTCTATTAAATTGGCTAAAAGCCAAAGAAAATCTATCTCTATGCACCTTGAAGACTTGTGGCTTCAAAATAACATTTTCAATCAAACACAAAATTCTCCACTACACTCGGTAAATTCTTGCCATCAATTACCTTTTGCTTTGAAAATCAGATCCACTTTTCTCCTTCTCAAAATGCTACTTTCTCTAATTGCTCTTGTTGATTTTCATGCGCTCTCTCTTCTAACAATTGATTAAGGTGCTCAATGTACTATTAAGTAACAATGATAATTTTGGATATAACCGTCATGAATACCCCTCTACCAACTATGTATTTTAATTTAATGCATAGATACAACATGTTCACCACTCTTCCTAAGTTACAATATGATTTCATTCATAAAATTCTACCCAAAGTGTAAAATGATGAATTGTAGAAAATGATGTTTTGATAGTACATTGACATAAAAATCCCAATGTTTTGGGGAAAATGGATTTGGTGGCCTATAGATTCCACCCATTCTATTCTTGCTCTGATACAAATGTAAAAGAGAAATGAGAGAAATAGGAGAATGAAAGGTCAAGATGAAATGTCCCATTGGAAATGCTCGTGAGGGAAACTCCAAATACTTAGCATGAGCTTTGGCTTTGATATTTATAGCAAAGCAACACAAGCTGTTAAATAGATTCCCTCTCAAAGCCGTCTTCTTGGGGTGCAAGCTACGTTACTCAAGAAGTTGCCAAGGAAGCTTCCTTCTATAAGTTGCCTACTTGGCATACAAGCTAAGTTACCCATTAACTTCATGTGTAAATTACTCAATCCTTGGAAAGTACTAAGAAGCTTCTAAAGTGTTTCTAGAACATTTGACAAAGAAGCTTCCTAGATGCTTATAGAATATTCTTATAACCCTTAATTATATTTGGCTAATTTTACTAACTTATTAGTCTTTGCTAACTAGTATGCTAACTCCATATTATTACACAAATAGTGTTTGTTTATCTTAACATCTATATCCATAAGGCCTTATTTTTACCCTATAAAATAGAGTAAGGATGCATTGGTGAAGGCAAGAACATTATCTTTGATTTTTTTACATGTACAATGTTTCTATACTTTTTTTGCCCTCTACCACAAGATCTTTTTTTATGTTTCCTCCATTTCCCCTATTTTCAAGGAAAGCAATTACTCTCTTTTTCCCCTTCCTTCTTCCATGGATAACATAAAAAGTCACTCTTTATCTATGTTACTCTTTCTTCTAGAAGTAGTAGATTTTATGCACTCTTATATTTCTTGTAGGTTTTATCATAAGGTCCACTTTGGCTTTTATTGTGTAAAGTCACTCTTTATCTATGTTACTCTTTCTTCTAGAAGTAGTAGATTTTATGCACTCTTATATTTCTTGTAGGTTTTATCATAAGGTTCACTTTGGCTTTTATTGTGTAATTTTGCTTGAGAGTATAAGATATGAATTCCTTTTTAGATGTTAAAATTTGCAACAAGACACATTGCATAAATAGACTTCTTATAACTCCTTACATAGATGATGAATTATATAGAGCTAGTACTAGTACAATATCTTGAATGCATATGATCATGATAGATATATTGGTTTGTCCTTTGAATTTATACTTATGAAATCAGATGAAGCTTTTACTTCCAAAGTATGGTTTTATAAATAATTATTGGAGAATGATTTTACAAAAAATATTGAAGTAACATAATTTAAATTTCTGTAGAAAATATAAGAAACTAAATTTTTGGGAAGTGCTGGTCAACAGATTTAAAAGGTAAAGTTGATGTATAAGATATTAATATCTATCTTCTAGATTTTATATGTCTATACTAGAAAAATATAGATTATAAAAATAAATATTATATATATATATATATATATATATCATATACATATATATCAGAGATATATATCTTAGAGAAAGATTGATTGATTTTTTAATAGATATTATTCTACTAAAATTATGCCTATAAAATTTTATTCACATATATTTCTTTATTTATGAATATTCCCTTTTTAGATTTCAAAGTTAAATGATAAAATAATACTAATATATTCTAGGATTTAGAGCTAAAACTAAGGTGAAGTGTACAAAGAATTCAAATTCGTTGATGGAACATTTCTAAGGTATATAGTACACAAAATAATTTATTCAATCTATTTAATTTAATTTTAATTTATCTTTGAGAAAATAATATGGAATAAAAATTCATAAGTTTTTATTTAAAATTTAAAATTAATTTAATAATTTAATAATTTTTCATTTAAATCCTTCCATTTACAAATGATCAACATATTTACTGAATAAATATTAGTACTTCTTAATTATGGGTATATACTTTGTTCATAAACATATAATTTACATATACTTAATTTAAGAGTTATTTTTATTGAATAAGTGCTTCATTAACTAGATTATTTTCACTCAATCTTAAATGATCAGAATAGAAACTAGTTAAGTGAATAATTATAGATCACAACCCAACCATTTATTGAATTTTAATATACTAAAAAATTGCAGATTGTTACTTTTTATATTAAAGTTGTCCCAAATATAATGAATCTCATAATCGCAAGGCTGTAATACCCTTCTAATGGAGAGTGTGTATGTTCCAAATATGGATGCCTATTTATAACTCACACTCGTATGCTTTCTTATGCTAGAAAATGCTTCAATTGTAATTTAACCTCATGATTTGGAGTTCCCTATTATTTACGAGAATGAAAAGACATATCTCAAGTGTTGGACTCCAAGTTTGAGTATATCTCCAAGTTGATGTTAAACTGATGACGGACAACAGCTATCTTGTAAATTTGACCTTCATTTTTTCTCTATATATAAAAGGATGTTAAATTATGATGATTATCTTATCTATATATCCAAAGTTAAATTCATCGTTCTTGACTACTTACAAATAAGAGTTTTTCCTAGTAAATGACTAGTATGTATATTATTAAATTTTTCTGCTTACTTATTAGGGATAAGAGCAATTATCCAGTCTCCACGTGATGTAAGTTATTATATCGTAATATGTAAATTGAGAAACATGAAGAATTTGAGTTGAATTTTTTGGGGGGATATTTAAGCATCTTTCAAATGGAATTTTGAGTTACAACATTGAATATTTTATTTGATACATTTGAAATTTCCTTAATATATATGATATATATTGAATATTTTATTTTTCTTCAATACACATCTGATTTGTAATATGATCAATTTGACTCTTTTTATATGGACATTTGACTTCTTGCATATGAATATCTTAGTGTTTACACATAGATATTTGAATTTACATAATTGAATAGTTAGCTATTGGCTTTTTGGATGTGAGAAAGCTCATTTTTAATCATATAATAACTTACCTTTGGTAGTTATAGATTTGTTGAACAAACATCACTAACATTTAATCAATTATGACTAGGTGAAATTAGTCAAGAATAAATATTTAAACCAAGTCGGCTGAAATAAAATGAATGATAAATAGTATTTTTTCTTAGTGTTAAAGATCGATATGTTCCACCTAAAAATTGATGTATTAAACGTGAAATTGAACAAAAGGACCTAGCAAAACTAGTGACTTTTTATGCAAAGGATAATTTTAATGCTATAGGTTTTATGTTAGAAATAAATTTATATAATACATATTTTAATGATTATTTGTGAAATAATTGATCAAAGAGAATGATTCTGTTGTGTCATTCTGCCCTTTACACATCAAGTTCTAAACATGAAGGATCTCCAATCATTATAGTCCATAATATATGCAGATAAAATATATCCCCAACTTAAAATTCTACATATTAGTAGAGGATATCTACCCTTGTAAATATATCTTTGCATGGAGGATTTTATAGTACCATATTTTGGATAATACAAGAGTTTATAATGCTTAATTTGATTATAGATGGATAGTCAATGGTAATAGGATCTACAATGCAATCACTTTAAAATTATTTTCACCATACATGTGCTAAATAAAGTAAGGTTATTCTTTCATGAGCTATACTCATCATTCTATAAACACTTATCAAAATTTTGTGAACACAGTATTAAGGGGGTGATATAAAAATCATAACAATGATTATAAATTTCCTTGAATTAACAATTGGTAGTAATATGAGGTTTAATTTAGGTTTCTTAGGAATGACCATTGGGCAATGAGTTTGACTCATGATAAAATGAGAAAAGAGGAGCTACTATTTTACCCTGAAGGAACAATAGAAAGGAATACAAAGCATCACCCAAGATAAGAAAGGAGGCTTGGAAACCAATAACAAGGGAGCAAAATCTCCAACCCAAAGCACTCTCTTGTAAGAGCAAAGAAAGATGCAATAGAAAGACTCCCGAAGTGAAGGGCTACCAATGCATCTATTGTTGGATTGTGTGGTAGAGGTCATCTAAAGGAATGTTTGGCAAGTGAGGAGGGAGAGCCCTAGACAAAATGGGCACTCCTATTGCCATTGCACGTCTATGAAGGCTCAAGATCTAAGAATGTTGTAGAGTGATTGACACTCTTTATCTAAGGTAAGAAGTAAGCAAAAGCATGATGGAAAAGCCGAGGGGAGTGATAATTACTTACGGGCTCCAAAACTTGTATTTACGAGTCTAGACTCATAAACCAAAGGTCTCTAAGCTCTATATGAAAGCCACTACAACTTGGACCACATCTTCTAAGGGCACTATGATATAGGTGTCATCTAAGAGGGAAGGAAAGAGACATGAAGGAAAAGATATTGTGATCTCTCTCAAAGCATGTAGTGAACTAAGGCAAAGAGGAGCCTTCCCATGGGGATCCCCATGGCAAGTACCCCTCAACCACAACCAACTATATGAAATTCCCTATAGTAGTATGGTGACTATACAATAGAGGAGTCTCTATACCATATAATGAGCAAACAAAAGGAATCAAAGAAGAGATCTAATCTCCTATTGAGCAAATTGCCCAAAACATGGCAGAGCGGGATATGGTATTGAAGGCATTGGAGACATTTACTTGGAAAACCACTCAAGTGAGATGGAGATCCAAGGATGCTCTAATGCATGCAATAACTATCTCACAACCTCTTAAGGTGGCCAATACAAACTGATGCAGAGATAGAATGGAAGCAATAGAGTAGTGAAGTTGAAGGAAAATGGTACAAGAGACTAAATGGAGATGAACATTTCCAATAGCAATGGGATGTATGCTTGATGTCTTGACAGAACAAGGAGATGAGAGGCACCAAAAAGATGAGTTGCATCATGGGGCACAAAACCAAAGGTATCATGTTGACAAAAAGCAAAGATTAAGGAGAAACTAGAATTTGGAGTGTTTGGAGAAAGGCAATCCCAAGGATACTCAAAGACCAAACCCAAAGGGCCCACTTGCTTAGAAGTGTGGAGAGTGAAGTAGGGCATGAGCAAAGACCAACTCTGTTAGCCAAAACTCCTCATTTGGTTGGTAATCATGGAGGAAGGAAGAAAGCTCCTCCTTTGCATGAGGGTGGAAGAGACTATAGGGTAGTTAGTGTATAAAGAAAGAAAGATATTGGCTGAGAGGGAGCTAGAGCTTGAGCTACTTATTTATATTCCCCTATGTAGCCTAACATCAAGGCTCTATAAAGGTGGTGCTTGAGAGGAGAGGTGTGGCATTGAGTAGGCTCTGCAACCCTCCTAGTTGTTATGTGAGCATGTGTGGTATACTCATCCTATAGTGCTGACCTATAACCCTATAGTTCCATGTCAAGAACTTATGAATTTGTGAAGCTATTTGTGAATCACAATGAGCTCCCATATTTTGGGAGGAGTAGGATCCACTAGGGAAAAGGGCTAATAAAGACATGTAAAGACATCCCTCATCTAGTCATCTATTAAGATAGCCCTTGATAGGATGGAGAGCATGGATCCTACAAGTTGCCAAAGAGACATATGTATCATAGTGTACATGCAAGGTCTAGGCAAACTTGGTAAGAAAGTATAGATAAGATTGAGTATGTGTAACCAAGAGAATGACTTTGGAGGCACTTGAAGAGAGAAGATTGGTGTGTGAAGGAGGTCCAAAGGAGGAGGTTGTGTAGCCATCTTAGTTCTCATCCAAAGGCACCTAGCCCGCTCCTTGTATTGTGCTAAGCAAATGCCTATTCTAAGCCAATGCCTACCCATGCGCATTCCGGGCATGATTGTGTGGGTCATTGATGAAGGAGTATCTAAGGGTTAGTATGGGAACCGGAGGAGGTATGTGGGTCTATGGTAGTGGGAGGCCTATTGAAGTGAGGAAAGATATGGGACTATGGAGTGATGGAGGGTGTAGTGTAGTGGGAGGAGGAATCTCTTCTAGTAGTGGGATGGTGGGAGACTCATTCTGAAGGGAAGAGGGGGAATCATACTCTAAAGTGATGGTGGAGCTATATAAGTAAAGGGAGAAGCGGTGGTAAGGTGATAATGTTGTAGAGGAGGATCCTCCATATGAGAATCTATGGTGAGGGGGTGGGGAGGTAGTATATCTATGGGAGCATAGTCCTCCATATGAGCATTTGCTAGAGTAGACTCCTCCATAGAAGAAGGTGGAGGATGAAGTAGGAGGATGGAAGTGAGGCCATTGGAGCAAACTTGGGCAACTATGGGTTGGTGTCCAAAAACTTGGCACTATGACCTAGTACCTAAGTGCACATATGGAGTATGAGCAGGTAGGTAAGGAGTGTTGCCTAAGTAAGTCACTCTAGGCATCCTAGCCAAAGATAAAAAAGAAGCATCACAAAAAGCTACATGGAAGGTACTATGCAATAGAAAAAGACATGTAACTCAAGTAATGAACATGTGAATGGGACAAGAACCCCCACAAAACCAAACACACAAAAGAAAAATAAATTAATGGTGAAAGAAAAAAAGCTAAGAAATGATGCAAAATGAGCCTATATGCCATAATAGGAGAACCACCATTCTATAAGCTCCACCTCATCCAATACAAGATACTCCAATGCAAGAGCCTATTTATAGGATAACCCTTGTAGGGAATCTGAGACTAGAACCATTTGGTGGAATAACATCTAATAGAAGAACATTTTCTACAAGAATACTTGGTATAAGAACATGTTGATATAGAACACCTCCAATCTAAGAACAACAGAGTCCAAGCACCAGTGTAAAGCAAGGACATGATATGCCAAAAACACCCTAATATGTTCTTGATTCGGAACTGAATCTCTCATTTCACCATAAGCAATGCTAATGGTCGCACCAAATTCCTAATCGACCCAAACCTTTTCTACACACCTGCTTGACTGTTCTTCCTTTTGCAACTAGGCTCTAAAGTCTTGTGCCACTGCAATCAACTAGAAGTTCTCCCTATGCATTGCTCACATATTTCCTCCCAAAATCTCTTTTCTATCCTATAAACTCCTTGTAGTGCTTGATTTTACCTTGCATAATGTCAACGCCAATCATGTGGTGCCCAAATTCCAGAGCTTTGGAGAATCACTTTCCAAATTCTTCCTTACCTAATTTCTCCCTGATTTTTCTCATAGATGTCTCTTTGATTCTTCCTGCAACTCTAATTTCTCATGCTCTAGTGCATTTTCTTTGGTTTCCTTCATACCCCCATGCAATCTTGTAGTAAATTCTCATGCTATGGTAATAAGATTTCTCTTTGACATTTCTCAATGACTTCTATGTGTTTTCCTCATAGCTCTCATTTCTTCCTACTTTGGTAAAATCTCATGATAATTTCTAATGTTACCTCTCCAATGCAATTGAAGATGGTTGCAATTGCTAAGTGCTATCCATCTAATTCTTACACCCAGGTTGGAAAACCAAGAATAGTGGCAACAACATGGAGATGCCTTTGGAAATCAAAAAAAATATTCATAGATGGATTCAACATACTTCCATATTTGGGGTACTTTGGAAATGGAGCTAATCATACCTTTGAAACTTTGACATGTGTCATGTGTAATGGTTTCAACAATACAATAACCTCATTGCAATTTTTTTTCAGAAAATTACCATACCCTTAATTTTTTTGATGCACATCTACATGAGAGGGAAGTTGTGAACCAGAGTTAGAGAGAATTAGAGGAGAGAACAAAATGTGATACTTTTATGTCATATAATATGTTCATCCATGGTTTAAGTGGTATATAGAATATATTTAGTTCAAATTGACCCTATAATTTGCAAGTTAATAAAGGGTGTGATAGGTTTCCTAAAAAATAAAGGTGAAATTATCCACTCCCACATTCCTTCAGCATCATTCTCACTTCCGACAAAACCTTAGTCCATATCAATTTGGAGTAGGTATACTTGGAGGATGTGAGGCTATATCTCTAAGCATTAAGGCACTCCTAGATATCAATCCTGAGTGAGTCATCTTACATATGGATGTTGAGAATGCTTTCAATAACATCTCACAAGCATCCATCTTTAGAGAGCTTAGGGAGGCTAGTGGATCCTTGGCAAGTCTTTTTTTGTGTGTGGTCTTTTTATGGCTCTCTTGCTTCCCATTACTACTAGCACGGTTGTTCATAGGAAGGAGTCACCATCTTGGAGTCAACTGTTTGTACATATCAAAGACATCCTTTAGGAGGACACTTATTTGCCATGGCTCACTTTAGAGCTCTCACATCTATTACTTTGGCCATGTTAGGTTGTGTACTTCACTCCTTGGTAGATGATACACACATTATGGTCCATGTGGATCAGATTAGGCAGGCCTTTGATCACTTGACCACCAAGCTACATCTAGTGGGCTTGAGAGTCAAGGTGTCAAAGTGCAATGCATGGTCCCCTTTAGGTATTTCTCCACACCTTGAGCTTCTAGAGAGGTGTATCACATCTACATATGGACTATGTGTTCTTAGAGTGCCAGTAGGATCCAAGGATTTTGTCAAATGCTTCTTAGATGTTGCCCTTATAGAGGATGATCTCCATATGGATGACCTTCTATCACTAGGAGATCCGTAGGTGGCCTTTCGTATACTCTCCTCTAGTATTGCTCATCAACCAACTTACCTCTTCCGCACAATTCCACCTCCTTGACCTTCTTATCACGTCTAAGAACCTTTGATAGGAGGATTATGGAAGTCTTTGGTGATATTATTGGACCAAGGACATTTGAGTGTGTGATAGGAGATTTGGCACGTAGATAGACATCCCTACCAATTTCATGTGGAGGAGTTGGCTTGCTATCTATGGAGGAAATGGCACTTATAGCATTTTTGGGTAGTTGGGCTCTCTTGGCACCCTTACTTTCCTCTCATTTTTGTAGTTGATGATAGGGCAGTTTTGGAGACTCATGTGACAGAGGTGGAGGAGGGATCCTTTTCTCTTTAGATGTCATTATGGCAGATGAGAGATAGTCTATCTCCATGGGCATGCAAGGACCTTCCATCTTTTGCTTCACTCTTGTCAGATTGGACTAGACATTTACAATCTTCCTTGATAGAGTGACAGTCTCAACATATGCTACACACTCTCTTAGTTGACTTGTCCATTCCTTAGGCTACTAAGCACATCTTCGCTCTTGCTCCGGCAAGGGGGATGGCTCTTGGATCCTAGCTCAACCGTGCATTAGGGCATGTTGACTTGCACCATCTACTTTCTCTACAACAATGAGGTTTCACCTTGGTTTGGTCCACCCATTTGCATCTGCATCTTCATTACTCACTTGTGAGTGTGGTTCTACACTAGATGCAACAACGATCCATGTGACACTATGTTGTTTTGGAGGATAGAGAATAGCTACCCATGATGCTATTAAGGACATAGTGTTTGCTATGGCATGAGAGAGTGGATACTTGGCTTGGAGGGAGCGTATGTATACTTTGTAGACGACATGTGTTAGGGCAAACTTATACTTTGTCCAAGATGATCAGGTGACAATAGTGGATGTCGTGGTTATGGACCCTATGTGCGATACCAATTCAGAGGGAGTGATTACCCATCCCCTTGGATGGGTAACGACTGTAGTAACAGCTCGCAAGGTCTCCAAGTAAAGGGGTATGTAGCGAGGTCACCTCTTTTTTCCTTTAGCCTTGGAGTTATATGGAGTGATGGACATGGCGTTTGACACATTTCTCAAGAAGTGCACAATAGCTTATCTTGCTAGGCACCAAGGGGTACCACTCTCACTCTCATACTTTGTAGCATATTTTAGACAGCGTGTCTCTATTGCTCTACAGAGAGCCATGGTTAGTGGAATCCATAGGAGAGCAATCACACTAGGTGATGTTTCTTCATATGTTCCATTTGTTTGTAGACGGTATGACTTGCATAGCTCGGATATCTTATGTGAAGTAGTGCAAATTTCTCACATTGACTCTATTGGGGCTTAGCTCCATTTTACCTATTTTGTCTCACCTTTGTATGGCTTGATGGGATCCCCTCACCCCATCTTTTGTATGAGGTTGCCCTTTTCTCCAATTTAAAAACATAAGAACATTATGTCTAACTTAAATTCAGTCCATGTTCATTATGCCAAGGTGGACTAGATTAGCTATCTTTTGCCATTTGTCAATTCAATTCAATGTCACATACTGGAGTCAACTAAGTGTTTCTCTACAAAATTGAAATTGAAATGATTCATAAACAATAATTAATGGAAAGAATAATATAAAGTCTTGTAATAAAATTTTATTTTTTTACATAAGATTGTAGATTGCAATTACAGTGCTACATATTTGGTTACATGTTTATACAAAATGAAAACTAGAGAGAATTTTGTAAAAAGATATAGATTGCAAATAAATGTTATTGTGATAAATTCTAATAACACGTATGAATATATCTAAAATTTAAGGTTTGTGGGATTATTTAGCACTTGGTTTTTTATTGTCTATCTTTTAGTTTGCATACCTTGGTTTTATCAAAATCTAGTTTTGGAAAAGTATGGATATATAATTATTATGAAATATAATCTATAATTTGTAACATTTACAAATTAGTATTTAGTCATATGAAAATAAATAAATAAATAAATTATAATTTTACATTAAAAAAGATGGAATATCTTGTATTACTGATATAATTGAAATGGTAATTACCTCTAGATATGGTTTCATTTCCATATGAAAACATATAGACTAGTACAAAATAGACCATGGTGATCTTTCTCTGAATATATGAAAATATTCATATATTATATAAGATTTCTTTAAATATAGAAAATAAATCACACAATGTGTTTTTCTGGATATTGGTATTGCATATGAACTTTTTTTATTACATGATTCATTAACATGTATAATTCTTCTTTAATTTACATGTACAACCAGTCAACAGTAGCCAGATTTCTCATTCCGATACGACTGGAGTTTAACCCGATTTCACCCTGCCTACAGTACCCTATGGTCAAATCGGGTTAAACTCCGATCGTATCGGAATGAGAAATCTGGCTACTGTAGGCAGGGTTCTCTTCGGTCCTCGTTGTTCTTTCTTGTTTCCCTATGTGTCCTTTCCGAGACTGTTCGACCGATTCACAAGCCAAGTATAAACCTGTGCGCACGAGAATCCGGCACCATTGTGGGTGGTACCATGTGGTTTTAGACGGGTACCTTGTACCTCTGGGTTGCCATTGAGTGCTGGGTGCGAATTCGTTACAGGAATCTACA
Source organism: Lunularia cruciata (assembly GCA_948567375.1). Classification (NCBI taxonomy): domain Eukaryota; kingdom Viridiplantae; phylum Streptophyta; class Marchantiopsida; order Lunulariales; family Lunulariaceae; genus Lunularia; species Lunularia cruciata. Next base: position 9,262,669 of record OX419756.1, read on the forward strand.
GTACAAGATATGAAATCTGGAGGGTGCGAGTGCAAGCCGCGAAACTTGTGTTGATGGACATACTGCTAATCATTCACCATAGAAGTGATCGGCCTCACTGTAACTGATTGTGAGGTCAACGACATTGCGTTTCGTCAGAGGAATTCCCCTCGTACCGCTTGGCAATCGACTTGACGCAGTTCGGCCTCACAGGTGACCCTGGAGAACAAGCATGGTTGGTTGATTCGACGAGAACCTCGGGAGCGGGAACTCGTTCGAATTGATTCCAGCTCCGTTGATAAGTTCGAAACGTCTAAATGGGAACTCACGGATCGCAGCATTTCAAACCGGAAGTACAGAACTGTTTTGAGTCTACTGCAGGCATTGAATCCCGGAACCGACTCAGTCACCTAGAATTGTCACTAAGTCAATTCGCAATTTATTCCTTGATTGAGGTTACCTCTATGCAAGTAATGGATGGTATCCTCATTCCTACTCGGTGTGTCGATCTCCATCAAAAGAATTCGATTGACAAACGTGAGAATTATAACTGAAGGCTATAATTTAGAGCAAGAATGCCCGAATGTAATCGTAACCTCAATCTACGAAGCAAGAAACCACAGCTTCACGAGCCGGAGATCTAGGTACAGTCAGGGGCGGCTGCTGTTTGAGTAAACGCCTGATTGAGATGGTCGAACCTGTGTCTGATCGGTACAGCTATCGTTGAGTAGACACTACAGAATAGCATTCTGGATGAAATGGTGTAGGGCCAGAGGCGAGCTCATTGGCCCAAGGTTTATGTCTGGAGCAACAATAAACTCATGATTGAGTGGAGGTTTAAACTCAGACGAGGGAATGTGTACAGCTTTGCTGGTTAGGATCCGGTGGAGGTATGAACACAGAAGGGTCCTGCAAGCAACAACACGCTACCTGAAGCTTTGGGCACATTGCTCCGATGTCTGAATTCGTATGCGGCGGCTCGTGGCCCAGCTTTGGAATCGGAAACAAGGACAACGCATGAGCACAGGCGCCGCTTTCACAGTAGTTCAGTAGTCACAGTAGTTCTTTAAATCTGCGGGGCTCCAAGCTTCTGGCAACGTCGAGCGGCGGTGTACCTGCCATGAAACTTCTCCACGAGCTGCGAAGTCGGTTCACAACTTCACAAGTCTTCGGGGTTACCACTACTGATGATTTCTGAGCTCCAACATTCGCGAGCAGTGAACCCCAGCTTTGAGCTTGAGGTTTAGAGGAGGTGCCCAACTTCCTTGCACAGCCGAGGGAAGGCGAGGAAGGGGCGATGCCTGGGATGAGAGGGATCACCCAATGTGCTGCACATGCATGGGGCCGAAGTCATCACGGGGATCTCGGCCATGAAATTCTCGTTACTGCTCAGAAGAGCAGCGTTGGAAAGTTGATACCGACAGCGAACGGAGACGAAGTCGAGGGTCGCCGCAGTTCAGTGAATCGCTGGACGGACAACCTTGAGTACTGGGCCATACTTGGGAGTCTGCGAGAATTGTTCTGCCTTAGCATGCGGTGTGGGGTTGGAGAGGAAAGGTCAAAAAATGGCAATAACAAGGGTGTATATTTAATGAAGCGATCTGTATGTGTCCTCCATCCTTTCCCATTCCTTCTCCCTGGGTGTTTCTCTGGATTTGTTGAAGCCGTTAAAGCTCTCGGAATGCTTTGCCTCATGGTTTGAAGAATGTATATCATGCTCTGGTAACGGGTGTCTGGAAGAGATAATTTGACGACTTGACCCAGGGGCCAGGAGGATTGCAGCCATGGAGGGGAAACCGGCAAGCAAACTGGAATTGAATTCCCTGGGATCTCTGGCAACTGAGACCGTGGACTTGGTAACTATCTGAATCATTATTTTAGGTTCGACTGAACGATATTGACAATTTCTTGTCCTTTTAGACTTTGCGTACTGCGGAACACAAATTTTTGTCACTACTTTGCCAAGATGCGGTTATCTTCTGAACGCGGATATCAAAGCGGAAGTTGAGATTTGTCAATTCAAGAGGTTTGTCCGTGTGCTTCAGGAGCACATTCCAATCGAGGAGGTCTTCACGGAGCTGAAGTGCTCGAAGGAAGGTCTTACTAACGCAGAAGGGGAAGCTCGACTCCAGATTTTCGGCTACAACAAGTTGGAAGAGAAAAATGTAAGATACATATCTCGTTATTGCTCTAGTCATTCCTTGGTGTGAACTTGTCTGCTCCTGGTTCCTTTGTCGAAACTTAGCACAAGATTATATTACAGGGCTTGAAAATTAGTAATGTTTTTAATCTTGTATGTCTGAGAAACGAAATGATCTGAGCGCCTACACGGTCACGTGAGTTCTCTTGAGACACTGCTGATAACTCGACCATGTGAAAATGTGGTAACTGAATCGCTTATACTTCTTCCGTTTGCTGGTATTGAGCACATTTCCCTTAAATATCGAAACAGATTCGTCTTAGAATTGTGAAATAACTGGACGAAGTCTAAAGCCTGCTGTCTTTTAGAGTCTCTCTCTACTTAATTGTGGTAGAAGGAAGATCAAGAAGAAAGACTGAAATCTTTTTCTTCGCAGGAGAGCAAGATTCTCAAGTTTCTGGGATTTATGTGGAATCCTCTCTCATGGGTCATGGAAGCGGCTGCTATCATGGCCATCGCCTTGGCGAATGGAGGAGTAAGTCGTTTCCGTTTTTATAATCTCTGCTTCAGTTCTTCCGCTGCTAAGTGGTGGAGAACCTAGAAAATTTTGTCGAGAGTTAGTAGTTCAGTCTTTCAAAATTCTCCTTCAGTTTATGCCATGCTAAGTGCTCCAGAACCTAGAACACCTTGTGGCTCTTTCGATAGACTCGGTTTCTGATGATCTACATTTAACCACGAGCTTTGAAACAACCGTGCATCCTTCCCTATGATTTTTACATGTGTGACTGTATGCAGGGTAAACCCCCAGATTGGCAAGATTTCATTGGGATCTTGACACTCCTGATCATCAATTCTACCATCAGCTTTGTCGAGGAGAACAATGCAGGAAACGCTGCTGCTTCTCTAATGGCTCGCCTCGCACCCAAGACAAAGGTGAAAAAGCTGACGTACGCGTACTATTTTGTACTATCTATAATTACATGACTTATTGTCCTCTTCTTTGACCTATGGTTTTGCTTCGGACAGGTGCTTCGAGATGGAAAATGGGGGGAACAGGAGGCTGAGATTCTTGTTCCTGGGGATATTATCAGCATTAAGTTGGGAGATATTGTTCCTGCAGACGCTCGGCTTCTGGAAGGAGATCCCCTGAAGATTGATCAGGTATGCTTGATATTGTACTAGTTGCAGCATTAAATACAATCGAACCTCATTTCATTTTGATTTAGTTCATACATCGTACTTCTTATGATTACGGCATTGATTGCAGTCTGCACTTACCGGTGAGTCACTGCCAGTCACCAAAAAGCCAGGAGATGAGGTGTATTCAGGATCTACATGCAAGCAAGGAGAGCTCGAGGCGGTGGTTATAGCTACTGGGGTTCACAGTTTTTTTGGAAAAGCTGCTCATCTTGTGGACAGTACTCACCAAGTGGGTCACTTCCAGAAGGTGAGGAGTTATAAGGAAGGCAGTTAGCTTACAGTCTCAGAGTAGCTGCTTTTCAAAAGGTTCATAGCAGAAGCTCTGCAGGGTTGTTTTCTCCCCTAAAGCTAGAGTCAATCTAGTAACTGCTTGTATCATTTAATTGCAGGTCCTTACTGCCATTGGTAATTTCTGCATCGTCTCGATCGCCATTGGACTTCTGGTCGAGATTATTGTCATGTTTCCGATTCAGAAAAGAAAGTACCGGGAAGGGATTGACAATCTTCTTGTGCTTCTTATTGGTGGCATTCCAATTGCTATGCCAACTGTACTCTCTGTTACTATGGCCATTGGTTCCCACCGATTATCTCAGCAGGTACTTTCTCAATTATTCTATCAATGTAGTACTCCTTGTTCAGATATAGGCTATCTGAGATTTCCTCTGACATTGGTTGTTGTTATAATTCTGCAATTTGAAGATTTCTCTCGTAAGTACTTTATTCTGTCAAGCTTTAATGGTGTTGGTTGCAAGACCATATCGTAGGCAATAGATAAGACGTCCTAAACATTCAAGCAATCATTTAACCACAGGGTGCAATCACGAAGCGAATGACTGCCATCGAGGAGATGGCAGGCATGGACGTTTTGTGCAGTGACAAGACTGGGACCTTGACTTTGAATAAGCTGACCGTGGACAAAAATATAATTGAGGTGATTGATTTTTATCTTCTCTACTTTAGGTGCTTTAATCGTCTCGCAAGTAGTCTAAGAGTCGTAGTTGTCAGCGTTCTTTGCTTCCGGCTATTTGCAGTCTTTCATTCTAACCTTTTAAGGGCACGTGTGCAGTGCTTTGCCAAAGGTGTGGACAAGGATTTTGTTGTGCTTTCTGCAGCGAGGGCTTCTAGAATGGAGAATCAAGATGCGATCGATGCAGCCATTGTTGGAATGCTGGCAGATCCTAAAGAGGTTCTTCTCTAATCCACAGCTTGGTGTGACTTGTTGAAGATGGTGATAAATAGAAATTTCTGTTACGGTCATCCTAACTGAAAGATGGTCTGCTCTTTTAGGCTCGTGCGGAAATTCAGGAGATTCACTTTCTACCCTTCAATCCAGTGGACAAACGAACAGCAATCACCTTCATTGATAGTAATGGAAAATGGCACAGAGCAAGCAAAGGAGCCCCAGAAGAGGTACTAGTTAGTTTAACTTGGCAGCTTCAGGCAGCTTCAGAGTTGAAATAGTACAGCTTCATTGTTTGCCCATTCACTGAGAAATCTGTCTTCACATGATGCAGATCCTGCACTTGGCACATAATAGGGACCAAATATCTGCAAGAGTACACTCCATTATTGATAGGTTTGCAGAGCGTGGACTTCGTTCCCTGGCTGTAGCTACACAGGCAAGTTCGCTATATTTTTAGTGGCTATATACTTCATGAAATGTCTGAGATTATGAAAGTTTTGATGCAATTCCTCCTTACTTAGACTCGCATGTTCTTAGTTTTTGTCGGGTCTGTGCTCCGTAGGTGTGGATTCCCCGTTCTACGAAAGGCTTCTGTTCTCATTTTACAGATATTTTCAGAGGCTTCTTAATCTTATTTTTCAATTAACTTTCATTTTCAATCAAGCATATTGGATACTGAAACACGTGGATGTTGATATGATGCAGGACTTACCCGACGAAAGTAAAGATAGTCCTGGGGGTCCTTGGCAATTTTTGGGCCTACTTCCGTTGTTTGATCCTCCTCGTCATGACAGTGCAGAAACCATTCGTCAAGCTCTAAACCTAGGAGTCAACGTTAAAATGATAACAGGTAGAGCGATGTTTTCCTTGTCTTCAGCATGGAGTTCAGACTGGCCTTCCAGGAATTTCTTAACTCAGGTATCGCGTAAACGTGATTGTGTAAGAAAACTACAACGAATGGACGTGTTATTGGCCTGCATCTCAACCTTATGCATGCAACTGGTGTACCCTGTTGGCAGGTGATCAGTTGGCTATTGCAAAAGAGACAGGGCGTCGCCTTGGTATGGGAACCAACATGTATCCTTCTTCAGCCCTTCTTGGCCAACATAAAGATGAGTCAATTGCAGGATTACCTGTAGATGAGCTGATTGAAAATGCCGACGGGTTTGCTGGAGTATTCCCAGGTAAAAGATGAAACCCGATTGATGGAAGATGTTGAATGTCGTGATCTATTGAAGTACGTTGCTGCTGTAAAGGCAATGACGTCTACGCTTTTGTTACAGAGCACAAGTATGAAATAGTCAAAAAGCTACAAGAGAAGAAACATATTTGCGGAATGACTGGAGATGGTGTGAACGATGCACCTGCACTTAAGAAGGCAGACATAGGTATTGCGGTTGCTGACGCAACAGATGCTGCTCGGAGTGCGTCAGATATTGTGCTCACGGAACCTGGACTAAGCGTGATTATCAGTGCTGTTCTCACCAGCCGAGCAATCTTCCAGAGGATGAAAAATTACACTGTACGTCAGCTCAGATTTAGCTAGTATATGACTTGAATTTGAATTTCTCTTTCACTGGTTTTGGAGTGACTGCTCGTGCTGCTCACTTTTCCAGTAAGAACGTTTAGTAGAAAATACTTGGAATCGAGTTCGTCATTTATCTGAGTTTATAGTGTCTAATGCCCTTCGCATTTGCTGTCTTCGAAACAGATATATGCCGTCTCCATCACCATTCGGATTGTGGTGAGTAAAGTGTTTCTGTAAAGCAGTACTGGTAACTTATGTGTCGACCTTATAACTGAGTGTCTAATAAGCCTAAGTGACTAGCTGCTCATGCTTTTACCTCATCTAAATCTTCTTATGCAGCAATGAGGATCACCTCCTTATTCCGTGCGTTGCCATTTGCAGCTCGGATTTTTGTTACTCACTTTGATCTGGAAATTTGACTTCTCGCCCTTTATGGTGCTAATTATTGCAATCCTTAATGATGGTAAGTTTCCGATCTCCAAGCTATTTTCGAAATGCCTGACTTCGCTATCAAGAATTTGCGAGTAACCTGTCTAGCAGGTAGGACCTATAGAGCAATAGTGATTACTGTTGTGAGATGCACATGCTTGACGTCTCGTTTCTGCATTCTATTTGACTTTTAGGTACAATTATGACCATCTCTAAGGATCGTGTTAAACCCTCTCCACTCCCCGACAGTTGGAAACTTCAGGAGATATTTGCACAGGGCGTTGTCATTGGTACTTACCTAGCAGTGATGACAGTGATCTTCTTCTGGGCTGCAGATAAGACCTCCTTTTTTGAGGTATGAAGCACAACCTCTTAAAACTTTCAGTCTGCTTGAGATAAGTATTTAACCCCTAGTTGCTTCGGGTTACGATGGAAGCAATAAACTCGAACAGGTTGGACGCTGAATCCTTCAAAGACCTAACTACTACGCTGAATTTACACAGGATGGATTCGGCGTGCATTCACTGAACGGAAGTCACGACGAGCTTACAGCTGCTGTGTATCTCCAAGTCAGCATCATCAGTCAAGCTTTGATCTTTGTAACGCGATCCATGAGCTGGTCTTTCGTGGAGAGACCGGGCTTCTTGCTTGTCAGTGCTTTCTGGATCGCACAATTGGTACGCCTCCTTTACGTTCATCTTATACACTTCCATTGTCTATAGCTAATTCATCGGTTTAAAGAGCATTTCAACGCCTATAGCTACAGGGTAACTACTCCACGGACCTTCATATCCGATTCTCTCCTTCCATCTTTCCACTGCTAAACGCTGATTAAGTTTAGGCAATATCAAGTCACTACTTCATCTCTCAGCATCTAACTGAATAGCCCTCTGTCTCTTTGCAGGTGGCTACTTTCATTGCAGTGTATGCTAACTGGGGATTTGCGCACATCAAGGGTATTGGCTGGAGATGGGCTGGTGTGATCTGGCTGTACTCTCTTGTCACTTACTTCCCGCTTGATGTCATCAAGTTCGCAGTTCGTTACATTTTGAGTGGGAAAGCTTGGGACAGTATGCTTAATCGCAGGGTAAGTTAGAAGTCTCCAACTACCGTTTGCCTAACAGCAATATCCCATTTCCCATGACAGGCTTTTACAGTTGAGACTCGCTTCGCTTATTTCTTGAATACACTCTGATAAGTTGACTTTCACAGACTGCTTTCACCAACAAGAAAGACTTCGGGAAAGATGATCGCCAAGCCCAATGGGCACATCAACAACGGACTCTGCATGGGCTGACTACTCCTGGTGTTAAAGAAGGAGACGACCAGACTTTCAAGAGTGTTCCGGAACTAGCTGGAGAAGCAAAGAGACGTGCAGAGATGGCAAGGTGAGAGGTCTTTTGCCTGTCTGAGTAGGGCGCCAAAAAGTCAACTCACCGCATGACGCCGAGCTATCTATGGACTGCTCTAATTGTTCATAAATTTTTCTTTCTCTTCAGCATCAAGCCTTTTTAACACGGAGATTTCCGGATTCCTGCATTTTCCATTTATCTCGTGCGATTCTGACTAACATTGAAGTTTTCATTGAAGTCAGCTAGCAATCTATTTTGTCCTATGATCGGCTCGCCACCAAAAATCCAATTCTTACATCATCCTTCCATATTTTTACAGGTTGAGAGAGCTGCACACACTCAAAGGACACGTCGAGTCTGTTGTCAGACTCAAAGGAATGGACTTGGAAACTATTCAGCAATCATACACCCTATAGTGCGTTTGCAAACACATTTGGCCGACCCCCACGTATTAATCCAGTAGATGTTTGAGAAGTAAACCCTGATTGACAGTGGCCATTCTAGTCATCACATATGTATATTTGAACACAAGTGATGACGAGTTGGTATTTGCTGAACGTTTCAACTTCCTATAACACACTAGAAGTCTTTTGATGCGTTTTAGGAAGCCACGGGGTAATGTTCTCTTACAAGAACTGGAAAAAAGTTTCTTGTACCAGTCTCAAGCAAAGTCTAGTAGAAAGGCTCTTCACAGATAGTGGTGTAACTTGGGAATTACATAAAGCTTGTGAGAAGTTTGCTTTGAAATGCATCTTCATGGAGTGTATCAGTCTTCGCTTTTCCTTTCGATCGATTTCGCTCGTGTGTTTCTTGTAAATTACCATGTATTCGGTTTGCATCGGTTCTTGCTTGCACTTCCTTGCTTCGATATGCATGCCTCCGGTCTGCAACAGTTGGTCGTAAGTAGGTTTCAATCCACCGTTCGGCGAGCGGCTTCTGCTCGCATTACTCATATATGAGACTCCTGAGGCAAGTTGCTAGATTTAGTTCAGTGACGCTAGATAGAAGGGTTGATTAAGTTAGAACATCCACATATAGAAGAAGAATAATTTAATAGACCAATAGAAGAGCCGTAGACTCTAGACACATCAAACTTGTTTTACTCACAAGTGCCACTGTATATAATGCTTTGGCAATTATGCCCCCACACCAAAGATATGTAATGTGGTCGAATATCATCTGTGATTAGTTTGATTTGACGCTGCCTTGTAGGGAGCCACTTACAAACATTGATCACAAAGTGAAGTATCTGATGGGTCTCAAAATTATCCTGCCGGAATTTTTTCTCACCTCACTAAGATTTCAAAGCTGTAGAGGTTTGTACCTCTAGCCATTAGCATTAGATCTTCTGAGCAAAATACACCAGAGAAAACATGTACGAATATTTTGGTCTCATCTGTGGTTATGGTGATCTACTGTACCCTCATCCATAAGAATGTGTGTGCATAGACCTTGAGATTACTCAAAATCAGCAGTCTACGATGGTTCCACAAGAATGAATTTCCACTGGTAAAACACGTAGAAAGCTATTCTCATAAATCTTACAAGTACAATATAATGGGAGGTGGAAAAATGGAAGATGTCTTCTTTTGTCACGATCGTGAAACGGGATCTTCTTGCTACAATGCACGAGTTATCTATTTCAAATGGCACATCCATATCCCCGGTTCAGCAGATTGCAACGAAAAGGTAGTTCCAATCTTGGCCGGCTGATCCGTCTGCATGTCCAAGAGAAAGTGAAGAGGATCTGGTAAAATGACTCTCGAGTAACACTGAAACCATTATCAGCATGTTGGTCATGGAGCCATCGTCATGGAATCCGAAGTGGACTTCTGCCAAGTTCTGCCAATGGAGGATCTGAGCTACTATCAAATTTTGGGTACTCAATATTCAGTTATTGTGTCGTCCAGTTAACTAGCCTGCGAGTAGATGGAGCAGATAGATAGAGCGGTCTAATGTCAAGATTCTGTGGAAAGGACTAAGGAAAGCGTGGCTGAGGTTCACCGTCTTTACATGGAGACATAAGTTTAGCATTGCAATCTGGAGACACCAACGTGGAAGCACATACCAAGATGACGTTCTTCTAGTTCCATTTCTTGTTTGATGCACGGTTTCAGTAAATGACAGCCGTATCCACCGAAGTAGAAATTTGAAGGATATTTCTCCAATACAATCTGAATCTCGAGGGTTTCTGCATGTCGATGTTTCTGGCACAGTTAAGTGAAACTCTCAGAGATGTATGACAAACAATTTGTGTGCGCAACTGGGGTTGGTTGCATGTTTATTGAGTGGTTGTTCAATCTTCAGCAGTCTGGTGATTCCTGAATCCAGGGCCAAAGCTAAAAACAATGCGAAACATATATCATATCTTGTGCTTCTCACTACAAGGTGTATTGGTCCTATATGTATTAAATCTCGTCATGCATTGGGAAGATCCAACCCGACCCACAACACCATCACTTCTCAGTGAATCGGAATATAACCGAAGTTATAGTTCCAGAATAGAGAGATTCTGTCTTACTACCGATTCCCGTTAAACTAAACAAACTGCATTTCAACAGAGATAAAATGCAATTGTGGTCAGAAATCAGAGTGGCGCAGCGGAAACGTGGTGGGCCCATAACCCACAGGTCCTGGGATTGGAACCTAGCTCTTATAGTCAGAGAGCAAGCTTCCAACGAATCCTTTTGTTGGCGAGGGTCGTCTTTACTTCGGTGTCGCCTAATGGCTGGCATCCATTTTGCAAGGGTGATCAGTGATTAGTAGTAAAAACTGGTTTCCAGAAAAGTCTTTTTGGAAACATCAAAGAGTCTGCACATTGCGCTTCAAGTCTTCAGTATTACCGCACGCTCTCTGCATGAGGACATGCACAGCAGCAGATCAATGTATCAATAGTTTACCTTTCTGACAGTTGGCAGAATTTGACTCATGCACAGGACCATCATTTTCCACGGAAGGTTGCAAGATCAGGCACAGTAACCAGAAAAGAGGTAAAAATTAAACGTGAATGTCAACAATCCCATATTGTTACTTAGAGTAGCTGTAAGAGGAAGATCCGAAGTATTAGTATGTAATGCATGCGTCAATAGGATCTGTTAACCATGACACGATTTCCGCACCCGGATCTAACCTTGTGTATCAATTTTACTGCAATCGTGAGCAGCAGATGCATGGAGCATCTCAGAGCTGACCGTTTTGGACTGAGACTTCGAGCTGGTGGAGTAAGTAAACTTCAGTGCAGGGAACTCTCCTCAGAATGGAACATGGAAACATCTCAATCGATATCTACTTCCCAGGCATAAGCTATGTCACAGAATGCGGGTGAAGAAGCGCAGGAAAGAGGCCACCATAGTAGACCATTAGATTGGAGGAAATCGGTTTGGAGAGAATCAAACGTTCAAGAAGATACGTGTTGGTATTGTGAAGCATTTTCGCTGTTGAACAGTAAATTGAATATGTGGACCAAATATTATTTGTCACGCGACAGTCTCTGTGCAGATGTTGGTCGAAGCATGGTGCAGTCCCCCAATCGAAAGTATCCGCTGGTCACAAGGGCCGAGACTGTATAATTGGAATGGGAACTAAAAATCTGGGTATGGCCCTCCGTAGACACCAGTTACGTGAATGTGCGAAAGGGGTTTTGAATGGCTACCGCAAGGGCCACCAGCAAAAGCTCCAAAGGAAGTGGAGTTTAACTTAAGTTTCTTTCTTCTAACTCCATTCACGCACTTCATGTTCAGTTTGCACTTACTGGAAAGTCACTCCCAGTAATCAAGAAGCCCTGCTGATGAAGTTTTCTCGGGATCTATTTGTAAGCAAGGAGGCCGGGAAGCATTTGAAATTGCTGAGTTTCTCCGATAGAGATGCAGATGCTTTACATTAGCTTACAAATTGAACAGAAACATGAGGACATCCAAAGTAGAGATACTCGCAGTCATTTCGTGAAACTATTTCGTTCCTGATCTTACTTATGCTTACAATGGCATCTCGTTACGAATGAGAGCCATAGAGGAGATGGCTGGTATGGATGTACGAATGAGAATGCGGATGGTTTTGCCGGAGTCATTCCCGGTAAATTTCCAACATCTTTGTTCAATCTGGCAGATAGTAGCGATTTAACAAATTATGGCTCGCACAAACACGAAATATTGAAGCGTCTCCAAGAGAGAATCATGTATGCGAAATGACAGGAGACGTATTAACCAAGGCACCTGCTTTAAAGAAGGCAGATAACGGGATTGCAGTTGCAGACGCCAATGATGCAGCTCGTAGCGTGTCACACATCATCCGCACTGAGCCTGGATATAATGTAATCATCAGTCAGTTCTCACTAGCCGAGCAATTGTTCAAAGAAAGGATTATACTGGGAGGTTCCTAGCACGCTACCAATGCTTTCTTCTTTCTACATGATTCTGGTCTGCTCTAGTGTCTTTATATAGTTCATCTAAAGTTTGAAGCTCAATCTGTCTCCTCCTCGAAATAAACAGAAGTACACACTGCTAATCTTGTCATCTGCTTCTTAGGTTTTTCTTTACGACTGAATATCTTGAACTTCCCCACGAATTTGATAAATTTTTAGACTTTTGCACCAGACAGATTCTGATTACAATCGCTCCATGGGCACTGCCACCTCTATTTGCAGATTTATGCGGTGTTTATCACGATCCGAACGGTGGTATGTATAAGAGTATCGGATACCTTTCATATGTACCTGTGTCTGACTCCACCTGACTTGCCTCACACTAGTTTCTTGATCACAGCTAGTTAATGACTCATGTTTAAGTGCTCGCACTCTACCTATCATTGGGTGGTACTATTGAATCGATGGACATTCAACTCTTTCTTGCAGCCCGGATGTGTAGTATAGATATTGGTGGGCTATCTAAGAATATTATTGGTTCTTAGAGTGACAATTATGGTGGGTTTGGTTCTCGAATGCATCTGTGTACTTTGATCTTAAAATATATATTGGTTTGTAGAGTGACCATTAGGGTTTGGTTCTCATAGTTCTTACAGTTAGAGTTTAAAATCAAGAAAATGGTGACGGTTACCTAAGATGTGAATTCAGGATTTTATATTTGGTAAAAAATTTCTTTTAAAATCTGTTAGGGTTCAACCAGGAGTCATTGAGTTTGTAATATTCTTAACGTTATGATAGCCTGGAGCAATACCACCAATTGTATAGTGCGTGCGGTATTCAGTAAACTTACTGGTGAGAATGTTCAGCAGTGGATGTAGTTTCTAAGACAGGAAGTGAACCATCTATATTCTGATTTAGGATCCCAGCAAAGGTTTGGAAGGAATTTCAGAAGAAAAATTTACAGTAGAGAAGTTGGATGAGGAGAAAATTTTCAGTTGTGGAAACTGAGATTGAAATTGAAAGATTTGCTTTACAGTAGGGATTACACCGACAGTCAAGCAAGAAATCGGATAAACAGGGTGAGAGTGAGAGGAAGACCATCTGTTTAAAACCTCTCAGCACATATATCGAATCTTATTTACACTTGATACCGGAATTGTGCGTGGAGTTGGAGAGTTTATATACGACTAAGTCCTTTGACAAATCAATTGTACATGAAACAAAAGCTCTATATCTTGCAGATGAAGGACAGGCAGAGAGGAAGGCCAGAGTATGGTGGGGCATCTCAACGCATTTAACACGATCATTTCCGAGTTGACGACGAGTGTAAAAGGTAAACTAGAATTTAATAAAATCGACTTCGAGTTGATGATGAAGTATAGAAGTATAAAAGTTAGAGTACAAAAGTCGTTTTTGATAGCATTGATCACTTTGATTTTGCTTTCAGACGAGATGTATAGAAGACCAATCAGCAAGGAAAGAAATCCTGAAACTTTGTCCACTAGAGGTAGGACAATGGACACAGAGCTAAATAAAGGTAAATCTAGATCAAAGCCTAGATCAGGAGGCATCAAAGGAAAATGCTGGGTCTACCAAAGAGTAGGTCATTTCGAAAAGGATAATATAAGTCACTTCTGAAAGTGGTGGAGTGGTGATGTATGCGATCGTAGCCTTTTAATCGTATTCAGAAGGGTTCAATTACCTTTGCAGTACGTTTTACGTACTGTGTCGTCCAGCTGCTTAGACAAACCCAAGGTTTGTACAAGTCGTTTGAGTAGGAAGCCAAGACGACGATTGTTATATATGTTTTGATTTGGTTTTCTATATAAGAATATGTAGTACTTAGAGTGCCGGCTAGAGTGTGGTTCTCAAAGTGACAGCTAAGGTTTGTCTAAGTTGTCTGAATGAAAAAGATCTGAGTTTAGGGTTTGAGATCAAGAAGTCTTCTATAAAAATCCTATCAGAGTTCTAACCAGAAGTTGTGAAGTTTGTGGCATTCTTGGGAGTTGTAATGATTTAAAGCAGCCTCACGACTGGTGAAATGTTCAACCATGTACTTAGTTTCCAAGACGGGCAGTGAAGCTCATTCTATGCATCCATTATCGTGACGCTTAGTTCTTGTGTACACATCATATCTCTGTGTAAGTGTCCCACAAAAGTTCATTTCGCTTACGCTGATTTGGAATTTTACTTCCCACTATTTATAGTGTTCATCATTGCAATTCTAAACGATGGTATGTCTAAACCGTTATTTCTCAAATCTATCACCCGCGTACCATGTCTGCAATTGTCCCTACTTCTGTTGAATACCAAATGCAGCGGACTTGAAACGGTGCTTCTAGGGTCTGAAGTAAATTGAATTGTCTTGCTCGAGATTGCTTAACGTTGATGTTTCTTATCAGGGTACAATACCAAGGATACAGTGAACGCGTGCAACAACAACTTATTCCCATGGCCTCAGTGACCTTCAGTCTGAGAACTCTGCAACCTTCAGTTCAGAGTTCAGAGGTATACTTGCAATAGCTGGAGACGAGCTGAGATCGCAAGGTAAGCGCTTTTTTGGTTGTCTGATGCAAATCTGTGGTATGACATTCTGATATTGTTTCTCTCAATTGTTCACATTCATTGACGACCTCGGCTGTGTGTGAAACAGATTGCCCGAGCTACACGCTCTAAAAGGACATGTGGATTCAGTTGTGCGACTCACACAGACATATCGAAGCAATAAAACAACAAGCTTACGCGTTATGACCAGGTTCTTCGTAGGGAACATCTTTCCCGATAAAAATCAGAGGCTAGCTAGATTGTAATTTTTAAAGTTCCTTATATAAGATTAACCAGGGCCTTGCATATGTACACAAATCTAGACATCCTTTGCTTTGAAGACCTAATTGCAGAGTTCACATGTTGTTTGTGAAAGAGCTTTTCAATGAAATAAAGTTCCCACTTCTCCGATCGACAATACTGTAACATGATCTCATAAATAAGTGTCAAAGCAAAAAAGACTAGAATTCATAGATCGATCATACGTGCAATCATAGAATGATCTAAGTGCCTGCAAAGGAGCGACATGGAAACAGTGTTTCTAGCTAGAAGAAGAGTTCTAATGCTATGGTGGGACTTGTAGCATGCCTAACTATTGGCTCTGCAAGTCAAAAGGTCTCTACTTTTCATACTATTACAAAGCTCTCAAGCATACTGTAAACCTCAGAACAAAAGAAAATGAAGAAAGAGTGCAGCGTTGGTTTACTTAGTAGATAAGAAATTCAGACGTTCTGGTACAGTTTCGATTGAGAAATTCACATATGGTACGAGAAATGAATACCTCGCTCCTTACGGACTAGATTACTTTAAAATCTGCATCCAGTAATTGAATGAACTAATTTCCTCCTGGCACTTTCCCCACTATGAGTTCTTGAATTTTCAAGGCATTACAGGAACGAAAAGAAGATTTGCAATATTGTAGAGACATTTCAGAAGTATAAGTACAGTCCCTTCTAAGCATGTATATCACGTAGTACTCATTTTCGGTCAATCCGTGAGCTATGGAAAGTTTCTTACATGTGCCCATGCTCTGCTCCTATTTCACGAAACGTGAACCTTTTGTCTGTAAATTGCTGCAACACATGCAGAGCATCCGGAAGCAGGTTTTGGAAGTTAAGGGGTTTCCTAAGCGAGTGGCAAGTTTCTTGAAAGTATGATATGTTCGTGTGAACAAGGAAGTATTCAGTACTTACTTGAAATCCTACTGTAAGATGTAATGTCCGCGGTGCAGACTGCTTTCAGTACGGAGAAGAATTCCTATGGGAAAGTATAAACTTCAATAGCACAAATCTCAGCACTATATAGTTGGACTACGTTACATAAGATTATCCTCGCGTCTAATTACTGCAGAATCTACTGGAGTACATGATCTACGCGAGTATGCACATCGATCGCGTAAGCAACTCATTAACAGTATGTGCCCTCTTCCTGTAAAATTAGCTCCGCAGAGCTCCCGTCACTAGAGAACACAGAAGCCAGAGCAGATAGACTGTAAGCATGCAGGTCACGTAACATGAAAACTTAGATAGATAGAAGATATCCGGATGAAGAATTATCAAAGGAGTTGGAATTGAATAATCCTCTGTGGGGGAGCATTAACGCAGAAACCTAAGTGCCGGTGCCGATGTCACCTGATCCTTGTGATCAGAAGACCTGACAGAAAGTACTGTAACTGATAACAGTGCACGTGAAGAGGAACTTATAATTACGATAGAAACTGGCGGCTACGTACGAGAGCCCGCTGTTTATATTGATGTAAGCCGGGGACATTGAGCTGCATCATATATGTACGTGCTACAAACCTCTGCCCATGCGCAAGTAGAGCTTTTCGATTGGACCATACATCTTGATCACAAGCGTAGAAACAAGTGGCTCATGATTAGGGTACTTATGTAAGCGTCTCCTGTTGGAGACTAGATGAAGCAAAAATCTAGTCCTGGACACGTGAGAGCTGAATAATCACTCCGATCTCTGGAGTAAGTACAGATAGATACTTCATCCACTTGTTCCTGGGCTTGGGCCGGAGGGACCATTAGGCGTTTCTTGGGACAGATTCTCCATGTGGTGAGGAGGAGGTCCCGCCTTCTTTACCAACTCCTGTCCTGGGCTTGCTCCGGAGCGTGGAGTATGCGTATTTCGGGGCAAATTGTGGAAATGAAGACGGTCCCCATTCTTTGCAAGTC